>JANRMT010062804.1:17270131-17322033 GCA_026402145.1 Polypterus bichir lapradei | reverse complement strand
TATCTATCTATCTATCTATCTATCTATCTATCTATCTATCTATCTATTTTAATAAAGCCTTCTTTTATAAAAATATTTTTGCCATGCTCTTGGTTGAGGGTTTTCCTCTCTTTTGTAGGGATTTTGATTATTTCTGGAACTATTCTGATGTTCTTGGAAGATTTTGAAGCCAAAGTGCCAGGTGTAAGCTGAAGCCAGTCCCTTGAGTAGTTACTTGGGCTGCTGGAAAGAGAGATTTTCCTGGGCAGGCTTGGTTGGATGGTAGTCTGTTATTGGCCCTGCTTTAGAGGCCTCATATCTTGCCATTGTTTTGGTCAAAGAATCATAATTGAAATTATGAACAGTCATGAGGCACTGTCCCCATATTCCAGGTGCTATTTAAGAAGTGTGTTTGGCAAAATATCTTCACAATATTCAGTCTTTCAGTGTTTATTTATAAATGGGCTCTTACGTTTTAGCTGGGATTCCTCCCCTGGCTCATTGTATATTTAAATTTGTTTAATCAATCATTTTTGTTCATTGATTTCTTTTCTTTCTGTTAGTATTGTTCTGCCCTTTTATTATTTGTGTAATTAGGCATTTTCTATTAATGTTGTCCTACTTATTTATTATTTAGTTTCTATGTGTGCAATTATGTACTTTTATTTATTGGTGGTTACCTAGAGGCTGTAACCACCCATAGCTCACCACTAAGGAAAACGTCTCCAACATTTAAAGGCAGACTGGGAAAATGAGTTCCTTGCAGTTCATTGAAAGAACTTTGGAGAAGTTTGTGAGTATGTTTTAAGAGTACTGTATTGCCATTCTACTGCTTTTCTTGGATTTAATTAATTTTAGCTTTTGTGTTTGGTCTTTGATTTCTGGATTTGTGTATTTGCGTTTTGTTGTAGTGGATTGCCCATTTCATGTCCAGTTTTGTATTTCTTGATAATTTTCTTATATTTTCTGATTTTTGATAATAAATCCTCCTTTTATAAAAATTATTTTTTGCTAATTTTTTACAAGCCAGGGGTTTACAGTTTTTCCTCTCTTGTAAGACATTTTGATATATTTTGGGTCATCGTGTATATTTTTGTACTACTGAAGCCAAATCCCCTTAACTCTTTGAATGCTAAATACTTTTTCCAAAAAACTCAGTTATCTGAAAAGCACGCAGAGCAATGGTTTCATACAAATAAAAACATTAAACGTCTGTTATTGAGTGATGGGGCTGCTGTCAGTGCCTTTTCGGTGTCTCTGACAGCAGCTGCTACATGGTGCCGCTCAATGGCCAGCAGGATTGCGAGGCTGTCCAACTGCCTAGCTGTCTTCATGCAGCAGGTGGGTGGCAGTTGCAGTGCAACACAATCTGGTTTGTACCTCTTGTTATCAGTGGTACCCAGGGAAACATTGCTGTAGGCGCATTAGCTACATGAACACATTCAGCAACAATTTCATTCTAGCAAAGAGAGTTCAACTAAAACATAACAGTGAGTCTTGTCTCAGTTTACAGCTAAATAATGACTTCCACTTCTGAATTTCAACAAAAGTCGACATCCTCCCTGAAGGAGTTAAGGCCTGACACACTGTCTTGGAGTACTGTCTAATTTGGGGAGACTGGTGAAGATCCTGACCTACCTTGTAGTTCAGTTTTAGAGGCTTCACAGGTTTTGTCATTTTTGTGCTGATGCATCACAACGCAGGTTTTTTTCAATTAACATTCTATATATGTATTAACAAGAATGTTACATGTTCAGGCAACACCAAACCACTTAACCACAGACAGCTAAATTCCAAGAGCTGAAAAAGTACATAATTCAGACTTGGATAGATATTTGGCCAATGAACTTTAATGTAAAGATTTGTTACATTTTACAAAAGGGATTTAAATGTGTTGTTTACAGTAATTATACAGTGGGGATTTCAACATTCAGGGTTAGAAGAGGTTCTTTGAGAAATGATAGTTCTGATTATATCATCACAAGGAACAGTCATTTATTAAAAAAAGGTTGTGCATCTAAGTCACCTAACAACCAAAAAGCAGTTATAGAATTAGGGATCTTGAAGCTAAGAAATGCAACTGTTGTTGTTTAGCCAGTGTTTTATGCCAAGCACATGTAAATATTTCTTTATTTTGATGCTTTTTTACGCTTTTTTTTTTTTGTAAATTATCACTCTTTTTTTTGTGTTTTTAAAATGTTCAGTTGTGTGTCCTACTCCCTTAAAATATAGTTTCTGAATGGAGTCTCCATGACATCACCACTGAGGGACCACCCTGCACCTTTATATTGTTGGGGCAGAAACACTCTGCTCAAAGAAGGCACTCAAAGAACTCAGGATGTGCAGGCAGAATGGTACTATTTTATTACAAAAAGTACAGAACGGTCTAACTTCACCGAAATGAGCAAATGGTAATGGGACTGCCTTGCATTTATTACAGTTCTTATCAATAATTTACCTCCTTCAGCTCATCTGTCACCCCTATCTGACTTCCAGCTTCCCATTGCCTTGGTCCTGCCTCTAATTAGTAACACTTATATTTCCCACCCTAATGAGCATATCACTCTATTCTGTCCATCATGGCCACCTGACAGGCCCTCTCCCCACCTTGAACCCGTCCATTTCCTGCCACTATTATCTCTACATCTCATGTTCACCACTGGAAAGAAGGTGGTTGGGTTCTGCCTGTCAGCTTCTCTCTACATATCTGACTTTGAGTCATGAAATATTGGTGGTTTCCAGATTGCTAAGAAAAAAAAAAGTATACAGGGACAAACCTTTTAGTGATTTAACCCTTGCTATACTAACGTGTACTAGGAAATAATGCTTATTTTCGTATATGCTCATGATTCTCTTTGAATATGTGCAAATCAACAACTTAAAGTATATACTTTTCTATAAAATTTAGATGGAGGAGATGAGTCACTCGGAGCTTTATTGAGAATTGAAGTGTTAAGATCTTTACCTAAGCATTGGAATTTTCAATTTTTTTTTTTTGTTTGCTTTGTTTCTTGGATTTTGCCCCGATGTCATGTGCTTTTTTGCTTATTTCCTGCACTTTGTCTTTCTTTTATTTTTTTTTAAATAAATTCTTTATTTTTAAAGATTTTTCATTTATTGATCTTCTCATGCCAGAACTTTTACAGTTTCCTATCTTCTGAAAGGCATTTTTATTGATTTAGGACATTTAAAGTACAGTTATGAACATTGAAAGCCTAAGCTCCAATTTGTGTCTGTGCAGGTCTTGTAGCCTGTCTGTTGAGTTTGGGGTCAAGCTGCCCAGGGTGAAGCCTATATTATTTCAGACTACAATGGTCCTTGTCTGGCCTTTTTGTATATGTTGTGGCCTGCACTCCCTTTCACCACCTTGTCCCTCTATCATAAGATGGTAGAGCTTGATCACTCCAAGACTACAAATATGCACATGTTTCAAGAGACTACACAGGAGAAAATAGAAGTGTTAATTGAGGTGAAAAGTGGATTTTCATGTGCTTCATAACTTTCGTAAAGTGACTTCTGATGGCAAAGAGTAGGCCACAGTTATAATCTGTTTCTTTTTTTGATTTTAAAACAATTTATTTGTTAAAAGTTATCAAGTTATTTGGTGCCTTTTTGAAGTTTGGATACATGCAAACTTGGAATATTGCAATGACTTTTTGATTTAGATCTTACATACAGTGTTGTAAATATTTTGCATCATTTCCAAAACAATTTTTTTATCTTTACTGTTGTGAGCTCTTGGTAAGAATCTGGAGGGGTGTATGTGTGACATTAACAAAATTACTAGATAAATACTCACCTCTGAAGTCTAATCCCTATTTAAGATTTCAGATACCAACCCTAAAAATGCCTCTTGTGAATTTTATAGGTTTATGGTTAAAGATCCTAAGCTATGTTCCTTGGAATTTTGTTTTTTATTTGGTTTTGATACCAGTATTTTTCTTGCCTGCTTACGATCTATGCCTGATTTCTGCGATGTTTCATCTTCTGTTCTCTACATTTCTCTCATGCTAGATTGCTCATCCTAGCACAATAGCTCTCAAAACAGTAACAATAAGTGATCATTTAAAAGATTGAGCAGGATATAAAATAAACTGTTCCTCCTCACTCAATATTTAAAGTCATTTAGTCGATCCTTGTGCTTTGCCCCCCAACAATTTTAAGACTCCAGTAGTCTGGTAGAGCCAGATTACAGTTTTACTACTGATTGATACAAAAAGCAGAGCAGACAAGAATGACCGCATTAATACAACAAGTCCACCATGACCCTATCTATACTTTCATCCATCTCTTTTATGATTTTGCTTTTCCATTGTAGGTTTTTGGGAGACATCCTCTATCCTGACAGCAATAGACATAAAGCAGAAGCTAACTGCTAGACATACTCTCCTATAAACCCACCACAATAATTTAGAATTGCACTTAACCCTAATGCACACATCTTTCAGATTTTATAGAAAAATTAAGTACATAGAGAAACTAAATAGAGAAAAACATTCAGCTTCAAACAGACAGTGCCAATCTTTACTCACTGTGTCTTCTATTAACTGTCACTTAAATAAAATACAACTAATTTATTAGAACTGATACCTTGACCTGTATTTACATCTGTTGATTTTTACTTTGTACTTTGGTTTACTTGAAGCTTTAAATAGTTGCTTCTTCATGCCTATAATGGCTTAATAGGCTGGGTCCAGTAAAAGAAACAGGGATTACAAGCACACACAAAACTTTTTGGCAGTTTTGATGTTTGGAATTGAATAATGTTTCATAAATCTCATAATCATGGAAGTCTTCTTGCCAGGGTTAATGGGGATAGAGCTAACTCACATTCACATCTGAGAGAGCCATGGGTAGGGGTAAAGATGTGACATTTTTGTTTGAAAAAGCACCAGAAAAGTTTCTCACAAAACCACGAGTTGCTGAAATTTCTTACATCCCAACACAGCTTCAACATGAAGGGTAACCATTAGTAGAAAGGTAATAACAGGTGGAGGAGTTCATTACTTTTCTGGGTCCGATTTAAACAACAACAAAAAAAGATTATTAATTAGACTTTAGTTACAGTTGACCCTGTAATGGTAACTGAATATTGGAATTGGAACCAATTTTCACAAAAACACCCAAAGATATGAGTAGCCTGACAAAGGGAGGCACTGCCCTGTTAAAGAAGAAGCTGCAAGCTATAGAAGTCAGGAGCTCTGTTGTTGACCAGACATCTGACTTCAAACTCACAAAGAGAGATTTAATGTGTAAATTTTCAATGAAAGGGTAGAGCTGCTTTAGAAGAAACTCTCCCTAAGGCAAACAACCTCTGCTGAATAAAGAAGAGAAGTAGCACATATAGGTCCAACATGAGGAAACTCTGAGAATGGGAGGAAGGCAGATAACTGTAAACAATAAACTGACAATTTAAAACCAAAGCCCATTTCTAAAACCAAAAATGAAAATGTACCTGGAACAAAAATAACATTATGGGTTGAGGACCAGACCCATGGCATACCATTTAACTCAAGTAATATATCTTTGGTAGACAAGCCTAAATATGGTCTTTTCAAAAGTTTTTTGGAATGCAAAGAAACAATTTTAAAAAACAAAGTTCCAAACATAGGGGACACAGGAAGATCACATTGCTATATGCAAATATGCTATGACATATGCTCTGGCACATTTGCTATATAGAAAATATACTATACTCGGCAAAAAAAGAAACGCCCCTTTTTCAGGACCGTGTATTTCAACAATAATGTTTTAAAAATCCAAATAACTTTACAGATCTTCATTGTAAATTGTTTAAACAATGTTTTCCATGCATGTTCAATTAACCATAATCAATTAATTAACATGCACCTGTGGAATGGTCGTTAAGACCTTAACAGCTTACAGAAAGTAGGCATTTAAGGTCACAGTTCTAAAAACGCAGGACACTAAAGAGACTTGTCTACCGACTGTGAAAAACACCCAAAGAAAGATGCCCAGGGTCCCTGCTCATCTGCGTGAACGTGCATTAGGCATGCTGCAGGGAGGCATGAGGACTGCTGATGTGGCTAGGGCAATAAATTGCCATGTCCACACTGTGAGACGCCTAAGACAGCGCTACAGGGAGACAGGAAGGACAGCTGATCATCCTCACAGTGGAAGACCACGTGTAACAACACCTGCACAGGATCGGTACATCCGAATATCACACCTGCGTGACAGGTACAGGATGGCCACAACAACTGCCCGAGTCACACCAGGAACACACAATCCCTCCATCAGTGCTCAGACTGTCCGCAATAGGCTGAGAGAGGCTGGACTGAGGGCTTGCAGGCCTGTTGTAAGGCAGGTCCTTACCAGACATCACCAGCAACAACGCCGCCTATGGGCACAAACCCACCTTCGCTGGACCAGACAGGAGTGGCAAAAAGTGTGTGAGTTTCTGCATGACAGCAATGTCAGTGTTCTGCCATGGCCAGCGAAGAGCCCAGATCTCAATCCCATTGAGCACGTCTGGGACCTGTTGGATCGCAGGGTGAGGGCTAGGGCCATTCCCCCCAGAAATGTCCAGGAACTTGCAGGTGCCTTGGTGGAAGAGTGGGGTAACATCTCACAGCAAGAACTGACAAATCTGGTCCAGTCCATGAGGAGGAGATGCACTGCAGTACTTCAAGCAGCTGGTGGCCACACCAGATACTGACTGGTACTTTTGATTTTGAGCCTCCCTTCATTCAGGGACACATCGTGAAACATTTTTAGTTTATGTCTTATGGTGTTGACTGTTTTAGTGTTCATACAAATATTTACACATTAAGTCTACTGAAAGTAAAAACAGTTGAAAGTCAGGGGACGTTTCTTTTTTGCTGAGTATATATGCAAAGATTGTTCTGCTCTCTGACACAGCATTGAATTGAAAGTAGACATCAAATTTCAGTTTCAATATTGTGCATTAGAGAAACTATAAGGTGAGTGAAAAGGAAATCCAAGAATATTTTTGGAACCAAATCCCTTCAAAACAAATCTAAGTTGCATGTACAAAGAAAAAGAACAGCAAAACAATAAAAACCTACATTATAATAATTGGAATGTCTGGAGACAAAATTCACCAATTATATCACCAAACATTAGGATATCCCTACATGCTCATAGTTTAAAAGAAAGGAGAAAAGCATGGCCAGGTTAAACAAAAATGATTTTTTTGATTCTTGTGAAGGTAATAAACAGGAAAACATACCTTTTAACAGATACATTATTTCATCCTTTAGGACATTTAAGGTTCTTTGTCCCTGTATGTTTTTTACATTTTGCCATTGTATTCAATAAAGTTTTTGTTCTTTTATATAAGTAGGCGACCATTGAAGATATGAGTGGCAATCGCTCATCAGGAATGTGGGAAGAGTTCCCAGCCTGCTGCCATCAATAAGCATCATTTAGTGCTGCTTTGTTATCAAATCTGTTTTTCGTTTGGTCTTTGTAATTTTGTGTGAGCCCATGGTATTATGACAAATTTATTTTTGTTCTCTTTTTGCACACTTTTTTTGTTTTGGAATAATTTCCTTGGTTTATCATTTTCTTTTGAATATTATGGCCCCTTTTTGTTTATTCACACTCTTCTCCATTTTCAGCTACCATTGCTATGATGCTGCATCTTATTTTTGGGGGTGTGCCCTGGAAGTTGCACTATTTAAGTTATTGGCACAAAAGCAGATAAGCTAGAATTGTGCTTCAGATAGCATCCAAGATTCTGGATAACAGTCACCAAAAATCTTTGCTAATTGTGCTTGGTTCAATAGGGAAAGGACTATAAGATTTCAAGAACTTTTTGCAATGACTTTTTGAACTTTATGTTTCTATTAACATTTGTCATTTAATGTTCAGTTCCCAGTTGTCCTGGTTTTGACTCAGCTTTTATTGCCGACAGTTCTTTTGTTTTTAAATTTTTGTTCTCCATCTCTGACTCTGGTTTTTTAATTTGTATGTTCTTTGGGACAAGCACTGCATGTTCTCACTACTGCATGTCTCAAACTGTCTGTAGTGAATGTTCTGCAGATTAGGCCGGTGGTGCACTACATGACTTTCATTTCGAGATCATGTCAAACTTAGCTCTAATGTGTGTTCTCATATTTTTCAGGTAGCGAGGACAAAAGTTTCAAAGTAAAGTAATTTTACTCATTAATCATGACACCAGAGAATGTCGATGTTTTGCCTGTTGATTAGCACAAGCGCAATTTTCACTATAATCCGTGCCAGTAGGGGCACCAGGATTTCATATTAGGGTGGGCCTAATGTTATTTTTATTATTGCCTACAGGACAGTAGTGAGACCAGCTATGTTATATGGATTGGAGACGGTGGCACTGACCAAAAAATATGATACAGAGCTAGAGGTGGTAGGCTTAAAGATGCTAAGATTTGCATGGGTGTAACAAGGATGGATAGGATTAGAAATGAGTACATTAGAGGGTCAGCTCAAGTTGGACTGTTGGGAGAGAAAGTCAGAGAGGCGAGATTGCGTTGGTTTGGACATGTGCAGAGGAGAGATGCTGAGTATATTGGGAGAAGGATGTTAAGCATAGAGCTGCTAGGAAAAAGGAAAAGAGGAAGGCCTAAGAGGAGGTTTATGGATGTGGTGAGAGGGGGCATGAAGGTAATGGGTATAACAGAACAAGAAGCAGAGGACAAAAATATATGGAAGGAGATAATCCGCTGTGGCAACCCCTAACGGGAACAACAGAAAATAGAAGAATAAAAAAATTTAAAAAAGCAAAGCTACAGGATGGACCAATGAAGAAAGTGGGTGGGGCCCAATGCTGGTACCAGCCTGCTCTGTCCATATGACAATGATCGTATAAATCTATAAACTTAGACACTTTGGTTGCTGGATTTTGTTAACTTGACATGACCAGAAATTGCAGAGGATGACTGTTTCATGACATTTAATCACAATTTCAAATGCCCAAAGTATCATAAGCTCACTGCATACTATAAGCCAATTGACATACTGCCAGACAGCAGAAGTAGCTATGCAAAAGTTATTTTTAGGTATGGTGACTTCAGATGCAGTCTCGGTCTGTCTTTTTTTCTTTCACCATTCTGAAGTAGCAAGAAAAACACAAGACATTGGCCACACAAGTCTCCCTTCTATTTTTGTGGCCCAAAACACCCACATTCATTCTTTCTATGTGACCACATTATATGTATCGTACTACCAGATGAGCATTCATTGGTGGTCTGCTGTCTTAACTGTTGTGAATAAGGCGCTATATAGGCGCCCGACCCGGCAGAGATTCACACTGAGGCACGTGCTCAATAAACAAAGTTTTATTTTTCTCTTCAGCCATAGGGCACGTCTTCCCCGTGTCCCACAGGCCCAACACAGTCCCAAACCAATTCTTCCTCTCACCACTCCTCTCATGCAACCTCGTCCTCTTCCTCCCGATTCTGGCTCCCGAGTAGTGGCTGCAGGCTCTTTTTGTAGCCCTCCCAGAAGTGCTCCAGGTGGTAATTGGCCTAATTAGGCTGCACTTCCGGGTGTGGCTGCATTCTAGCCCACAGAAGCTCGTTAGGCCATGCAGCTCCTCCGGGTGGTGGCCATGGAGCCCAACAGGTCTGAGTCCTGAAGTCCCACACCTGTGGCCCCGATGTAACCCAGGAGGGCTGCCACAAAGCATTCCGGGGGACGTAGAGTGCATCCCATGGCTGCTCCCCAAGATCAGGTGTTGCATGGGACCCGGCCGCCCGTCACACTGTTTACTCCTCTAGATTCCAGTGTAAACTTATGTGTTTTCCTGTGAACTCTCCCCAGTAATACGGTTAGCAGCATGTGTGCGTATATGTGTGTAAAATGGCGCATTCCAGAGGAGCGCTGAAGCTCTAGGTTCTGTAGTACTCTTGATTACTCTTCAGACTGCTGATACTAAGTAGTACATTTTTTCGGTCAGCATTCATTAATTTTAACCTGTCATTTAGTCAAACAATCTATTTCGTAGAATTCTTGAGCAAACAGTACTAGAAAGATGTTCAGGTGTGCCTTAGAGCAAAATGTAAACAATACCACCAAATAAGGAGCCATAAGAATGCTACTGAACTAGAAAAGCTCAATGCATCAAGACAATAGATGCAGGAAAGAAACATACAAGCTGAACACAACCATTTATTATCATAGTTGGAACCTTGTCATACCAGTGTCTGTATGCTGATGCTCCCATGTTACATAACCACCAGTCTTCAGATTCTGAGACAGTCATGCTGACCACTTTGACACAAGTGTCCTCTTAAATTAGCCACCGTTCATCATTAAAGAATCCAGGTGTTGACATCTCTAGCTAAAGAGAGTTTCATTGGCTAGGTATTCATTTTGGATTTAACCTTCCTTCATTTTATACATAACCATGTTGCCACTAGAGTATTATTGCCTATTTTCTATTGTTCTTTTTGTGTTCTCCTTTGCCTCTGGGTAACCCCACTAGTTCTAAACAAGTGAGGAGAGGTCCATGACTTCACCTTGAAATGTTTCTTCAGTGTCAAAGGCTGAGGATGAGCCGTGCAAAACTCACATTCTACATTCTGTATTAAAACTGAAGCCAGGGCTGTGCACCTTAGACTAATATCAAACTGATATTCCAGCAGTAATCACTTACAACCGCAGTTACCCCTTTTTGATGAAGTTCTTCCATCTGATTTCCATGCAGACATCACTTTAAACACCTTGTGTCATTAAAAAAGAGCATTAAGAGCTACCAATCTTTCCTCTTTCAAAGATACTCAAGAAATTAATAGTCATGCTACTTGCAATTATATTCAAAAGGCCTGCCTAATATTTTTTGGCATAACTCTGAGTATATTGCAATATTAATTTCTAGCTAACCAAGAAATCAAACACATTCTGAATAATGCGAGCTTGTCAACCTCTTACCTCATCAGACATTTATATGCCAGTCACCCAACTCCTGTTCTTTTCTTGCAGATATTTTGGAGATACTGTTTTCAATAAAAGTATTTTTTTAAAAGAGACTTAATTCTTTCCAGGGTCCATCAATCAATCAATGAACTATTATTTTCTTTAGCACCATTACAAACACGCACATTCACAGCAGACTCTAAAGCTCTTACTGAGGTCTGAACCTGCTAACTTAGTGGTTTTGATTAGAATTTCAGTTATTTGGAACACAGTTTTTTTCTTGTAGGTGTTGATGACCAAACCCATTTCACATACCTACCTTGATCACACTGTGAGAACCGATGACACCTCGGATTTCTGCTTTGCCAGTAAGTCTTTCCTTGTGATTGTAAAAATCATATTTTTTATTCAAGGTCAAAACCTGATATGAAAAAAGCAAACAGGAAGATGTTAATATCCCCTCCCTGCCACCCAAGAGATAAACACATTTGTTATGCAGCAAAATCTATAGGGTTCAGCAAGATGCCAGCCACATTTCTGAAACCACATCAAGAAACGCCCTGGCATTTGACATGTAGGTTTTTGTCTGAAATGAATCAGTGCACTTAGAAAGGCTGGTCATACTGAAAAGTACTCATATACCTCTCGTCACAGATATGAGTCTGTGCCACAGAAATAACTCTTAAAGCTTCTTTACCTTTAGAATGAATATGCAGTCAATTATTGTGTTAGTAATGTTAAAGGTACTACAGTTCTCTAAGAAGAGAAAAGTTAAAAACAGTCACTTTTAACCCAAGCATCTATTCTTTATTTTCTGAACCCACTTTTTCCACTGGATGGCTCTAGGTTTTTGTGTCTCAAGATGCAAAAAAAAAAAATAAATGTATTTTGATTTAGCTAAGTGGGTTTTACAAATTTGTGTTTGGGCCCCAAAACAAAGTTAGATTACATTTTTGCATTCTGCTCCTGAAGCCTAACTTCATACAGAAGATGCTTTTGTTTAATACGATGACGGTCAGTCAGGCTCTCCACTCACACATTTACTACTAGTAATTACTAATAAGCCATTCTCAGTTTGTTCACAAAGTAATCTTCACGTTGCTGGAATCGAAAGGGAAGGAAAAAAATAAGATGTCTCATTTTACTGTTGATATTTTCTAGATTACCAGCCCAGACTGTTCACTTGAGCATTTGAAAGAAAAACTCAGTTTAAGAAAAAATTAAATAAAGGTATATTGTTTCTAGTTAATGCGTCTGCTAATTGGACTATATTTTAAAGGTTTTCCCTTTTTACAAATATTCATTTAAATTGTTAATAAAGTCACAATCCTATTCTGTAGCTCACCAAATATAATATTTCCAAGTAAGATTAAAAATAATACACAAACTAGTATAAAAAGGCCAAACCATAATAATCTTTATGTGCTGGCCTTACTCTCTGTGTGAGTAACTGAGTGGATAAAGCAAAATAAAAGAGGTCCTTGTTCTGCTTGGTAAATAACCTGTCAGTATGAGTTTTGGTGTAGCTGATCAGTATATTTACACTATTTCCTTGAATACAGTTAGATTAGCTCAAATAAACAGGTATAGCTGAGGATGATAGGGATTAGGCAAATCTAATCAGAAACATACCACTTTAAGGAAAATTTCAGAAATAAGTGGTCTGATTCAAACTAAAGATACTATGAAATAGTACTGTGATCAACCGGAAAGATCTATGCAGATGTCTGTCAGAAGATTAGAGGCACAGTGATGTTTTGAAAAAAAAGGAACTCAAAGAAGCAAGATTAAGCAAGGGATTTATCTACACTCAGGTACAAATTAATCATTGATCTGCAAGACTGGTGCCAGTGACTGCAGGCTTTGAAGAAGTTACACTACCTCAGAGGAACTTTACTCAAACATGAAAAAAATGAAAAATGAAACAGGCAAGAAAGAAAGTTTAACAGAATAATTTATTAAACAAATGTCTGACTTAAGAAAGACAACTTTGTATCATCAACATATGCTTTTGTATTAGCAGCCTTTCAAAGAAGTGAAAAACATACACATGATGAGTCTAAAAATCAAGATGCATTCTAAAGCAAACATACACTGCCAGCATAGACACTGTACAGTTTAACAAACCATATGCCCAATAAATTCATAATCAATTTATTTTTAAAGGAAAATGAGGAAATATCAGAAATGTCTATGCTTACCATGTAGGGCTCAGCTGTCCATAGTCTTCTTAAGAGTTAAGTTTTGAAAAGCTCAAAGTTGAAGAAATGCCAACAGTGAACTTTTCTCTTTTTGACCTCTCTACCAATTTGTTAATAAACTTTTATTTCCAATCACTTTCTGAACTAAGCTCACTGGGACTAAGGCAGATAATTTGTTTAAATCTATCCCATAGTTTTATTTGGGGTTGTTTGTTTTGTTACCCAAAATGATAGATTCTTCATGGTAGAGAGTTCCCTAGCCATATCTGACACAATTGCTCTCTGTAAATGTGAGCTGGTAAACTTGCAGCTCGGTATGTTCTAATTTTCGGATGTTGGATTTAGGAATGCATGCAGAAACCAGTGGTGAATCTCTTTTCATTTTAAAGGCTGCTCTTTGAGGGGAAATATGTTTTACATAGTCATCTGTAACAATTATAACATGATACGCATGTGAATTTTTATTCTTTTCTTGGGTGGTTCACAGTATCAGTTCTTCTTATATTTAATAGTAAGGGTTAAAGCAGCTTAAATTAATTTATGATCTAAAATGATTTAATTAATATTCAAAAAGTCATTTTGTGTACTGTTTTTTAGCATGAGTGATAAATATACACAATTATAAAAATACTTAAAAACATGCCTTTCAAACACTTTCATCATAATTAATATTGTAATAAGACTCAGTCACGAGCAGATTTGGGGGAATTAGCAACACCGTATACTTGAAAATAAGGCAAAAAATAAGAAAACATCTTTACAGACATGAGTGCAATGCAGAACTGAGACAAGATGGTGGTGAATTTATATAATGGGAACAGGAAGAAGTGGGTCCTTGATTGAACTGGAACTGGAAGTGATCTCATCATTAGGTGGGATCTTGGGAAGGGGAAGTGGCTTCTTTAGGAAGCAGGTTCTGATAAGGGTTTACAGAGAGAGAAAATTAGTTAGTGCTACTGGACAGCGCCAAACCCTGAATCGTCTGAAAAATACTTACTTTTGAGCCCATAAACTGTCTCCCATTCGCACATGTGTGACAATATCCATGCAAGAGAGAAATTATCTAAATTTTTTTATTAGTTAGGAAAATATATATCTGAGAGATATGTAAAGGAAATAATATTACTGGACAGGGTTCTAACATCTCACAATTAGTGTTAAAGAGAAAGCACTATTAGAATTTCTGATGATAACTGAAATCCATCATTTAAAACATTCAGTTTTACCTCATTGTCCTGTTATGCAAGATTAATGGAAAGAGTGCAACCATGAGATGGGATCTTAACTAAGGCAATGGATTCTATATTTCCAGGACCATGTTTTAGAATAAGGTCATTAACCAAAACAGCCTTATTTCATTTGATTTTCATTTAATTTTTAAAATATCATTTGTTATGAGACACATAGTCTCTCAGGATTATCACAGGCAATAGCAGAACACGAGGAGAGGTAAAACATAAACCAGAAATCGTAGCTGAGGACAGGCAGAGGAGAAGGACAAGAGATCCTGCAAACAAAACCAAAAGGCAAAACGAGAATCAAAACTCAAAGATCCAAAAACAGTTTAAAAAACCTACTTATTTAGAAACTAACTATCAATAAGAGTTGTGAAGAGTAGAATGTGCATCCACTGAGGTACAGCATATGTTGTGACTATAAGCATATTTATAGCATCACTTCCTGTGATGTCAACAATGCACGTGATGCTACTTGAAACATGACATAAACAAAAAAAAAAAACAAAATGTTAACAAAAATAAACTTTGGCAAAGCAAGTCGAAGAAAACAAATATAACATCACAAAACTCTTCTCATATAAACCTCATCCCAAGGTATGCTCTGTAGATGCGATAATCCAGTTTAGATGAAAAAAAATCTCTAAAAGTTAACAAGAAAGCATGGGGTGTGCCCATCCCAAACAGTAATCCAAGAACATTCTTCTGGGTTGTACTCCCACATGTGCACCACTGTGCAACTCCTGACTCTCAATACAAAATCTCTCAAATGACAAGTTACTGATTACCTTCCCCCCAACTTCGACTGGTAGTGAAGCCTCAAAATACAAACAAAATTCAAAGAGTTCTAAAATGTGCTGAAATACCAGATGATAAGTTACTGGGTGGCCTCAAATAGTAAAAAGGCCAATTTACTGAGGACAAACTTAATGGGATAGCTTTTCAGGCAAATATCCCAAACCATTAACCATAGCTTCTGCTCATCCTTAAAGAAAGAATATATAAAACCTTGAGCATGAACCCATACTGACATTCAAAAGGAGAAAAGGAAAAATATTCCTGGAAAACTGGCAAGAGGCAAGTGGTCAAACCAATCCGATTGGCAGTAATTAACCATGCAACGAAAACATTTCTCTAAATTCTGATGGACTCTTTCTGTTAATTCACTCTTTTCAGGATGACATCCTGAATGTCCACTTTATCACAAACCTCTTTCCAAAACCAGTATGTGAACTGGGGACCCCTATCAGACAGAACAGATTTTGGAAAACTGTTTAAAAATGATGAAAACCTCAACAAGTTGCTTTGCAGAAGGAAGGGATTTCAAGGATGTTTTCAGAGAAAAGATCCACCATAACCAAAATTGTGGTATGTCCTTTAGATTCAGGGGTAATAAAATCAATGGTTATACAGGGTTGGCCATTTATATGGATACACCTTAATAAAATGGGAATGGTTGGTGATATTAACTTCCTGTTTGTGGCACATTAGTATATGTGAGGGGGAAAACTTTTCAAGATGGGTGGTGACCATGGTGGCCATTTTGAAGTCGGCCATTTTGGATCCAACTTTTGTTTTTTCAATAGGAAGAGGGTCATGTGACACATCAAACTTATTGGGAATTTCACAAGAAAAACAATGGTGTGCTTGGTTTTAACGTAACTTTATTCTTTCATGAGTTATTTACAAGTTTCTGACCACTTATAAAATGTGTTCAATGTGCTGCCCATTGTGTTTGTGTTAACAAACAAAACCACCGCTATTGGTCTGACACTAACCCACATTGGATAGATCCCTCCAAGACTGTTGGAACAAAAAAATTGATGGTATGGTGTGGTATATGGGGTACAAAGATAGTGGGGCCATTCTTCATCAATGGAAACCTCAAGGCCACTGGATATGCGAAATTGCTACATGATGATGTGTTTCCCTCTTTATGCACTGAAGCTGGCACGTTCCCTGAGTTTTTCCAGCAAGATGGTGCACCACCACATTATGGGTGTCAGGTCCGAGCATTCCTAGATGAACAGTTTCCTGGAAAGTGGATTGGACGTCGTGGGCCAGTTGAATGGCCCCCAAGGTCTCCCGATCTGACCCCCTTAGACTTTTATCTTTGGGGTCATCTGAAGGCAATTGTCTATGCTGTGAAGATACGAGATGTGCAGCACCTGAAACTATGGATACTGGAAGCCTGTGCTAGCATTTCTCCTGTGGTGTTGCTATCAGTGTGTGAAGAGTGGGAGAAGAGGGTTGCATTGACATTCCAACACAATGGGCAGCACATTGAACACATTTTATAAGTGGTCAGAAACTTGTAAATAACTCATGAAAGAATAAAGTTACGTTAAAACCAAGCACACCATTGTTTTTCTTGTGAAATTCCTAATAAGTTTGATGTGTCACATGACCCTCTTCCTATTAAAAAAACAAAAGTTGGATCCAAAATGGCCGACTTCAAAATGGCCACCATGGTCACCACCCATCTTGAAAAGTTTCCCCCCTCACATATACTAATGTGCCACAAACAGGAAGTTAATATCACCAACCATTCCCATTTTATTAAGGTGTATCCATATAAATGGCCCACCCTGTATATTTCCAAAGACAAGTAGAAGGATTAGTGGCATGAAGCAACCCCAACTGTATCCCAGACTGGAACACAGAATAGCAACACATCTCACAAGCCTTTTACAAAACCCTTAACATCCCTGTATTAAGCCATCAAAAATATATTTGCAAGAACTGCAGGAGTTTGCCAATATCTGGACAACCCAAAAACTCAGAAGAGTCACCTTGCTTCAAAATTTCCCGAATAGCAGTTTCAGGGACAAATAAGCTCCCGTCAAGAGTTTTAGGTGGAGCAGAGTAATAGATGAGGCAAATTGAAGTGAATCTCACAGAGGTTCAGGCAAATCCACAGCAATAGCCCCCAAAAATTTACATGATGGAATAATTTGTATGGATTCAGATACAACCTCATTGGATTCAAATAAGAGAGTGTGTCAGCCTGCATACTACAATTACCAGGAATGTAAGTGATGAAGATTTTAAATCGATAAAACAATAAAGACCACAAAGCCTGTCTGACATTCATGTTTAGCTAACTTTAAATAAGTTAAGGTCCATAAATATAGTGAACACATGGGCAGCACCACCAGCCAATGTCACCATTCATCCAAAGCCAGTTGCCTAGAAGAAGAAACACATAGTTGTAGTTTATTAGTGTAAGGGACGTGCTGTGAAAACACAGTCCTAACACAATGTCTAGAATTGATTGCAAGGTAACATCAAGACAGAAAATGGGAGCAGATGTAAACATGGCTTTAAGAGTATCAAAAGCCTGTTGAGCTTCAGAGGTGCAAAAAATTTATTGATATGAATGGTATAAATTAGAAAATATAACAGAGTTTTACACTTGTTTTACAGTATCCAGTGGTTTCCAAACTAAAATAGTCAAAGCTTTCTTAGGACCCATTTCTATCTCAGAGTAACTGATAATAAAAAAAAAACAGCTCTAGTGAAATTCACATTTCTCATATTTAGCAAACACTTTATTTGCCCATAGGTAAGATAAGACCCCATTGACATAATGAAATTTTTCTTTAGAAAAAAATCTAAATATCCTGAATATAAATCAAGTAACCCAAAACATCACAAAAAATGTAACTTACAAATGATTGAAAGACATTTGTTTTGAAAGGAGTAATGATTTCTATGTTTCCTTACAGTAAATGCAGATCCTTAAGAGTACATTCCCCTGGTATTTGAGTGTTTTAATTTAGGCTCCAATTTGCATATCGATGCATATATGATGTTCCTTTCAGGTGATTCTACAAATGTATTTATGTGTAAGAATGATAGTGGACTGGCATCTAGACCTGTACCCAATTGTTGTGTGCTAAAGTGGTGTTGTGACATAACGACTAACTTCTTGTTATCATCCAGAAGCGAATAGTTCAACAAAGTCCATCTATCCATTATCCAACCCGCCATATCCTAACTAAAGGGTCACGGGGGTCTGCTGGAGCCAATCGTTCAACAAAGTGCGCAAATCAATACTTGGAAACATTTTTTGGTGTTTTGTTGAGACTTTTCAATCAGACTGGAAATCCCAGCTTCCTATAGCAAAGCGTGCTCATAATGTTTTGAATCACTCCGCTATTAAGATATCCCCTGTTGAATGTCTCAATGAATACAAAGCCCTATTACTAATCCTCTCTGCATTGAGTTCTTCTAGTCCTAATATGTCGAATTACCTTGAAAATCCTCCATGGGTATGGGTCACAGTCAGAGAAAACCTCAAATTAGCAGGACTGTCAGCTAAATACTTTGATGACCTAAAATGTCTCAAGGCTCCTGAATTTTGATTTGAGCAAACAGTTCGAATTGCTACACAGGACATCTGGTTGAGAGTCCCATCCTGTAAACTTGTATCACATTTTGTCAACCTGCATACAACTGTTAAATGCCTGAGTTCAGTTACATACAGGGTGGCACTTCTTGCACAATTTAGAATTCACCCCTACGTTCATTCTTATTGCTTAGACCAGAATGCTCCAGCCCTTAAATGGCACCTAAACTACCCTCTCTTCCAATTATGATTGATGGTGAAGTGGAGTTTGAAGTACAAAGGAATTTTGGATTCCAGGTTACAGAACTTGCAACTTTATTTGATTGGGTCAGGAACAGCCAGAAGGAGAGATACTGGATACAGAGCAATGTCATTCATGTCCCTAAATTGGTTCAATATTTTTCATGCTTGTCACCCCTAGAAGCAAGGTAGTTACATCTGACGTACGTATCAAATAGGGCTCTGTTATAATGATAACTTAAACGTATAATTTTTTTGTTCTTTCAAGATATTTTACTTAAATTAAACTCAAGGTTTCCTGTGTGAAATTCTCTGTTTACAACCTCACTCTTCTTTGACTTGTGATACTTAGTTCTAGTTTTTGATTTGGTGTCTCTCTCAGATCTGCCTTTCTGGTTAGTGAACTGTGGCCTGTTTTCCTTACTACACACCTTCTTACTTTTACCAGTCCTTTCCCTTTCTGACTCTGATAATCTTGGTGTCAGTTCACATTTTATTGCATTTTGGCAGTCAACCAATGTGATGCCTGACAATACATGTGCCTGTACTAATTTTTTTTAGATATGGTGACTTCAGAAGCAGTCTCACCCTCTCTTATTCCCTTCTTTATTCTATCCTGGTTTGACAAGCATCTTTATGGTGATGGAAAACATAATGAAGACTTCTATAAAAATTCATAATAATGAATTAGATTTAATAGCAAGACCTTTGTGGACTTAAAATACTTTAAGCAGTTATGCACCCAGGCTTGAAGGGGCTTATCCTCATCATCATCTACACTTTTACAGAAGGCATCTTTAAAGTAATCTTCTAAGTACATTTCCTATTTTTGTCTCAAATGATTTGAGTGTCATTTATTAATTTTGCATTTTAGAAATAGTGGGTTTATATTATTTGTTTGGGCCAAAGTACAGTGTTAAGAACACCTAGTGTTGACAATTGCTATATTCCAACGGGGGTGAGCAACTGAAACTTGACACTTTCAACAGTAGCAGTATGGTGAGCGGGCACCTGCTTTTGCAATGGGCATAGATGTTGAGTGATGCTCAGGTTTGAAGACAGATGTTTGGTCAACTGTCCACATCTGGATAAAGCCACACATGTGGGGTGCAATAAAGCAGCCATATTTCAGTACAGTACAATACATTTGGTGTAGTCAGTGGTAGCATTTTGGGGTAACCATGGCCCATAGTTATTCTATAGTAAAAAAAACATAATGGTTAAGAACAAGAAAGATCTAAAGAAGAAAAGGAATGTGAGCCTTCCTGGATGGCCATTGACCAGTTGATAGCAGCTGGTGGCTACTGTGTTCTCCATATTTTCTAATCCTGTAGTGTAATCACTCTCAAAATATATACAGGCGGTATAGAAACAGATGTTAGATTATAGGAACATTAAAAAGCAGCTGGTCAAATTGGCTAGATGTTGCTCACAGCCATAAACAAATTAAAGGAAGGATTGATAAAAACATGAAAAGGACTTTAGACAACTTAGAACATGAAAACAACTGAAAGTTGGCAGTTCAGAGTGTAGCTCATTGGCAGAGTAAATGTATGAATATGGCAATAAGAATGGTAAAGATTAAGAGGGAAGCCACCCTGTATAATCTGTGAGTGCCCATTGCTAAAATGCATGCCTTTGTAGCTGGGACCAAGAAAATCTGGATGACAATAACTGACCTGACAAGTGAGAGAGGGAAGAGGAAGATCAAAAACAAGGTTTAGGGCAAGCCATCTCAGCTTCCAAAAGCAACAAGAAAGTCAGACAAGTAGTAGATGAAAAGAAAAAATGGAACACAATGGCACCATGCTTATGTAATAAACTGTTAGAGAGTTTGAACAAGGCACACTATTAGACATTAACAGAGAAAGCAGTATCTGATAGCAGCTGAGAACACTTACATTGGATTCATACAAGACTTCTCTTAGCAGAGCTACAAAAAGCAGTACAATGACCCCAGAGCAAGTTTAATCAGATTAAAGTATTAATTTTATTGAACAGGAATTTCAGAAGTGTACTGTGGAGGAAGATATGAAATGTGCCTTATCATCCATAGATTGCAGAGTTGGTGAAAAGCATGAATGATTTCCTGAAACAGCAGCTAAAAACTGACAGGAGAACCTCACATAAGAGTGGCTAAAGCAGTTACAGCCAGTATTGTTCAATCTGAATAACTACATTTTGCTGGTAGTACCTGATAGGAAGGCTAGTGAAAGGTCCAGAATATTATGAGCTACTTTTAAGGTTAAGCTGAACAAGACATGTCTGTCACAGCAAAATATAGTGCAGACAAGTAAAGTTACAGTCTTCATAGCTACAAGGTACAATATGCAGTAGCACTTGTCAGAGGCAGTTGTGCTGAATTTTAGCTTGCATGAAGGGTTCATTTTAAAATGAACTAATTTAAACAAGGGGAGCTTAATACCACTATTGCCTTGATCCAAAAAAAAATTTAAGTAATAGCTATAGTACCTTGTAGTAAAGTATGGATCAGTAGCTCAGGCAAAGAGCCCAAGAAGACAAAATATACTTTTCCATCCCTCTTTGTAGCAAAAGTAAATTCACTAACTGCCTTTGTTTGAGTTGAGGTTACAGCACTAGCAACAATGGACAAAGTTCATACTGCCATAATTCAACAAATGACACAATTCTTATTACTTTTAACCAAAGCAGAGGGATAGAGGAATCTAAGAAGTAGTGTGAGCCATGGTAAAGTGAAGCATGTGGTTCAAGTAAGGGGTGTATAGTTTAAAGTTGTACAGGTACTATATTATGGATGCCTGCATCCAATATAACATTGTGGGTGACTAGGAAAGCTACTCAGGAAAGGAGATAAATACCACAAATGTATGCTATAAATTTAAGAAGATAGGAGCATCTTTCCCGGTAAACACACTCACACCGTTATTAACACATACACCATACTTTAGAACCGACTGCCATTTAAGGGGGAGGGAACTGAAACACATATAACTCCTTTGAACCGCAGCAAGAGTCAAGTGTCCTTTCAGCACCTATGAGAACCCTTTAACTAGACTCCACTTGCTCCTACTTCAACTATGGGGCTGGATCAACTGAATGCTGAGGAATTGGCCGCTGTCTTATTTAGGCCTTTTAAAAAATAAGGGTCTCTATGGAATTTACTTCTTCCACTATAATTTTGACATCTTGTGGCAAAAGAAGATATAGCAATTGGACATTTATGACAAACTGGTGGGAAAAGTCCAACATAATAGGCCAGCTGTATTGGCCAATGAGACATTCATTTTGCAAATTGTTATGGAATTAGCAAGGGTTTAGGAATATTTTACTGAATATTTTACTGAAACTAATAGCATGACTATTTCTGCATACAATCAAATGACAAGAATGCATAATGGGTGCTCTTGCTAGGTTAGTTTGGTGATAGATTGGTTGCTCTTCTTGTTAAATTGTGCAAAGAAGTAATTGAGGTCATCAGGAAGAAATTAATTTCCAATGTTGGTTGAACAGGTGTTACCCTTGTAGTCTGTGATGGACCTAATGCCCTGCCACATGTTTCAGCTGTTAAAATGCTCCCCTATAGTTGCTTTGTAGCAGCACTTTGCCTCTTTAATGCCTTTCCTCAAATTGGACATGGCTGTTTTGTAGGCCACTGGTCTCACATATGGAAAGCAATGTCATTTGACTTAAAAAGATCTGGGAGCTCCCTGTTCATTCAGGGTTTCTTTTTTTTGGGAAGTATGGATGCTCTTAGCAATAGTGACATTGTCCATACAGAAGTTAATCTATACTAATAAAAGGCAAAGCCCTCACTCACTCACTCACTCACTCACTGACTGACTCATCACTAATTCTCCAACTTCCCGTGTAGGTAGAAGGCTGAAATTTGGCAGGCTCATTCCTTACAGCTTACTTACAAACGTTAAGCAGGTTTCATTTCGAAATTCTACACGTAACGGTCATAACGGTCGATAACGGTCAACAACGTCCGCCATGTTGAACTTTCTTATTTATGGCCCCATCTTCACGAAATTTGGTAGGCGGCTTCCCTGTGCTAACCGAAACCGATGTACTTACTTATTTCGATGGTATGACGCCACTGTCGGCCGCCATATTGAACTTTCCAACGTCACCAATTTTCCAACTTCCCGTGTAGGTAGAAGAATGACCCCGTCTTCACGAAATTTGGTAGGTGGCTTCCCTGCGCTAACCAAAACCGATGTACGTACTTATTTCGGTGGTATGACGCCACTGTCGGCCGCCATATTGAATTTTCCAAACGTCACAAATTCACCAACTTCCCTTATAGGTAGAAGGCTGAAATTTGGCAGGCCCATTCCTTACAGCTTACTTACAAAAGTTAAGCAGGTTTCATTTCGAAATTCTACGCGTAATGATCATAACGGTCAACGACCTCCGCCATATTGAACTTTCTTATTCATGGCCCCATCTTCACGAAATTTGTTAGGCGGCTTCCCTGCGCTAACCGAAACCAATGTACATACTTATTTCGGTGGTATGACGCCACTGTCAGCCGCCATATTGAACTTTCCAACGTCACTAATTCTCCAACTTCCCGTGTAGGTAGAAGGCTGAAATTTGGTACTTATTTCGGTGGTATGATGCCACTGTCGGCCGCCATATTAAACTTTTAACGGAAACCGATGTACGTACTTATTTCGTTGGTATGACAACACTGTTGGCCGCCATATTGAACTTTCCAACGTCACTAATTTTCAAACTTCCCGTGTAGGTAGAAGGCTGAAATTTGGCAGGCTCATTCTTTACAGCTTACTTACAAAAGTTAAGCAGGTTTCATTTCGAAGTTCTACGCATAATGGTCAACAACGTCCGCCATGTTGAACTTTCTTATTTATGGCCCGATCTTCTCAAAATTTTATAGGCGGCTTCCCTGCACTAACCGAAACCAATGTACGTACTTATTTCGGTGGTATGATGCCACTGTCGGCCACCATATTGAACTTTTCAACAGTCTTTGTTACTTATGGGCCCATCTTCAAGAAATTTGGTACATGGGTTCCCAACGCTAACTGAATCCTACTTACCTACATATATATGTCCATAGCCTGCAGCTCGGTCACTGTGTGAGGTGGCGTTGGGTCCCCCATCCCAACGCCTCCCACGTTGTTGGCTGCCTGCCTATATAAGACCGTCCGTCGCTCCGGTCTCTACATTCCCTTCCTTGCTTCGCCACGGGATTCACGTCTCCCTACTGATAACTACAGCCTTTTTGTTTAATCCACGGCTTCTCCGCTGTTTTATTGTTTGTTTATTACAATTATAGTTATTGTATAGGTATTTTAGACTTACTTTAC
The DNA here is from genome assembly GCA_026402145.1 of Polypterus bichir lapradei. NCBI lineage: Eukaryota > Metazoa > Chordata > Cladistia > Polypteriformes > Polypteridae > Polypterus > Polypterus bichir. The sequence goes on along the minus strand of JANRMT010062804.1, from coordinate 17,297,831 downwards.
ATTGCTCAGGTACCCATTTCCTTTATCATTCCAACCCCCATTACCACGTCTATCGAGGTGATCACTATCGATCAAAGAACTGTCACTTACTGAGTGGTTTCCATGCCCGGAGATGGCACCTACCTTTTCCATTCTCTTTGTTACATATTGCACGGCCATATCAGGCTCACTCTTGATATCCGGAGGAACATTGTGTCTTATGTATTGAATGACTGGGACAGGTTCAAGGTGTGGACTGATGACGGTACAGGAGATAATTATACTACACAGGAGCACTAGAAGAGTGAAATGCTTAAGCCCTTCACCTATGGTTCTGCATGTGAGTTGATGGCTGCCGCTGAATTGTTCGGTTGTCGCTTTCAAGTGTACCGAAATGGCCAAATATTTTACACCTTTCGACAACCGCCAATGCCTCTTAAACATCTTAGATTCACAGGTGACGATTTCAGTAGTGGACACTTTGATGTTTATGAGTGTTTAAACTCTCAAAAGCTGGATGTGATTTTATCGATGAAACCGGTTGTGTGCTTACAATGCTTGACAGATGCCGAATGTCACTTCAACACAACAAATCCTGCAAATACTATCGTAATTGAAACAAACCATGAAACTCAAACCGATTATGACAGCAGCAATCCAAGCTGTGAGATTTGAGACAAGATTACTGTTGACATGGCCAACTGTAAGTTACATGCTCAAGAGTAAGCTCAGCGCACAGCTTGGTCATGTTACAACCGGAGGGCCGAACTGACAACATGGTATACAAAGAGATCCTTAACAAATAATTATTGGCATATTTTCCCTCAGTTTAAAAAGGTAAAATTTTCTTCTTAATAAAAATTTTAAGGCAGTACTTCGCCGCTGCGAAGCGCGGGTATTTTGCTAGTAGTTAAATAAAAGATATTAGTCATATTGCATTATTTTTAAGCTTGAAGCAAAATTACCAATATTAGGAAAGGAAGGACAGAATAGAAAGAGAATGATGCACAGAAACTATCAAGGAGAGAAGAAGGGGGAACATGAACACCTGTTGTTCAAAGGTTAGGAAGCAAGGAACGATACCAATGACATAATACAGAAAAATGGTCATGGTAGGCATGTGAGAAGCCAGCTGGAATAGTGAATCAGTAGAAACAGCAAAAAAGCATTGCTACTAACAAGGTCAAGATGATGTAATGTATGGAAAATAAAAATAGTGTATTCATGTATTAGCATAAATAAATATAGAAATATATAAGCATTAACCTTAGTGCAGAAATTAATGCAAATGATTAAATAAAGGCACATGCCATATTTATTTTTAACTAGCAAAATACCCGCGCTTCGCAGCGGAGAAGTAGTGTGTTAAATAAGTTATGAAAAAGAAAAGGAAACATTTTAAAAATAACGTAACATGATTGTCAATGTAATTGTTTTGTCACTGTTATGAGTGTTGGTGTCATCAAGGATTTGATTATCATTATTTCTTTCAATCAGGTTTGTATTTGGAGGACGTGTTGTGTTCAAGTTACATTCCATGTTTGTCAACCGTTGTAAAGATAACAGGTTTTATTCATCGAAGTGTTCAATACCCAAATCGCTACTCGTGAATCTAAGATATTTAACAGGCATTCCCGGTATTAAAATGTGGAATTGCCTGTGAGTATTTAGCGACAGCGTCTCTATGAACTTGTGGATTTGCCTGCGAGTATTTAGCAGCAGCGTCTCTATTAAGTTGTGGATTCGTCTGCGAGTATTTAGCGACAGCGTCTCTATGAACTTGTGGATTTGCCTGTGAGTATTTAGCGACAGCTTGTCTATATTAATTTGTGGATTTTTCTGCGAGTATTTGGCGGCAGCGTCACAAAGTTGTTTTCGTCTAGCTGCATCAGAAAATGTACCACGACGTCTGACATGCCTCCTTTTTACTGTTTTCTCACAGCTTGGATTGGTGCTGTCATAATCAGTTTGAGTTTCATGGTTTGTTTCAGTTACATTAGTATTTGCAGGACTTGTGTTGAAGTGACATTCGGCACCTGTCAAGCGTTGTAAGCATACAACCGGCTTCATCGATAACTTCACATCCAGCTTTTGAGAGTTGAACCATTCATAAACATCAAAGTGTCCACTACTCAAATCGTCACCTGTGAATCTAGGATGTTTAAGAGCCATTGATGGTTCTCCAAAGGTGTAAAATATTTGGCCATTTTGGTAGACTTGAAAGCGACAACCGAACAATTCAGTGGCAGCCATCAACTCACATGCAGAAGCATAAGTGAAGGGCTTAAGCATTTGACTCTTATAGAACTCCTGTGTAGTATAATTATCTCCTGTACCGTCATCAGTCCACACCTTGAACCTGTCCCAGTCAATCAATACAAAGACACAATGTTCCTCCGGATATCAAGATTGAGCCTGATATGGCCGTGCAATATGTAACACAGAGAATGTAAAATGCAGGGGGCATCTCCGGGCATGGAAATCACTCGGTAAGTGACAGTTCTTTGATCGATGGTGATCACCTCGATAGACATCTCACTATTAACTTGTGGATTTGCCTGCAAATATTTAGAGGCAGCATGTCTATGAACTTGTGGAATTGCCTGCGAGTATTTAGTGACAGTGTCTCTATGAACTTGTGGATTTGCCTGCAAGTATTTAGCGGCAGCGTCTCTATTAAGTTGTGGATTTTTCTGCAAGTATTTGGTGGCAGTGTCACAAAGTTGTTTCCGTCTAGCTGCATCAGAAAATGTACCACAACGTCTGACACGCCTCCTTTTTACTGTTTTCTCACAGCTTGGATTGCTGCTGTCATAATCGGTTTGAGTTTCATGGTTTGTTTCAATTACATTAGTATTTGCAGGACTTGTGTTGAAGTGACATTCGGCATCTGTCAAGCGTTGTAAGCATACAACCGCCTTCATCGATAACTTTGCATCATAATAAACAAACAATAAAACAGTGGAGAAGCCGTGGATTAAATAAAAAGGCTGCAGTTATGAGCAGGGAGACGTGAATACCGTGGCGAAGCAAAAAAGGGAATGAAGAGACCGGAGCGACGGAGCAGGCAGTCAATTACGTGGGAGGCGTGGGGATGGGGGACGCAATGCCGCCTCACACAGTGACCGAGCTGCAGGCTATGGACGTATATATGTACGTAATTAGGATTCAGTTATGACCGTTACGCGTAGAATTTTGAAATGAAACCTGCTCGACTTTTGTAAGTAACCTGTAAGGATTGAGCCTGCAAAATTTCAGCCTTCTACCTACACGAGAAGTTGAAGAATTAGTAATGAGCTGATTCAGTCAGTCAGTCAGTCAGTGAGGGCTTTGCCTTTTATTAGTATAGATTAAAGCTTAGCTTTGGCCATTAATATAAAATAGCTTGAAAGCCAAGGAAGGGGAAATGATAAGAGAATGTCCAAAAATGGAAGAAGGGAACATCTGTTCGGCCTAGGCCAATCAATATAAGCAAAACAGAAAATAAAGATGGACAATAGACAGTAAAAATACCGTAGGCCAGCTGCAGAAGGAAGTCAGGAGATAATAATAATTCCCATGAGAACTTAAAGTATTGGCTGGACAGGTGAAGAGGGGAGTCAGAGAGAACAGTGAATGAGCTAATTTGAGCAAGGTCGGAGTGATAAGAAATTTTATTTCTGAACTGTTCGGGGCTCAGTCTGATTTGGCCGAATTGGGTTGAGTCCGTGTTATTGTTTTATTGCAATAAAGCTATAAACTCTGTTTGCCTATCCTCTGAGTTCCTAATAGCCTTCATTTCAGGTAAAAGCCCTTTGGTGACAATTTTTTGCCACGACACACTTGGGATTATGTTGTGCCTGTGGGGATTACGAGGAAGACGTGCCCCACAGGTGAAGAAAAATAAAAGTTTATTTTTTTTATATGTGCCTCCCGTGTCCAGTCTGTGTCAGATTGGGTGCTTATATAGCGCCTTTTGTTACAACCTCTTTAAATAAACTATGACAGAGGAAGAAAGGATTTACTGTACTACAAAGATAGTTCAATGTTCCTTAAACGTTTTGAAGATATCGGCGCTCTAAGCTTACAGATGGCTTAACATCTATTACAGAGCTGATTGTGTGGCAATTGGTTACTTGGAGAAAGAAAAGCAAGGACTGCAGGGGCGGCTATGCCAATATATAATGAATATTGAATATAAAACAGAAAGAGAAAATAACGACACAGCTAAAAACGCAGAGGCAAATTTCAACAAAAGTTAAACGCTTGTGTCATGAGCACAAGGTGGCTATGCAGTGTCCGCAACGAACGTGGCCATCCACCGTGCATAAGATAAGAATCAAAACCTAAAGTAGATGCTCAATAACATTCATATCATTTAACAAATAAATCATTAAAAATTAAAAACAGCGATTTCATCTCCATTTGTGTTGGCGATTGCTGGGATTGTATTGTGAACTTCTTGCTTGTGGATTTGTTGAGCTAAAAGCTTATTAGCTTTCTCTCTGTGTTCATAGTAATGATGTCTTGATTCATAAATAAGTTGTTCAGTTTCTTTAGTTTTTAAGAGGTTGAGTTCTGAATGCAGAGCCTGTCTTTTCCTATGAAGAGCCTCACTTGGGCGTCTGGCATGTTCTTCATCTATTCTAGTAATTTCGCTTCTTAGCTCTGACACTTTCTTGGTTTCTAATTTATTCCTGTGGGAAAGATGTGGAATAATCTGTCCTCTTAAGAAGGCCTTTAGAGTTTCCCAAAGTATTCCTGCAGAAACCTCTGAGGATGTATTTGTCTCTAGGAAGAAACTGATTTGTTTGGATATAAATTCTGTTATATAAAGACAGTTCTCATCTGCTAATAGAAGAGGGTTAAGACGCCATCTGCGAGGTGAGTGTGTGGGGCCTAATGATTTCAGCTCCAAGATCAGAGGTGCATGGTCAGAAATAACAATAGCGTCGTACTTGCAAGATTTAATCGTAGGCAAGAAATTATTATCTATAAAGAAATATCAATTCTTGAGTAGCAATGATGCAGTGGTGAGCAGAACGAATATGTTCTTGATTTTGGGTTTAGAAACCTCCAGGGGTCAGATAAGTTGTGGTCAGTTACAAACTGTGTAATTGTCTTTACAGTGTTAGATGTCAACCCCCCGTGACAGGAGTCCTATCTAAGAGTGGATTTAAAACACAATTGAAGTCCCCAGCCATTATAATTTTATGAGTGTTCACATTGGGAATGGATGCAAATACATTTTGCATAGATTCCTTATCATCGACATTGGGTGCATAAACATTTATCAAAATCATTTTACAGTTAAATAAGTTGCCTATGACAATCACATATCTCCCTTCAGGATCAGATACTACATCTGATGCTACAAAGGAGACTGTTCTATGTATGAGAATTCCCACACCTCTAGTTTTCTTTGTAAAGCTAGAATGGAATATTTGGCCAATCCAGTCTTTTTGCAACTGGAACTGATCCTTGCTTAGTAAGTGGGTCTCCTGTAAAAATACTATTTTAGCGTTTAGGCCTGTTAGGTGAGAGAATAATTTCTTTCTCTTTAATTCGTGATTCAGGCCTTTAAAATTTCAGCTCAAAAAGTTAACTGTCCCATCATGGAGACATTGATTCTGAATTTTTGATGTCATTTTTATAGTCTTAACTAGAAGTCAGACAGCTTTAACCTTAATTTCCAATTTCCCCAAGAGTTATTGCTATGCAGCCTATTATTACATTGGTTGTTATAATTATAAGGATTAAATGGATAGATTAGATATAGCCTGCTCTCTTTCTCTCCCCCCTTATCCACCCACCCCCCATTTTGCCAAGTCCCACTCCTCTGACATACCTAGAGACAAAGCATGTTCAAAACAAAACAAGCCCCCCTGCAGCGGCGTTTGAAGATTAAAAAATAGAGATATCTGTTGCCGATAAAGTCTAAATACTGTATGCCTAAAATATAGTCATTAACAGACTATAAGCTTAAAATATAATCTTCAGCAATCTTAAAGTATTAAGATAATAAAATAATAAACCCAGGGAATCGTGTTAAAAAGTGGTCCAGGATAAGCATAGTAAATCCTAATGCAATAATTAGAATAACAATAAACCAAGGGTATGATGTTAAACAGTCTCCTTTAGGGTAGTAAAAAAAAAAAAACAAAAAAAAAACCTACATTCATTTCTTCCACACACACGTCTATAACTGTAATTAAAACATAAACAAAAAGCATCCGAGTAGAGAAAAGAATGTATAATTATAATACCCGTATCATTGCAAGTGGTTCAGACAGCAGGTGATATCTCCTTGTCATGCCATGACAGGATGCCATTCACTATTGTGTTTTAAAAAAGCGTCGGGATCAGCTTCCCTAATTCCTTTTCTGCTTCCTCCTTGCTGGAGAAGACGTAGTATTGGCCTTGAACATCCACTTTCAGTTTGGCAGGATACAAGAGGCTGTATTTGGTAGCAGCTTTCCGTAATCGCTGTTTAATGTTGTAGAAGGCTGCATGTTTAACAGCTGTTGAGGGTGAGAAGTCAGGGAAAATACGAATGTGGTTATTTTCAAATATAATCTCTTGCTTGTGTCTGAGAAGTGCCATCACATCAAGCTTACATAGTAATCTCTCGAAGTGGACAATAAAAGACCTAGGTTTAAAGGTATTTGATCCGCATATGCGATAAGCTGCTGCTGTCGCGGAATCTGATTTAAAGTCCTCTCCAATTATTTTTGAGAATAGTTCAACTACGAATTTCACTGGGTTTGGACTTTCACGATTCTCAGGTAGACCTTCGATTCTAATATTATTCCTTCTGCATCCATCTTCCAGAGCCGCAAGTCTGTCTCCAAGTTTTTTACACTCGGAATTCGCAGCTGTAACTTTTCCATCGCCGTTAAATGCCAATTGTTCTGCTGTTTCAATTTGAGCCGTGAATGTCTGATTAACGTCATCCAGCTGATCGGCAAGTTTTCTCAGTTTAGACGTATTTTCTTGAATGTGTTCCTCAATTGTCCTCAGCATACCTTTAAAGGTTGCATCAAAATGATTATATAGGTCTTATCCTATTATCCTGCCACAGCTCCAGCTGCAGCTTCTTGTTTGTTAAGTAAGTCATTTTTTTTCTTTCTTCAAATTTCTCTGAATGTCTTTCTTAAGCTCACTTATGGCCGTGGTCAATGTTGTGATTATTTCCTTCAGTTCGGACAAAACGTTTCAGCTTTCGTGCTCCGCGGGTGAAGTGGCAACCCTGGTTACAGCCGATGCTTCGGGCTCGCAAGGAGTAGATGAAAGCACGGACTGCAAAGCCATTTCTAGTTTCAAGTGATCTTCTGGAATTGGCGAGCTATCGTGATCTGCATCACTTGCACCTTCGCTCCCATTTTCGCTCTCGACTGGGGATGATGCAGTGGAGCAGTACAGTAGCTCATTCACTTGCCTGTTCCAGGTCAGTCTCTGAGAGGCAGTATCTCGCACTTGGGCTTGATGTCTGTCTAGACTTGGATGTAGCTTTAAGTTTTCTTTCTGGTTCTTTCTGATACCCTTTCTTGTTACTCATGTTTATATACTGTAGTGGAAACTCCTCGGGTTGGGTAAATACTGGATACCTCAATATAATAAGAATTAAGTGAAAAAATAACGCCGCTGCTAATGGAGCTCCGTTTCAGATGTCCATCTCCCGTAACGGACGAGACCAACTCCTAATGCACACATTTAGAGAATACTATAAATCCTTATATTCTACTGAGTTGAAAGAAGACAACACACTATCTAATGCATTTCTGGATACATTACAGATACCACAAATAGATACTTTTAGTGCTGAGGAACTGGATAAAACTCTGATGTTATCAGAATTACTAGATGCTATAAAGTCACTTCAAGGCAGGAAATCAGCAGGCCTTGATGGCTACCCTGTAGAATTTTATAAGAAATTCTCCACTCAGCTACATCCCCTCTTATTAGCAACATTTACAGAAGCTAGAGACAATCAAATTCTAACTCAAACTTTTCATCAAGCATTAATCACTGTCTTTCCTAAACAAAATAAGGACTTGTTACAATGTGCATCATAGAGACCAATTTCACTTCTGAATAATGATGTTAAGATACTCTCATAAATCATAGCTAGGAGGATGGAGAAAGTGCTGCCTTCAGTAATATCACAAGATCAAACTGGATTTATTAAAGGCCGACACTTATCTTCCAATCTTCGACGCCTGTTTAATGTAATATATTCACCAGCAAAGTCAAACACCCCAGAGATATTATTATCATTGGATGCAGAAAAAGCATTTGACATGACTGAATGGAACTAGGTTTTCACTACATTAGAGAAATTCGGGTTTGGCCCGTACATCTGTGCATGGATCAAACTACTGTATAAAAATCCAGAAGCTTCAGTTTGTATCAACAACATTTGTTCAGACTACTTCAAACTAGAATGTGGTACCAAACAAGGATGCCCCTTGTCACCACTGCTGTTTGCAATCGCCATTGAACCACTGGCAGGTCACTGTTGAAATGCATATCAGATAAAGGGGATTATCACAGAAGGACTGGAACAGAAAATTTCTCTATATGCAAATGATATGGTACTGTATATATCAGACCCAGAAAATACTGTGCCTGCAGTCTTAACAGCACTTACAGAATTTCAAAAGATCTCTGGTCTCAGAATTAATTTGAATAAAAGTGTACTCTTCCCAGTGAATTCTCAAGCATATAATATTAGATTGGACACCCTACCTTTTATTATTGCACATCAGTTTAAATACCTAGGAGTAAATATCACAAGTAAACATAAAGCTCTTTATCAAAAAAATTTCACCGTCTGTATGGAAAAAATTAAACAAGACTTGCATAGATGGTCAACCCTTCACCTCACTCTAGCTGGAAGAATTAACATTGTTAAGTCCTTCCTAAGCTTCTTTTTTATTTCAAAACATTTCAATATACATTGCATCCGGAAAGTATTCACAGAGCATCACTTCTTCCACATTTTGTTATGTTACAGTCTTATTCCAAAATGGATTAAATTCATTTTTTTCCTCAGAATTCTACACACAACACCCCATAATGACAACATGAAAAAAGTTTACTTGAGGTTTTTGCAAATTTATTAAAAATTTAAAAACTGAGAAATCAAATGTACATAAGTATTCATAGCCTTTGCTCAATACTTTGTCGATGCACCTTTGGCAGCAATTACAGCCTCAAGTCTTTTTGAATATGATGCCACAAGCTTGGCACACCTATCCTTGGCCAGTTTCGCCCATTCCTCTTTGCAGCACCTCTCAAGCTCCATCAGGTTGAATGGGAAGCGTCGGTGCACAGCCATTTTAAAATCTCTCCAGAGATGTTCAATCGGATTCAAGTCTGGGCTCTGGCTGGGTCACTCAAGGACATTCACAGAGTTGTCCTGAAGCCACTCCTTTGATATCTTGGCTGTGTGCTTAGGGTTAATAGCTAATAGGTTACAACTTGCAGATGTTCTGCAACAATTAAAGTAAATTAAGCTTTGCAGGTTGAAGTAAGCAATTTGTACATGTCTCCCAACATTTGTCGATTACTTAAAAACCCTCTGTCTGTCTTAAAATAGAGTTAGAACAGACTGTGTGACTACACCCTGTGAAATATTACTTGGGCAATATTGCACTGTGGAAAGCTGTAAATTCCAGTGATAATGGCAAGAAAATGACAATTAACAAATGAAATGAGACAGAGCATTACTGTATTTCTCGTAGCAGTGTAGATCTTCAATTTAAAGAAATTGCAAAAAACAAAAAAGAAATCAAAGTGTCAATGAGTATGGTATTCTACTGTACATAATCGAAAGGCAATTTGAAACTTAAATAAACTCTGACAGGAAGAGATCTGGCTGACCCAAAGTCACCATCCAATCAGAAGACAAGTTTTTGAGGGTCACCAGCTTGAGTGATAGGTGCCTCACAGCACAGCGGCTTCAAGCATAGCTTAACAGTGGTCAAAAAAAGCAAGTCTCAGTTTATACTGTGAAGAGGAGAGTTATAATAATGATAATCAGTGATAATAATCAGAGACAAAAAGAGAATATTTATGAAGAGACTGGTATATTATGGTGAGTGACGTGAAGTGATTCATATTACTAAAGCTCTTTTTTGCAGCAGTATGTATTCTCCTAGCCAGCATTTGTAATGGATGTAAGTTTTAGCTTTGTTTTGGTTTTTTTTCTGATGGTAAGTAATTACTGGTAAATTATTTCAAATGTATTGATGAACTGCAAAGATTTGTTTTGGCTACCACAACTCTCAATTTTTTGAAACCTGGTGGTGACATGAACAGTTCAAGTGAAGCGCAGTTCAAATGAAGTTTGACATTATTACAGTGGGATGATTATTTTACTCTGTCATGTCAGTATGTGTAGAGTTCAAATAGGGACATATATAAAGTGTATTACTGCGGTGGGTTGGCACCCTGCCCGGGATTGGTTCCTGCCTTGTGCCCTGTGTTGGCTGGGATTGGCTCCAGCAGACCCCTGTGACCCTGTGTTCGGATTCAGCGGGTTGGAAAATGGATGGATGGATAATGTGTATTACTGCAATAAGCAAGCTGCCTTTTGTAAAATATACACATCAGTTTGATGAAGATTTTAAGTGTTTTACATGAATCATTCACTCTATCACTCAAAAGTATTTCTTTAACTTATACTATAAATAAGAATTACAAAATCTAGTTCTCTTCACTTTTGTAGTGCTCCATGCCAGAAATGTAATTATGGGACTCACAGAGCTCAGACCTGAACTATCTATTTTGCTAGTGAATCCAATGAAGATCCTTGTTTGAGCAACTAACTAATTTGACTTCTGAATCTGCGGATGTTAGTGATGTAATGGAGCTGACATACTCACAGATCACATGATATGCACCTCTAAGCAGTGTTTTGAAACATCTGTGAATCTATAGCATGACAAGGTGTCAATATGTACTAAGGGTTGCCAGACATGCTGATTTTCTTCCAAACTGGGCTACTTAGAAAATGGCTCTGCAGGTAAAAATATCAGTTATGCAGGGTTCTGTTTTTTGGGCTGCTTGCAAAATATGTCACGACTGTGAAAAAATACCGAAACACAAAGCAAATGTAATGTCAAATAAATTTAACTTCTTTAATAATCGAGTTTGGAGAACAGTGTGAAGGCTGGAGCACACAGAACATTGATGTGGGAGTGGCTTTGGGATTGCCCTGCGCTTGGGTTTGTGTATATGTCTTGCATATGTATACTAATTAAAAAAAACAACTCCATGGTTATTTACATTGTCAATAGTTGATTTTAGTCTGGATGATTTATTAGAGGAAATCTGCTACTCATGAGTGTAACATTGATAATTGATATGTTAAAGAAAATTATTGCTAAAGCTGGTATATAATCAGATTTCTCTTCAGTACTGATAAGTATTAAAACTGGTCAGCATAATTGCATATTTAGTTTGTTATCAGAAGTCAATCAGATATTAATTTGCTTGAAAACATATAGATATTTATGTATGCTTCTTGGGGGATATTGCACATAAAGGTGTTGAAAAAAATGACAGGGTTGATTGTTTGGCTAAAAAACTGTTAAAATATCTATTGAGGATATAGAAATTCCATTTAGCAAAACAGAAGCTAAAGAAGTTCATTTTGCTTAAAATGACTAAATATTACAATCTATGACAATTCAGCACAGCACTTGCCTTGAGTGGGTTTGGTTATGCCTTCTTTGTCGGGCTAACATTGATAATGACCACTTAGAGATGTTTGTGTACTTGTGTTCCCCAGCCCCATAGGGTGTTTCGGCCTTTCACCACAAGATGCCCCTCAGCTGAGGCAGGCCCACCACAGGCTGATCAGACCTGGGTGTGTGTTGAATAGTTACTAGATGGTCATTTGACAGCCTATACTGTCTTCTTTTGCTTCAGCCACAACCAGTAACTGCTTCTTTTAGTGACAGTGGTGAGTTCCTTGATTACTTTCTGCTGGGCCTGCCCTCTGATGCCCACTTCCTTTAGCAGCCTTGTAGTGGAACTGGCTACAAAGCCCCTGCAGGCCACCTCTACTGGATGCACCTTCACCTTCCAGCCTCGCATCTTTGCCTCAGCTGCAAGATTGGCATACCGCAGCTTTCTTCTTTCATATGCTTCATCAATGGCATCATCCCAAGAGACTGCCAGCTCAATGATGAAGACACATTAGCAGGAGTTAGACCAAAAGACTAACTCTTGGTTTATAGTGAGGCTGAAGTAGAACCTGGTTAAGATCTGCTTTTCCAAGCGCAGGCAGCGGGGTGGCGCTGTATGCGCATTTAACGTTTGCATACAGTAGGTCGATAGTCCTATTTCCCCGGGTGTTACAATCCACATACTGGGAGAAGGCAGGTAATGTTTTGTCCAGCGTCACATGAAGTCTCCAGTGATTAGCACAAGCTGTGTTTGTAACTTAGTAACCGCAGAATGGATGAAGTCATCCATTATCTCCGCGTTCGCCCAAGGAGGGATGTAAACAATAACAACAATGACGTGTCCAAAAACTTGCAAACTTATGGCCAACAGTTCGATGCCCCAACAGCAAGTGGAGATTTTAACGTTTACATGTCCAGAGTTGCACCACTTTGTATTGACATTGTGAGCTGGAGGGCTGATCACACCCCAAGAGGATACAGACGCCCCTGGCAATACCCCTGAAACATAGTCTACCTTCACATTGCTCCTTACCCTTCTCATTTGCGCTATAACGAGTAATAAAACCCTCCCGCGGTACTCCGCTTACTTAAAAGCCTTGTGCAGCGCCTGTCAGTTTTGGAATTGATTTGTTTTGCTTTTATCGCTCTCTCTCTCTCTGACATTCTCTACTCCTAACGGAACTGTCATCTCTGACTTGTCAAGGAGCACGTTTAAGCTTTTGAAAAAGAAAAAAAAATGTTTGTTTGCAGTGTTTGAATAAAATTCCTGTTTTCTACAACCACCTGTGTCTCTGTGCAAATCTGTGACCCAAGCGTGACAAGTGGCACAAGGAGTGGTTGCACAGATGGACACCGCCGAAGACTTATTTCAAATGGCTAAAAGTTTTGCACTTAACGACTGGAACCTAAACATGGATGGCCCAATCTGTGCGCAAATTCAAGATTTGATACATAAAGTGCACTGCTGGTTTGAAGGAGACGTGATGGAAAAAGTTGTCATGAATATATTACTGGCCGGGATACCTGCTGTTCTTCGAGATGAATTTCTGCGTCATGATATTAAATCATTAATGATTATGTCAAGACAATTGGTGGGTTCACAGTCCGCTTGGAGAAAGAGCGGTGGATTTGGTGCTGCTTCGCAACCTGTGAACGAACGTCCGGGACATTCTCGTCGCTTCGATCGACGGCAACAACATCGACAAGCTGCAGGACCTAAAAATCGAATGGGGTCAGGTAGGACCCCGGGGAATCCAGTCGTAGATGAGATGCCTATTTCTGGGGAAATGGCAACAGCGGGCCAAGGATGTCGCAGAGGATATTTTGGAAGTGGAGCCGACCGTAGATGTTTCCGGTGTGATCAACTCGGCCATTTGGCAAGAGAATGTCGCTTGTCTCCAGCTCATCAATGGAAGTTGGACTGGCCGAGGTTTGTTGCTCAAATATTACATATTCTTCGGATGGAAAAGATGGCTTGTTGATCCCGGTGAAATTGGGGGGCAGAGAAATCTCAGCATTGTTGGACTCGGGAAGTGACCTTTGTATCGTGAGACGAGCCTGTCTTGATGAACGATGCCTTAGAGACTGTGAGACTGTAAAAATACACTGTGTACATGGTGATGTTAAAGATTATCAGACATTACTTCTTCCTTTAACTTATAGGGGTCGCCACTTTAAAGTTTGGTCTGCCGTTTCAGACTCCTGCCCATGGCCATTACTCATAGGACAGAGAAATGCCCTTTTTCCTAAACTGATTAATAAATATCAGGGACCAGTAGTCAAGTCCAGTATTGAACTTAGTGGGGGGGGGGCGGGGAGGAGAAAACCAAGACGAAGAACTGGTAGCGGCCAGGGAAAATCTATTAAGATATTGAACCCGATCTCTCCAGTGAGATGGAGGTCACACCCGACAGTTTTCCAGAAGGGCAGGCTGGTCCTTCTACATCTTCTCAGATTGCAAACGCCTCTGAACACAAACCGAGCATTAACGAACAATCAGATTTTGTGTGTTTGCAGCATACTGATAGCTCATTAGAATATGCATTTAAACAAGCTTGCTTTGCCAATGAGCCAATGACTCTTATTACCAAAAGCGTGATTCCGGGGCTGTGAAAACCCCGCACTTTATAGAAAAGGACAGTTGCCTTATCAGAGTGATCTCAGACCATTTAAAGGGGGAATTTAATGAACAGCTGGTTGTTCCTGAAGTACATAGGGAAACTCTTTTGCATCTGGCACACTCTCACATCTTGGGGGGACACCTGGGTGCTGATAAGACCAGAGAACGGTTATCAAAATGATTTTATTGGCTGAATATGGGAAAAGATGTTGAACGGTTTTGTACTTCATGCCCTGACTGCCAGATCGTCTCCGCTTATAAACCTCCTTGGGCTCCCCTTTGTCCTATGCCCATTTTAGAAGTTCCCTTTCAGCGGGTGGGATTAGATACTGTAGGCCCTTTACCTAAGACTAAGAATGGGTACCAATATTTGCTGGTGTTGGTTGACTATGCAACACGATATCCAGAGGTGATTGCCCTGAAAAAGGCCAACTCCTCAGCTGTAGCCAAAGCTCTGTGTGATATTTTTACTCGGGTTGGCATCCCCAGAGAAATCTTAACTGATCAAGGCACACCTTTTACTTCTCGCGTGAAGAAACAATTGTGTGACAGCTTTGCTATTAAGAAATTGAGTACCACTGTTTACCATCCACAAACGAATGGTTTGACTGAGCGATTTAACAAAACTTTGAAACAGATGATCAGGCGAGTCGCTCATAATGATCCCACAACCTGGGACTCTGTCCTGCCTTTTGTTATGCACGCGGTGCGAGAATCACCACAGGCATCCACTGGCTTGAGTTCATTCGAGTTGTTATTCGGCAGGCGGCTGCGAAGGACACCTTGAATGTTGTACGAGAGGAATGGATAGGAAACGAAACAACAGCTCAAGGACTAAACTTTGCAGATCGGGTAATTTCGTTGCAGGACAGAATTTCTATGCTTTCCTCTATTGCTGTGGAGCATCAACAATGAGGACAGGAAACTCAGAAGCTTCTTTAAGATAGGCGCAGTAAGCTCTGTGAATTCAAACCTGGTGATCGTGTTTTGGTACTCGTTATTGAGGAGCGTATGAGTCTGGTAAATTACAAGGTTAGAATACCAGGCCAGCGTAAACCATTCCAAATTTTACACATTAATCTCTTGAAGGAATGGCACGACCGACAATAGGTTAACACTTCATTGGCTGCTGTTTCTCAGACCGATGTTGCCATTGGTAACGATCTTACTGACACGCAAAAGACAGAACTGTTATCTTTGATAGAATGGAACACTGATGTCTTTTCAGACTTACCAGGCAAGACTAACATTACAAAACGTAAAATCAGCACTGAACCTGATGTTCGCGTACAGATGCGGCCGTTCCGGATTCCGGAAGCGCGACGAAATATTGTGTGTGAAGAGGTAAAAAAGATGCTGACATTAGGTGTAATTCGTGAAAGTAAAAGTGACTGGTGCAGCCCGGTCGTATTAGTCCCAAAGCAAGACGGTTCGGTTCGCCTCTAACTTTTCAGCGTATGATGGATCAGATCCTGCATCCTCATTCTGAATATTCCGGGGCATTACCTTGACGATGTCGTGATTTTCAGCAATGTTTGGCAAACACACTTAGAGCGACTTCAAGCTGTTCTTGAAAGCTTGAGACAGGCTGGCCTTACTGCTAACCCTAAGAAATGTAAACTGGGCATGTCCGAGACTCATTACTTAGGTTATTCTATGGGCAAGGGTTTACTTAGGCCACAATTCAGGAAAATAGAAGAAATGCTTGCTTACCTGATACCAAGAACACAGAAACAGGTATGCGCTTTTCTGGGGCTTGCTGGTTACTACAGAAGGTTCATTCCAAATTTTGCACATAGAGCTGCTCCTCTTACAGAACTTACTAGAGGCAGCAAAAACCAACCTATCTTGTGGACAGAAAATTGCGAACATTCTTTCAGCGATTTAAAAAAAGCCTTGTCTTCTTATCCAGTTCTAAGGAACCCGGATTTCACAAAGGATTTTATCCTACAAACAGACGCAAGTGCATTTGGTGTAGGCGCAGTCCTGTCACAGATTTTTGATGGAGAAGAACATCCAATCACATATTTGAGTAGGAAATTACTTCCTAGGGAACATAATTATTCTACAATTGAGAAAGAATGCTTGGCAATTAGGTGGGCTGTGGAAGAGCTGCGCTATTACTTGTGGGGACGAAACATCACTTTGGTAATTGATCATGCTCCACTTCAATGGTTATACCAACGGAAAGATACAAACTCTCGCCTTATGAGATGGTTTCTGGGCTTACAACCTTACAGTTTCACAGTAAAACATTGACCAGGTTCTGAACATGTCAACGCAGACGCATTATTACGACTACATGAACTTGAACCTGGTAAAGAAAGTCGCTTGATTCACGAGAATGTGAATAAAGCTTTGGGGTGAGCTGGAGGGTTGATCACACCCCAAGAGTATATAGACGCCCCTGGGAATACCCCTGAAACACAGTCTACCTTCACATTGCTCCTTACCCTTCTCACTTGCACTATAACGCATAATAAAACCCTCCCGCATTACTCCGCTTACTTAAAAGCCTTGTGCAGAGCCTGTCAGTTTTGGAATTGATTTGTTTTGCTTTTATCTCTCTCTCTCTCTGACATTCTCTGCTCCTAGCGGAACTGTCATCTCTGACTTGTCATGGAGCACGTTTAAGCTTTTGAAAAAGAAACAAATGTTTGTTTGCAGTGTTTAATTAAAATTCCTGTTTTCTACAACCACCTCTGTCTCTGTGCAAATCTGTGACCCAAGCATGAAAACATAGAGAGCAACTCCTCCTCCTTTCTGCTTCCCTGAAGGTATTTGCGTCTCTGTCCGCTCTAACCGTGCTAAGCCCGGGTAGCTCCACATTAGCATCTGGGATGGTAGTTGCTAGCCACATTTCACTAAAACACAGCAAGCTGCATTCTCTGTAGGTCCTGACATTTTTCACCAGCACAGCCAGTTCGTTGATCTTATTTTGTAGTGAGTTCACATTTCGCAGGATCACAGAAGACACTGAAGGTTTGTAGCGCCACTTTCTCGCTAGACGCTTGGCTTTTATCTTAGCGCTGGCTCTGCTGCCCCGATACCACCTTCTTACCTCGTCAGGTAAATAGGGAACAACGCCGGCGTGGGCATTTGTTCTCAACAACATTTCTAGTTTGCTTTATCTTCTTATGTTGCTTTGTCAAGCTCTCTGCTCTTCGCAGTGTTGTAAGACACTGCTTGATGTCACCCTGTAGTTCCTTAAGACCTTTCTTTTCCTCTTCTGTGGCCTTCTTCCACTGTTTTTTCATGCTTCTTCATTCTTTCAAAAGTCTTTCAATTCTGTGCTGTCTCTTGGACTTGTGCTGGGCTGACGCCTCCTTCTGTGGCCTTCGGTTATTGGATTATGCCAGTGGGATCATGAGAGTATGGGAAAGCATCTGCACAGAATACATGAAATTGTGAAATTCGTGAAGTTAGAAAAACAAGAAGGAAGGAAATAATTCTCACAATATGAATTGGAAACACAATGCTTAATTATGTACTATATGTCAAAGGAAAACATCAGTCAGGATTGTGTAAGAAGTGCAATCAGCATGAAACCGTATCAGACATATAATATTTCAATGTGAAGCATACAAAGAAGAAAATTAAGGAATCAACTTCAGGCAGCAATACAAGTGTTAGATATATTTTAGATAATATAGATAATAGTCTGATTTCATACATTTAAAGTATAGATATAAATAATTTCATTATTGTATATAATTCAGTTAATTCATTTGTGATCTCTTAATTGACTGCTTTTTCCTTGGACAAGGTAAATGTATTAATTGGGTCTAGTAAGAGGCAGAGAAAATATGGTGCCCCATATATGTGTCAAAAAAACACAAAAAATCCGTTTGAACAAATTATTAATCCGTTCAAAAGGATTGTTTTTGCTTTTTTCCTTGACTCTTACTTCAGTAGTACAGAGCCTTATTCCGTATTAATTCGATCAAATTTAAAACACTCGCACAGACCCCGCCTTCTCAGCCGCTCCAACTGCCCCGACCTGTTTTGCCTGCCTCTACAGCTCCTTCTGTCTCTCCCATGACAGATTTTTCTCAAAAGCCAAGTCACTAGAAAACATTAATCGGAGCCGCTGTAGGTTCTTTTTTTTCATCCCACGAAACGTTAGTTGAACATCGACTGAAAGCTACACAGTGATTTCAGGCATTCCTTATTGGCAGAGTTTCACTGAAGGACGGTCTACGTAAGGAAGGATAAAAGTCCCATTTGCTGAAAGGAAATGCTGTGCAGTTTCTTGTGGAATGTGATCAGTGACCAGGGGCCTCATGCATAACGCCATGCGTAGAATTCGTACTATAACATGACGTAAGCACAAAAGCCGAAATGTGCTTACGCACAGAAAAATCTAGATGCAGGAATCTGTGCGTACTCCAACTTCCACATTCTTCCGCTCCATAAATCCCGGTCAGCGTGAAAAGTAACGCTCATGCACGCGCTTTCTGTCCCGTCCCAACTCCTCCCAGAATTACGCCTCTATGAATATGCAAATCAATATAAATTGCCCTTAAGCTCAGCCTTCTGTGAAAAGACAATGGAAAAAGCAAGAGGGAAAATGGAAGAATTTCAGCGAATACCAAGTGGAGGCAAGGAAAAACGTACTATTTGTTGGTTTAAACAGTGGTATAAACAACAAAAGGAAGCTGATCACCTGACATAGTCGCACAGTGCCCAAAATAAAAAAAGAAGTTGTCACATATCAAAGTCGCCGTGAAAAGGCGAGTTGTAGCCCACCGTCTGGTGTCATATGAAAGCTTATTAGGTACAGAGAAAAAAAAGGCACACAGTAGGAAAAAAGCACGAAATGTTAACTTCAATCTCGAAATTTCCACTTTAATTACGTAGTTTATTTTGCCATTAAAGTAGAACATCATAAACTTCATCTTAAAACCGTTTAATTAACCAGTTTCTCAAATCACATTGTAAACCAGTTTCTCAAATCACATCGTAATTAAAGTAGCCCGTTAAATGCTTTGTTTTGTATTTGATCTTTTGCTCTATGTATGTGAATCACTACGTGCTTCCACTTTCTGTTTCTCCGACAGGACACAGAATCCATTACATTCGTGATATTACAGCTCTCTGAATAATTAAAATACTGAGATGTATACGTGATATCTTTTTCATGATGATAGGAGTTAAAGCATGTTATTAAACAGGGGAATACGGTGCGTGATTGTGCGCGACCTTCGATGAAATTATTGTAGCAGTACTGTCTCTTTCAAACGTACTAATCTCCAGTTCCTGTCCTTACTTTTCTTTCTCCACATACTGAATCGCCACACAATCAGCTCTGTAATAGACGTTAAGCTATCTGTAAGCTTACAACGACGATTCTTGAAAACTTTTAAGGAACATTTAAATATATTTGTATTACAAGTTTAATTATTCCATCCATCTATCCTTCCAGTGTCACGTCAGCCCCAGAAAGAATACAGCACAAGGTAGGATCAATCCGTGAACTAGCTAGCTCTGCAGAACCGTGTCCTCAAATGTTTAATTATTAACAATACAGATTATTTAAATGAAGTTAAAGTTTTATCTATATAATATAATCAACATATTTTGCTGCATTTCATCTTAAAAATGATATTGTCATCATATGTAAATATGCGCTTTATAAAGTGGCGCAGGTTGTGCAATATTATAACTGTAGTGCAAGTTTACAGTGGGGTAATTGTACTTATAAGTACAAACAGTTCAACAAGGAGCACTTGATGGACTGATTGACTGTTTCTGAACTGCAACGTCCGTACAGGAAAGGCTTTGAAATGTTTTGCTGTGGCTGAGGCAGGATGGGCTTGACGCTGTACACTGATATTTCTCTTTCCGATCAGCTGCTGCTGTGATTCCCCACTCAGATACAATGATATAAAAACTGTCAATGTGTGCAGTGAGAGTAATATGGAAAAAGATGATCCGCTGTGGCAACCCTTAACTGAAGCAGCTGAAAGAAGAAAAAGGTGCAGTGAGAGTAACAACGCTAAAGCAGTTATGGTATTTGGAATACTATGGTTATTCCCTGGAACATTATATTGTTACAAGTTAATTACAATCAGATGCATTACACTAATAAACAATATGCGGTTAGTTTCAGTGTATCTATAAAGCCGCAGCAGGAATGTGGCTCTAAGAAATAAAAGATAAACCACACAGGAACAGTCCCCGACAGCAGCTGACTCAGGAACAGATCCGGCCACTACATGGCAAAGTCTGTATTCCGGCAAGATCAGTTCGTGCTTCTGTGGGAGGGACAAATGAATCCGCTCACATTTCGTCATGTATATTAATTGACAGTTCAATCTCTTTCTGCGAGAGCTTAAGTTAACGTGAGCGTAACACGCTTATGTTTTGAGTTCGCGCTCAAATTTGCGCGCCACAACGAGCAGTTTGAAAACATTTACAAAGAGAATGGAATTGTTCTGGGAGGAAGTGAATCAAAAATTCATTTTTAAAAGTTGTGAGAAGTTCAGCAGCTTTTTATATATAGTTAGCTTTGCTAATTATTTTTAATGTGTCGCCATCATAGCAGGTTAAAGTGAAGTGTAATGAATTATGTTAGTATGTCACTGTAATATTTTTTAGTATTTGTACATATTTAGGCCACAATGTTAAATTCCTGTGCAGATTATTTTAGGTTCCACCAAATAAGGGTTAGTAGGCGCTGTGTTCAAAATTATTTATTAAACATTTTGTGGTGAACGTGGGCATATTTCAGATACACTAGAGAAAAAAAAAGATCTAACCTTTTTGTGTTTCATATGTAAGTGGCTTTGCTGGAGAGGGTTACGTTGGTGAATCGTCAAAGTGTTAGGGCGTGTCAGAGGACCGCCTAGTGAATCAAGAGCGACCATCGGTCAGAGCAGGGAAAAGAGGGTTGGGTGTTTGCCCAGCGAATATGGGGATGTGGTTTAGGCGACTCGCCGGTCACGAAACACTTCATTGAACAGACATATGCTTGTGGTAGTTTGTTTTGCTTTATACTGTAAACTTTTTCAGTGTTGGTTTATTTTATGGAAGGTTATACAATTTAGTCTTTTCTGAGTTCTTCGCTTTAATAAAGTGCCAATAGGATTCAGGTTGCACTCCTAATTTGTACAAAAATGACATGATAAACATATATAAACGATTTCTTAAATTTAGATACAAAAAGTACTAACATTAATGTGTTGTTATTTTAAACATTTTAGTAGAATCCTGATGGGGATATATACTTTAACTAGCAACATTTCACAAGCATAATGTGTACATTACATGTATTTTCTCTGTCCTTTAGAAGATAATGGTTGTGAATGTTCAAATTAGACTGGTAAATATATATTCAAGTATATGGTAACTAATAAAAAAAATCTTTGTAAATGAATTAGTGTCTTTTTTGTCATATTACAATTTAAGTGATATACGTTACAATTTAAGTGAGGGTGGCATGGCAACAGCGCTGCCTTGCAGTAAAGAGACCTCAGCGTTCACATCCCATGTCCTCCCTCTGTGGAGTTTGCATGTTCTCCCCCTGTCTACATGGGTTTCCACTGGGTGCTCCAGTTTCCTCCCACAGTCCAAAGACATGCAGATTAGGTGGATAAAATAAACTGACCTTAGTGTGTGGTTTGTGTGTTTGTTCTTCCTGTGATGCACTGGCACCCTGTCCAGGGTTTGCTCCTGCCTTGCACCCTATACTAGCTAAGATAGGATCCAGCAACCCCCACAACACTGCTCAGAGTGTTAGAAAATGACTGACAGATGACAATTTAAGTGATCTGGAGGCATGTACCTGTCAGTAATGATTTCATTATTTTCATTTGGTGGCTTTTGTCTAATCCTGGTACACATTTAAAAAGCTGTTAATTAAATGTGTTTTTAGGTGTGTTTTATTTAAGCAAGGATCATCTGCAGTAGTTGGCTTTATTTCATTACCTCTTGCATTATTGCTGATAGGTAGTAGCTATTCTGTCAGTCAGTCATTTTCTAATTTATTTAATGCAAACCAGGGTTGCATGAGCTGCCGGATCCTATTCCAATTAACATTGGGCCAAAGGCAGGAACAAATCCAGGACAGGGCAGCAGGGCTATTTTTGTTGCAATGTCTACAGTAAAGATAGCAGCATTTAATGTTTGTATTTAAAATGTGGAATTCTAGTGCAGATCTGGAGACATCACTTGAATGATTTTTATTTTTATCAAATTGACAGTAAAAATCATCTTTTGTTTTTAAGACATGTATATTTTTTAGCATGCTATTTAGTGAGATTAGTGTGCAGCCCAAGCTTAAATTTAACAAAAAATACTGTTGCTGGTTTATATTTGAATTAAATACTATAAGCTTGTTTTTTAGCTAGCTCAAACATTATTTACATATTTGCTTACCAGTAAGCAGTGTGTACACAAAGTTACATACACAATATTTTACAATAACATGTTAAACCATACTTATATTTCTTTCTGTGTATATTTATGACCTGCAGTTCGTGCATTGTGATAATTGGCAGTGAGAAATTGCAGATTCTGTGGTATCGGGTTCAATTCTCAGACAGAGAGCACGCAGAGATGTTGAAAGGAGACTTCAGCAAATGAGGGAGAACTGCAGATTTAACTTTGCATTTGGAATTAGGAATGGGGAAAGGATGGAGGAAGGTGATCTTAGAAATGAGAAAGTGGAGCAACATGACTTTGAAAATGAAAGTGAAGTGGAGAATGAGGTGGTTGGGAATGAGGGCATTTATATAGACAATACAGCAGACATTTTTGCGTGTCTTCAGTCAACAGACTTTTCTGAGGATGAGTCTGACTTGAATCTGCTTTCTGATGAGAATTTAAAAGAGCCATGTAGCCTCAGTGACAGCATTTGTAACTGGGCTTTAACTTTTGGAATATCTCTTGTTGCTCTAACAGCACTTTTAGGGTTGTTGAGAGTTTATCATCCTGAACTCCCAAAAGATGCAAGAACTCTCCTCAACACTAAGAGTGGGTATTCTATTCGGAATAAGGTTGGTGGCCATTATTACTATTTTGGTATTCTTGCCAAAAGTCATCCCAAAGTCATCTGAGGAGTTTATGAAAGATTTTATTACCGAGTTAAGGGAATTAAAAAATGGGTTTTCTTTTAATGGCAAACTGCTCTTTCTGAAGGTAGACTCTGTTGTGTGTGACACACCTGCCAGGGCTTTTTTAAAGAACACAAAAGCACATAATGGATATAATGGATGCGACAAATGTGCACAGTGAGGGCAGTATGTCAACAACAGGATGACTTTTCCTTTAACTGAATACACACTCGGAACAGATTAATCTTTTTCACAAAAACTTGATGAAGAACATTATCTGTTCGGCTTGCATTCTTTTCAAGGAACAAGCATTGGCATGGTATCACAGTTTCCAGTTGATTACATGCATTTGGTTTGTTTGGGGGTTGTCAGGAAATTGTTAAATATTTGGCTCAAAGGTCCTCTAAATTTTCGATTACCTGCAAACATTATTACTAGATTATCTGACCGCTTAAATGACTTGCAACCTTGTATACCAGTGGAATTTGCCCGGAAACCCAGGACACTGAGAGAAATTGACCGCTGGAAAGCAACAGAATTTAGACTGTTTCTATTTTACACGGGCTCTGTTGTTCTGTGTTCATTCCTGGCTAACAGGATGTATAACAACTTCATGCTGTTGTTCTCTGCCATCTCAATTTTAGTCAGTCCAGTGCTTTCTTCATTCTACTGTCAGTATGCTCAAACTTTGCTTGAAACATTTCTGAACCATTTTGGTGACATGTATAGCAAAGATCAGCTTGTATACAATGTACATTGTTTAGTCCATCTTTCTCTGGATGTACAGCAGCATGGTTCTTTAGACTGCTTTTCATCTTTCTCTTATGAAAACCACCTCCAAAGACTTAAGAAACTTGTGAGAAAGCCTGAACGTCCACTTGCTCAGATTGTCCGAAGACTGTCTGACAAACTGCTTGCACACCCACTGGTCTGGTATCAAAGTCTTTGGAAAAACCACATTATGTTGGACCAGTTCCAAATGGACTTTCTGTACTTAGACAGTACCGGCAAATGTGTTGTGAACAATCAGTTATTAACGTTTCAACAGCAGATGATGTCTTCATTATAGGCGATGATGTGTGCATGATATACAATATTGTTGAATCCAGTGAACAAGTTTATGTTGAGTATAAGGTGTTCTTGACGAAGTCTGTCTTTTTTACCTATCCATTTAAGTCAGATTTCCTAAATATATATTACATCTCTCAGATATCCGAAACAATCAAGTATGCAAATGTGTCAGCCATCAGTCAACAGTGCATAGTTCTGCCCCACAGAGGAGGTTCTGTGGAGATACCTTTACTTCATTCTCAAAAATATTAAATCAGTTATTTTATGTAAAGAGCATTTTTGATTGTTCTACTTGTTCATCAGTCAGCACAGATGGACTCACGATTATATTTTGTAAGTACGTTCAGCCCTTTTTTCACTCTACTGTTGATGTATTTATACACTTCACACTGTACTTTGTTATATATCATTTTCATTTGTGTATAAACAATTTTTTTCAGTGGCTAATGGGTAAACTTGCTACATATTGCAAACTACCAAACAATGCTTATCTTTTATCCATAGTCAAAAAATAATTCTTGTTTTTATTAAAAATCAGGGGTGAGGATGTGCTAGATTGTATCACCTGCTGTTTGGGTAATGCATTTTGTGTGCAACATGTAAATATTAATGTTTATTTTGAACATTCTTTTTTTCTTTTGCAGGATGTTTCTGGTAGTTCAGTTTTTAGATGAACACAAATCTGTGTCTGTTATACCACAGTCTTGGTACAGTGATAGCACAACCTTATGTTCATTTTTTTAATAGAAAAGCAAGAAACATTAGTCTAAAGCCTTATTTTCATGTTCCAGTTGTGATTTTTTGCTGTCTCTAGGCCTCTTTTCCAACAACCTTCATACGTTCATACTAGTGTTCATGAGAAATCAGGGACCAATTCACACCTTTCATTAACATGCATCTCTAGTGATTGCATTTATCCAAATTGAAACACAATCGTACTTTCTCATGTTGGTCTCTTACAATTTTTCCTAGTTTCACTTTGGTGGTTAAATGCTATCAAACTGTGATGCGATTACAAAAAAAGAAAATATGTGAATACTAGGTGTAAATGGGGCCTAGGTCATAGTGATATAAAAGATCACAGAAGTGATAATGTTATATTGCACATTGTTAACAGCACCTGACATTAACTTTTTGAAATGCTTTTAGGAGATTACATGTCTGCATCGCAAGGGATGAAGAAGTCTTTGACGTGTCAAACTTCAGAATTGGATTCAGATGATGAAGAGGATATAGGCAGGGTGAAAAGAGCACCTAAACCAATGTAAGTTTGATTCAACTTCACCTGTGTTTTATTGAATATATGAAACCTTTGTTTTGAGTAATATATGCACATTCAATCTTCTGTAAACAGCCACTACTATGGTGACACTGACTATGAAAGTGAACATGAAGACTTAGCTAATAAAACAAAAGTTTCCTTGATAAGATCTTCAAAACCTCAACAGTCAACTGGACCTTGCATGTTATCCCCACATTCTGCACCTCAGGTACCATCACCACCTTTACACTCTGTACCATCTTGTTGCTCACTACCACGTTCTTCGCTTCAGGTGCCACCTCCTTACCAGTCACTATTGCTCTGTGAAAATACATCTCAACAAATTTCCAGGAACCTTCCAAAAATGCAAAATACTTCTGAATGCTTCAGGCCTACTTACAGAGTGGGTCAATGTGGAACAGAATGAATACCTTGGACTGGTAAGTTATGATCAGACTATTGATTGTACTTGTTTCACATATTCAACAACCTTTTGAACATATCGGAGCATAAGTCAACAAGTTATTAATTATGTTATGGTATTTGTTGTCGTATTCATTTTGTGCCAGTATATTCCTTCATTTTTAGTGTTTTGGTTTTTAACATGTCAAATGTTATATGTTCCAAAGGATGTTCTTTTAACATTTATGAGAGTTGTGTTTGCTCCAAAGTGCAGGAGTAGGATTCATTGCCTTTTCCAATAAAGGAAAAAGTATTTAAATGAATAGTATCCTTTACATATTTTGCTGGTTTTTATTTTTCATCTTCAAATCTTCATATCCTCACATTGCTTGAACATTTGAAGCACCAGCTGTCACAATTGGCTGTCATGATCAGTTCACTATCTGGGCGGCTAAACATTGAATGTTCACCTGATATGCTTGAGGAGGTCCAGTTTCCTTTACAATCATTGGAGGAAGTGGATGGTTGAAACAACCAACCAATGCTTTGAAGAAAAAGAACATGGTATGGATTGCAAAGCTAGACTTTGTTCTCTTTCTGGTTTTGTTTAATTTAAAATATTCACTTGGATTTTGTGTCATGATTTTAAGCAATTACTAATTTTCTTGTACATAATAGGACAAGACCAAATCTACACATTTATATGCCAATCATAGGCAACATAAGACACTGACAAATCAAAGTTACCTCTCAATGGAAAGATATTTTATGTTTCTAAATAAGCTAGTTTTAAGGTATGGCATAACATGGGTAGAATGTCTGAAATAAGTCTGCATTTTCTTTTTTTTTTTTTCTTTAGTAATTATTTTTCACAGGGGAGTACTGTATTTTACACACAATCCCCATGTGACTTCTTAATTATTTGTGCGTGGCTGTGGTTCTGGAAGTGGTATGTACTCTTTAGCTTTAAAGTCTGAAGAATAATAAATATATATATATATATTGTCACGCATGCGCGAGTAGGAGGCCGCGGACAGACCTGAAACCGCTTCGAAAGACGTTCGCCGGCAGGAAATGGCGGGGTACTAACCTTTCTGCTTTCTCTTTCAGGAAAAAAGACGCTCCGCCATCATAACCTGCCCGCAGTACGTCCACTTCCGCCCTTCCTCCGCCATCTATATATACTAGCAAAATACCCGCGCTTCGCAGCGGAGAAGTAATGTGTTAAAGAAGTAATGAAAAATGATTGTCAATGTAATTGTTTTGTCACTGTTGTGAGTGATGAGTGTTGCTGTCACATATATATATATATATATATCTATACTAATAAACGGCAAAGCCCTCACTGACTCACTCACTCACTGACTGACTGACTGACTGACTCATCACTAATTCTCCAACTTCCCGTGTTTCATTTCGAAATTCCACGCGTAATGGTCATAACTGGAAGTTGTTTTTCTCCATTTACTGTAATGGAGTTCAGCTGGAGGGGCGGAGTTTCGTATGACATCATCACGCCTCTCACGTAATCACGCATTACGTAGAAAGCCAGGAAGAGCTACAAAATGCGCTTTAGAAAACATGCATTCTATAATTAAGAAGGCAGCGAAACAATTAGAAGCGAGCGAGTGACATA
>JANRMT010062804.1:17194337-17235131 GCA_026402145.1 Polypterus bichir lapradei | reverse complement strand
GATAGAGAGAGAGAGAGAGAGAGATGACAACACTCATATCAATGACAAAACAATTACATTAACAGTCATGTTACGTTATTTTTAAAATATTTCCTTTTCTTTTTCATAACTTCTTTAACACACTACTTCTCCGCTGCGAAGCGTGGGTATTCTGCTAGTTAAATATAACTTATGCGTTTAACAAGTGGACATCCTCAAAAATATTCAGAGTCATTTTAAATCAGGAAACTGTACCCTGAAACTTAAGTGTTTATAATCTTTGCTTAGCAATATGTACAGCAATCTGCCAAGGTTAAAGAACTATGTGTGCCAGTTGCCTTTGCATGTTTTGCTCTGTTTTACCTTTCCCATTGTCTGACAGAGAACCTCTGACTGGAACATGCATGCAACAAACTGCGACTTCCGTGAACACTCACTGCAATGATGAAGCAGACATTCCCTTGAATATGTAAATGTTACCATTATGTTTACATCTGGTAATGTATTGTGTAAGAACAAAGCAGATGGCAGTTCTCGACTTCTGATGTGGCGGCTAACTATACCATCTCCACCCACACTCTGGTGGAGAGCATTCATTTCTATGCCATCCTTGACCGACACTGTTAGTCCTCCTATCAGGACTGGTACACATGAACCTCATTTTATGGACTGGGCTGTTGTGATATAACCAAGGCTGACTGGTCACTGAACCCCCCAGAAAAACTGCAACTGCAAAAACTGCAACTATGACTAGATGAAGATCACGCGTAGCTTGGTGTAGTCGTAACACATAGCGGAGCATTTTGTTGTTGTTATTGATGCTAACTCCTCCCCGTAGTTAAAAAGGTCCCGGCTCTTCTGTATTTTTGGCTTGGGTAACCACAGTTTGCATTCAGTTTTCCAATGACTTAGCCGTCCCTACCAAGGTTATTATAATTAATGAAAACTAAAGTCAAAACTGAAACTATTATTAAAAAAAAACAAATATTTTTATAAACTTAAATAAAATAATTAATAAAACCGAAATGGAAAACTAAAACTAAACAAATTTATTATAGCAGAATCACTTCTGCTTTTAAAAAGTCGTTTAACAACAAAGTGATACAAACCTTGTAAAAGTCCTGAGTTGGCACTGTCTCTACTGAACTACAGGTGGGTTAGGTGAAGAAAGTCTGCCAACTGGTGAAAAACTAAACATACTAATGTGTTTTTGTATTTATTCTATCTCTTTTTTATAACAAAAAAATCTTGGGTCAAGATTTTCTCGGAGACACTTTAACATCTCACGAGACAAGGCAATGAGACAAAAGAACAGCTACTGTACAGGTTTTCAAATGTTCGAAGCGCTGCACGAAATGCAGATCACACAGCACGGCACAAGCAGCAGCAGCAAGCCAGCTGATCAAGCATAGAGAAGGTAAAAAAATGTATTTGTTTTCCATTGTATCACTGTTTAAAATGGGGTTTCGGAGGAGCCACCGCATCTCCATAGCGTGCGCTCAGCCCCACTTTTCACAATGCGAGAGGCAGAGACACAAAGTGGCTGGCATGTACCATGCTCCAGGTTGGGGAGGGAGGGGAGGGGGTGGTCAAGCGAAGCCCCCTAGTATTTATTAATTTATCTTTCTTAGTTTATATTCACAACTCAAAATATCTGATATTGTGATATGATCAGAATGTCATTGGTAGAACTACCTTAAACTGTCATTTATGATTTGCACTCTAATCTATGAAGCTATACCATGAGATATACAATATGTCATTTATTTTTGCAGGAACATTACTATGATGCAGCAAGTGTAAGCGGCTATCTTGCCTGGCATTTGAAATCCGCTCAATGCAACACAACTATAAACTCATAAAGCGGCAAACAAGCTCCGGAATCTAGTGGTGGACCACAGGTTGAGCGTAAGTCTGGTACATCTGGATTGCAACTCACTGATGATGAGTGTTGTGAGGCGATATCTATCCTTAAGCATTCATTAGATGAGATTGTCATGAGGGAGAAAATGAAGGCCACTTTTGAATACTGACAAACTCTACAGTAGTTCATGATGCTGATTAAGTCCACAGACATCATAGATACTTTCCCTATGTTTCTTGATACATTTGGCTTTGCAAGTTTTTCAGGCCACGAGTAATTGAAGACAGTAATGGTCTTGTTCTAAATGCCAATGTGGATGATGTAATCAAGTCTGCATAAGGAAAAATTTATACTAGTAAGTAAACACTAATTTTGAACAAAATTGGTCTTTAATTGAGTTTTGTTGAACATTTAGATATCTTTATTTTCTGAAATGTTTATGTTGGGACCATGACCGATGTGTATTCTGCTGCATCTTCTTACAATGCGGTGATTGCAGCCATTCCCCAGCTCTCTGTGAATGGTACTCATGGCCATTGATCAATGGACAATTTGCATATCATTGATCACACGGCCCATTGTTAGTCAATGGTGCTATTTTGGTCATTAGGCCAAGGTACTGTTTATAAGGGTGGAGAAACCTGCAGTCAACTGAGACTGAGGAAGTCACTTGGATGAGTGATGAAACGTATCGGTAAAAAACTATGTCCAGATGAACAGAATCAACTTTCTAGAACAAAAAGAGGATCCAGAATTTCTACATTATCCATCCATCCATTTTCCAACCCGCTGAATCCGAACACAGGGGTCTGCTGGAGCCAATCCCAGCCAACACAGGGCAGGAACCAATCCCAGGCAGAGTGCCAACCCACCGCAGGACACACACAAACACACCCACACACCAAGCACACACTAGGGCCAATTTAGAATCGCCAATCCACCTAACCTGCATGTCTTTGGACTGTGGGAGGAAACCGGAGCACCCGGAGGAAACCCACGCAGACAAGGGGAGAACATGCAAATTCCACGCAGGGAGGACCCGGGAAGCAAACCTGGGTCTCCTAACTGCGAGGCAGCAGCGCTACCACTGCGCCACCGTGCCGCCAATTTCTACATTATTATAAACAATATGGCAATACCATGTAAGGCACAAACATCTGTAGCAGCATTTGATGAGATGTTCAGGGCAAGTTTTGTTTTCAGCACATCACATAACCAGGAACTTGACAGTTTATCCAAACTGCAGTGTACAACATTGATGTAGGTGCTTCTAAGTAAAGACCAAGATTGAGGGAATTTAGAACTAGGTTTCTGAATGCAAATAAGTAAAATGTACAGAATGGCACTGACTGATCGCCAGAAACGTTTACATGTTTTGTTTGCAAATCTCTTCATCAGAACACTTCATTTATTTGTTGGCATTTGAAATTTCACCATGGCCTTTACCCAGTAAAGACTTTACGTTTACAGACTGGATGGTCATTTGTGTTTGGAACTTTTTCGGGATTTAAAAAACATTTGGTTCAAGTTCTTGGCATTAGTGTTCCTTATAATTGCCAAAGTGGTACATTTACACCACAGGATGAAAAATGTTTTGAGTCACATGGACATAATTATAGTGTTCTTTCCATTTATGAAACAAATGTGATATTTACTGAAGGAGCAGAAGGCCCTTCTAGAAGTACAGAACCAAAAATAAAGTCTCCTGTGACTGAAATTGATTTAAATGATGTGTGTGGTGCTCTAGTAACACATTTACAAGCTTTGGGAGTCGCTCATAGCACAGTACAGTCTGTTGTTCTTTCAATGGAGAATTTGGTCAGTGACATACTGTTGGATAACATGATGTTTGTAATGGTAATTGCATGCGCGCATGGAAAGTGAGCGCATATGTATTTGCGCATGTGTGAGGATAGCGTGCACCTTCGGTTGTTGTGTTTTCGAGACTGGAAAAATAAAGAGCATTTTAGCAAGTGAGAAACGGTGTACTTTGTAGACACATTTGGCGACGAGAATGGCTGAACTTTCGCTGCCACCACCACCTCCTTTCTCACCTTTACCTGGTGATCCTTCGGTGTCTTGGACTCGCTGGTTTGAATCTTTTCAAACTTATCTTATCGCGTTTGGCTTGGACTCTGTACCTGACGTACGCAAGCGTGCCATTTGCTTCACTGTCTGGGCGCAGAAGGGCAGTGTGTTTTTCATACATTGGAGGCAACCGACTCATACGACGCGGCAGTTCAGGCCCTCAAGAAGCACTTTTCTGGAACACAGAGCGTCCTTTTACGGTGGTTTCACTTTCGTCAGCGTAGCCAGTTGGCGGGTGAGTCAATCCGACAATATACAGCCGTGCTACGGGAATTAGCAGGGCACTGCAATTTTGGTCCACTTCAGAACGAGATGATAAGGGATCAGCTGATAAAGAAAACGCATAGTGCACCTGTGAGGGAGAGATTATTGATGGAATCTGAAGAAATCACACTAGAGAAAGTGATAGAGATCGCGTGCCAGGTTGAATCAGCAGTGCAGAGCGCGGTGCAGCTGACAGCAGCTCCTGCTTTGTCAGCGCAGACATTACAGCCTTTTTTTCAGTGATAGCTATGCCGAGACAGCTGCCCCAGTCCTGCAAGCGTGGAGAAACCCCAATATTTCAGGACAATATTGTGGGAATTGTAGATCTAACCATCACCAGCACAGGGATTCAAGTTGCCCAGCAAGAGGTCAGCGATGTAGAAAATGCAACAAATTAAACCATTTTGCAAGACGCTGTCGTTCGTCCCAAGTGCCTGAATCTGGGCAGCCCTCACCTTCACATTCAGCACCAGCATCTATTCATGCAGTGCAGTCTGTTTCTTCTAACTTCAAGACTTGTGCAGTATATATACAGGATGTGTGCATACCTTTGCTTTTGGATATGGGCGCTAAAGTGTCTCTTCTTAATTATACTACATACAAGCAGTTCTATTCTCACTTAAATTTGCAGAGTCCATCAGTAGCTCTGGCTGGTTATGGGCACACTAAGATTGATGTTCTGGGAACGTTGCTGTTACATGTTCGTTATGGAACAAGATCTCTTTCTGAATTTTGCTTTCATGTTACAAAGCAAGGAGCCAATATTCTGGGTACTGACATTTTCCTCAGACTCGGATTCACTGTTCTCGATTATGATGGTGCAGAAATCCTGCAAGTCACTTCTCCATGGGTGCAGAAATGGCCTGCTCTGTTTAATGGCCTAGGATGCCTATTGAAGTTTGTGCACAAGCCCAGACTTAATCCATCCATACCTCCTGTCATTCAGCCACTGTGCCGAACACCACTAGCACTGAGAGATGATGTTACTGCACAGTTGAAACAGCTTCTGGAGGAAGGGATTATAGAACCAGTTAGTGCATCACCCTGGATCTCCAATCTAGTAATTGCTTGTAAAAAGTCAGACGAGTTGTGTCTTTGTATTGACCTTCGTGCAGTTAACAAGGCTGTGGTCCCAGACAGATACCCACTACCAACAGCTGAGGAGATTACATCTCAATTTCATGGTTCCACTGTTTTTACTAAACTGGACTTACGACAAGGCTACCTTCAGATACCACTACATCCTGATAGTAGGGATCTCACTGCATTTGTCACACACCTTGGGGTGTTCCATTATACCCGTATGCCATTTGGGCTTTGCTCAGTGCCCAGTTGTTTTCAGAAAATAATGTCATCACTCTTGGCTGGGATGTCAGGAGTATGTGTGTATCTGGATGACATCGTAGTGCATGGACCAACACTCTCTGTCCATAATGAAAGGCTACAACGTGTGTTACAGCAGCTTACAAAACACAACCACACCTTAAATGAAGAGAAGTGTATCTTTGCAGCAACAAAAAGTGATTTTGTTGGGTTCCACTTATCAGCTGAAGGTATTAAACCCTTGCAGTCCAATGTGGATGATGTTTGCAGTCTTTCTGAACCCATTTCAGCTGCACAAGTTGCTTCATTTATAGGCATGACATCCTATTACTTATGCTTCCTGCCACAATATTCAGCTATCACAACCCCACTACATGAGCTCATTAAAAAGGATGCACCCTGGGATTGGACCTCTGCATGCGCTGAAGCATTCCATCTCCTGAAACAACAACTCACAACTGCACCAATTCTCTCTCATTTTAACCCAAAGGGTATGGTAATTGTTACTTGTGATGCCTCTGCCTTGGCCTTGGGAGCTGTTTTGTCACAGATGGAAGAAGGGGTGGAAAAGCCAGTTGCATTTGCCTCCAGAGCACTGAGCCTGACTGAACAAAAATACTCTGCAGGTGAACGTGAAGCTTTAGCATGCATTTGGGCTTGTGAGCGATGGCATATTTATTTGTATGGAAGACCATTCATTCTGAGGACAGACCATCAGGCTCTCACTTCTTTGCTGTCAACATCTGGAATAGGACACAAGCCCCTCCGGTTACATAGGTGGTCTGATCGTTTACAACAATATAATTTCCAACTGGAGTTTAAGACAGGACGGGAAAATGTAGTAGCTGAACTACTGTCAAGCTTTACACCAGCACTGAAGCCACTTCACAACCAAGCTGCTGACATAGAAAATGACCTAATTCAGCTGCTGCATGGACCGCTACAGGATATTGTATCACTTACAGAGCTTCAACAAGCTTCAGAAGAGGATACTGTTTTTGAATTATTCCACACTTATATTAGAGAGGGCTGGCCCAAACATGTATCCGATGAGCTGATCCCATTTGCACGTGTAAAAGAGGAACTATCATGTTGGAATGATACCTGCATTGCTCGGGGTTATTGTGCTGTGGTGCCACAAAGTTTGCGGTCTCATATTTTGGCGATGGCTCATGAGGGTCATCTAGGAATTGTCAAAATGAAACAGAGGTGTCGAGATCGGGTACGGTGGCCAGGTATTGACAGCGATATAGAAGTCCTTGTTAAGGATTGCTCTGCTTGTCTGGTTAGTGGAAAGACAGGGTTACCTACTCCTCCACCACTTCAGCCCCTTCAGTGGCCAGCACACCCAAGGGAGCACCTGAAGCTAGACATTCGTGGTCAACGTCAAAGCACTCCTCCCCATCATCGTTTTCTTGTGGTCATATATGATCTGCACTCTAAGTGGCCTGAAGTTGTTCCTGTGAGTACAGTCACTACAAAGACTGTGATCAATGTACTGGAGGCTCTGATAGCCCGTTTCGGACTTCCATGTGTAATCACAACTGACAATGGGCCTCAATTTATCTCAGCAGAATTCACATCATTCCTAAAGAATCATGGCATTGAACACCGAAAGAAAGCTTACTATAACCCACAGGCAAATGGAGGGGTAGAGAGATTTAATCAGTCACTTAAGAATGGTATCCGGGCACATCTTCGTCAAGGAGATTGCAATTTTAATACTGCCCTCAACCAAACCTTATTTCACTACCGGGCAACTCAACACTCAACCACTGGGAAATCACCAGCTAAGTTAATGATGGGTCGGAAACTCCCACTTCCACTAGATCGTCTTTGCCCAATGGCATTAAGTCATTCTGCACCCTCAGCAATTGTCAAAGTCAGACAAGGGCAAAAGAAAATTAAACAGCAAATTGATCAGCACTACAGAGTGAAGATGCCTAATATCAGTGCCGGTGACTGGGTAAGAGTACGGAAGTTACATCATGCTGATAAGCTGCACTCCTTTCTTTCTTCGCCTCTTCAAATTAATAGGCAATTGGGGCAAGCCACATTTCTGTTACAGGATGGCTCTAACTGGCATGCCCATCACCTGCATAAAGTGTCAGCACCTGACCTTACCATACCAAGGTCTGAGTTTCATAGTACCCATTTTAGGTCAGCAGCTCCATCAGATGACAGCTATAGCAATGCATCTGAAGTGGCACCCCAGATCTCCCAACGATCAGATACTCAACAGCAACGACCCCAGAGGATCCGTCAACGCCCGGGTCATTTACAGGATTTTGTCACATCCTTTAATACTTGACTTTTGGGAAGGTGGGGGGAAATGTTGGATAACATGATGTTTGTAATGGTAATTGCATGCGCGCATGGAAAGTGAGTGCATATGTTTTTGCGCATGTGTGAGAATAGCGTGCACCTTCAGTTGTTGTGTTTTCGAGACTGGAAAAATAAAGAGCATTCTAGCAAGTGAGAAACGGTGTACTTTGTAGACACAACACATACAAACTAGAACAAAGGAGGCTATTCTCAAAAATATTCCATCTGTACACTGGGAGAAAGTTGAAGGCTGCTTAAGTTCAATAGAGAACCCTTTTACAAAGTTTAATACAGAAGCCAAGTGTCATAAGTATTTTAACAGCAAGTGGGAAATTGTGGAACAGGTACACTATGTTCTTGGTGTCAGATTTGATGTGAGATGTGATAGAACATCAGGGATATACTTTATTTCAACTTTATTATGATGACTTTGAGACAGCAAACCCTTTGGGTTCCAATAAGGGACTCCTCAAATTTAGTTGTATTTTTAATTTTATTTTTAATTTTATTTTGTGAAATCTTCCTTGAAAATTTAATTCAGTTTTAATGAACATTCACCTTGTTTTACTTTTTCACTCCAAAGATATGAAGAAATATGGCTTTGATGCAATTCTTAAACCTTCTGTGGAGGATCTGAAAACTTTAGAAACCCATGTAGTCCTTACTCCTTTGTCTGACACTCCGTTGAAAAGAACTGTTGTTCAAGTCAAAGGAGACAACTTGGCTTGGCATAGTTTTTTTGCTTTTGTTGAATCATTCAGTGCAACATACTGTTGTCATTTTTGTTTGGCTGAAAAAGATGCCTTCCAGTGGATCTTTACTGAAGACCACCCTGATGTTGTTTTTCACAGTAAAGAAGCACATTTGGTGCACTGCAGCGCTCAGAAAAAAAGTTCAAATGTATCTTCCACTTTTGGGGTGAAGATAGCCTGTTTGTTGAATATACTAAAGTTTTATAATACCTTTGAAAATTTTTCTGTTGATGTAATGCATGACATTTTGGACGGCATGGCACAGTACGAGTTGAAGCTTGTTTATTAACATTTGGTAAATAAGAAGGTAATTTCTCTGACTAATTTTTGAGAACAAATTCAGTGTTTCAATTACGGATAACTTGAAAGAAAAAAAAAGTCCAATTATCTTAAAATTGGATGATAGCAAAAATCTTAACTTGCATTTAAGCCTGGTGCTTATTGTGCAACACCCCACTTATTTGGGGAGATCTTTTTGAAAGGAGCAATCTTTTATGGCAATTGCTTTTACTTTTAATACAGATTGTGGATATTGTATTTTCTCCTCGAGTAACAGAAGGCATGACATATTATCTTAAGCACTTAAGTTGAGATCATCATAGACTTATAGACTTAAAACAATTTTTCCTCATATAAAGTTACTACCCAAACACCACTTTTTGTCCATTATCCCTGTTGTATGAAATAAAATAGAACCCATCTTGCACATGTGGTATACGAGATTTGAGGCAACACACTAAGTTTTAAAAAGATCAAGTAAAAACATTTAAAATATCACCAAAAATCTAGCCAATGCACATCAATCACATATGGCCTTTCATTGGGAAAATGTAAAATTTGAGAGATTTCAGTATGGGCTGAAGACTGACATAGTATGTTATATGGAAGGGTGTGAGATGATAATGGAAGTACTTCACTTAACACCTTACTGTGACATTTCCACAACAAATTGGGTAAAAATGTTTGGTAGTGAGTATCATGTTGACATGAGTCTGAAATGCCATTGTTTAAGAAAATAGTCACTGTCATTATGAAAACCCAGGCATATCTTTTAGTTTGTGAAGTGTTCACTGTGGCTTTTGATGATTATTTTAGTGCTTTTAATGTTGAGGAAAGAGCAAGTCTGTTTTCTACTCTCAGTGTTAAAAAACCGTTTCACTGCAGGCCTTTTGACAAGCAGTTTTCGTATCATTCAGATGGAAACATGTATATTGTGCTGTACTGTCACCTTATTTGATCAACACCACTGTGCCTCATCATACTGTCCAGCATTTGTAATAAAATGTTTAAAAATCAATTGCCTATGCTTATCCAGGGACACTTTTTAACACCATTACCTGGGCTTACTTTTTTACTATCTCAAGATTGCTGAAGATTACATTTTATGCTTATAGTAATTGGACTATATTGGCAATAGATATCTCAATTTTATTCCTCATACGCCATTGCTGGGGGGTTTGTTTTGTTTTGGATGGGCTCTGTGTCTAGGTATGTCAGAGAACTGGGGCTTTGGGAAGTGGGGTCCAGACTCATGTGGGGAGGCAAAATGGGGAGGACTAGGGGGAGAGAGAAATAGAGCAAGCTATCTCTAATCTATCTTTTTAATCCTTGAAATTATAAATGGCAACATAACAATAGCCTTCAGGGTAAAAACTCCAGAGAAAATTGGAAATTAAGGTCAAAGCTGTCTTATTTTCAGTTAAGACTTAAAAATGCCAATAAAAGCTCAGAGGCAATGTCTCAAAGACTGGACAGTTAACTTCGTGAGCTGGAATGTTAAAGGCCTGAATTACAAATTAAAGAGAAAGAAAGTATTCTCTCACCTAAAAGGTCTAAACGCTAAAATAGTATTTTTACAGGAGACCCATTTTTTAAGCAAGGATCAGTTTCAGCTGTACAAAGACTGGACTGGCCAAATATTCTCTTCCAGCTTTACAAAGAAAACTAGAGGTGTGGGAATTCTTATACACATCTCATTTGTAGTATCAGATGTAGTATCTGATCCTGAGGGAAGATATGTGATTGGCATAGGTAATTTATTTGACTGTAAAATGATTTTAATAAATATTTATGCACCCGATGTCGATGATAGGGAATTCATGCAAAATGCATTTGCATCCATTCCCAATGTGAAAGTTCATAAAACTATAATGGCTGGGACTTTAATTGTGTTTTAAATCCAGATCTAGATAGGTTTCCTGCCACAGGTGCAATGACATCTAACACTGCAAAGACAATTACACAGTTTGTAACTGACCACAACTTATCAGACCCCTGGAGATTCCTAAACCCCAATTCAAGAGCATATTCCTTCTACTCACCAGTGCATCATTGCTACTCAAGAATTGATTATTTCTTTGTAGATAACTTCTTACCTACTCTGGAAAGGTGCTATATTGGCGCCAACCTGACACAGATAACATGGACACACACGTAAAAATAAAACATTTATTTATCTTCAGCTAGGGACCACATCTTCCCTGTGTCCCTCAGCCAAACACAGTCAGGTAAAAACTACACAAATCAAACACCAAAAGTAAAGCAGACAAAAATAAAGCACCCAATCTTAAGTGAATCCTCCACTCATCCTTGGCATCTTTGTTTCCCTCCTCCCAATTCTGGCTCACAGAGTGGTGACTGCTGGCTCCTTTTATAATACCCCTGGAAGTGTTCCAGGTGCTTGTTGACCTACTTCCAGCAGCACTTCCGAATGTGGCAGAAACCCCGCCCAAGAGAACCCAGCAGTTATTGTTACAGGACTCTCTGGTGGCACCCTGGTGGTGGATCCCAACAGGGCTATAACCAACTCCTGTGAAGCCCTGCGGGAGTCTGAGGCACCACTGTCATCCAGGGGTACTGCCACCAAGTGTTCCGGGGGTGGTACTGTGCCGCCCATGGCTGTTCTCCCGGACCAAGTACAGAAGAGGTGTCCTGGCCGGGAATGGGTTCTGGCTGGCCACCACAGTACGTTTAAATCTTGTAAGTACAACGCTGTTGTTATTTCTGACCATGCCCCTTGACCATGGAGCTAAAATCACTATGCTCCACATACTCATCTCGCAGATGGTGTCTTAATCCACTTTTATTAGCAGACGAGAACTGTACAGAATTAGTATCCAAGCAAATCAATTTTTTTAGAGAGAAATACACTCTCAATGGTTTCTGCAGGAACAATCTGGGAAACCCTGAAGGCCTTCTTAAGAGGATAGATTATCTCATACATTTCCCACAAAAATAAATTGGAAACCAAGAATGTATCAGAACTAATCAAGGAAATTACTAGAATAGATCAAGAGCATGCCAGGTGTCCAAGTGAAATGCTTCATAGGAAAAGGCAAATTTTGCATTCAGAGCTCAACCTCTTAGCAACTAAAGAAACTGAACAACTCATACTTAAATCAAGACATCATTATTATGAACATGGAGAGAAAGCTAATAAGATCTGAGCTCAACAAATCCACAAGCAAGAAGTTTGCAATGCAATCCCACCATAAAAATATAATTCACACATTTAGAGACTGCTATAAATCCTTATATTCTACTGGGGTTAAAGAAGGCAAGACACAATCTGGATGGATTACAAATACCACAAATAGATACTATTAGGGCAGAGGAATTGAATAAACCTCTGGCACTATCAGAATTACTAGATGTTATAAACTCACTGCAGAGTGGGAAAGCAGCAGGCCCTGATGGCTACCCTGCAAATTTTATAAGAAATTCTCAACTTAGCTAGCTCCCTTTCTGTTAGCAACATTCACAAAAGCTAGAGAAAATAAAATTGTACCTCAAACTTTTCGCCAAGCATTAATTACTGTCTTTCCTAAACAAAATAAGGACTTATTGAAATGTGCATCATACAGACCAATTTCACTTTTGAATAACAATGTTAAGATACTCTCCAAAGTCCTAGCTAGAAGGATGGAGAAAGTGCTTCCTTTGGTAATATCACAAGACCAAACTGGATTTACTAAAGGCAGACACTTAGCTTCCAATCTTCGATGCCTGTTTAATGTAATGTATTCACCAATAAAGTTAAACACTCCGGACATACTATTATCATTAGATACAGAAAAAGCATTTGTCATGGTTGAGTAGAACTACCTTTTCACTACATTGGAGAAATCTGTATTTGGCCTGAACATTTGTGCATGTATTAAATTACTGTATATCACTCTAGAACCTTCAGTTTGTATTAACAACATCAATTCAGACTACTTTAAACTATTGTGTGGTACCAGACAAGGATGCCCCTTGTCACCACTGCTTTTTGCAATCGCCATTGAGCCACTCACAATTCACTGTTGAAATGCTATTGAGATAAAGGGGATTATCAGAGAAGGACTTGAACAGAAAGTTTCTCTATATGTAGATGATATGATACTGTATATATCAGACCCACAAAATACTGAGCCTGCAGTCCTAACAGCACTTACAGAATTTCAAAAGATTTCTGGTCTCAGAATCAATTTGAATAAAAGTGTGCTCTTCCCAGTGAATTATCAAGCATACAATATTAGATTGGACACCTTCCCTTTTATCATCGCAGATCAGTTTAAATACCTAGGGGAAAACATCACAAGTAAATATAAAGCTCTTTATGAACAAATTTTTGCCGTCTGTATGGAAAAACTTAAACAAGACTTGCATAGATGGTCAACCCTTCATCTCACTTTAGCTGGAAGAATTAACATTGTTAAGATGAATATCCTTCCTAAGCTTCTCTTTTTATTTCAAAACACTCCAATATACATCAATAGATCATTTTTTTAAGAAATTAGACTCAACCATACCCTCATTTATTTGAAATTCAAAACATCCATGTATCCAAAGGATGACCCTAAAAAGACCTAAGGCGGATGACGGCATGGCTCTACCTAACTTTCAATTTTATTACTAGGCAGCAAACTAACAAGCTATAAAAACCTGGACATGGACAGAAATAGACGAACATACACAGGCTTGGTCCGCAATAGAAATAAAATCCTGCAGTACTTCTTTATATTCCTTGCTTTGTACCCCAATAAATAAAAGTTATCGCTACCTTGCTACCCACTGCGCCACCATGCCAC
This sequence comes from Polypterus bichir lapradei, assembly GCA_026402145.1. NCBI lineage: Eukaryota > Metazoa > Chordata > Cladistia > Polypteriformes > Polypteridae > Polypterus > Polypterus bichir. The sequence goes on along the minus strand of JANRMT010062804.1, from coordinate 17,221,464 downwards.
TTACCTGAAAAACATCTGGGATTAAATCACTTAGAGATCTGTACATAGACGTTTTTGCATCCTATGAACAATTACACTCCACATTTATCTTACCAGCAACACATTTCTTTCACTACCTTTAAATTTGAAACTTTGTTAAACAAAAACTTGTCCAATTGTCCTCACCTCCCACCTCCCTCTATATTGGAAAAAATATTGTTCAGTCTCGAGGACTCACGACAGCATTCCTGTAATATATAAAACTATTTTACAGTCCTTGCCTTTCAAAGATCCAAGAGTACAGTGGGAAAAGAATCTCTTACTCAATATTTCAGAAAAGGAGTGGAAAGTAGCAATGCACAGAATCCACTCGAGCTCCATATATGCAAAGCATGGAATTATTCAACTTAAAATTATATATCGAATGCATCTATCTTGTTTAAAATTGTCCAAACTGTTTCCAGGGCAAGATCCAACCTGTGAACGTTGCAATCAAGCTCCTCCCTCACTGGTTCACAGGTTTTGTGCCTGCACAAAATTAACATAATTTTGGACCAAAATCTTTAAATGCCTTTCAGACAGCTTGGGTGTCACAATCCCTCCTAATCCACTAACAGCTGTGTTTGGTGTGCTTCTAGATGGGCTTAAAGTAGAGAAGCATAAACAAACTGTAATTGCCTTTACTACACTATTGGCATGTAAATTTATCTTGCTCAATTGGAAGAATCCTAACTCACCTATTCTAAGTCAGTGGGTAACTGATGTTATATGCTATTTGAAACTGGAAAAAATCAAATTCACACTTAGAGGATCTATAGAAAACCTGGCAGGATCTAATCAATAACATTTTAGAATAAGCATTTAAATTGAAGAAGCAGGTTCTCTACCCTCTTTTACTCCATTTATCTTTGTTCATTTATTATTGTATCTGTTCATTTGTCTTTACTAGCATACAGTTTTACACTGCTGGCCTAGCTCTCTTTCTCGGGGTGGGGGTTGATTTGTTTCAAACCTTATTCCTTTTTTTTCTTTTTGTAAAACATGAGTTGTGTATGGAGTGTTATTTGATTTTAAAAAATTCAATAAAATTAAAAAAAAATAATAATCAATTCAGCTTATTTGCTGAATTGTGCCACTTATGCAGCTGTAAAATATTTCATACTGCATAAAACAGCTATAGTTAGTGTTGGCATTTATCACTAGCAGTGTATCAAATAACAGTTCTTGGTGTTAGATTTCACAAAGGACCATTACTACTGTACAACAATGTATGAAAGGAAATAGTTAATTTTACTCTCAAAAAATGTAACAATATACACCAGTGTTGGTTTTGAATATTGTTAAATTCAACTCTTTATTAAATTGTACTTAACTCTTTTTCGGAGTTGAATAACTAATACTTTTGAAAGTGTTAAATTAAATCTATATAGATTGGGACAAAATAAACACCAGCATAATGTTGAATTTTACTCCCTCATAGTTGATTTAACACTGTAACATTTGCTGTGACACACAAATGAACTACTTTAAAACATAATATTTCACTTCTAACTTATTAACAAGAATATATTACAATAAAAACATCACGGCCACAACCGTGAATAAATAAAATAATCAACATTGAATTTCATGAATTTCACATGCATAAAACATTCCCCCCGTTATGAAGCTATCCACCAATTTCACATGGAGAAAATTTCCTCAGACATCTGTTAATTACAGGATGATAGGCACCGTTCATTACACATGTGCTTCTATAACTTAAGAAATTTTGAAAAACTCTAAACTTCTGAATGGTCTCATAATTTATATGTCCCATCAGTTTCACACTTAAAGTCACAAATACTTAATCTTCAGATATTGCACTCTCCTGTGTCGGACCATGATTGATATTATTGATGATCAGTTTTCGGGGTTACTTAAATATTGAGTGCACACATAACTATATGGATTGTCTAAAGCCATCTCAAGTTAATGAGGAGCACAGACTGAGCCTCGAATGGAAAAGTGTAGGATTTAATAAGAGCAATTCATGGAATACACCTGTAGGTGCTGCAAATATTATCAGTCCAAAGACAGCTCAAAACACACATAATGGCACTGAAAGCTAGAATTAATGATGCATTTTCCTTTTCGACCTGAGTATATTTGATAAAAAACAAGAAAACAAAGATGTACCCAGAACATTCCATATATGACGAATGAATAAACGAGACACACCGGGTTTTTTTTAGCACATTCAGAGTTAATTAAAGTCTAGCAACTTTTGCACGTGGTACTCAAATTGCAAGGTCAACTCATCCAGCACACAAATCCTTTGTCAACAACTGTACACATACATAAAGTTATGACATAAATGTGCTGTAAGCAAATTGATTATTTTTTTCTTACTGGGCTTGCTTTTTGAATAACCCAAGATACAGTCAGTTACTTTTGGGACTTTGCAGTCTTTTTCTTTCTTCTGTTCTTTCATTTTTTCTTTGCCTGGTGATCTGCTATCATATTTATTATGAACACAATACTATCTAGGTCTGGTTCCTGTCTTGCATCCTATGCTACTTGGGCTAGGCTCTAGTCCCCCTGAAAAGGGCCCTGGTCTGTACTAAGTGGGTTAGAACATGTCCTGACAATTTCATGGTTTAAGTGTCCTTTCACACAATATTGATATCTTGCTCAACTACTTTGTTAGGGGCTGAGAAGACTTTGACTATATTATTACGGTTATTATATACATTTGTATATCACTTTTTCTGACAAAGCACTTTAGACAGTGAGTTCAGTGTCCTTTGAGTTAGCTTGGATTTCAGGCAGCATGTTGTTGTCTTGAACATGTGCTCCAGCACACACTACTTTTCAAAGAGTTCTCCGGCATTCTTTTCTTAGCTGCTGCACGCACAATCTCACCTTGCCAAGACCGACTGGCACAATTAAAACATCCCAAAAAATCAAATACCTTCCACAGCAGTTATTTAATGCTATATTACAGCGCCGCGAGTATTGGGTTGTCCAGATCTAATTATGCAATTTTCATTACGCTATAACTTGCTAAGTTTATTACATGGAAAATCACCTGAAAAATCCCGGACCATCGAGAAGTGTGCGAACTGACGACATGAAGAATCGTCTTCACGCCGAACTGGAATCGTCCCCGCATAAATTAAAGTCATCCAGACGATCTGGATCTGCATAATTAGATCTGGACCACCCTGTACAGAAGCTCTGTACGGAACTTCTGAACTGCATAACGAAAACAATTATGGGATAACCATATCCTGTACGTACGTGAAAATATTCCGTTCCTACGGCATAACGTTAGATTAAAGAATTAAAGAAGTGCGCTTTGGTCATCCCGTACATACGTGAAAACCTCCTACGCACGTAAATGTATGTTGTTTGTAAGAGATATTTTCACAGACGTATGGGATATTTCCACGTACGTACGTGATAAGGATTGTCCCATATTTTTTTTCACTGTGAGGTTCAGAGCTTTCGTACTACAGCACTCAAATATCATGTGCAAGTTACAAATCATGGATTAACATAACACTGCAAACAAAATAGACCCATTAAACATAATGTGCATATGACATTTAACAACCCATGCAGGAATGTGGGCAAGAACTACACTGTTTTCCCCAGCTAAAACAGAAAATAAACTGAGTTTATTTAAATCAATCCAAATAAAAGAAAACGAAATTACCTTGATTGTTTTTTAGAGAGACAGCGCCAATGGGGATACATGTCTCACATTTCAGGGTGCACTTCCTAGCTTGCACGAGAGCACGTAGTTTTATCGGATGTTCGTTGAGAGCAAGCGATGCAAGTACTAGTAATTTCCACATAAAGAAGTAGTAAATTTGTAATAACTAAGAGTCTGTAGTATCCAGACTCAATAAGAAAATGAGTGTTTATAGACCAGAAGTAAGTCCATTTGTATTTAACTTCCATTACTTGTTAATTATAGAGTTGAGATGTAACCTTAAGATGTAACAGTTTGTTTATTTTTTAAATAGTTTATTGATTTTATTGTAATCATTCCATACTACGGAGCTCCCGAGGGGACATTGTGTAATTTTTTTTCTGGGGATTTTTCTGGTGCGCGCCAGATACTTTCAAGTGCGCACCAGATAGTTTCAACCGCACAGTAACTGAAAAGGAGATCCACACCTATACATAATTTCTGATGCATATTAGTTTTGTTTTATAGTTGCACTTAGGAAAAATGGACATCAGTGCTACAAGAACAAAGTGACACAGAAATAGAAATTAATGCAGAATATTCAAAAACGGAAAAAGAAGATGGTGAATCACAAGTGACTTTAGTTAGAACAGTCTCACGGAGTAATAAAGGTATTCCAGCTAAATGTCTTTCTTATGTAGCTTGCACAACACTACAGTTTGAGCCAGGATCATGGGATGAAATGCAAAAACAACCAGCACATGAGAAGACCATGTGGATTAGAGCTGCTGATGAAGAAATGGCATCTCTCATTGATCTTCAGACATGGCAACTGTCAGAGCTACCTAAAGGCAAGCATGCAATTGGATCTAAATGGATTTTCAAAGCCAAGTATAACTCTAAAGGCAATGTCTGTAGGTACAAAGCAAGATTAGTGGCTAAAGGGTACTCACAAAAGTTTGGCAAGGATTATGATGCTACCTTTGCTCCAATTGCCAAACAAAGTACTTTCAGAACCTTGATGACAATGGCAGCTCAAAGGAAAATGATTGTGAAACATCTTGATTTTAAGACAGCCTTTCTCAATGGTGTTGAGGAGGAGATATATATGACTCAACCAGAAGGATATATAAAAAATGGAGAAGAGCATCTTGTTTGCAAAATGCAAAAATCCTTCTATGGACTTAAGCAATCAGCTCGAGTGTGGAACTCAAAATTAAACAAAGCTCTAATAGATGAAGGATTCACACAAAGAAAAGCTGATCCATGTTTGTACTGTAAATGTATAAATGAAGAATGGATGTATCTTTTGGTCTATGTGGATAATTTGATAATTGCTCACAAAAAGGATGAGGAAGTTGCAAAATTAACTGCTGTACTCAACCAACAGTTTGATATTAAAGACATTGGGGAAGTGACATATTACCTAGGAATCAACATACAGCTTTAAGAGGATGGCAGCTTCCTGATGAAACAGAGTGCAAAAATTGATGTAATTCTTTAGCAGATGACCATGACTGAAGGCAAAGGAGCAAGCACACCCATGGACACAGCGTATCCAAAGTTGGAAGGAGAAGAAGATCTTATCTCTATTAACGTATTAACAGTATACACAAGCAGTGGGGGCACTTCTGTATATTGCAACCACCACACATCCAGACATTGTAGCTGCAATGTCAATACTCTGCAGACGCGTAAGTAAACCCCGTCAAAGAGACTGGAACTCAGTCAAGAGAGTCATGAGATACCTCAAACAAATAAAGGACTTGAGTTTAAAATTGTCTGCAACTGGTAATATTGACTTGATAGGTTATGTGGACTCTGATTGGGCAGGTGTCCTCAACACTCACAAATCTACAAGTGGTTACTTATTCAAGTTAGGAGAGAGTCCTATATCCTTGTTCAGCAAGAAGCAAATTTCAGTGGCTTTATCTTTTACAGAGGCAGAATACATTTCAGCTGCATATGCCAGTCAAGAAATTGTTTGGTTACGCCAGTTGCTAAAAGATCTTGGAGAGCCGATGACCCATCCTACAGTCTTAAATGAGGACAATCAAGGATTCATTAAGCTTGCAACCAGTGAAAAGATTAATGTAAGAACAAAACATATTGATGTCAGGCACCATTACATTCATAATTTAATAGAACAAAAAGTGATTGTATTTTCATATTATGAGACTTCTGGATCTTAGATCTAGAATTGGACTGATATAAAAGGAAGTTGTTGAGTGGGGGTATTGGAGTAATGTAATACATGTAAATACATGTTTAATGCAACAACTACAGTACAATAAATATAGTTTAGCAGTTACTCTTTATCTTATCAATAGATGGCAGTGTATTATTGCTGTTTGTTGGAAGAATGTGAAATATTCATCTTGAATTCTTGTTGTTGTTTATCCTACTGTTAGTAATAAAAACACACATGGTAGGCTGCAGCCATGTTCACTTAAAATCATTGAGACTGTTTCACTTTATTTTCTGTACTGTTTCAAGCATTCCCAGTAAAAGGTACAGTGGAACCTTGGGTCACGGCCATAATTCGTTCCAAAACTCTGGTCACAATCCGATTTGGTCGTGACCTGAAGTAATTTCCCCCATAGGACTGATTGTAAATACAATTAATCCTTTCTGGACCGTACAAGTTGTATGTAAATATATATTTTTTTAAGATTTTTAAGCACAAAAATAGTTAATTATACCATAGAATACACAGTGTAATAGTAAACTAAATGTAAAAACATTGAATAACACTGAGAAAACCTTGAACAGAGAAAACTAACTTTGCAGTCTTTTTAAAAACAAGCCTGGTGCATTCTTTAACTGCCTTCTTGCGCTCTCTCTCTCTCTCTTTCTCTCTCTCTCTCTCTCTCTGTCTCTCACGCTTGCTTGCTCGCTGCACAGGGAATGCACAGGGAGAGACTGAACACGTGCAGAAATCATCGGCTCATTTGAACCAGAAGGGAAACTGGCTTGTTTGACACCGGAGTGTGTGGTCGTGAACAGATGCAAAAGTTTGGCGAACGTTTTGGTTGTAACCCGATTTGTACGTGGTCCAAAACGTTCATGACCCTAGTTTCCACTGTAGTTCCATTCAATCATATCAAATGCTTTTTCTGCATCCAGCGATAATATCTCTGGGGTGACTTTGTGGGTGAAGATGTAACAGTTTAACATTTACATATTAAGAATGTTCTCCTTAGTGTTATTTACATGAAACATTATTTCAATAATATTTCATGTTACTACAGAAATATAATGGTTTCAGTTGGTTGATATTGTTTATTAATAACATGCAATATTATTTCAATAATATTTCATGCTACTAAATGAATACAATGGTTTCAGTTGGTTGATATTGTTTATTAATTCACTTTACTGCTGACAAGTTAGGACCCAGACTAATCTGAGAGTAATGTTGACTTCTAGTGGGTTTTTGTGTAATTTGCTAATGAATTTTCTGTATTCAGAACACCAATTAGTTTCAAAAATTACAATTCCTCAGATGACCTGATCTACTAACAGCCCTCAAATAACTTTGATAGATTCAGGATCTTTCAGGGTGCAGCTGAACACTTTTCCCACTCTCTTTACTGTTTTTTTTCTGTTATGGCTGGGATCTGCTCTCTTCCCATCATGAAAAGGAACCTGTCTGCCACCATTCCTCTCTGAGTTTATGATATTTCTCCAGTACCATGTCGACAAATTTATGGGGGATTGATCATAAGCATTGGCAAGGTCCAGCTATAGCACAGTCAGGTGTCCTTTACTGTCTTGGTTCACTGCTAAGTTACAACACATGTGCGCTACAGACAGCCCAGAACACCTGGTATCCCTCCCTTCTTCACTGATGTATCTATATGTTGCCATTTCTCAGCTGAAAGTCAAAGCATCTTTTGGCAACAATTCTGAAGAAGATCTTACACTCAACACAGATAAAGGGGATTATCTGGAACTGACTGATTAACATGGCTCCCTCCTCCCTGAGGAAACAAACCCCATCTGCTTGCCTCCATTGTTTCCCTACATTTCCCCATCCTCCAGACCACCTTCAATGCCCTCCAAAGGCAATGGCCGAGGTTTGAGTATTTCTTAGAAATTGTATTTGGAACTCACCTGGCTCCAGGCACCAAACTTGCTCTTGCCATCTGGACCACTTGCTCCACTTCACTCAAGGAGGGCTCCTTCACATTAAAGCCTACTGTTGGTTCAGGTGGATTTATAAGTGAATGACTGGACCCAGGACCTGACTTCTCCTGCAGTCACTGTACCTATGCTTCAGGTAGTCATTAATGGTATCAGTTGAGCAGCTCAGATGGGCCATTCACTTCTGGCCAAGCAGGAGTCTTGTCTGTCTGAAGGGGTGTCCAAGAAATGATGCCTGTTCCCTTTCTCCCAGTCTTCTTCTTCTCCTATGAGTCTTGGTTCTGCACAGTGTCAGGAGGTTTTTCCTTAAAATTATTTGCAGATTTGCTAAAGCAGCTTTCTCAACATCCCCGCTGATAATATTACCTAGGGCACATCCAAATCAACTCCCTCATCTGCTATATTAACAATGATGCTGGTCATTGTCTTGAGCCTGTGGTCTGCATTCCCCTTCTAGGATTTTATCGAAGTCTTTATCAACTGTATCCTGGCCTTGCTCCTCCCCTGTCTTAGCAGAATTAATGTATGTGTGCTGTGTTACAAGTTCCATTGTCAGACATTTTGTCCTGGCCTGGTATGTCTTTAAACCCCTTTCATTTTTGCAGTACTTACCACATCGGCCATTCACAATAGTTGTGACATTATTCCGTGTCATCATTGCGTTGGTCAGTCCAGCTGGGGTGCTCATCCTCATCCCTCATGGGCACTCTGGATCTATTGCTTTCTTGAGTATTTTAACTTTGTGTAGCTTATTCACAGAAGCTTTGGCTTGAGATGCAAGCCCTCCCTACACAGGTTACCATCTTTCCAGTCTGTTCCTGGATGTCACTGTTTTCTAGAGTGTTACAGTACATGAATCTATACTAATAAAAGGCAAAGCCCTCACTGACTGACTGACTGACTCACTCACTCACTCACTGACTCATCACTAATTCTCCAACTTCCCGTGTGGGTAGAAGGCTAAAATTTGTCAGGGTCATTCCTTACAGCTTACTTACAAAAGTTGGGCAGGTTTCATTTCGAAATTCTATGCATAATGGTCATAACTAGAAGCTATTTTTCTCCATTTACTGTAATGGAGTACAGCTCGAGGGGCGGGGTTTCGTGTAACATCATCACGCCTCTTACGTAATCACGCATTACGTAGAAAACCAGGAAGAGCTACAAAACGCACTGAAGAAAACATGCATTATATAATTAAGAAGGCAGCGAAACAATTAGAAGCGAGCGAGTGACATATAAAACCATATTCAGCGGCTCACGTGAACTGACGCAGTGCGCAGACAAAAAGCAACAGTTCCAAAGAGTGCTGAACAAAAACCGAATTACACTGCTACGCTCAAATAGACAAACCACACGCCGTGGCGCAATAGTAGAGCCTTCGCCTGTAGCGCCCACGTCCGAGGTTCGATTCCCGAGATGGGATGCACTAAGTATGTACGCGCGCTTCTCGATTCATTTTAACCTCGCATCCCCTTAGTTTGAGACGTATGAAAACGCATGCGGTTAACGCAGAAAGACAGATCACCTATTGAAGCTTCATGAATAATGGATACTTTATTCGCGATCAATGATTGTTTTGGTAAAGCCATACTCAGTGTATTCATTAGATGAACGGTAAAAAAGTAAGAGCGAGGGGACGGTAACTTACTGAAGCACAGAAGCAAAACCACAATAGCACGCGGGCTCGATGTACTGTAGTGCGCGTCAACTAGATCTGACTTGCGCGATCACATTCCAAAAAATATTTCTTTTCAAGTTCTATTTAGTCCATATGAGTCAAACTCAAGGCCCACGGGCCACATCCGGCCCGGCGTGTAATTATATCCGGCCCGCAAGATCATTTTATATACTGTATTATTGTTATTAATGGCCCGGGTATATGAAGCGCTGGTAACACAATAAACTACAGATCCCATAATGCAGCGCTTCAGCTCCCTTGCCGAACACTTACCGCGTTAATCAAGTCTAGGTTGTGATGCTGCAAGTTATTGCGAAGCTAGCCCACACGATGCCGAAGAGAAAAGTTGATTCTGAAAATAGAGCCTTTAAAAACCGATGGGAGGCTGAGTATATGTTTACTGACATTGCCGGTAAACCCGTGTGTCTCATTTGTGGAGCTAATGTGGCTGTAATTACAGAATTTAATCTTTACAACGACTGACAAACACAGAATGTAACTTGAACACAACACATCGTACAAATACGACCCTCATTGAAACAAATAATGATAATCGAATTCTTGATCACAGCAACACTCACAAAGCAATTACTGTATATTGACAATCATGTTACGTTATTTTTAAAATGTTCCATTTTCTTTTTCATAGCTTCTTTAACACACTACGTCTCCGCTGCGAATATATATATATATACCCCGATCTACATACTCTCAAATAAATAAGCCACACACCGTGGCGTAACTGTAGAGGCTTCGCCTCTATCACCTACATCCGAGGTTCGATTCCCGAGAGGGGATGTACTGAGTATGTACGCGTGCTTTTCGGTTCATTTTAACCTCGCATTTCCTTGGTTTGAGACGTATGAAAAAATATGCGGTTAACGCAGAATCATGTTACGTTATTTTTAAAATCTTTCCTATTCTTAGCACAAGCACAGCTGAGAAGCTTCGATGCATGTACTCCATAACAAAAAATAACGCATTTAATCACACTTTCAATTCCAAGCAAAGGGGAACTTTTGTCAATGCATGATTTCCTGGTACATCGATTACACTGATGCACACATCACAGCTACAAAAATGTTACACTTGGAATGAAGCGCGTTCCTGATTGGAGGAAAATTTAATTTCAAAAAACTACCCGAGCGAAGCCTTGATAAAAGCATGGTTTTGTGCACAGTGAAAAGCAAGCAAAATTAGATGCATTACAGAAAGCGGACTTTGTGGCTCTTACTGGGGATCATTGGACTTCCGTGACCGTTAGTAATTCTAATTACATCTAATTACAAAATATTCAATGATCACACTGTTTTAGCCTAATGTACAAAATAATTTTGGCTAAGGTTACTCAGAGTTTAAAGATTAAGTTGGTCAAATTACCTTTTATGTTTCTGACTTATTTTTTTAAGAAGAAAAACTGCACTTTCTGTTGAAATTTTGGTTATTATTATTTAAAGACAATACCATTCTGAAAATGTACTTAAAGTACTTAAACTACCACTTTATTTTTAAGTCTGCCCAATTTTAACCAGGGATAATATTTTTGTTTCTGTTTTGAATTCAAATGCAGTTTAAAAGCATTTTTTTTTTCAGAAATTAAAAGAGCTTGAGTTTACAATATTCATGTCCATGTCTATTATTTGATTCTGTCGCCCACTAAAACCCTTTTAAATTAAAAAAACACATTTGCGATTTGGGGCAAATTTACATGTGCGATTACATACGATTAATCAAGATTAATTATTACACAGCCTCTAATTAATTGGATTAATTTTTTTAATCGAGTCCCACCCCTAATATATATATGTAGATATGTATATATATATATATATATGTGTATATACAGTATATATGTAGATATGTATATGTGTATATATGTATATATGTGTTTGTGTGTATATATATGTGTATATATGTTTATATATGTGTGTGTGTGTGTGAGTGTATATATATATATGCCAGCAACACTCATGACAATGACAAAACAATTATATTGTCAATCATGTTACGTTATTATTAAAATGTTTCCTTTTCTTTTTAGTTCTCTGCTGCCAAACGCGGGTATTTTGCTATGTATATATATATATATATATATATAGATAGAGAGAGAGAGAGATGACAACAACACTCATATCAATGACAAAACAATTACATTAACAATCATGTTACGTTATTTTTAAAATATTTCCTTTTCTTTTTCATAACTTCTTTAACACACTACTTCTCCGCTGCGAAGCGCGGGTATTCTGCTAGTTTTGGGATAATTGTGATCTCACGAAAAACTGAAAAGTATGCTTTAATCATACAAATTATTTACATATTGGTAACAGTAAACAGAGCAGGTGTAGAGACCTTGAACACATTTCCTTTTTAATTGGTATTGTATGATCACGTTCTGTTCATATATATAGTATATATAGATCAAAGCTGTTTTACTGCTTACTTTTTGTTAGTTGATATTTTGTGTAATAGACCTATAGCTGCAAGCGTGCCAATATTATTGACCATCAAGTCAAGTCAAGTTGGGGAGCATGTACAGTGCGTTGCTGCACCCACTACACGACGAAACAGCTCGGGATCCCGGTTGGCAACCCCCCAGGCAGACATGCGGTCCAGTCCCACCCTCCAGAAATGACCCTCTATCTGCTGCAGCCAGGTGTTACGTGGGCGACCCCTTTCGCCTGGTCTAGCCACTCGAGTCCCCAACAATGAGGATCTTACGAGCTACATCACCCTCAGGGAAACGCCGTAGTGCCGTAACTGATGCTCCCTCACAATGCAGGTAATGTACCTCATGCGGGACTCCATGAGCAACCGCTCATTCAACACAAAGTCAAATCAACGGTACCCAAGGATTTTCCGGAGAGACACAGTACCAAAGGAGTCCAGTCTTTGTCTCAGGTCACTGGATAGCGTCCATGTCTCACAACCATATAGCAAAACAGGAAGCACCAGGAGCATCATGTATGAACGGTGCGTACGCACAGAAATGTTGCGTAAGAACTTTTCCACGTTCAAATCACGATGTATAAAACCTACACTTGGCGTAAAGCCACGCACTTTTCCATGGTACCTCATACCTTGTTGTACGCAAGTTCTCCGCTCGGTTTTGCAGACTGGCGGCACCCAGCATCAAAGCAGTGCTACTGTTCCTGTGTGGTTACTCTTTATTTTCCTGACGCGGCTTTATAAATAGACTGAAACTAACCGCATATTGTTTATTAGTGTAATGCATCTGATTGTAATTAACTTGTAACAATATAATGGTCCAGGGAATAGCCATAGTATTCCAAATACCATAACTGCTTTAGTGTTGTTACTCTCACTGCACCTTTTTCTTCTTTTTCTTCTTTCAGCTGCTCCCTTTAAGGGTTGCCACAGCGGATAATCTTTTACCATATTACTCTCACTGCACCACTCGGAGTGTTTATATGACTGTATCTGAGTGGGGAATCCGAGCAGCAGCTGATCGGAAAGAGAATTATCGGTATACAGCATCAAGCCCACGCTTCCTCAGCCATGGCAAAACGTTTCAAAGCCTTTCCTGTATGGACCTCGCGGTTCAGAAACAGTTTCATCCCAAGAACTATAAACGCACTCAATCAATTGCTCCTTGTAGAACTGTTTGTATTTATAAGTACAATTACCCCACTGTAAACTTGCACTACAGTTATAATATTACACAACTTGCGCCACTTTATAAAGCGTGTATTTACATATGATGACGGTATCATTTGTAAGATGAAATGCAACAAAATATGTTGATTATATTATACAGATAAAACTTTAACTTCATTTAAATAATCTGTATTGTTAATAATTAAACGTGTGCGGACACGGTGCCGCAGCGCTAGCTAGTTCACGTATTGTTCCTACCTTGCACAGTATATTTACTGAGGCTGGTGCGACACTGGAAGGATAGAAGGATAGAATAATTAAACACATACTAGGAAGATATTTCAATGTTCCTTAACATTTTGAAGAATCGTCGTTGTAAGCTTACAGATGGCTTAACGTCTATTACAGAGCTGATTGTGTGGCGATTGGGTATTTGGGGAAAGAAAAGTAACGACAGGAATTGGAGGTTAGTACGTTTGAAAGAGACAGTACTGCTACAATTAATTATTTCATCGAAGGTCAAGCATGGCGCAGCAGCATCTTGTATGAGACATGAACAATTATTGTGCCATCGTGTTCTTAATAACATGCTTTCATTCCAATCATCATGAAAATGATATCACGTATACATCTCAGTATTTTAATTATTCAGAGAGCTGTAATATCACAAATGTAATGGATTCTGTGTCCTCTCGGAGAAAGAGAAAGAACGGAGGCACATAGTGATTCACACACATACAGCACATTGAAGATCAAATACAAAACAAAGCATTTAATCTGCTACTTTAGTTACGATGGGATTTGAGAAACTAGTAAATTAAATGATTTTAAGATGAAGTTTATGTTCTACTTTAATGACAAAATAAACTACGTGATTAAAGTGGATATTTTGAGATTGAAGTTAACATTTCATGCTTTTTTCCTACTCTGTGCCTTTTTTTCTCACTGTACCCTAATAAGCTTCCATATGACACTCAGACGGTGGGCTACGTCTCGCCTTTTCACGGCGACTTTGATATGTGACAACTTCTTTTTTATGTCGGGCACTGTGCGACTTTGTGAACTTGAGCTTGTTTCTCCAACACGCTGTCGCTCGATCAACTTCCTTTTGTTGATTATACCACTGTACAGTTAGGTCCATAAATATTTGGACGGAGACAACTTTTTGCTAATTTTGGTTCTGTACATTACCACAATGAATTTTAAATGAAACAACTCAGATGCAGTTGAAGTGCAGATTTTCAGCTTTAATTCAGTGGGTTGAACAAAAAGATTGCATAAAAACGTGAGGCAACTAAAGCATTTTTTTAACACAATCCCTTCATTTCAGGGGCTCAAAAGTAATTGGACAAATTAAATAACTGGAAATAAAATGTTCATTTCTAATACTTAGTTGAAAACCCTTTGCTGGCAATGACAGCCTGAAGTCTTGAACTCATGGACATCACCAGATGCTGGGTTTCCTCCTTTTTAATGCTCTGCCAGGCCTTTACTGCAGCGGTTTTCAGTTGCTTTTTGTTTGTGGGCCTTTCTGTCCAAAGTTTAGTCTTCAACAAGTGAAATGCATGCTCAATTGGGTTAAGATCAGGTGACTGACTTGGCCATTCAAGAATTTTCCACTTCTTTGCTTTAATAAACTCCTGGGTTGCTTTGGCTGTATGTTTTGGGTCATTGTCCATCTGTATCATGAAATCAATTTGACTGCATTTAGCTGGATTTGAGCAGACAGTATGTCTCTGAACACCTCAAAATTCATTCGGCTGCTTCTGTCCTGTGTCACATCATCAATAAACACTAGTGTCCCAGTGCCACTGGCAGCCATGCATGCCCAAGCCATCACACTGCCTCCACCGTGTTTAACAGATGATGTGGTATGCTTTGGATAATGAGCTGTTCCACGCCTTCTCCATACTTTTTTCTTGCCATCACTCTGGTAGATGTTGATCTTGGTTTCATCTGTTCAAAGAATGTTTTTCCAGAACTGTGCTGGCTTTTTTAGATGTTCTTTAGCAAAATCCAATCTAGCCTTTCTATTCTTGAGGCTTATGAGTGGCTTGCACCTTGCAGTGCACCCTCTGTATTTACTGTCATGCAGTCTTCTCTTTATGGTAGACTTGGATATCGATACGCCTACCCCCTGGAGAGTGTTGTTCACTTGGCTGGCTGTTAGGAAGGGGTTTCTCTTCACCATGGAAATGATTCTGCAATCATCCAACACTGTTGTCTTCCATGGACATCCAGGTCTTTTTGCATTGCTGAGTTCACCAGTGCTTGCTTTCTTTCTCAGGATGTACTAAACTGTAGATTTTGCCACTGATAATATTGTAGCAATTACTCGGATGGGTTTTTTCTGTTTTTGCAGCTTAAGGGTGGCTTCTTTCACCTGCATGGAGAGCTCCTTTGACCGCATGTTGTCTGTTCACAGCAAAATCTTCCACATGCAAGCACCACACCTCAAATCAACTCCAGGCCTTTTATCTGCTTAATTGATAATGACATAATGACGGACTTGCCCACACCTGCCCATGAAATAGCCTTTGAGTCAATTGTCCAATTACTTTTGAGCCCCTGAAATGAAGGGATTGTGTTAAAAAAATGCTTTAGTTCCCTCACATTTTATGCAATCTTTTTGTTCAACCCACTGAATTAAAGCTGAAAGTCTGCACTTCAACTGCATCTGAGTTGTTTCATTTAAAATTCTTTGAGGTAATGTACAGAACCAAAATTAGAAAAAAGTTGGACCTAACTGTATAAACCAACAAATAGTGCATTTTTTTTTGCCTCCACTTGGAATTCTTATATTTTCCCTCTTGCTTTTGCCATTGCCTTTTCACAGAACGCTGAGCTTAAGGTCTATTTATATTGATTTGCATATTCAAAGAGGCGCAAAGAGGCACGTGCGTTAGTTTCCATGCTAATCGGGATTTATGGAGCGGAAGAACACTGAAGTTGGAGTACGCACAGATTCCTGCATCTGGAATTTTCTGTAAGTAAGTACATTTCGGCTTTTGTGCTTACGTAGTGTTATAGTGCGAATTCTACGCACGCCGTTATACATGAGGCCCCAGGACTCTAAAGACTTGGACCATATTGACTTAAGACTTAAGACTTATTGATCATAACTGTATATAAATTGAGGCTTTGTGAATCCATACATGTTTTACAAGTGAAACAACTGAATGTAATTATTATTACATTATAATGAACTGTAGCTAATTAATGTGAGAATAACATATAGGACTAAACAAAGCTAAAGCTGGGCAATGTATCAAATTGATTCAATTTGTGTGATATTTAAAAAAAAAAAAATATACAAAAGTCAACATCTTAATGTTTAGCACTATTTAGCTTTTCCACAATTTCTTCTGGACCGTAAATCTGCATGATCTCCAGTGTTCTTACGAAGTGTGTCTCCATCCATGTTGCCTAACAGTGATGAGTGAGAGAAAAAAAAATGAGCTAGAATCAGAAGAGGAAAAATTTAGAACAGGCAGGGTTAGAGCTGCTGCTGCTTGCAAATTGTTTGCTTTACTTGTGATGAAAGTTCAAGTAGAAAAACATCTGAAAATAAAACATACTGCTGTATTTGAAGGGGCCATCCAGACATGTGTGGTGCAGACAGTGTGCCCTAACACCTACCTGGCAGAACTGCTCACTGCAAAGCAAAGTTCCATAAAATGTTCACTTTTACTTTGAATTCCATCTGCAACAGGCAGCAGGTAAAAGGAGATAACAGCAGCAGAGACTTACCATATTGCAAAACACACAGTCAGTGTGAAGTAATATAGCAGCCAGTACCTGTCAATTAGGCTGCATCAGTCTAACAAAGTTGTTTTTATTCATTTTGTGTATGCAGTGTGGAAAAATGTGTATGATGTTAAAAGAAGAATTGACCTATTGATGTTAATCAATCAGATTGCCAAAGGCAAAATTGATGATTATGCCTATAATTAATTAATTTGGTAGTGCCCCCAGTTTACTTTCCTTACCTTTCTCTGTAGGAGGGGTTTCTGGTTCATCCATCCATCATCTAACCTGTTATATCCTAACTACAGAGTCACGGGGGTCTGCTGGAGCCAATCCCAGGAAACAAACTTCAGGCAGGGCTCCAGCCCACCGCAGATCACGCAGACAACATAGACAATTTAGAATCACCAATACACCTAACCTGCATGTCTTTGCACTGTGGGAGGAAACCGGAGCACCTGGAGGAAACCCATGCAGACACGGGGAGAACATGCAAACTCCACGCAGGGAGGACCCAGGAAGCGAAGCCAGGTGTCCTAACTGCAAGGCAGTAGCACTCTCCACTGCACCACCGTGCTGCCCAGGTTTCTAGTCATTAAACTTATATTAAGGAAAGTGAAGCACACTCATTTTAAGAAACCTAAAAATACAAATTATCAGTAAACATAGGGATTATAGAAATCTAACTGCATATATACTAACATAGAAAACAGGATGCAAGAGAGACAAACATAACATAGAAGAGGCTGGCTGTTTACTGGCCACTGGCTAGTTATTGTTTGTGCATATACCTGTATGCATTAAAATTATGGAATAATAACACAATTTTCCATCCTCTTCATTTCTAGCACTGGAGTAAATCCTATTAAAATATTGTAATCTGGTGCACTCCACCTCCCTATGATCCTGAGCTACAAAATCAAGTTATAAACTGAATGTCTCACTGGAGTAAGTTATACTTAGTAAATGACTGCATATTTACTCTTAATTAATAACTTTGATATACTGAAATCACTAAGTTTTTGGTTTATTATTTTAACATGTTTTGCCAAGTCAATGCTACATCTATTTGCACTTGCCTTTTTCTCCTGACAGGCCTTTTTTCAGAAAATTAAATGCATAATCAAATTTATATTAGAAAACCTACTTAGCCAATCTATTATAACTTAGGCACTATTTTTCCATAGGAACTACATGTGAAATTGCATGGCACACTAGGTTGGTGATTAATATCTAACCAAAGGAGGAACTTTCCAGGAGGAGCACTTTGATCTCTATGTCATCTTGAAGGTTGAAATATTGCACACGGCATTTAGTTTGGTTGTTGGACTCATTTTGATTCAGTCCAGTATAAGGATGTTCCTGTTTATCTATTGCAATTTCTTGCCTTGAGTATTCAAATAGAACCCTTAAATTCATTTTACAATTAGTTTAAGTTTGTACTGGGAAAAATATCATTGTCGCATTCCATTTCGATGCCAGATTCAAACATATTTTGAAGATATGTACTATCATTTAAAGTACAACGTGATGGAAGTATTTAAGTAATAATTCAGATAGTTTTAGATTAGATAAATTTTACTACTCCCATGAGAACTTTCAGATGCACACAGCAGAACCATAAAAAACATGGATACAGTCTCCCACGACAAACAATACAACCATTCAGTCAACCAATTAATTGATATATAAATAAATGTATATTGTACAGAAATTGCAAAATTAACTTAAGAACATCTGGAGGAATCATTGAATTGCCTAATAGCATTGGGAAGAAAAGACCTCCAGACCTACTTCTAAGCACACTGTGGTGGAATAAGTCTGTGGCTAAAAAGTACTCCAAGAGATCACCTCCTGTAGGGGATGGATGTTTTTTTTCATGATGATGTCCATCTTCGTTTCCACAACAGCTTCCAGTGTGTCTTGGGTTCACCCTGTGGTGGAGCAGGCTTTCTTATTAAGTTTGTTCAGGCATTGTGATTCTTGTGACCTCAGGTTGCTTCCCCAGGAGAGTGCAGCATAGAACAACACACTGGCAACTATGGACTGGTAGAACATTTACAGCAATTTGTGGAACACATTAAACGACCGGAGTCTCCTTAACAAGTTCAGTCTGTTCTGGCCCTTCTTGTGCAATACTACTATGTTGACAGACCAGTCCAGTTTGTTATTTATGTGAACCCCGAGCCACTTGTAGCTTTTATAGTCAGAAGCAGAATAGATAGAAATCAGTAAGAATAAAGCCTGCTAAACCTAACTCAAATTTGGAGCTTTTTAATGTACAGTAAGTGAAAGGATGACAGACATTTCCTGCAAACTGTGTAATGCTATACTGGAATACAAAAGCTTCTGCTCTACAATGCAATTAAAAGGTACAAAAAGAACATGCTTCTTGCAAGTTCAGATGGCTGCCATCTAACATATCAGAAGTGCTAGCAAGGGGGAAACTAATGTGTGGCTCATCACAGATCAAATTTGTTGAAAGTGTAGTCTTCCATCCATCCATTATCCAACCCGCTATATCCTAATCACAGGATCACGGGAGTCTGCTGGAGCCAATCCCAGCCAACACAGGGCGCAAGGCAGGAAACAAACCCCGGGCAGGGCGCCAGCCCACCGCAGGGTGCACACACACATACACCAAGCACAATTTAGGTTTGCCAATGCACCTAACCTGCATGTCTTTGGACTCAGGAAGGAAAACAGTAGCACCCGGAGTAAGCCCGTGCAGACACAGGGAGAACATGCAAACTCCATGCAGGGAGGACCCAGGAAGCGAACCCAGGTCTCCTAACTGTGAGGCAGCAGTGCTACCCACTACACCACCGTGCCACCCAAGTGGAGTCTGTCAGCTGCTAATTTACCTTGAACTAGGGTAGTACATTCCATTTTGAGGCACTGTGACCAGCCATATATGAAAATATTTTACTGAGAAAGCACAAGAGCTTAAGCTAAAATTGTACTTCAAAAATGTGAAACTTTATAACTAAGAACAAGTGAAATAGGAACAGGAAAAATAAATCAGTTTAGCAAGATTGTAGTTGATAATCTTGACAATAAGATAACTTATAAAAATGGGGACATGCAGGGAAAGTTCTTGCTTTCCTTCATAGTAACACACAATGCATGGTGGCTGGTATTTAACACAACACAATAGCCTTGGTTCGTGTTTCACTTGTATACTGCAAGTTGCAAACATTGACAGACTTAATGTAAACTCTGAATGTAAAAGTGCTTTCCTCGGTATACTGGGAGCATTGCTGCCATCACAGTCGGTATTTCTACCCTCAACATTTAATAGGCAATGCATATGATTGACTCCTAAGCTCTTCATTGTATTGCTGTGCCTAAACACAAAAATGCATAAAATACTCTCCAGTATTGAAAACAGTCTGCAACATTTTAACTTCTTCTATGCATAGTACATAAGATCTTTTCTTAGAAATGTATCCTTTCATTAATGTCTGTGCTATTAAACAGGTTGTTTCTTTTTAATAACAGTTAGGTGCTTTCATTGTTTGTTTTTATGTATAAATGGATTCATAAGTGTATCAGATCTCAGGTAAAGTATAATGGATTTGAGCTGATGCAACTTGGAAACATCCCTCCATTCATTACCCAACCTGCTATATACTAACTACAGGGTCACGGGGGTCTGCTGGAGCCAATCCCAGCCAACACAGGGTGCAAGGCAGGAAACAAACCCCGGGCAGGGCGCCAGCCCACCACAGAACTTGGAAACATTAATTGGTAATATGAAAATAAAGAGGCAACTATCACAAAAGATGAAAAAACAAATTTATATGCATTGTGAAAATATAGCAAAATAAAAAAACAAGTTTGAAAATTCAGCAGAAGAACAATTGACACCAAAGTTGTAACTTCCTTAATTTCCATTTGTTTAAGAATGTAACTATCCTTTGCTGATATTTAAATTCATCACAGTACAAGTTATTTCTTCTTTATTGTTCTTGCTTAAAATATGATGAAAAAATCAGGAACCATGTCTGACATAGTTATCAGATGTTAGTGGAGAAATACTAAACTTTCCATGTATATTCTATGACAAATTAATTGGTTGTGATGACCATGTGTTTTACTTCATCGTCTTTCTGTAGGATTAAGGTTTGACCAATGAAATTGAGTGTCATTGTTTTATTCATAAGCACACATTATGTTTTTGCTCAATTCTGTTCCAGCAGGTAGTAACATAATGCATAAAGATGAGCAAGCCCTGTTTATAGGCTGTCTGCTATGTCTGCATCATTAAACTGCATCTTCTGTTTAATGTTTCACTGATGGTGTTTACTGCTTTGTATTGTGTTCAGTAACACTTTTCACTTTGCCCTCATTTTTGGTAAGTTTATCTTATTCCATGATCAGTCTGTTGTACTTTATATAACACTAGGCCTGGCAACTTCAACGCCCAACCCCCATATGCGGCCAGTCTGCCACTCGCATTGTGAATAGGGGGCTGAACGCACCCCAAGGAGATGCTGTCGCTCCTCCGAAACCCCTTCTTAAACGGTGATACCCCATTCACTGTGTTGCCCAGTCGACACAATACGTCAGCGCGTCCACCCTATTGCGAGTGGTAAAAGTGCCATTTAAACTAATACAGGTAGACGTGGAAACCAAGTTTTCTGATGAAAAAACAATAACATTTAAAACAGTATCGTTTACATACAACAGATTTTGGCGAATCGTTTTCATGCAATTATTTATATCCATTTATGCACTAATAATGGCAATTATTAAATAATAATAATATAATAATAATAATAATTATTATTATTATTATTATTATTAAATAACTCCTCCCATATAAGTAACATTTCTCAGACTGCCTTCTTCCATCTCCGAAACATTTCTAGACATCGTCCTGTTTTTACGCAACATAGTACTGAAGTATTGGTTAATGCCCGAGTCACCTCACATATAGGTTACTATAATGCTATTCTATCTGGCATTCCACAAAAACTTATCCATCGTTTAAAACTTTTTCAAAATTCTGCTGCCAGGATAATAACCTGCTGTTTTAAATCCACTGAACATATTACACCTACTCTCTCTCAACTTCACTGGCTCCCTGTTAACTACAGAATGCAGCACAAAATACCGCTCTTCACATTTAAAGCTCCCCCCACCTCACTGATCTCTTACAGACTTGCACTCCTCTCGCTCACTCAGATCCTCATCTGCAGCTCTACTTTCTGTACCACACATCAGACTCTGTTCTATGGGAGCTCGAGCATCTCTCATAGTGTTCCTCAACTTGGGAATTCTCTTCCCTCTTATATATGTCAGCTCAATTCAATAACATATTTTAAAACTGCCCTTAAAACTTATCTTTTCAAACTGGCATACCAATTGTGAATTCTGCACTGTTACTGCCAGTTATCTTTGTTTGTTTGCTAATTATTGGTTTTTGATTTATCATTCTCTTGTTTTAATTTTACTAATGTTGTTTAATTTTATTGTAAGGTTACCTTGAGTGCTAAGATTATAAAACGTGATTTTCTAATGGCCAAATATAACCAAAACAATTGTTCAGCCTTACCTATGAAATGTAATCCACCAGGATCTGGTTTAGAGTGTACAGCAGTTTGTACAATCCCAAGCAGTACATGCGTGGGGCATCTTTATCCATTACTTCACTCCACAGCAGTGCCACTCCCAATATGGCGGTGACGTTGACGTACGATGCTGCTGGTCATGTGGCATCTAGTAATTCTATGTCTATGCCCTATTGATGATGTCACTTCCTCTGCTTGCCTTTAAAACCGCCATTTTGACCATCTTAAATCAGTTCTGTTGTGGACACTAATCTGTAATACATTTATTCATCCAATTTTGCTGCCAGGAAACCAATATGCGGGTGGCTGCCCCAAACCTTTTTGTGTCTCTTTGTCAAGTTTATGATAACATTTTAATGAAATATATTTGTGTACTGTACAATGAGAGCTTATATCCCTTCATTAATGAGATCTTTGAAGAAAACATTCCATTGACCTCCAGTGCTTTTTAAGAAAATAACAATGCTAAACTTGTGTTATGTGTTACAATTTTCTTTCTCATTCTCTTCCTACAACTCAGATAAACCACCCTGTGAGGACACTTAGTTATGCCCCTTCCAGTTCATTCAATACAAGAATCCCAGTTGTCTGGAAGGGGGCATATTTTGCAATTAGAGCGACCCGTCAAATGGAGCTCCAGTAAAAGACAGTTAATTCTGTGGCAAAGAGCCAAATACTTTTGTATTTTGCCTAAGGGGCTGATTATACAGATATTAAGATGTGTGTTTTTGTAGGACTGCATTCAATTACAAAAGAAAATCTGGTTGGTGTGCCAACTTTTCATTCTTTCAATGACATGTCTTTCCTACACGTGGTCAAAAAGAGGGCACAAATTAAAACTTCTGTTCTGCAGATATCTAAGGCAAAGGGGATATGGTACAGCCTGATTTATAGCTCTTCTCATGCTGCAAATATTTGCTATCTAAAATGAAGAAAACAGAAAAAAATGAAACCATATTGTTTCAGTTAATCAAGGCCAGGATGTCCTGCACTAACTCCCTCTTTCTATACTCTGCAAATCAGTGACCTCTAATTACCATCATCAAAACAAAAATCTAGTGGTTCAACACTCACTTAGAATAGGGTATCAATACAGGAGAAATTTTAATGCTGTGCTATTGCTGTAAATTGCATCCTTACCAGACAATTGTGTGAACTAAACACATGGAAGGTGCATTAGTTTTGAGACTTTTAGAACATTTTTATTTGAAATATTTTCACAATTTGCAGTACAGTTGTTCAATATGGCTTAACACATATTGTCCCAAAATTTAAAAGTCTCTAAATACGAATGCTGCTATCATACACCTGCCACATTAGGTCACATGTTCAATGTCCCATTTTGAAATATTAGGTGAAACTTTTATTCCACCATCTAACAATTTCAGCATCCATTTGAGTTTGAAGCTTTTGGTGTTATATAATGTTTGTATTTGTAAAACTGAAATAGCTTCATCTCCACCAGGGGCTTATAGTTAATATCCATATTGAAGCTAATTATTTTCCAGTATATTTAATCATGTTTTACTTTGCACACATCAGAAAATGTGCTTATATAATTTTCACAATTTTGTGTGACCTTATTATTTTTAAAGAAGTCCAGCTTGCCTTTTTACCAAGCATGTTATACAGTTAAGTCTTAGATTATAATGATGGTTCAGGTATAGTGGAACCGTTTAGGATGGTGGTTACACTCCGGACGGAACTATTATTACGGAATATTGCTGATAAATATGAAAATGAATGGCTATCCTGAATGCTGCCTGATTATTGTTTTCAAGCTTATATAATGTTAAAGTTACATTTATACTTTTAAATCACTGGACACTATAACAACAACAACAACATTTATTTATATAGCACATTTTCATACAAACAGTAGCTCAAAGTGCTTTAAATAATAAAGAATAGAAAAATAAACGACAAAATAAGAAAACAAAATAAATCAGCATTAATTAACATCGAATAAGAGTAAGGTCCAATGGCCAGGGGGGACAGAAAAAACAAAAAAAACTCCAGACGGCTGGAGAAAAAAAAAATAAAATCTGTAGGGATTCCAGACCATGAGACCCCCCCAGTCCCCTCTGGGCATTCTACCTAACATAAATGAAACAGTCTTCTTTGGATTTAGGGTTCTCACGGAAAGGCTTGATGATGATGGTCACGTAGAATTCTGCCTTTTAATCCATCCATCATTGTTGGAGCATCATGAAGCTTTGAGTAGGTGGAGGTGGCGCAGGCCACCACCACAAAGAAACCGGAAAAAGAAACAGAAAAGAGAGTAGGGGTCAGTACGGATTTTAGAGCTACCCTGAATAGTTATTATGAGGAAACTGAGCATACAGAGTATCAGGATTAAGTTAAATTAAGTTAAATTGAAGTTATAGAAAGGCCATGTTAAAGTAATATTTTTTCAGCAATGTTTTAAAGAGATCTACTGTATTAACCTGACGAATTCCTATTGGCAGGCTATTCCAGATTTTAGGTGCATAGCAGCAGAAGGCCGCCTCACCACTTCTTTTAAGTTTTGTTCTTGGAATTCTAAGGAGACACTCATTTGAGGATCTGAGGTTACGATTTGGAATATAGGGTGTCAGACATTCCGATATATAAGAAGCGGCGAGATTATTTAAGGCTTTATAAACCATAAGCAGAATTTTAAAGTCAATCCTGAATGACACAGGTAACCAGTGTAGTGACATCAGAACTGGAGAAATGTGTTCGGATTTTCTTTTCCTAGTTAGGATTCTAGCAGCTGCATTCTGCACTAGTTGCAAACGATTTATGTCTTTCTTGGGTAGTCCTGAGAAGAGTGCGTTACAGTAATCTAGTCGACTGAAAACAAACGCGTGAACTAATTTCTCAGCATCTTTCAGTGATATAAGAGGTCTAACTTTACTTATGTTTCTTAAGTGAAAAAATGCTGTCCTAGTGATCTGATTAATATGCGATTTAAAATTCAGATTACAGTCAACAATTACCCCTAAGCTTTTTACCTCCGTCTTGACTTTTAATCCTAATGTATCCAGTTTATTTCTAATAGCCTCATTGTATGCATTATTGCTAATCACTAAGATTTCAGTTTTCTCTTTATTTAACTTGAGAAAGTTACTATTCATCCATTCTGAGATACAAGTCAGACATTGTGTTAGTGAATCAATAGAATCAGGGTCATCAGGTGCTACTGATAAATACAGCTGTGTGTCATCAGCATAGTTGTGGTAGCTCACGTTGTGCCCTGAGATAATCTGACCTAACGGAAGCATGTAGATTGAGAATAACAGCGGACCCAGGATAGAGCCTTGTGGAACACCATATCGGATATCATGTGTCTTTGAGTTGTAATTACCACAACTAACAAAAAATTTTCTCCCTGTCAGGTAGTATTCAAACCAATTTAAGACACTGCCAGAGAGGCCCACCCATTGACTAAGGCGATTTCTAAGAATATTATGATCAATAGTGTCAAATGCAGCACTCAGATCTAAGAGGATGAGAACAGATATATGGCCTCTGTCTGCGTTCACTCGCAAATCATTTACTACTTTAACGAGTGCAGTTTCTGTGCTGTGATTTATTCTAAAACCCAACTGAAATTTATCAAGAATAGCATGTTTATTTAGGTGGTCATTTAACTGCATAATGACTGCTTTCTCCAGAACTTTGCTTAAGAAAGGCAGGTTAGAGATGGGTCTAAAATTTTCAAGAGCCGAGGGGTCAAGATTATGTTTCTTAAGAAGGGGTTTAACTACAGCAGTCTTAAGACAGTCTGGGAAGACCCCCGTATCTAATGATGAATTTACTATGTCCAGAACATTATCAATTAGCACGCCCGATACTTCTTTGAAAAGCCTTGTTGGTACTGGGTCAAGGACGCTATAACACTATAGATGTTTATTGATGAACCTCTGCAAACCTCTTTAGTATGTTATGTACAAGCTGTTACCTTGCTTCATATCTTTTTTTGCTCTTCTGGATGGGCTTGAGATACATCACATTGGACTAAAATGGATTGTAAGTCTAACTTATTGATTAGGATTGCAGTGTAATGTTCTCCTCTCACCAATTTCTCTTAGCAGTGTTACTCAGTAGTAGTGCTTGTCTAATTCATGCTGCTTATGGGTAGTGATTATAATAGTGTTCTTGTTCTTACTCTCTTTCTCTCTAAGTGTGGAGAGTTTTGTTGTGAGGGATGAGGCACTTGCCCCACAGATTGCAGAAGGTCACAACTTTGATCCTGGTTCCAGTTCACACAGTTCTACAAACCAAGCACAGGTGTACCCAGGAGCTACAATGTTTTCTTTACAGTTTCCATTCCTGCTTTCTGAAAACCTGAAAAACTACAGCAAACTATGCATTCAGGTTACCCACTGCAAGTGATTGTTGAACATCTAAAAAGTTAACTGGGCCAAATGCTACTGAACTGAAGGTCTCTTTGAATTGATTTTTTTGTAAATAGTCCAGTTTAGTGACTCCATGTAATATCACTAATCCTGTGTTCAAGTTTGTGCATAGTATTATGTACTAGCAGAATACCCGCGCTTCGCAGCGGAGAAGTAGTGTGTTAAAGAAGGTATGAAAAAGAAAAGGAAAATTTTAAAAAATAACGTAACATGATTGTTAATGTAATTTTTTTGTCATTGATATGAGTGTTGCTCCCATATCTATATCTCTATATATATATATATATATATATCTATA
>JANRMT010062804.1:17159074-17189337 GCA_026402145.1 Polypterus bichir lapradei | reverse complement strand
CAGCAGTAAAGTGAATTAATAAACAATATCAACCAACTGAAACCATTATATTCATGTAGTAACATGAAATATTATTGAAATAATGTTGCATGTAAATAACACTGAGGCAAACATTCTTAATATGTAAATCTTAAACTGTTACATCTTCACCCGCAAAGTCAAACTCCCCAGAGATATTATCGTTGGATGCAGAAAAAGCATTTGATACGATTGAATGGAACTACCTTTTATTGGGAATTCTTGAAACAGTACAGAAAATAAGGTGAAACAGTCTCAATGATTTTAACTGAACATGGCTGCAGCCTACCATGCGTGTTTTTATTACTAACAGCAGGATAAACAATGACAAGAATTCAAGATGAATATTCAATATTCTTCCAGCAAACACCATATACTGCCACTTAGTGGTAAGATAAACAGTAACTTTTAAACTATACTGTATATATTGTAGTTGTTGCATTAAACATATATTACATTATTCCAATACCTTTCACTAAATTGGCGAAATTTGGGTTTGGCCCGAACATTTGGGCATGGATCAAACTACTGTATACCAATCCACAAGCTTCAGTTTGTATTAATAACATTAATTTAGACTACTTTAAACTAGAACGTGGTACCAGACAAGGATGCTCCTTGTCACCACTACTTTTTGTACTCGCCATTGAGCCACTGGGAGTTCACTGTCGAAATGCTTATCAGATAAAGGGGATTATCAGAGAAGGACTTGAACAAAAATTTTCTCTATATGCAGATGATATGGTACTGTATATATCAGACCCACAAAATACTGAATCTGCAGTCCTAACAGCACTTACAGAATTTTCAAAGATTTCTGGTCTCAGAATTAATTTGAATAAAAGTGTGCTCCTCCCAGTGAATTCTCAAGCATACAATATTAGACTGGACACCTTCCCTTTTATCATTGCAGATCAATATAAATATCTAGGGGTAAACATCATAAGTAAACATAAAGCTCTTTATCAACAAAATGTTGCCGTCTGTATGGAAAAAATTAAGCAACCCTTCATCTCACTCTAGCTGGAAGAAATAACGTTGTTAAGATGAATATTCTTCCTAAGCTTCTCTTTTTATTTCAAAACATTCCAATATACATCAATAAACCATTTTTAAGCAATTAGATTCAACAATAACCTCATTTATTTGGAACTTAAAACATCCACGTATCCAAAGAGCGACCTTACAAAGACCTAAGGCAGAAGGTGGCATGGCTCTACCTAACTTTCAGTTTTATTACTGGGCAGCAAACATACAAACTATAAAAATCTGGACATGGACACAAATAGATAAATAAAATCCTCCAGTACTTCTTTATATTCCCTGCTTTGTATCCCAATAAATGCAAGTTGTTGCCAATATACTAATAACCCAATTGTGCTTCACTCACTCAGAATATGGAACTAATGTAGAAAGCATTTTAAGATAGAGAATCTTTTATCTGTGGCACCTCTGCATGAGAACCGCCTTTTTGAACCCTTGCAAACATATGCAGTTTTTAATATATGGAAAACATTTGGGATTAAATCACTTAGAGATCTTTACATAGACAACGTCTTTGCATCCTATGAACAATTACATTGCAAATTTAACTTTCCAGCAACGCATTTCTTTTACTATCTTCAAACCAGAAACTTTGTTAAACAGAACCTGCCCGATTTTCCTCAACTCTCACCTTCCTCTATGCTGAAAAAATATTGCTCAGTTTCAAGGACTAAGATAGCATTTCTGCAATATATAAAACCATTATACTTTTCCTCCCTTTCAAAGATCCAAGAGAACAATGGGAAAAGGATCTCTCACTCAACATATCAGAAAAGGAGTGGAAGGTAGCAATGCAGAGAATTCACTTGAGCCCCATATGTGCAAAGCATGAAATTATGCAACACAAAATTATATATTGAGCACATCTGTCTCATTTAAAATTGTCCAAAATGTTTCCAGGGCAAGACCCAACCTGCAAACGCTGCAATCAAGTTCCAGCCTCACCGGGTCACATGTTTTGGGCCTGCGCCAAATTAACATCATTCTGGACCAAAATCTTTAAATGCCTTTCAGACAGCTTGGGTGTCACAATCCCTCCTAATCCACTAACAGCTGTGTTTGGTGTTCTTCCAGATGGGCTTAAAGTGGAGGACAAACAAACTGTAATTGCCTTTACTAAACTATTGGCACGTAGACTTATCTTGCTCAACTGGAAGAATCCTAACTCTCCTCTTTTAAGTCAGTGGGTAAATGATGTTTTAGACTTAGAGGATCTGTGCAGAATTTTTTCAAAACCTGTCAGGATCTAATCAATAACATTTTATATTAAGCTCTTAAACCACAGAAGAAGCAGATTCTCTTCCCATTTCTTTTTCTTCTCCAATTATCTTTATCCACTTATTAAACTCATCAGTTTTCTTATTGTTACTAGCCTTATAGCCTTAAGGTTTACTCTGTTGGCCATGGACTCTCTTTCTCAATCTCTGGGACTGAGGTTACTGAAGTGGTCAAAAAACTTCTTGGTGGCATGGCCCTGGGTGTTGATGAGATACTACCTTGAGTTCCTCAAGGCTCTGGATGTTGTAAGACTGTCTTGGTTGACACGCCTCTGCAACATCACATGGACATCAGGAACAGTGCCTCTGGATTGGCAGACCGGAGTGGTGGCCCCCCTCTTTAAGAAAGGGGACCGGAGGGTGTGTTCCAACTACAGAGAGATCACACTCATCAGCCTCCCTGGAAAAGTCTATTCGGGGGTCCTGGAGAGGAGGGTCCGTTGAATAGTCAAACGTCGGATTCAGGAGAAACAGTGTGGTTTTCGTCCTGGTTGCGGAACAGTGGACCAGCTCTACACCCTTGGCAGGGTCCTGGAGGGTGCATGGGAGTTCGCCCAACCAGTCTACATGTGTTTTGTGGGCTTGGAAAAGGCGTTCGACTGTGTCCCTCGGGAAATCCTGTGGGGGGTGCTCAGAGAGTATAGGGTACCAGAGCCCCTGATAAGGGCTATTCGGTCCCTGTACAACTGGTGTCAGAGCTTGATCTGCATTGCTGGCAGTAAGTCGAACCCCTGCCAGGACTGCCCTTTGTCACTGATTCTGTTCATAACTTTTACTCTTGTTCACCAGTAAGGGACGAATGGAGTGGGAGATCGACAGGCGGTTCGGTGCGGCGTCCGCAGTGATGCGGGCTCTGCATCGGTCTGTCGTGGTGAAAAAGGAGCTGAGCCGTAAGGCAAAACTCTTAATTTACCAATCGATCTATGTTCCTACCCTCACCTGTGGTCATGAGCTATGGATAGTGACCAATAGAACGAGGTCGCGAATACAAGCAGCTGAAATGAGCTTCCTCCACAGGGTGTTTGGGCTTTCCCTTAAAGATAGGGTGAGAAGCTCAGTTATTCGGGATGAGCTCAGAGTAAAGCCACTGCTCCTCCACATCAAGAGGAGTCAGATGAGGTGGCTCGGGCATCTGATCAGGATGCCTCCTGGACGCCTCTTTGGTGAGGTGTTCCGGGCATGTCTAACCGGCAGGAGGCCCCGAGGAAGACCCAGGACACGGTGGAGGGACTATGTCTCTCAGCTGGCCTGGGAACGCCTCGGGATTCCCACGGAAGAGCTAGGAGAAGTGGCCGGGGAGAAGGAAGTCTGGGTATCTCTGCTCAAGCTGCTGCCCCCGCGACCCGATCTCGAATAAGTAGAAGAAAATGGATGAACGATGGATGGATAGGTTGATTTAAATAAACTTGGTTTATTTTCTGTTTTAGCTAGGGAAAATAGTGCAGTTCTTGCCCACATTTCTGCATGGGTTGTTAAATATCATATCCACGTTATGTTTAATGGGTCTATTTTGTTTGCAGTGTTATAATAATGCCATGATTTGTAAATTGTACATGATACTTCAGTGCTGCAGTACGAAAGCTCTGAACTTCACAGTGAAAAAATTTATGGAACAATCCTTATCATGTACGTACGTGGAAATATCCCATACATCTGTAAAAATATCTCTTACAAATGACATACATTTACGTGCGTAGGAGGTTTTCACGTATGTACGGGATGACCAAAGTGCACTTCTTTAATTTTTTAATCTAATGTTATGCCGTAGGAACGGGATATTTTCACGTACGTACAGGATATGGTTTTGCAATTCAGAAGTTCCATACAGAGCTTCTGTACATGCGGTGCTGTAATATTTAACATTAAATACCTGCTATGGTAGGTATTTGATATTTTGGGATATTTTAATTGTGCCTTATTCCAGTTGGTCTTGGCAAGGTGTGATTGTGCGTGCAGCAACTCTTTGAAAAGTAGTGTGTATTGGAGCACATGTTCAAGACAACAACATGCTCCCTCAAATCCAAGCCAACTCAAAGGACACTCCACTCACTGTCTAAAGTGCTTTGAGTAGTCAGAAAAAATGATATACAAATGTATACAATAACCGTAATAATATAGTCAAAGTGTTCTCAGCCCGTGCCAAAGTAGATGAACAAGATATCAATATTGTGTGAAAGGACACTTAAACCATGAAATTGTCAGGACATGTTCTAACCCACTTAGTACAGACCAGGGCCCTTTTCAGCGGGACTAGAGCCTAGCCCAAGTAGCATAGGATGCAAGACAGGAACCAGGACTAGATAATATAATATACAGTAAAATTGTGTTCATAATAAATATGAGAGCAGATCAACAGGCAAAGAAGAAACAAAAGAATAGAAGAAAAAAAAGACTGAAAAGTCCCAATAGTAACTGACTGTATCTTGGATTATTCAAAAAGCGAGCCCAGTAAGAAAAAAATAATCATCTTGCTTACAGGCACATTTATATCATAACTTTATGTGTACAGTTGTTGACAAAGGATTTGTGTGCTGGATGAGTCTAACTTGCAATTTGAGTACCACGTGCAAAAGTTGCTAGACTTTAATTAACATTCGTCATATATGGAATGTTCTGGGTGCATGTTTGTTTTCTTGCTTTTTATCATGTATATTCATGTCGATAAAGGAAAATGCATCATTTATGCTAGTTTTAATTGCCATTATGTGTGTTTTGAGCTGTCTTTGGACTGATAATATTTGCAGGACCTGCAGGTATATTCCATGAATTGCTCTTATTAAATCCTACCCTTTTCCAGTCGAGGCTCAGTCTGTGCTCCTCATTAACTCAAGGTGGCTTTAGACAATCCATATAGCTACATGTGCACTCAATATTTAACTAATCCCAAAAACTGATCATCAATAATATCAATCATGGTCCGACACAGGAGAGTGCAATATCTGACGATTAAGTATATGTGACTTTAAGTGTGAAACTGATGGGACATATAAATTATGAGACCATTCAGAAGTTTAGAGTTTTTCAAAATTTCATAAATTATAGAAGCACATGTGCAATGAACGGTGCCTATCATCCTGTAATTAACAGACGTGTGAGGAAATTTTCTGCATGAGAAATGGGTGGATAGCTTCATAACAGGGAAGAATGTTTTATGCATGTGAAATTCATGAAATTCAAGGTTGATTATTTTATTTATTCACAGTTGTGGCCGTGATGGTTTGATTGTAATGTATTCTTGTTAATAAGTTAGAAGTGAATTATTATGTTCTAAAGTAGTTGATTTGTGTGTCACAGCAAATGTTACAGTGTTAAATCAACTATGAGGGAGTAAAATTCAACACTATGCTGGTGTTTATTTTGTCCCAATCTTTATAGATTTCATTTAACACTTTCAAAAGTATTAGTTATTCAACTCCAAAAAAGAGTTAAATACAATTTAATAAAGAGTTGAATTTAACAAAATTCAAAACCAACACTGGTGTATATTGTTACATTTTTAAGATTTTTAAAATTAACTAATTCCTTTCATACACTGTTGTACAGTAGTAATGGCCCTTTGTGAAATCTAACACCAAGAACTGTTATTTGATAAATGCCAACACTAACCATAGCTGCTTTATGCAGTATTAAATATTTTACTGCTGTATAAGTGGCACAATTCAGTAAATAAGGCAATTGATTATTATATTTTTTAATTTTATTCAATTTTTTAAAATCAAATAACACTCCATACACATAACTCGTGTTTTACACAAACAAAAAAAAAAGAAAAACGTTTGAAACAAATCAGCCCCCACCCCGAGAAAGCGAGCTATGCCAGCAGCGTAAAACTTTATGCTAGTAAAGACAAATGAACAGATAAAATAATAAATGAATAAAAATAAATGGAGTAAAAGAGGGGAGAGAACCTGCTTCCTCAATTTAAATGCTTATTCGAAAATGTTATTGATTAGATCCTGCCAGGTTTTGAAATAGTTTTTTATAGATCCTCTAAGTGAGAATTTGATTTTTTCCAGTTTCAAATAGTATATAAATAGGAGAGTTAGGATTCTTCCAATTGAGCAAGATAAGTTTACGTGCCAATAGTGTAGTAAAGGCAATTACAGTTTGTTTGTCCTTCTCCACTTTAAGCCCATCTGGAAGTACACCAAACAAAGCTGTTAATGGATTAGGAGGGATTGTGACACCAAGGCTGTCTGAAAGGCAATTAAAGATTTTGGTCCAGAATGATGTTAATTTGGCGCAGGCCCAAAACATGTGACCCAGTAAGGCTGGAACTTGATTGCAGCGTTTGCAGGTTGGATCTTGCCCTGGAAACATTTTGGACAATTTTAAACGAGACAGATGTGCTCAATATATAATTTTGTGTTGCATAATTTTATGCTTTGCACATATGGAGCTCAAGTGAATTCTCTGCATTGCTACCTTCCACTCATTTTCTGATATTTTGAGTGAGAGATCCTTTTCCCATTGTTCTCTTGGATCTTTGAAAGGGAGGGAATGTAAAATGGTTTTATATATTGCAGAAATGCTATCTTAGTCCTCAAAACTGAGCAATATTTTTTCCAGCATAGAGGAAGAATGATGTTAATTTGGTGCAGGCCCAAAACATGTGACCTAGTGAGGCAGGAGCCTGATTGCAACGTTCACAGGTTGGATCTTGCCCTGGAAACATTTTAGACAATTTTAAACGAGAGAGATGCACTCGATATATAATTTTAAGTTGAATAATTCCATGCTTTGCGCATGGAGTTTAAGTGAATTCTGTGCATTGCTACTTTCCACTCCTTTTCTGAAATATTGAGTAAGAAATTCTTTTCCCACAGTACTCTTGGATCTTTGAAAGGGAGGGACTGTAAAATAGTTTTATATATTACAAAAATGCTGTCTGAGTCCTCGAGACTGAACAATATTTTTTCCGGTATAGAGGTAGGTGGGAGGTGAGGACAATTGGACAAGTTCTGTTTAACAAAGTTTCTAATTTGAAGGTAGTGAAAGAAATGTGTTGCTGGTAAGATAAATTTGTAATGTAATTGTTCATAGGATGCAAAAACGTTGTCTATGTCAGATCTCTAAATTATTTAATCCCGGATGTTTTCCAGGTAGGCAGCACGGTGGCACAGTGGGGAGCGCTGCTGCCTCGCAGTTAGGAGACCCAGTTCACTTCCCAGGTCCTCTCTGCATGGAGTTTGCATGTGTCTGTGTGGGTTTCCTCCGGGTACTCCGGTTTCCTCCCACAGTCCAAAGACATGCAGGTTAGGTGCATTGGCGATTCTAAATTGTCCCTAGTATGTGCTTGGCGTGTGTGTGCGCGCACCCTGCAGTGGGATGGTGCCCTTCCCGGGGTTTGTTTCCTGCCTTGCGCCCTGTGTTGGCTGGGATTGGCTCCAGCAGAACCCCATGACCCTGTAGTTAGGATATAGCAGGTTGGATAATGGATGGATGGATGGATGTTTTCCAGGTATTAACAACTGCATACGTTTGAGACGGTGGGAAAAGGTGGTTCTTGTGCAGAGGTGCTACAGATTAAAGCTTCTCTATCTTAAAATACTTCCTGCATTGGTTCCATATTCTGAGTGAGTGAAGCACAATTGGGTTGTTAGTATATTGGCGATAACTTGTATTTATTGGGGTACAAAGACAAGGAATATAAAGAAGTACTGCAGGATTTTATTTCTTTTGCAGACCAAGCCTGTGTATGTTCGTCTATTTCTGTCCATGGCCAGGTTTTTATAGTTTGCTGCCCAGAAATAAAACTGAAAGTTAGGTAGAGCCATGCCGCCTTATGCCTTAGGTCTTTGTAAGGTCGCACTTTGGATACATGGATATTTTGAATTCCAAATAAATGAGGTTATGGTTGAGTCTAATTTGTTAAAAATGTATCTATTGATGTACAGTATATTGGAATGTTTTGAAGTAAAAAGAGAAGCTTAGGAAGGATATTCATCTTAAAAATATTAATTCTTCCAGCTAAAGTGAGATGAAGGGTTGACGATCTATGCAAGTCTTGTTTAAGTTTTTCCATACAGACAGCAAAATTTTGTTGATAAAGAGCTTTATATTTACTTGTGATGTTTACTCCTAGGTATTTAAAATGATCTGCGATGACAAAAGGGAAGGTGTCCAATCTAATATTGTATGCTTGATAATTCACTGGAAAGAGCACACTTTTATTCAAATTGATTCTAAGACCAGAAATCTTTTGAAATTCTTTTAGTGCTGTTAGGACTGCAGGTACAGTATTTTGTGGGTCTGATATATACAGTATCATATCATCTACATATAGAGAAACTTTCTGTTTTAGTCCTTCTCTGATAATCCCCTTTATCTCAATAGCATTTCGACAGTGAATTGCAAGTGGCTCAATGGTGATTGCAAAAAGCAGTGGTGACAAGGGGCATCCTTGTCTGGTACCACACAATAGTTTAAAGTAGTATGAATTGATGTTGTTAATACAAACTGAAAGTTCTGGAGTGATGTACAGTAATGTAATCCATGCACAAATTTTCAGGTCAAAAACAAATTTCTCCAATGTAGTGAAAAGGTAGTTCCATTCAACCATGACAAATGCTTTTTCTGCATCCAATGATAATAATATCCCGAGGTGTTTGACTTTATTGGTGAATATATTACATTAAACAGGCAACGAAGATTGGAAGCTAAGTGTTGGCCTTTAGTAAATCCAGTTTGGTCTTGTGATATTACCAAAGGCAACACTTTCTCCATCCTTCTAGCTAGGACTTTGGAGAGTATCTTAACATCGTTATTCAAAAGTGAAATTGGTCTGTATCATGCACATTTCAATATGTCCTTATTTTGTTTAGGAAAGACAGTAATTAATGCTTGGCGAAGTTTGAGGTACAATTTTATTTTCTCTAGCTTTTGTGAATGTTGCTAATAGAAGGGGAGCTAGCAGAGTTGAGAATTTCTTATAAAATTTGCAGGGTAGCCATCAGGGCCTGCTGCTTTCCCACTCTGCAGTGAGTTTATAGCATCTAGTAATTCTGATAGTGCCAGAGGTTTATCCAATTCCTCTGCCCTAAGAGTATCTATTTGTGGTATTTGTAATGCGTCCAGATTTTGTCTTGCCTTCTTTAATCCCAGTAGAGTATAATGATTTATAGTAGTCTCTAAATGTGTGAATTATATTTTTATGGCCAATGATTTTGTCTCCATTTGTGTTGGTGATTGCTGGGATTGCATTGCAAACTTCTTGCTTGTGGATTTGTTGAGCTCAGATCTTATTAGCTTTCTCTCCATGTTCATAATAATGATGTCTTGATTTAAGTATGAGTTGTTCAGTTTCTTTAGTTGTTAAGAGGTTGAGCTCTGAATGCAGAGCCTGCCTTTTCCTATGAAGCGTCTTACTTGGACACCTGGCATGTTCTTGATCTATTCTAGTAATTTCCTTGATTAGCTCTGATACCTTCTTGGTTTCCAATTTATTTTTTTGGGAAAGATATGAGATAATCTGTCTTCTTAAGAAGGCCTTCAGCAGGGTTTCCCGGAGTGTTCTTGCAGAAACCACTGAGAGTGTATCTCTATCTAAAAAATTGATTTCATTGGATACTAATTCTGTACAGTTCTCATCTGCTAATAAAAGTGGATTAAGACACCTTCTGAGAGATGAGCATAGTGATTTTAGCTCCAAAATCAAGGGGCATGGTCAGAAATAACAACAGTGTCGTACTTACAAGATTTAAATGTACTGTGGCAGCCAGCCAGGACCCATGCCCGGCCACGACACCCCTTCTGTACTTGGTCTGGGGGAACAGCCATGGGCGGCACAGTACCATCCCTGGAACGCTTGGTGGCAGCCCCCCTGGATGACAGTGGTGCCTCAGACTCCCGCAGGGCTTCACAGGAGTTGGTTACAGCCCTGTTGGGATCCAAGGGTGCAACCAGGGACTCCTGCAACAATAACTGTTGGGCTGTCTTGGGCAGGGTTTCTGCCACACCTGGAAGTGCTGCCGGAAGTAGGTCAACGAGCACCTGAAGCACTTCTGGGGGTATTATAAAAGGAGCCAGCAGTCACCACTCTGGGAGCCAGAGTCGGGAAGAGGGAGACAAAGCTGCCAAAGAGGAGAGGAGGATACACTGAAGATTGGGTGCTTTATTTTTGTGTGCTTTACTTTTGGTGTTTGATTTGTTTAGTTTTTATGGGACTGTGTTGTGGCTGAGAGACACAGGCAAGATATGGCCCCTAGCTGAAGAAAAATAAATCTTTTCTTTTATTTTTACGTGTGCCTCCATGTTATCTGTGTTGGGTCAGCGCCAATATAGCGCCTTTCCACAGTAGGTAAGAAGTTATCTACAAAGAAATAATCAATTCTTGAGTAGCAATGATGCACTGGTGAGTAGAAGGAATATGCTCTTGAATTGGGGTTTAGAAATCTCCAGGCATCTGATAAGTTGTGGTCAGTTACAAACTGTGTAATTGTCTTTGCAGTGTTAGATGTCATCACTCCTCTGGCAGGAGACCTATCTAGATCTGGATTTAAAATACAATTAAAGTCCCAGCCATTATAGTTTTATGAGTGTTCACATTGGGAATGGATGCAAATACATTTTGCATGAATTCCCTATCATCGACATTGGGTGCATAAATATTTATTAATATCACTTTACAGTTAAATAAATAACCTATGACAATCACATATCTCAGGATCAGATACTACAACTGATACTACAAATGAGACTGTTCTGTGTATAAGAATTCCCACACCTCTAGTTTTCTTTGTGAAGCTATAATAGAATATTTGGCCAGTCCAGTCTTTGTGCAGCTGAAACTGATCCTTGCTTAAAAAGTGGGTGTCCTGTAAAAATACTATTTTAGCGTTTAGAGAGTGAGAACTTAGAGAGAATACTTTCTTTCTCTTTAAATCGTGATTCAGGCCTTTAACATTCCAGCTCACGAAGTTAACTGTCCAGTCTTTAAGACGTTGCAACTGAGCTTTTATTGCAATTTTTAAGTCTTAACTGAAAATAAGACAACTTTGACCTTAATTTCCAATTTTCCCAGGAGTTATTGCCCTGAAGGCTATTGTTATGTTGCCATTTATAATTTCAAGGATTAAAAAGATAGATTAGAGATAGCTTGCTCTCTTTCTCTCTCCCCCTAGTCCCCCCATTTTGCCTCCCCACATGAGTCTGGACCCCACTTCCCAAAGTCCCAGTTCTCTGACATACCTAGACACAGATCCCATCCAAAACAAAACAAGCCCCCCAGCAGTGGTGTATGAGGAATAAAATTGAGATATCTATTGCCAATACAGTCCAATTACTATAAGCATAAAATGTAATCTTCAACAATCTTAAGAGAGTAAAAAAGTAAGCCCAGGTAATGGTGTTAAAAAGTGGCCCTGGATAAGCATAGGCAATTGATTTTTAAACATTTTACTACAAATGCTGGACAGTATGATGAGGCACAGTGGTGTTGATCAAATAAGGTGACAGTACAGCACAATATACATGTTTCCAGCTGAATGATAAGAAAACTGCTTGTCAAAAGGCCTGCAGTGAAACGTTTTTTTAACACTGAGAACAGAAAACAGACTTGCTCTTTCCTCAACATGAAAAGCACTAAAATGATCAACAAAAGCCACAGTGACCACTTCACAAACTAAAAGATATGCCTGGGCTTTCATAATGACAGTAACTATTTTCTTAAACAATGGCATTTCAGACTTATGTCAACATGATACTCACTACCAAACATTTTCACCCAATTTGCTGTAGAAATGTCACAGTAAGGTGTTAAGTGAAGTACTTCCATTATCATCTCACACCCTTCCATATAACATACAATATCAGTCTTCGGTCCATACTGAAATCTCTCAAATTTTACATTTTCCAAATGAAAGGCCATATGTGATTGATATGCATTGGCTAGATTTTTGGTGATATTTTAAATGTTTTTACTTGATCTTTTTAAAACTTTGTGTGTTGCCTCAAATCTCGTACACCACATGTGCAAGACGGGTTCTATTTTATTTCATACAACAGGGATGATGGACAAAAAGTGGTGTTTGGGTAGTAACTTTATATGAGGAAAAATTCTTTTAAGTCTATAAGTCACTAGCCAAGTTTCCATCCAGTTTTTTGCGACGTTTTGTTATCGACAAACAGAATATACGTTAAAAAAATGTGCGAAATTTACTGTCTCCAGCCTGTTTCCATCCAACTGGCTTTTTATCGATAAACTGGTGTGCGTGATGACGTCATCCCCCCCAAAATGAACTGTCGCATAAGCTGCCCTTGAGCCGTTTCCATACATAATTTTGTGTATGTCACAAATTATCTACCTTTTGTTTTCCATGTTACACCCCCTCTACTAAACAAAGAAATGGAGAGATTATTTAGACAGTTTTTTTGAAATTTGCCAGCTTACTGTTATTTCAGTTTCACAAATAATTGCAATTGTACATAATATCCGAAGATGACAGCAGAATGAAGCAGTTGCTTGTCTGATAGCCCTAGAGCTCGAAGAAAGTACCCCAGTGCGACGAAACCCACGGGTATGGGAGAGACGACGGAATAAGACCTTCTGGGAGAAGGTGTTGGAGAGACACTTCACAGAAAATCTCTGGCTGCAACATTTTAGAATGACACGGCCGACGTTTGAGATGTTGTGTGGATTCATCAGTCCTGATGTTGCGCCCATCACAGGTTGCCACCGACCACCGGTTCCAACCCAAAAGCGGATTGCCATCGCCCTTTACAAGCTGGCAACCTGCGCCGAGCATAGAGTAGTTGGAGAAACTTTCAGGGTTAGTAAAACTACTGTTCATCGATGTGTATATGCTGTGTGCTCCGCTATTAAAGAAAAATTAATGCGGCCTTATATCAGACTTCCGACTGTAGCGGAGGCCAATGAAATTGCATACCGCAATTCCTTGGTGCATCTTGTGCCACAGATTTACAGTGCGCTGGATGGCACACATGTGCCTATTCTTCCCCCGGCGGAAGGCTACCGCGATTACATTAATTGC
This sequence comes from Polypterus bichir lapradei, assembly GCA_026402145.1. NCBI lineage: Eukaryota > Metazoa > Chordata > Cladistia > Polypteriformes > Polypteridae > Polypterus > Polypterus bichir. The sequence goes on along the minus strand of JANRMT010062804.1, from coordinate 17,176,007 downwards.
AAAGGGTGGCAATCTATTGTTTTCCAGGCCCTTGTTGATGACATGTGCATGATACGAGACATTTGCGTTGGCACTCCTGGAAGTGCCCATGATGCAGCTGTGTTTGCAGCATCGGATCTGTACAGGTGAGCCTACCTTTCAACATCCCTTCTCAGTGCGATAACAACTGAATTAGTACTGTAACCTGCTTCCCTTAAGGTTTTTAATTAAAACTGAAATTTGAATTAATACAAAATAACGATGTTTAATCAAAAAAACTAAAGTTAATATTAATGAGAGAATTTCTCATATATGCTAAAACATCTGCCATTTAATAATAAGAAAAAAATGTTTAGATAATGAAACACACGGTTTATTAAATATTTTGACTGGCACAGTAAATTACCTTTGCAGTTTTTGTATTATTTAGACATCCTGAGAGACACCCCCAGGCTACAGTTGATGTGGAGGGAGTTCAGGTACCCCTTTTAGTAGCAGGAGACCCAGCCTATCCGCTACTGCATTGGCTCATCACGAGAAATAACGAGTCTCTTCATCAGACCATGCGAACCGCTCCGCTATTCTCGTTTTGATTGCACATGATGAAAATGTATCATGTGACACATTTATTTGCGTTAAAGCCCTTTTTTTCCGACAAAAAGTGTTTCCAATGTAGTTTTTGCGACATCTGAAGTATCGATATGGAATTTATGCGCTAAAGTTAAACGGAAAAATATTATGTCGACATGTACAACATTTTATCGATAATTAGCATTTCCATCAGCTAAAATTTGAAGCGCTAAATATTTTTTTGCAAAAACTCCTTGGATGGAAACCTGGTTTATGATGATCTCCAATTAAGTGCTTAAGATAATATGTCATGCCTTCTGTTACTTGAGGAGAAAATACAATATCCACTGTGAACGCTGGCCCCGGCAAAGATAGACGGACAACATTTTTTCACCCCACGCACTGTTTATTTACACTATACAATATTTACATATGTCCAAATCACGTGCACTCACGAACCCCAGTGCCTTCCGCACCGATTTCCCCAATGTCCAGGGCCCACAGTCTCTGTGCCTTCCTGGCCGCCTCCCGTCCTGTCTCTCCAGTTCAGTCTGCTGCCTCCCGACTTCCACCTCCTGACTGGAGAGAGGCGGCCCCTTTTATGGGGACCCGGATGGGCTCCAGCTGCTTCCCGGCACTTAACGTTGGCCACACCCCTGTGTGGTGGAAGTGCCGGCTGCGCACCTGGAAGCCGTCCGTGTGTCCCCTGTCGTCTTCCCCCCGGCACTTCCTGGTGTGGCGGAAGTGCCGGGCTCCTGGGATAATTAGGCACTGGGGCGCAGCCTGGCGGTGGCCACGGGTCCCTACAGGGCTGGGCTTCCAAGCCCTGTACCCGAGGCCCCCTGCATAACCAGGACGGACACCCCCACTCGGTCTGGAGGAGGCACACACCCTCCTCTGGTCCTCCAAGGCGTCCCGACCGGGCTCCAACCCCGGCCGAGGACCACATGGGATAAACCGGCATCGGGGCGCCGCCTGGCGGTGACCATGGGCCCCTACAGGGTAGGGCTTCCATGCCCTCGACCCGTGGCCCCCAACAGAACCAGGACGGACGCCCCCTCGCGGTCTGGAGGAGGCACAAGCCCTCCTCACGTCCTCCCGCCGCTAGCGAGGACACGTGGGTCCGAACGACACAACCCGAAAGGGCAGCACGTCCCCGGTGAGGGTCCTACTATGTCCCCAGGGTCCAACTCGGCACCCTGGGACATCCGTCTTCGGCACCCCCTCCGGCGCAAACGTGCCCCTCTGGTCTGCGCCGCTCTCGCCCCCACTGTTCCCCGCAGCGGGGTCACTATAGGCCTCCCGGCGTGGAGCTCTCCCGCGGAGCGGCCCGTTCCAGGAGGGCAGGTCCCTGACGACGTCGGCCTCAGCGCTCGTCGGGGCTTCGGGCCTGTGGGAAAAAGAAACAGAGGGCCAGAAGCACTGCCAGGACACTCACCCCGAGCGCCCCGTCGGTCTCCGTACCGACAGTGCTCCTGTCCCCCTCCGACAGCTCCTAACTTGCCTGCTGAAGTCCTCCGCCGCAGGTTCCATGCCCGTCCACTCGTCGTCTGCGGCACCGCTCTCGCAGGCAGCTCGCCCAGCCGCCCAGGGAATTTCCTCTGCCCGCGCAGAGGACGGCCCTTCTCCGGACGCGTGCACCCAGCGCCGCGTCCTCTCCTGGAGCCCGGCCGGGGACCACACCACAATCTGTATTAAAAGTAAAAGCAATTGCCATAAAAGATTGCTCCTTCCAAAAAGATCTCCCCAAATAAGTGGGGTGTTGCGCAATAAGCACCAGGCTTAAACGCAAGTTAAGATTTTTGCTATCATCCAATTTTAAGATAATTGGATTTTTTTTTCTTTCAAGTTATCTGTAATTGAAACACTGAATTTGTTCTCAAAAATTAGTCAGAGGTATTACCTTCTTATTTACCAAATGTTAATAAACAAGTTTCAACTCGTACTGTGCCATGCCGTCCAAAATGTCATGCATTACATCAACAAAAAAATTTTCAAAGGTATTATGAAACTTTACTATATTCAACAAACATACACCCCAAAAGTGGAAGATACATTTGAACTTTTTTCTGAGCACTGCAGTGCACAAAATGTGCTTCTTTACTGTGAAAAACAACATCAGGGTGGTCTTCAGTAAAGATCCACTGGAAGGCATCTTTTTCAACCAAACAGAAATGACAACAGTATGTTGCACTGAACGATTCTACAAAACCAAAAAAACTATGCCAAGCCAAGTTGTCTCCTGTGACTTGAACAACAGTTCTTTTCAAAGGACTGTCAGACAAAGGAGTAAGGACTACATGGGTTTCTAAAGTTTTCAGATCCTCCACAAAAGTTTAAGAATTGCATCAAAGCCATATTTCTTCATATCATTGGAGTGAAAAAGTAAAACAAAGTGAATGTTCATTAAAACTGAATTAAATTTTCAAGGAAGATTTCACAAAATAAAATAAAAAATTAAATTAAAAATACAACAAAGTTTGAGGAGTACCTTTTCGGATCCCAAAGGGTTTGCTGTCTCCAAGTCATCACAATAAAGTTGAAGCTGCAATGAATTGTTTTCAGATCTAAAAAGACTTTTGTGTTGGACATATTCCCCATTACAAATATCATCATAAAGACATTCAGAGAGGTGTTTTGGCTGTTGGACGGCTTTAAGTATTTCTTTGTTTCTAAACATTGATTGAATTGTTTTCAAAACAGGAACATAAACAAAACTTCTCTGGTACAGGAATTTGGCAGTATATCCTTGATGTTCTATCACATCTCACATCAAATCTGACACCAAGAACATATTTTACCTGCTCCACAATTTCCCACTTGCTGTTAAAATACTTATGACACTTTGCTTCTGTATTAAACTTTGTAAAAGGGTTCTCTATTGAACTTAAGCAGCCTTCAACTTTCTCCCAATGTACAGGTGGAATATTTTTTAGAACAGCCTCCTTTGTTCTAGTTTGTATGTCACTGACCAAATTCTCAATTGAAAGAACAACAGACTGTACTGTGGTATGAGTGACTCTTAAAGCTTGTAAATGTGTTACTAGAGTACCACACACATCATTTAAATCAATTTCAGTCACAGGAGACTGGGTTTTTGGTTCTGTACTTCTAGAAGGGCCTTCACTTTCTTCAGTAAATATCACATTTTCTTCATAAATGGAAAGTTCATTATAACTATGTCCATGTGAGTGAAAGAATTTTTCAACCTATGGTGTAAATGTACCACTTTGGAAATTATAATGAACACTAATGCCATGAACTTGAACCAAATGTTTTTTAAATCCCGAAAATAAAGGCCATGGTGAAATTTCAAACTGCAACAAATAAATGAAGTGTTGTCATGAAGAGATTTGCAAACAAAACATGTAAACATTTCTGGCGATCAATCCGAGCCATTCTATACATTTTACTAATTTGCATTTAGAAATCTAGTTCTAAATTCCCTCACTCTTGGTCTTTCCTTAGAAGCACCTACATAAATGTTTTACACTGCAGTTTGGATAAACTGTCTAGTTCCTGGCTGCGTGATGTGCTAAAAACAAAACGTGCCGTGAACATCTCATCAAATGCTGCTATAGATGTTTGTGCCTTCCATGGTATTGCCATATTGTTTATAATAATGTAGAAATTCTGGATCCTCTTTTTGTTCTAGAAAGATAATTCTATTCATCTGGACATAGTTTTTTTCCGATACGTTTCATCTCATCCAAGTGACTTCCTCAGTCTGAGTTGACTGCAGGTTTCTCCAACCTTATAAACAGTACCTTGGCCTAATGACCGAAAGAGCACCATTGACTAACAATGGGCCGTGTGATCAATGATATGCAAATTTTCCATTGATCAATGGCCGTGAGTACCATTCACAGGGAGATGGGGAATGGCTGCAATCACCGCATTGTAAGATGGTGAAAAATGTACCCTTAGGTCAAAGCAGGGAAGACACCTAAAGAATGCTCTAAACAATCCAGGAGAGAGGAAGGACAACCGCTGCATAAGCAAAAACCTTTGGTGATCCCTTATGCGTCAGGAGTATTGGAACAGCTGAGACGCATTTTTTCAAAACACCAGGTCTCAGTGGCTTTCAAATCCCAAAACACGCTACGGTAAAAATTGGTCCACCCCAAGGATCGGGTGCCCCAGCACAGACAGAGTAATATAGTTTAGACAGTTAAGTGCCAAGAGGATTGACGTGAATCATACATCAGGGAGACCAAACAACCACTGGCGAAGCAGATGGCACAACACAGAAGAGCTACCGCGTCAGGCCAGGACTCCACAGTCTATTTACATTTACAAGACAGTGGTCACTCTTTCATTGATGAAGATATGCACATCCTGGACAGGCAGGAATGCTGGTTTGAGTGAGGAGTCAAGGAGGCCATTTACATTTCCCAGCTATATCCCCTCCAAACAGCATGATGAAATCTCGTTCAATCTATAATTAGATAATAAACAAGTGAATCAACACAAAGTCCTCCTTGTTGTCACTTTCCTACAAATTTTAGACCTGATCTTAGAAAGCTTTGGAATACATTTAACAAAGAAAAGTATATATAAAAAAGAACACTTGCAAGGCCAAATGTATCAAGAAACCTAGGGAAGGTATCTATGATGTCTGTGGACTTATCAGCATCATGAACTACTGTAGTTTGTCAGTATTTAAAAGTGGCCTTCATTTTCTCCCTCATGACAATCTCATCTAATGAATGCTTAAGGATAGATATCTCCTCACAACACTCATCATCAGTGAGTTGCCATCCAGAAGTACCAGACTTACGCTCAATCTGTGTTCCACCACTAGATTCCGGAGCTTGTTTGCCACTTTATGAGTTTATAGTTGTGTTGCGTTGAACAGTTTTCAAACGCCAAGCAAGATAGCCGCTTACACTTGCTGCATCATAATAATATTCCTGCAGAAATAAATTACATATTGTATATATCATGGTATAGCTTCATAGATTAGAATGCAAATCATAAATGACAGTTTAAGGTAGTTCTACCAATGACATTCTGATCATGATATCACAATATCAGATATTTTGAGGTGTGAATATAAACTAAGAAAGATAAATGAATAAATACTAGGGGGCTTTGCCCCCTTCTCGCTTTGCTTGCCCACCCCCTCCCCTCCCAACCTGGAGCATGCTAGGTGCCAGCCACTCCGTGTCTCTGCCTCTCGCATTGTGAAGAGGGGGGCTGAACACACGCTATGGAGATGCGGTTGCTCCTCCAAAACCCCCTCTTAAACGGTGATACAATGGGAAACAAACACATTTTTTTACCTCCTCTATGCTCGATTAGCTGGCTTGCTGCTGCTGTTTGTGCCGTGCTGTGTGACCTGCATGTCGCACAGCACTTTGAACATTTAAAAGCCTGTACAGCTTTTTGTCTCACTGCCTTGTCTCGTGAGATGTTAAAGGTCTCAGAGAAAATCACGTCTCGACTCAAGATTTTTTTATTATAAAAGAGAGATAGAATAAATACAAAAACACATTAGTATGTTTAGTTTTTCACCAGTTGGCAAACTTTTTTCACCTAACCCACCTGTTGTTCAGTAGAGACATTGCCAACTCAGGACTTTTGCAAGGTTTGCATCGCTTCGTTGTTAAATGTATTTTTAAAAGCAGAAGTGATTGGAAGTGATTGGTCGGTAACAATATGCTGATCCTGTATGATGATCTAGTCAGTCTCTTGATCAGTGCCCTTTTATTTTCAAAAAGGATTTCTCCTGTGCAATGGGGCAGATGAATTATTGTCAACAAAACGCAGGCACCTGAGAAATAAACTGAAACGTTACTCGCTTATGATTTTTCTGTCCATACAGTAAAGGTTTTGTTGACGAGCACATTCCAATTTCGGGCGTTTGAATTACATCTTGATATAAAAAAAGATATTTTTTTAATAATAGTTTCAGTTTTGACTTTAGTTTTCATTAATTGTAATAACCTTGGTAGTGACGGCTAAGTCATTGGAAAACTGAATGCACAGTGTGGTTACCCAAGCCAAGAATACAGAAAAGCCGGTACCTTTTTAACTATGGGGAGGAGTTAGCATCAATGACAACAACAAAATGCTCCGCTATGTGTTACGGCTACACCAAGCTATGCGTGATCTTCATCTAGACATAGTTGCAGTTCGGTCTTTTTCTGGGGGGGTTTAGTGACCAGTCAGCTTCAGTTATACCACAATAGCCCAGTCCATAAAATGGGGTTCATGTGTACCAGTCCTGATAGGAGGAATAACAGTGTCGGTCAAGGATGGCATAGAAATGAACGCTATCCACCAGAGTTTGGATGGAGAGGTTAACAGCCACATCAGAAGTTGAGAACTGTCATCTGCTTTGTTCTTACACAATACATTACCAGATGTAAACATAATGGTAACATTTACATATTCAAAGGAATGTCTGCTTCATCATTGCAGTGACTGTTCAAAGAAGTCACAGTTTGCTGCATGCGTGTCCCAGTCAGAGGTTCTCTGTCAGGCAATGGGAAAGGTAAAACAGAGCAAAACATGCAAAGGCAACTGGCACACATAGTTCTTTAACCTTGGCAGATTGCTGTATATAATGCTAAACAAAGATTATAAACATTTAAGTTGCAGGGTACAGTTTCCTGATTTAAAATGACTCTGAATATTTTTGAGGAAGTCCACTTGTTAAACTCATAAGTTATATTTAATTCTTGTTTTCTACATATTTTTACAAATTAAGAGAAGTTAGGAGCATGCACTGATATAGCACATTGCCATACCCACCACATGACAAACCAACTCAGGTTACCAGATTAGGACTTGAGTGCAGCCATGCAATGGGTGACACCTCAGCACCACACTAGTTCAGATGGAATAGAACCAATGTTAAATTTTTTTTTTTTTTTTTCATGCTGGCTGGAGTGCCAATTCTGCCACCAGCCCCAGGGTTTTCCTGCAGGTTGGAGGGCCTACATACGGGGCTGGATACAGATTAACATCATATCCAGGAGGTTACAAGGTAACATCTAAGCATATTTTTAAGGTTTTTTGGCATGTTAGATTTGCTTAAAATATTCTGAATAACCAATCCATGTATTCTCAGACTTAATTGAAAATCAATCGAAGATTTAAGGCATATTTCAAATCAAGTTCCCAGAGGACCTGAGCGTATCCACATTCAAACTGTCTGAAATGCAATTTCCTCCTGTTTTTATCTTTGAAAGAAATGTGCAATTAACGGTTTACAAAAGTAAGCTTTATATGTTTACCACAGAAGAGAAAAATATAAAAATGAAATTTTCTAAACACTTAAAAGTTTTCTGAAATCAGTTTCTGCTACTTGATTTCCAGTTGTCAATTGCTGCTCTGTATTGGGCGATAAAAGCTGTGTATTGTTTATTGCCACAAAAACACATTGATTATAGAAGACTGAAATCAATGAAATTTGATTGATTTTCTGCAACTTTAAAAGACTTTATTAAACAAAATCAGAGGAGTAAGACAAAAAAAGGCAAATCGGTAATCTTAAGGAAAAAAAGATCAGTGTCTAGGAAAAGGAGAATTTTGGGATAATTAGAATCATTATAGTTGATCTCAGGTAATGGTAAATTGATTGTGTGCATCATTTGGAATTTGATTAGTTAAACAAGAACTAAAGACACTGAGTTATTTATTTATTTACTGATTTACAAGGGACATTCAAAACGTTTCCGCACTTTTTTTTAACTCTATTTATTATGAATTTCAAAAACAAATTACACTTTTCTACATAGTCACCTTCCTTTTTGCATTGCAATTTTCTCAGCGTTTTACCAACTTTTTAATGCCCAATTACTACTCTTCCTCTCGCCTTCACCATTTCCAGTGAAAATATAAAAGTGCGGAAAATGTTTGCATGTCCCTCCTATGATTGGTTTGTCTTTCACTTAAATATTGTTGGTCACAAGAGTGGAAAATACATGCTTTTGGATAGTTTTTCATAGCTGCCAAGGACAGCATGTTTAAATAGTTGTGAATGTTCATAAACAATTTACCTAAATAGGTCCTGGCATTTTGGAAAATGACTCTAGCATAATTATGCTTTTTATAGGCTGTTTTCTTGTAATTTATTTAAAGCAGAAGATCAGTTCTTCGAAAATTGTTCAAAGTATGCTTTTTCCCTACCTGTAGCATTGATGTCACTTTCTCCATGCTATGCAACTGGGGACAAATGCTCAATGTTAGAAGAAAGACGTAGACCAAATAAAGGAGAGAGACCTTTATAGAGTACAGTGGAAAAAAATCCAACATGCCCACATTTGGTCATGAATGGCCTTTTATTCTCATCAAAGGCTATGGTTGCGCATGTACAATACATCACATAAATTATTTTATTTTCTTCTTTACTTTGGTTTGCCACCCAATAGAGTTCAAGGTAATTTAATTCAGTGTAAAATTAAAACATTGATGCTGGATCTTCATTCCGAGATATGCCTCTTTTGAATAGTTTAAATCCCATTTGAGCAGCATCTAGTTTATGTTTAAACAGTTTACTAGCAAAGATTACCTGTCCTGTAAGGGCTAGTCTAGTGTTCTTGCCTGCCACTCCATTAAGCTATTTATGCCCCATGTGCTGTGGAGCAATGAGTCCACTCAGTGCAGAATTTTATTTTGGGATAATTGTGATCTCACGAAAAACTGAAAAGTATGTAATCATACAAATTATTAACATATTGGTAACAGTAAACAGAGCAGGAGTAGAGACATTGAAAAGATTTCCTTTTTAATTGGTATTGCATGATTATGTGCTGTTCAGTATCAAGTGTGAACTTGGCCCCGGACACAGACAGACGGACATCGTTGGCTCCACCACACACCGTTTATTCACAATACTATTTACAAATAATGTGCACCCACAACCCCAGTGCCTCTTGCACCGATTCCCCCACTGCCTCTTTTCCTCCTGGCCGCCTCCAGTCCTCACTCCAGCTCTGTCCACTTCCACCCGACTTCCACTGATGACTGGAGAGAGGCGGCCCCTTTTATGGGAACCCGGATGGGCTCCAGCTGCTTCCCGGCACTTAGCGTTGGCCACACCCCTGTGTGGCAGAAGTGCCGGCTGCGCACCCGGAAGCCATCCGTGTGTCCCTTGTCGTCTTCCCCCCCGGCACTTCCTGGTGTGGCGGAAGTGCCGGGCTCCCGGGATAATTAGGCACTGGGGCGCCGCCTGGCGGTGGCCACGGGTCCCTACAGGGCTGGGCTTCCAAGCCCTGTACCCGAGGCCCCCTGCATAACCAGGACGGACACCCCCACTCGGTCTGGAGGAGGCACAAGCCCTCCTCACGTCCTCCTGGGCGTCCCGGCTGGGCTCCAGCCCCGGCCGGGGACCACACAAGCAATTGCATATATGTAGACCAAAGCTGTTTTACTGCTTACTTTTTGTTAGGCGATATTGTGTGTAATAGACCAAGTGTGCCATTATTATTGACCATCAAGTCAAGTCAAGTTGGTGAGCATGCACCGGTACAGTGCGTTGCCGCACCCACTACGCGATGAAACAGCTCGGGATCCCAGTTGGCAACCCCCCAGGCAGACACATGGTCCAGTCCCATCCTCCAGAAATGACCCGCTATCTGCCACAGCCAGGTGTTATGTGGGCGACCCCTTGCCCTGGTCCAGCCACTCGAGTGACAAATGGCCATAGTGCCGGAACTGACGCTCTCTCACAATGCAGGTAATATGCCTCATTCAGGACTCCATGAGCAACTGCTCATTTGACACAAAGTCAAACCAACAGTATCCAAGGATTTTCCGGAGAGACACAGTACCAAAGGTGTCAAGTCTTCGTCTCAGGTCACTGGATAGCGTCCATGTCTCGCAACCATATAGTAAGACAGGAAGCACCAGGACTCTAAAGACTTGGACCATACTGACTTAAGACTTATTGATCAAAACTGTATATAAATTGAGGCTCTGTGAATCTATACATGTTTTACAAGTGAAACAACTGAATGTAATGCATATTAAATTACAGTATAATGAACTGTGACTAATTCATGTGAGAATAACATATTGGACTAAACAAAGTTAAAGCTGGGCAATGTATCAAATTGATTCAATTTGAAGTTAAATATATGTATATATATATATATATATATATATACAAAAGTCAACATCTTAATGTTTAGCACTATTTTGCTTTTCCACAATTTCTTCTGGACTATAAATCTGCATGATCTCCAGTGTTCTTACGAAGTGTGTCTCCATCCATGTTGCCTAACAGTGATGAGTGAGAGAAAAAAATTGAGCTAAGATCAAAAGAGGAAAAGTTTAGAACAGGCAGGTTTAGAGCTGCTGCTGCTTGCAAATTGTTTGCTTTACTTGGGATGAAAGTTCAAGTAAAAAAACATCTGAAAATAAATCATGCTGTTGCATTTGAAGGGGCCATCCAGACATGTGCGGTGCAGGCACTGTGCTCTAACCACCTACCTGACAGAACTGCTCACTGCAAAGCAAAGTTCCATGAAACGTTCACTTTTACTTCGATGCCATCTGCAACAGGCAGCAGGTAAAAGGAGATAACAGCAGCAGAGACTTACCATATTGCAAAACACACAGTCAGCGTAAAGTAATGTAGCAGCCAGTACCTGTCAATTAAGCTGCATCTGTCTAACAAAGTTGTTTTGATTCATTTTGTGTATGCAGTGTGTGTATGATGTTAAAAGAAGAATTGACATATTGACGTTAATCAATCAGATAGCCAAAGGCAAAATTGATGATTATGCCTATAGTTAATTAATTTGGTAGTGCCCCCAGTTTACTTTCCTTACCTTTCTCTGTAGGAGGGGTTTCTGGTCCATCCATCCATTCCGCTATATCCTAACTACAGGGTCACGGGGGTCTGCTGGAGCCAATCCCATCCAACACAGGGCTCAAGGCAGGAAACAAACTGCAGGTAGGGCTCCAGCACACACAATTTAGAATTGCCAATACACCTAACCTGCATGTCTTTGGACTGTGGGAGGAAACTGGAGTACCCAGAGGAAACCCACGCAGACACCATGCAAACTCCACGCGGGGAGGACCTGGGAAGCGAACCCACGTCTCCTAACTGTGAGGCAGCAGCGCTACCCACTGCGCCACTGTGCTGCCCAAGTTTCTAGTCATTAAACTTATATCAAGGAAAGTGAAGCACACTCGTTTTAAGAAACCGAAAAATACAATTTATCAGTAAACATAAGGATTATAGAAATCTAACTGCATATATACTAACATAGAAAACAGGATGCAAGAGAGACAAACATAACATAGAAGAGGCTGGCTGTTTACTGACCACTGGCTAGTTATTGTTTGTGCATATATGCATTAAAATTATGGAATAATAACACAATTTTCCATCCTTTTCATTTTAGGTAACTTCTAGCACTGGAGTAAATCCTATTAAAATATTGCAATCTGATGCACTCCACCTCCCTATGATTCTGAGCTACAAAATCAAGTTATAAACTGAATGTCTCACTGGAGTGTGTTATACTTAGTAAATGACTGCAGATTTACTCTTAATTAATAACTTTGATATACTGAAATCACTAAGTTTTTGGTTTATTATTTTAACATGTTTTGCCAAATCAATGCTGCATCTATTTGTACTTGCCTTTTTCTCCTGACAGCCCTTTTTTCAGAAAATTAAATGCATACTCAAATTTATATTAGAAAACCTACTTAGCCAATCTATTATAACTTACACACTATTTTTATATAGGAACTACATGTGAAATTGCATGGCACACTAGGTTGGTAATTAATATCTAACCAAAGGAGGAACTTTCCAGGGAGGAGCACTTTAAACAGTCTGCAACATTTTAACTTCTTCTATGCATAGTACATAAGATCTTTTCTTAGAAATGTATCCTTTCATTAATGTCTGTGCTATTAAACAGGTTGTTTCTTTTTAATAACGGTTAGGTGCTTTCATTTTTTGTTTTTATGTATAAACGGATTCATAAGTGTATCAGATCTCAGGTAAAGTATAATGGATTTGAGCTGATGCAACTTGGAAACATAAATTGGTAATATGAAAATAAAAAGGGCAACTATCACAACAGATGAAAAAACAAATTTATATGCAGTGTGAAAGTACAGTAAAATAAAAAACAAGTTTGAAAATTCAGCAAAAGAACAATTGGCACCAAAGTTGTAACTTCCTTAATTTCCATTTGTTTAAGAATGTAACTATCCTTTGCTTATATTTAAATTCATCACAGTACAAGTTATTTCTTCTTTATTGTTCTTGCTTAAAATATGATGAAAAAACCAGGAACCAGGTCCGACATAGTTATCGGATGTTAGTGGAAGAGAAATACTAAACTTTTCATGTATATTCTATGACGAATTCATAGGCTGTGATGACCATGTGTTTTACTTCATCATCTTTCTGTAGGATTAAGTTTTGACCAATGATATTGAGTGTCATTGTTTTACTCATAAGCACACATTATGTTTTTGCTCAATTCTGTTCCAGCAGGTAGCAATATAATGCATAAAGATGAACAAGCCATGTTTATAGGCAGTCTTCTATGTCTGCATCATTAAACTGCATCTTCCGTTTAATGTTTCACTGATGGTGTTTACTGCTTTGTATTGTGTTCAGTAACACTTTTCACTTTGCCCTCATTTTTGGTAAGTTTATCTTATTCCATGATCAGTCTGTTGTACTTTATATAATACTAGGCCTGGTGCCTTCAGCGCCCTATCCCCAGTTGCGGCCAGTCTGCTGCTCACATTGTGAAGAGGGGGGCTGAATGCACCCCAAGAAGATCCTGGTTCCAGTTCACACAGTTCTACAAACCAAGCACAGGTGTACCCAGGAGCTACAATGTCTTCATTACAGTTTCCATTCCTGCTTTCTGAAAAACTGCAGCAAACTATGCATTCAGGTTACCCACTGCAAGTGATTGTTGAACATCTAAAAAGTTAACTGGGCCAAATGCTACTGAACTGAAGGTCTCTTTCAATTTATTTTTTTGTAAATAGTCCAGTTCAGTGACTACAGGTAATATCACTAACCTTGTGTTCAAGTTTGTGCATAGTATGATGTATTCATGTACTGTAACACTCTAGAAAACAGTGACATCCAGGAACAGACTGGAAAGATGGTAACTTGTGTAGGGAGGGCTTGCATCTCCAGCCAAAGCTTCTGTGAATAAGCTACCCAAAGTTAGAATCCTCAAGAAAGAAATAGATCCAGAGTGCCCATGAGGGATGAGGATGAGCACCCCAGCTGGACTGACCAACACAATGATGACATGGAATAATGTTACAACTATTGTGAATGGCCGATGTGGTAAGTACTGCAAGAATGAACAGGGTTTAAAGATCCACCAGGCCAGGACAAGATGTCTGACAATGGAACTTGTAACACAGCAAGGCCAGGATACTTCCTATGTTTTCTTGTGTAAACATGACTAAATAAAGAAACCTTAAACCTTAAAGTGCCCTGCGTCACTGTGTGTCACTGACAGCTCAATCCAGGCCATAAGGATGATCCCAGAGGCCCCAAGTCAATAAGAAGGCAGTGTGGCTACAGTTGATAAAGACTTGGACAAAATCCTAGAAGGGGAATGCAGAGAGTTGATTTGGATGTGCCCAAGGCAATATGATCAGCGTATACACCAAACCATTGAGCCAACAAGATTCACCATCTTAGGAAGGAGCTTAAGTTGCTGAAGAAGCAGCACAGGTGGGGTGGGGGATGTTGAGAAAGCTGCTTTAGGAAATCTGCAAGTAATTTTAAGGAAAAACCTCCTGACACTGTGCAGAACCAAGAGTCATAGGAGAAGAAGAAGACTGGGAGAAAGGAAACAGGCATCATTTCTTGGACACCCCTTCAGACAGACAAGACACCTGCTTGGCCAGAAGTGAATGGCCCATCTGAGCTGCTCAACTGATACCATTAATGACTACCTGAAGCATAGGTACAGTGACTGCAGGAGAAGTCAGGTCCTGGGTCCAGTCATTCACTTATAAATCCACCTGAACCAACAGCAGGCTTTAATGTGAAGGAGCCCTCCTTGAGTGAAGTGGAGCAAGTGGTCCAGATGGCAAGAGCAAGTTTGGTGCCTGGAGCCAGGTGAGTTCCAAATACAATTTCTAAGAAATACTCAAACCTCAGCCATTGCCTTTGGAGGGCCTTGAAGGTGGTCTGGAGGATGGGGAAATGTAGCCCAACAATGGAGGCAAGCAGATGGGGTTTGTTTCCTCAGGAAGGAGGGAGCCATGTTAATCAGTCAGTTCCAGATAATCCCCTTTATCTGTGTTGAAGGTAAGATCTTCTTCAGAATTGTTGCCAAAAGATGCTTTGACTTTCAGCTGAGAAATGGCTATATATAGATACATCAGTGAAGAAGGGAGGGATACCAGGTGTTCTGGGTTGTCTGTAGCGCATTGGTGTCGTAACTTAGCAGTGAACCAAGACAGTAAAGGACACCTGACTGTGCTATAGCTGGACCTTGCCAATGCTTATGATCAATCCCCCATAAATTTGTCGATATGGTACTGGAGAAATATCATAAACTCAGAGAGCAATGGGGGCAGACAGGTTCTTTTTCATGATAGGATTAGAGCAGATCTCAGCCATCACAGAAAAAAACAGTAAAGAGAGTGGGAAAAGTGTTCAGCTGCAGCCTGAAAGATCCTGAATCTATGAAAGCTACTTGAGGGCTGTTGGTAGATCAGGTCATCTGGGGAATTGTCATTTTTGAAACAATCTGATGTTTCTTAATTCTTTTCTTTTCTTTCAGTTGTACAGTAAACACTCCTGAAAAATCACAACATTCTTAAATACTGTTTGAAAACAATGTTGTGTTTAATTTTATATTACTGGTATTCATCATTTTTAGATGCTTCTGGATTGCCCAATGGCAGGAGTGTAAACAGTGAGTGTGAAGGGTGTGTTGGGTCATTCACAATGTTGGTGGCTTTGCAGATGCAGCGTATGGTGTAAATGTCCATGATGGAAGGAAGAGAGACTCCGATGATCTTTTCAGCTGTCTTCACTCTCTGTTGTAAGGCTTTACGTTCCTTAACCGTGCAATTTCCAAACCAGACAGTGATACAGTTGCTCAGGATGCTGGTGGAAGATGGGCTTTTCTCAGCCTACGCAGGAAGTAGAGCCACTACTAGGCTTTCTTGGCTAAAGAGCTGGTGTTGTAGGACCAGGTGAGGTTCTCTGCCAGGTGGAAACCCAGGAATTTGGTGCTATTGACAATCTCCACAGTTAAGCGGTCAATGTTCATTGGCAGATGGTCACTCTTAGTCTTCCTAAAGTCAACAATCATCTCCTTTGTTTTGTCTACATTCAGAGACAGGTTATTGGCTTTACACCAGTCCATTAACCGCTGCACCTCCTCTCTGTATGGTGACTCGTTGCTGATGAGACCCACCACAGTTGTTTCACAGTAGTTACTCCCATTGCAAATGACAGATTTTTTAGATAATTATTTCAATAAAGTAACTTGCAGCAGTTCAGATTAAATGTCATTTAAACCTTCCCCAAGTATTACAGTTATGGAGTCCAGAAGCACACAGCTCCTCAAATACCTGACACAACAGATAGAGCCACAAGTCCTAGCACAACACAGGCTTTATTCACAGTGGGAAACGCTTTTCTTTTGTCTGTCACCTGCAGCACAGTACAATAAGCACTAATACAGCACACAGTCCTTTTTTCTCTTCTCTCTCTCACTTCCTTCCACTTCTATTCCTCCCTCAAGCTTCGTCCGCTTTCTCCTGACTTCTCTTGCAGCCTGAATGGAGTGAGGAGGCTACTTTCATAGAGCACCCAGAAGTGCCCAGGTGTCCCATGATCTCCTTCCAGGTGTACTTCCAGGTGTTGTGGCAGTCATGCTGAGGAGTGCATAGCCATTTCCCCTGTGCCCCCTGGCAGTGGCCCCAGGCCCCAGCAGTGTTGAGCTTCCATGCTCCAAACCTGTGACACCGTAGCAAGCCAAGGTGGCTGCTCTCTGTCATCCCGGGGAAAGGTATTGCCCTGTGCAAGTTCCTTCCCCCGGTCCTTCTCTTAAGAAAGCTTCCCGGCCAGGTAAGAGTCCTGGCTGTCCATTACACAGTTTACATTATTACTTGAAGATATTACTTGAAGTTAAAGTGTAGAATCTTTAAAACATTGTGTTAACTAGGGTGTGTTTATTTATCTACTAGCAGAATACCCGCGCTTCGCAGCGGAGAAGTAGTGTGTTAAAGAAGTTATGAAAAAGAAAAGGAAATATTTTAAAAATAACGTAACATGATTGTTAATGTAATTGTTTTGTTATTGATATGAGTGTTGTTGTCATCTCTCTCTCTCTCTCTATCTATCTATATATATATATATATCTATATATATATATATATATATCTATATATATATATATAG
>JANRMT010062804.1:17141321-17153333 GCA_026402145.1 Polypterus bichir lapradei | reverse complement strand
GAGTGAGTGAGTGAGTGAGTGAGTGAGTGAGTGAGTGAGTGAGTGAGGGCTTTGCCGTTTATTAGTATAGATGAAACTTCAACAGTGAATGGCCACTTGCTCACATAATAACTATTGGTCCCTTTTCTGATCCTGAATTCTTATGGGCATGAGAACTAGTAAAGATGAACAAAATAGAATAAGGAAACTCTGTGATGTGCACTCTGTGTCCTGTTGCCTTGCCTTACACCTCCTGCTGGTGAATCAGCAAAATACCTGATTGCCAGCTCATGTAATAAATAGTTAATCTGGATATTTTGATTGCACTTTGGTAATTTGTGACGGCCACTGTATTAAGCTGATTTTACTGTCATGTTTTTGAAACTATACTGGGACCATCATAAACTTGTGGCTATATCATATTTTATTGTAGTATAAATTATTCTGAAATGGTGTATTTCTATGGGTCATTGCGATAAAAATGAGATCAGGGAAGGACTTTGGTGTTGTCTATTCTGTCCATTCTCATTTTGGGTGTGACGTGAGCCAATGTACAGTAGTCCACAAAGATAAAGATAAGTGTAAGCTATTTGGCCTGTGAAATGTGACTCTTTCATTATTTTCTTTTGACCAAGTCCAGAAAATACATTTTTGTACCTAGGCCCCTTGGTTAATCCCTACATTCCGACCATGTTCTTGTTTCCTTAGATTACAAATGAAATTCTTATCTTGAAACAAGCACCCTCAAAGCAACCTCACAAAATAATCAGAGCTATAGAAGGCAACACCAGATAGATTAGAGAAAAAAATATATTAATTTATCTTAACAATGTATTTGTTTCAAAAGGTTATCACTAAAGTTTTGATCATATTACACATCCTAATTTCCACTGGAAGTTATCTGAAATCCTCTTATTGTCATTTTTCAAAGCAGCATTAGCCATACATCCACTCATCAAAGTTGTGATAGACTTTCTTCTGGGGCAGGGTGTGATAATTTTTGCAAATTTGGCAGAACCGCTCCCTCGAGTCAAAGGTCAACTTGACTTTGAATTGTTTTTTCCACTCAAAGTATTGCTTATAAAGAGTCTCGTTCTTTGCCACTTTCTTAAGATATTCAGCCAGTTCTTTGGTGCTTGAGAAGTCCTCCACATGAATGAATGACCCCGGAGGCACAAACTCTTCATAGTTGCTTCGTGGTGGCCCTAAGACTACAGGCACTGAGCCTGCCATGAAGGAGTTCCTCCACAGCTTTTCAGTTATATAGTCCTGGTGTAAGGAATTTTCAAACGCTAGATAGAAGGGATACTTGGAAATAGTTGTTAGGAGACTTTCTGGGCTCAATGGTTTTCCATTACCCTTGCCATATATATCAATTGTCATATAGTTTTGCAGGCTGTTTACAATGCTTGTTCTCTTGTGATGTCTCTTATAATTGCTGACCACCCAAGCAGCTAAGCAAGAACCTTTTTTGGGAATGGTGTAACGTTGGTCAGTATTTGGTGTAAGCTTTCCATAAGGTGTGCAAATATCTGAGTCCCGTCTATAGCTCATTGTCCAATTAAAGATTCCATTTAGTTTTTTGATCTTCTTGTTGTGGCTTGGAGATTCCATAGACATCCAAACCCATATCTGTTGCTTAGGACGTTTCTCTATTGGTAACGAAGTTACAGAAGGATAAATTTCTGCATGATGGAAGACTACAACATCAGCCTGGTTAAAGGCAGACCGGTTAGTTGTCAGGTGGCAGCCATGGATACCATTGAGTTTGGCACAATAATTACCAGTTATATTGGGTGTTTTGTGATAAGGCCATTTCCAGATGAGAATTTTAATAGTATGTGCAGTAGGGATTGTGCTATAGTCCCTGCTAATAAGGACCTGTATCAGAAACAATGTGAAACAAACAAGGCCCAAAGCCATCAGGCTCTTAACTTGACTTAATAGTTGCAGGAATCTTTTATAAATTATGCAGATAAAAGTGATGGAGCTTACAGTTTCCATTGAGGGGAGGGAACAGTAAGTGGATCTTTCCTGTAGGAAGTCTGTTGTGAAGCAATGTGCAAAGCAAAGGAGACTGTGCAGCCACTGGAAGAAGCCTTTAAGATGTAGCCTGGTTTGGGTGGAAAGAGCAAATACAAAGAGAATAAGCATGAATTTAGGGCATCTTATTTATAGCCACCACTTTTGTGTGAGAACAGTACTAAATACAGAATTAAAAACAGATATGCCAACGTACTTATATAATATTAATATTAAATTACACTTAGTCAAAATGAATGGCAATCAGTACATAGTAAGGCTGCATGGGTCAGAAAATAACACAGATGCTTCCCTAAAAGATAACTATAAGCTATGAAAGATATGGTAGTAGGATCGACAAGAAGAATTACTTCTATTAATAACCATAATAACTTGGTTATTTAGATTTAGAGTGGCACAGTATATAGAAAAGACTAAAATATTAGATGACTGGCAACCCTAAATTGGCCATTTAGGAGGAAGTGAGTGAGTGAATGAAGGAAGGAAGGAACGAACGAAACATATGATGGACTGTCATGCCTTTAAGGGATGGCTGCTAATTTCCATAGATAGCATCCTGGTACCTCATCTTCTAATAGAGAAAGTGAGTTCAGAAAGAAGGTAAGTGAATGAACAGAAATAGATAAGCTGCCAGTCACTCATCATTACAAAATGACCTAATCTAGTACTGTATGTTTTACTTCCTCTAGGTCTACCAGAACACAAATTCTTGACGTCTTTGTACGATTCAGATGGAGTTCCTAAGTTCACAGTTCAATATCAGATAACAGTGCTGCTCACCGAGGCTATGCTCCTCCAGTAATTCATCATGCCACAGGCAATGGTGTGATACTTTGTACAGTAAATACAGACTTGAATTCAATTTCACTGCCACACATCTTGCTCTCAGCCTATTCATGTGGCCTCCTGAGATTTACAAGTGTGTTGCTTATTTCCCCAGGAGGTAACACCTGGTACATTAATTAATTAATTTAATTCATTTTGCAGGCATAGTTTTTTGAAGCCATAATAAACTTATATATGAATTATGTCCAAGTTAATGGCTGGTTTAACCCAGAGTTACTGTAAATTATCAGCTTATTGAAGCCCATTGACCATTTTATGGTCTAACTTATTGAATATGTCTTCCGCGGTTTTGTTTTTATCATCTTCTTTCTTCTTATTATTTTCCCCAGACATTCACTCATTATCAAACTTTTTTAATCCAGTTTAGGTTCACAATGCAGGAACCAGCACTGAAAGAGTCAAGACTAGAGTGACTAATCAATTAAACTGCATGTGTCTGAGATTTGGGAAGAAAACCTACACAAACAGTCAGTGACCTTGGAGGAATTTAAACCCAGGACTTTGGTACTATGAGGGAGCAGAGATAGCCATTTGTACAAAATTTTGAAATCATAATATAAACTAACATAATATCAATAACATACTGTATATAACAAAATCAGTCTTCAACAAAACATTCAAGAAATATACAACATACACCAAAAACCACAAAGAAATAATAGAGCAGATTGTAACATGATTTCAAAATAGGGTTGAGCACATTACTACACAAGTTTAACTGCTGACTTATCACTACAAATTACAGGATTTAAAAATAAATACCATACTTCCAAAAATATTCTTAATAATTATCCTCTTAAAATATTAATATGAATAAAATGTGAATGAATTGAAAATAGCAATAATTAAATATTTTTCTTAAAGATAAAGGAAAGAATTGTAAATGAGATCTTTGTCACTTATTTTCTATTCCAAAACAAGCATACTCCATCCTTTCCCTGCTTCCCATCCAGGGCTAGCCCCTGACGTGAATGCAGTGCTGTCAGGATAGACACCATGTCCCTGCCACTGTCTAATGGAATAAAATGGCTTAACAAATTTAAGGACAGATAATTTCTTCATTTGTTAATTACAAACTGGTTAATAAGCTGGTTAACATTGTTAGTATGGGAAGAGGAAGTGTAATGTGATCAGGGACTCAGATGTTCTGGGATTTAAAATGTTTCTTGTTATTGCTTATGAGCAGTGGAAGGAAAGAATGGCATCTTTCATGGGAAACCCTAAGTAAGGAGTCCAACAGAGTTGAAATGCAAAGCAATTAATCCCTGGCATCCCATAGTTGCTGGCAAAGTAAATTTTAACTGGTAATTGATTTGATGTAAGTATTTCTGATAAGCTAGACAAGTTCAAGAAATGCATAGCCAACTAAAGTCTAAAGAACCCTGTTCTGGAATATGAAGCCATTACAACATGAATGCCATAATTTCCTAAGTGCTGCCACTGAGAACATTTAGGCATCAAGCTCTGTAATTCACAAAGGCATTTTGGAGCAGTAAAGATGTTTATGCAAGTGCTAGCAAAATCTATCATGTCAAATCAGTAACTTCTCTTTGATATATTTTACACCTGGGATTCTAGCAACAGCAACGGATAAATGTTCAGATTACTGTACTTGGATAGCACAAAAATATATTTGGTCCAAAGGCTGATGAAATACAGCATTTTAACAGATTTAAACTATTTACATGCCATTCTCGCTTTTAAAAATAATATCAAAATCTGACATTAAAGTTTGAATATCATAAAATTGTACTGTTTGTGTTTAAGCTGTTGTACATGTCCTACTTAGGATGGTGGCAAACTAGATAGATCTCTCTCTCATTCTCTCTGCAGCAGTGCTGTTGTGTCACTTGACTCATACTTCACCCGTCCCAGCCACCACCCCCATCCACTAAAACTTTAAGAATCTTATTTTAATACTGTGACACTCTATGCTGCATTAGTGATTGGTGAACAGAGATGGGACAAGTCCCACATATGCAAATCTGAAGTAAGCTTCAAGTCCTGATTTCAAGTTTCAAGTGAGGTCGCAGGTTATAAGGATTACATTCATGCAAGTCAAGTCAATTTGCTGGATTTATTCAAGTCAAGTATTAGTTGAGAAGAATCAAGTAAAAACTGCTTACACATCCACCACTATCTGTGATATAATTATGATAATATCTGATGTATACTAATATATAAGCTGAGAATAGATTTTCTCAGAGAAAGCTATTCTTAATAAGAAGTAACAGCGACTGATATAAAAATAATTGGTTTACTTTAAAGTAATTGGCACTTACTATCAATTTTCCTATATTTCTTGTAAGTACACTACATCTAAAACACACTGTATTTAAATAAACTCAATGTTAAAAGGTTATGCCACTACTCTCATTTTAAAATAACTTCTTTACATAATTCTTCATGTTAATAAATACACTTCAATAAAAGGATAAGTGTATGTTAGTCTTTCCGAGTGTCTGTCTAGTCGCTTTGTCTCTGTCATTCCAAACCATGGCACATCACTTCTATTTTAGCAATAAATCTCAGTAGATAATGCATCTCAAATATTAACACTGCTTGTATGAATCCCACACCAAATGGTATATAACAGTGATATATGCATCGCATAGTGCACTGCAAATATTAACACTGAAGCCTATGTGGATTATTTAGACTTCAACCATTTCCAGACAGGTCGCACTGCAACTAAAAAAATATTTAAACATTTAGCTATACTTTTCAAGTAGTGCTTCCTCTGAACTTGAGAACTGCAGCATTCAGCTTATTTATTTATTTATTTATTTATGTATTTATTTTTGTGTTTTAGGTCACCATACTAACAGTCTTCACTTGGGTTCTGTTCTTCATCTATAAAAGAAGTAGGCTGTATTTAGGTCTGCTTAACACACATTACCTGTTCCACGACCATCTTTAGTAAACTAAAGTATACAGAAATATCAAGGGCAGTTATGCTAGCTGTATATTTTACTGTATATCATTTGGCAGTTATTATCTTGTGTAATGTTTGTTTCTTGTAGGTGATTCCCCCATAAAACAAGTCAAGGTTGCCATGTTACAATGAAACAGCCCGTGGGTCATGATGGCAAGCTCTCCACATGGAGATGCAGCTACTCAGATAGCATACTGTAACATCCCTATCTTTCTAGAAAATCTGTGAACTACACAAGAGGGCTGTGACATTGGCCATAACAGCATCCTTGCATAGTGCTTCAGGAATAGCACTTATGTGACATCACTTACTGTCTTATTAAAAACATGTAATGGTCTCTTTGTTAGAGATGTTAGGTGGAAGGCTGATGCAGCATGATGATGTCATTATTACACGTCAGCACCAGCACGTTTTGTTTAGTGTACTTTATCTAGTAGCATACAACACGACTGACTTTGAATTGAGTGCCCGGCTATTGTCGTTAATTAATATGAAAAACATTGTGTCAGAAGTGTAACCACTTATTTCAGAAGACTAGGAGGGCAGAGCTTTTCTTTCGTATCCTAAGCACAGACAAAGACTGTGCCACTGTGAATCAATTCAAGTGAGTAGTATCAATTCAGTCCTTTGGTTATTCATGGGCATGGCTACTCTGATTCTGCCTTCTGCAGCAAATGAAAATGAGTGGCAACCTAGACGCAAATTGGGATTCAGGTCAGAATTCAAAGATTATGCCATTGCTATCGAGCTTAATAGGAAGGATTCCACAATTCAAGCGGCCATTTTGTGAAATATCATGGGCCCCGAGTGCAGACATGTCTACAAGCACAACATGAGTCTTTCAGCAGCAGACAAAACATATGTAATGGCCATTCTGAAAATACTGGAGGGATATTTTAAACCTGCAAAGAACATGATTTATGTACTCTAAGTATTTGGCAGTTGTAAACAGGAGGATGGGGTGCCATTTGACAGTTTCATTACATCTCTGAAAGAAAAATCTGCCACCTGTGAGTATGGAGGATTAAGAGATGAACTTATTCATGATTAAATCGTGCTAGGTATAGCAACAGAAGCAACTCACAGGCAATTATTATGAGAGAGAGAGATCTCAGCCTGGCCATGGCAGTGGAGACATGTCGATCAGCAGAGTTTACTTATATAAGACTTAGGTCAATATAGTTGGACAAACCCCCCATGGATAGCGTTAATGCCTCTTCAAATCAATGTTATAGGACTTTGCTACCATTCACCATAGCAAAGCAAGTAGATCAATTCTCAGGCTCTGCCACAGATCACCCAACATTCAAATACTGTAGCAGTTCACATGGATATGGGAGGGAAAACTGTCCAGAATATGGAAAGGCACGCAATTTATATTTGACAGCCAACCACTTTGCTAGAGTGCGCCTGAAAAGTAAGAGAAGACAAAAGGAAGGGAAACTCCTTATTAATGATCCAGGAGCGGACCAAGCAAGCAGCAGTGCTGATAATGATATTTACTCTACTGAGCCCTTAGAACTATGGGTGCTAGAGGTAAGAACTGGTTTGTTACACTACAGCTTCACAAGAAACCACAGCAATCCAGTTAGATGTAAGGTTATGTGTTTAAAGCACAAAATAAGATTAGCACCCTGAGCTAAACTGTGTACCAGTAATACGAGGCCACAATTGTACTCTGGTCAAATAATTACCTCCTTAGGACTCTTTGACACAGAATAGGTCATTTATGTTCACATGCATAGACTGGAATTCGTACTCATGGAGGTTGGTCAGAAATCGCTGCTGTCAAGCTCAAAATGTAAGAAACTTGGACTAATGTGCTTTACAATTCCAGCAGAGCTGTACCTCACAGACGGTGTCTCATCAGTGCCTGTTACCTGCAGCAGCTTGATTAAAATGTATGAAGATGTTGTCACACACGTGCGCTTGGGATGCAGGCTAAGGGCTTAACCGAGTGCTGAAAACAAGAGCAGGTTTTTTCAAAATGCACTAACCTTTTCTCTCCTTCTCCTACAGATCCCCCAAAGGGAAACCAACATAGAGTACTTTCTGCTTCACTTGCATAACCGTGCCTTCTACCAACCTTAATTATTGGATCCCACCTCTTCCTCCTGGCTATTATAAAAGCCCAACTCCTTTTGTATTTAGTTGTCCCTGTTTTGGACACGGAACCAGACGTCGCTCTGGAACCATTGATTGAAAGTTTTCCGTATTTTGCTTTGTACATTGTACAATATAGGGGGTGGTTTCCCAAACCTTTTTCTGCCTTCTTTGTGTATCTTTACAATGGCATAGTCAGCAGGATACTGCTTCATGATATCTGAGGAGCAGGACCTTAACAGCATCCTTACCAACCTGGCAACTGAGCTACAGAGGGTTAAAGTGCAAGTGGTGTAATCAGAAGCCTGAATCGAAGCTCATTTGGCTCCCCAAGTTCAGCCTTGACACCCATCACAGGTACTCATTCCACTGATGCCTGATGACGATATCAAATCTTATTTTACAGTTTTTGAGAGAACAGCAAACCGCCAGCGCTGTCCAAGAGCAGAGTAGGGTAATATCTTGGTGCCTTTCCTGAAGGGCAACGCACAAAGGGCGTATTATGACCTCTTGGAGGAAGACACTGCTGACTATGGAAAGCTCAAAACCATGCACACAGGCATTTGAAATATGGGGCCAAACTGGGAGCTGATTAAAACCAGATACTAACGACACTCGGAATATACTGTAGTCGAACAAATCGCCTGAGGTAATTGAGCGACTTAGAGTGGCATCCGAAACCAAGAGAGACAAATTTCCTGCGCTCCAAACCCGACAGACCTGGGCCTCCCCAGCCAACCCCAATAGATGACCCTCAGAGCCCACCACTAGACCAGAGGAGAAGAATCTGGTGTTTCCCCACTGTTTCAAGTGTCACATCATGACAATCTGTCTCTTGTTGAACGAACTGATGGAGTGTGGATTAGCTCTTGGAGTCAGGTATTGTGCAGTTATTAATCCTCTTAATGAGTCTCTTTCCCATACAGGAGTGGCTATTAACAATGGGCAACAGTTGGCAGCTTTATTTGACTCTGGCAGCAACATTTCAGTTGTTGCGTGCCGTTTTGTGTTATCATAACTGTGGTTAAAAGAAAGGACCAGTATAACCTGCAGCGAGACAAAGAGGTGGGCTACAGCCATGTGCATAATAAGTATCGGAGATTATTAACAGATCGGGCTGTTATGCTGGACCCTCCTTTTCCCGTAATATTAGGGCAAGACTGGTCAGAAAATAAAAGCGATAACCAAACAGTCACTCCTAGCACAGCAGTAAGCCTTACTATGGATGCGCAAGATATGTCCCAGCCTGCCACCATGCCGTGTTTACTTGTGTCACCTAGGATTGATGTGGCATTCCAGTGTGACGAGGTGCCTGGCGCCGACAACATCCTCCACGCCCCAGAAGGACAACCCAGACCAGTTATCAGACCTTCACTTTCAATATAGACAGACGCCAAGTTCATTTAAATGGGAGCAATGGAATGATGACTCCCTAAAAAATGCTAAAAATGCAGTCGTTGCTGTAAACAGCCAACATACGCAGCATCTCATGCCACAAGGGCCACACTTTGTGATTAACAATGATCTTCTCCATCAGGTAGCTGAACATGAGGGGGAGGTCAGGTCTCTGTTGCTAGTCCCACAGACCTTCCAGCAGGAGGTCAGTGATCTAGCACATACCCACCTCCTACATGCCCATTTGAGAACCGAAAAAACTTCAGAGCGTATTAAGCTCCGCTTTTATTGGCCCAGAATCAATGAGGAGGTCCGTCGCTTTTGTAGCTCCTGTCTGGAGTGCCAACTGTGACAGATTCCTAGGAGGGACAGTGCTTCACTTTTTCTTCTTCCCTTAATAGACATTCCCTTTGAAAGAATTGGGGTAGACATTGTGGGACCCCAGTTAATAGGCTGCTTCTAGCAAGGTCAGAATGATAAGAAATTATATATAAACTGTGATTTTTGAACTGTTCGGGGCTCAGCCTGATTTGGCCAAATTGGGTTGAGTCCGTGTTGTTGTTATATTGCAATAAAACAATATACTCTGTTTGCCCATCCTCTTGACTCCTAGAGCCTTCATTCCAGGTGAAAATTTTTTGGTGTGTCTTTGCTCTGACGATTTTCTCTTTGTCAGATTCTGGCGACCCTGACGCGACGAAGAAAAAGGCAGCTGCGCCATTCCGATGGTGGGATGGTGCTCTGAGAAACGAACACAGATGGTGATCACCTAAAAAGGTAAGCGACATTTCGCTAAAATTTATTTGTGTGAAGTTTCAAAAGAGCGCCCGCCCCTCTGACGGAGACAGTGGCAGAAAGCCTCTCTAAAAGAACAAGGTAGGATGAGAAGATGGGCACACAGACTTAAACTGAATGTTGAAGGCTGTACAGCTGATGCAAATGTGATTGTACAAATGTTATGTGCAGTAAATAATGGGAATTTTAATTTAAAGGTTTTTTGAATTGGTTAAAGGTTTAACAGATAAACGCTCCGATCTGGGGGACGGAGAGCTGCACGAGTAATGGGTGGTCCTGTCATCCTATCAAATACTAAGGTTACCATGACAACTGCAAACCGTGTATAGATAGGTGTGGAATTCCTAAACTAACACCACTTGCTTTGGCTGTACATGTTCTCCAATGAGGCGTGAGCAGGAGGGCTCAAAAGAGGCAAAATTGCCAGCCGCCTACAAGCCGTCTCGACAGGGAACCAGTCTTAGGGAAAAGCTACAGCAGAGACTGCGCTGACAGTTCCTTCTGACTGTGCCTCAGTAAAAGAGTTAGTTTCAGGTGCAATTGGAGGCCTATCATTACCGTCCCAGATTAGAGACGGAGGACTGCCATGTGCAGGTAACAGTCCTGTCCAGATACCGCTTCCAGGTTCGTAATAGGGAGAGCTGGTGGAAGGGATCCGCATGAAGACAGGTGGGATGAGTGTGCTAGTATAAGGGACAGATAAGAGGAATAGAAAAGTTTTTTATTTTTCAATAGGTTACGGAAGCACGCAAGTGCCAGGTACATGTGGAGGGCATTAAAGCGACAAGGCAAATGAGAGCACATTAGTGCGGATACGTGTGGAGTGCATTAAAGCGACGTGGCAAGTGAAGCACAAAGGTGCAGAGTGTAGTGTGTGGCACGAAGGTGCAAAACTAGCATAAGGGCAAAGATAGGGCACTAGGGAAGCACACAAGGTGCAAAAAAGTATGAGTGAGTACAAGTGTGGACTTTAGGGAATGTACAAAGTATATATGTATATATAAATGTGTATAGCTTTTTGTATATAAAATAAAGGACTGTATTGCTTTAAAGAACATAAAGTGATAAGAAGGGAAACCTATGCGCGTAAAAGTGTCCGTAAATAAATTTCATACTGTGGGAGGAAAAGTAGAGCAATGGCTTTCATTGGGCATTAAAAGTAAGGGGCTATTGTTTAGATGTTTGTTGGTGAAGCGATGAAAAGAGTTACAACATCAGAAAAAATGGTGCAGAGCATTTAGGCTTGCACTTCTTAATAGCAAAAGCAGCTAAGTGAAGAGTAGGCACACACACACATATATATTTTAATTGTCCCATCCCCGAATAAGGAATGATTAAGTGAGTGACTGCATGAGCTCCGTTACCTCTTAGTGGTAGTAAAATAAACCACAGGAGCAGAGACAAGTGGGAGTGTGAATGAGCTCCGGACCCAAGTAGTGGGTAACAAGAGACACAGTAAAGTATTTAAGCACATAACGAGTGTAAGTGGAATTTTGTAATCTATACTAATAAACGGCAAAGCCCTCACTCACTCACTCACTGACTGACTGACTGACTGACTGACTGACTGACTGACTCATCACTAATTCTCCAACTTCCCGTGTAGGTAGAAGGCTGAAATTTGGCAGGCTTATTCCTTACAGCTTCCTTACAAAAGTTGGGCAGGTTTCATTTCGAAATTCTACGCGTAATGGTCATAACTGGAAGCTGTTTTTCTCCATTTACTGTAATGGAGATGAGCTTGAAACCCGTGGGGGCGGAGTTTCGTCTGACATCATCACGCCTCCTACGTAATCACGCAGTACGTAGAAAACCAGGAAGAGGCCCAAAAAGCGCTTTAGAAAACATGCATTATATAATTGAGAAGGCAGCGAAACAATAAGAAGCGAGCGAGTGATATATACAACCATATTCAT
>JANRMT010062804.1:17098548-17126321 GCA_026402145.1 Polypterus bichir lapradei | reverse complement strand
ACTTCGTCATTTTGATTTTGTATTGTAAATACTGCCTGGTCACTTCCCTTGTTAACATACTTGCAGATGTATTTGATCGATTTTACTGAATTGCAAAATTCAACATTGATGTGAGCAGTGAAGAAGCAGGACAGCACAGGACTATAAGGGACCACCCATCTGTTGTCGATATCTACTCCTTTGATGTTAATTGTATGACCTCCATCAGCAGGTGCGCGCCGGTGGTACTGAGGGTAACCATCTTCTGCGGTCTGAGTTTCTGAGATGAACGGACGCGGGTACTTCTTACTGCATATTCTGTTGACCATGCAGGGTGAGTTGATATTATGAGGTCCACATGGGCCATGAATCATGGTGGATTTTACTATTTTGTGGATGGCAGGGTCAGTCTGTGAATCAGGAATTTCCGCACGGATGACTTGATCGATGACAGCTGGTTTAATCCTATCGTTTAGCCACAATAGAATGTGAGCATGGGGAATACCTCGCTTTTGCCACTCTATGGTGTCATGTAGCATGTAGCAATTTGTACAGCCGAAAATATTACTCTTCGTGAGCAAGTCCATCATTTTGCGAATCTTGAGATGAAATACACGACTGATAAGGTTGTGGCGATTGTGAGGTTTTTGACGTGGAAGGAGAACTTCAGTGCTGTCAGTCCATTTAGGATTGCAAGTAAATGTGATGAATAAGTGACGTACATATGTCATTGCGTCTTGTGTACGCTCGTGCATATAGCGAGGTCCTCCAGTGAAGGATGATGATAATATCACAGTTTGACCAAGTTATATTAAATTAATGTCGTTTTTGTCAATAGCATCTTTTAAGTGAACGTAATTTTCAGCTTGTAGTTTTTTCTGATTTAGTCTGATATAATTGAGTCTTTTGGATTCAATTTTTGCGTACATATCAACTAAAAACTGATTTAATAAAGTTCAGAAGAAAAGGATAGTATTATCATGATGTTGTCTGATCATAAGCCGGTATGAACAGAAGTTTGCTGCAGAGACGATTTTCTTCATAGGTAACTTACTGGCAGCATGAACTTGAGGTATAGACACAGAATAGCCGTCTTCACCATAGCAGAACATGAGGGGATATTGAAGTGCATCATAGGATCTGTGGGTTTCCTTAATGCATTGCAGTTTATTGTCTCAGTTTTCAAGACAATATCCCTATTGTTGAACGTTTGCCCAACGATGACAACACCAACTTGACGAACTGTGGGTTTATTAAATCTGCCTTTGTGTGCATGTAATGGTTTTTTGTCGGAGTGAATGACAACTTTGAAGTCTTTGTCTTCATCTGAAATACTGTCCATAGCGGAGTGGAAGTCCTGGATGTAAGTGTTACAATTATGCAGTATTTTTTTGTAATTGCTTGACCAGGGGTATGTTAACTCCAGAAACATTAGCGCAGCGCATTTGGGCTTCCTTTTCATCATCCCCGACGAAATAAATTTGCAAAAATTTGTGTTCCTCACTCGGCATAGGTAAAAGACTGCCAATCAAGTGATACACTTGTCCCTGAACTTTAAATGAAGGCATAAAATTTCCCTCAACGATTTGGTTAGCACCAAATGACGTCATTTGAAATGCGCTGTTGTACTTTCGAAATGCTCACTTTGAGGATGTTCGCCATTTAACAGGCCCTCAAGAAGGTGAGGAAGCTTACATAAAGGAGTGAGAGAGACTTTACCACCGTTACAGCACAAACCAGGAGACTCACATTTCCACTTATTAGCTTGACAATAGTCACAGTGAACATCCATGGATCCAATGTGTACTGTTTTCTCAGATTCATAATGTATGTTTGGGTAGTACACAAATCCACAATTGGCTTTTTTGAGCCAAACCTGTTGTTTTCGTATGAGCCTCTTCTCATTATTGGGATCGTACCTAGAAACAGAAGCTCTATTAACTTGTGGATTTGCCTCTGAGTATTTAGCGACAGCGTCTCTATGAACTTGTGGATTTCGTTGTATTTAGCGACAGTGTCCCTATTAACCTGTGGATTCGCTTGCAAGTATTTAGCGACAGCATCCCTATTAACCTGTGGATTCGCTTGCGAGTATTTAGCGACAGTGTCCCTATTAACCTGTGGATTCGCTAGCGAGTATTTAGCGACAGCGTCCCTATTAACTTGTGGATTCGCATCCGAGTATTTAGCGACAGTGTCTCTATGAACTTGTGGATTCGCCTGCGAGTATTTAGCGACAGCGCCTCTATAAACTTCAGGATTTTTTTGCTAGTATTTGGCGGCAGCTGCACGAAGTTGTCTCTGTCTAGCTGCATCAGAAAATGTACCACTAGTCTGACACGCCTCCTTTTTACTGTTTTCTCACAGCTTGGATTGCTGCTGTCATAATCGGTTCGAGTTGGACTTGTATTGAAGTGACATTCGGCATGTGTCAAGGTATGTACGCATACAACCGGCTTCATCAATAACTTCACATCCAGCTTTTGAGAGTTGAAACATTCATAAACATCAAAGTGTCCACTACTCAAATCATCACCTGTGAATCTATGATGTTTAAGAGGCATTGACGGTTCTCCAAAGGTATAAAATATTTGGCCATTTCGGTACATTTGAAAGCGACAACCGAACAATTCAGCGGCAGCCATCAACTCACATGCAGAACCATAGGTGAAGAGCTTAAGCATTTCAGTGTTATAGTGCTCTTGTGTAATATAATTATCTCCTGTACCATCATCAGTCCACACTTTGAACCTGTCCCAATCATTCAATACATAAGACACAATGTCCCTCCAGATATCAAAAGTGAGCCTGATATGTCCATGCAATATGTAACACAGAGAATGGAAAAGACAGGCACCATCTCCAGGCATGGAAACCACTCGGTAAGTGATAGTTCTTTGATCGATGGTGATCACCTCGATAGACATGTTAATGGGGGTACGGTTGGAACAATAAAGGAAATGGGTAGCTGAACAGTAAACTAAGTCTAAAATACCTACATAATAACTATAACAATCATAATAAACGAACAGTAAAACAGCGGAGAACACGTGGATTAAATAAAACAGCGGAGAAGCCGCGGATTAAATAAAAGAAACTGGAATGAAGACACTGCAGCGCTTTATATGGGCAGGCAGTCAACCAAAGAAGGGAATCAATAAATAACTATAATCGTAATAAACGAACAAAAAAACAGCGGAGAAGCCGCGGATTAAATAAAGGAAATGGGTACCTGAACAGTAAAGTATAAAATACCTACACAATAACTATAAAAATCGTAATAAACGAACAATAAAACAGCGGAGGACGGCCTTATATGGCATTCTTTTATAAAAGACACCGCAGCGCCTTATATGGGCAGGCAGTCAGCCAAAGAAGGGAATCAAGAAATAACTATAATCGTAATAAACGAACAAAAAAACAGCAAAGAAGCCGCGGTTTAAATAAAGGATATGTGAATGAAGACACCGCAGCGCCTTATTTGGGCAGGCAGTCAGCCAAAGAAGGGAATCAAGAAATAACTATAATCGTAATAAATGAACAATAAAACAGCGGAGAAGCCACGGATTAAATAAAGAAACGTGAATGAAGACACCGCAGCGCCTTATATGGGCAGGCAGTCAGCCAAAGAAGCAAATCAAGAAATAACTATAATCGTAATAAACGAACAAAAAAACAGTGGAGAAGCCGCGGATTAAATAAAGGCAATGGGTACCTGAACAGTAAAGTAAGTCTAAAATATCTACACAATAACTATAAAAATCGTAATAAACGAACAATAAAACAGTGGAGGATGGCCTTATATGGCATTCGTTTATAAAATAGTGGAGAAGCCGTGGAAAGGCTGCTTCCTTGGCGAAGCAAGGAAAAAGGACGGCCTTATATGGTGTTCGTTTATAAAACAATGGAGAAGCGGTGGAAAGGCTGCTTCCTTGGCGAAGCAAGGAAAAAGGACGGCCTTATATGGCGTTTGTTTATAAAACAGCGGAGAAGCCGTGGAAAGGCTGCCTCCTTGGCGAAGCAAGGAAAGGAATGAAGACACCGCAGCGAAGGACGGCCTTATATGGGCAGGCAGTCAATTACGTGGGAGGCATGCTGATTTCCGCAGTAGCTGCACTTATGAAAATGCTAAGCACAGTAGGAATGAAGACACTGCAGCGAAGGACAGCCTTATATGGGCAGGCAGTCAATTACCTGGGAGGCGTGCTGATTTCCGCAGTAGCTGCACTTATGAATATGCTAAGCACAGTCCTTCACCCGCGAATATTTACCTTATATGGGCAGGCACTCAATTACGTGGGAGGCGTGATGATGCGGGACGCAACTCCGAGTCACACGGCGACCGAGCTGCAGGCTATGGCTATGGCCGTATATATGGACAAAAGTAGTTCCAGTTATGACTGTTACGTGTAGAATTTCAAAATGAAACCTGCCTAACTTTTGTAAGCTGTAAGGAATAAGCCTGCTAAATTTCAGCCTTCCACCTACACAGGAAGTTGGAGAATTAGTTATGAGTCAGTCAGTGAGTGAGTGAGTGAGTGAGTCAGTGAGGGCTTTGCCTTTTATTAGTAAAGATATATGGCATCTTTCCTTCAGACCCTGATCAAGTCTTAAGGAAAAATGTTCTTTTGATAACTATAACATACAAGGGAGACAATTTCTTTCAATTTCTTCTGTCCTTTTCTTTTTTCTTGTGATGTGTGTATGTGAGGTTGTGCATTATGGGGATTACTACAGTGGAGTGTGTGGTGGCACAGTGGTTAGCACTCATGCTGAGGTTCAAGCTTATATGTGATTTGTGTTGAAGCTTACATGTTATTTGTTTTGAGTTAATATTCTCTGTGACTGTGTAGCCTTTTTCTGGGAATGCTGTCTTGCTGTGGTATCGTACCGCGTGGTTTCTCGATAGTTGGATTTGTCCTTGTTGTTGCAGAATTGGATTGCCACAGAAGCTTTTTCTTTACTGTCGCTGACTCGGTTCGCCAACGGAGTCTCCTTGATCTGGAAACCAGTGCCGTTTACAGCTGAGCAGGATTATGTTATGTTTCCTAGGGTTAACACCAGCTAGCATCATGAGAGGCTGTTTTATGTTTGTTTGTCCAGATTAGTAACATTAAGTGAGAGTGGACTTGCTCTTCTTCAGAGTTAATTTCTTTCCGTTTCCTTTGCTGCATTGTTTCTAAATATAGTGTGTTAAAAATGGTTTGGGTGATTTTGTGTATGTT
Source organism: Polypterus bichir lapradei (assembly GCA_026402145.1). Taxonomy (NCBI): domain Eukaryota; kingdom Metazoa; phylum Chordata; class Cladistia; order Polypteriformes; family Polypteridae; genus Polypterus; species Polypterus bichir. The sequence continues at coordinate 17,121,117 of JANRMT010062804.1, read as the reverse complement.
ATATAGTGTATTAAAGGGATCACTGTGAGTGCATTTTAAACAAGTTTAAGTGTGTTTGAGAGTGTTTGTGTTGAAATGTGGTATTGTTTGAAAGGATGAGATGATTGACATTAATATTAATGTGTGTAAGAATATAAATGTTTGTTGAAATTAAAAGAGCTCTTAATTTTAACTAAAAAAGATGTGAACAGGTGGTGTAAAAAGGTCTCCAGATTAGGCATGATATTGTATGAGCACCCCTTTCATTTGAGTACTGGCCAGACTCTGATGCAAGGAGGATGTTAATTAAAAAGAGTAAATTTTAATGGAAGGAGACATTCTTTAAAACAGTAATGAAGTTGAAGATAAACAGTGCCTTCCAGTCCAGGTAGTACTCCATGCTAAGATATGCTATAAAGAGGAAGGAATAAGGGGGGTTAACTAACAGAAAGACAGACTGTGCTTTTTGGAGTCAACATTCTGCACAAACATGCAATAAACATCTGAAAGATAATAATGAAAGAGCGTGCAAGACAAACTGGCTTTGGCAGAAGGTTATGGGGAGAAGAAATCAGTGTATGTAACTGTAATGTAACCTGTAACTGTAACTGTAATGTAAACTGTAACTGTAATGTAAACTGTAACTGTATCCGGCCGGGCGGAAGTGCTCGAAGGTGGCGTCGAGACCGTAAACAAAGACGGGGGAAGCGCGGAGGACTAAGAGCTAAGCTAAGGCTAACACCACATTGGCTCTCTTTACCCAGCATTTTCCTCGCCAATGTGCGGTCGCTTATAAACAAAATGGACGAGATTCGACTCCGCATCAACCACAGTAAGAGACTCTGGAACTGCAATGTTATGATTTTCACTGAAACATGGCTGAACAGCGATATTTCGGACAATGCTATTGCTCTTGCTGAGCACCACACATTCCGGGCAGACAGAATGGTGGATGACTCCGGTAAGACAAGAGGCGGAGGATTGTGCATTTATGTTAATAATGCTTGGTGTACGAACTCTGTTATTATTGGGAGACACTGCTCAGCTAACCTAGAGTTTCTCATGGTTAAGTGTAGACTGCCACGGGAGTTCACCTCCACCATTATAATTGCCGCTTACATTCCTCCCAACGCTAATGCCAAGCTTACTATGAACGAACTTTATGTGGCCATCAGCAAACAACAAACTGTTCACCCGGAGGCTGCTTTTATTGTTGCAGGGGACTTTAATCACTCCAACTTAAAGACAGTACTCAGTAAATTTCACCAAAACATTTTTTGTCACACCAGAGGAAACAAAACTTTAGACCATGTATACACAAACATGGCTGAAGCCTACAATGTGGATCCTCTACCCCACTTGGGACAATCAGACCACCTTTCTTTGTTCCTCACTCCTAAATACTCACCCCTTATCAACCGTATGCAGCCATCAGTGAAGACCATAAAAGTGTGGCCAGTGGAGGTAGACTTCACACTTCAGGACAGGTTTCTACACACGGACTGGAGTATGTTTGCTACTCAGGCCACCTGTGGCTCTCACACAAACATAGACAGCTACACTTCTTCTGTTCTGGATTACATCAACACTACCATAGACAGTGTCACAACCCAGAAGCAGATCACCACATACCCAAATCAGAAGCCATGGATGAACAAGGAGGTGCGTCTCCTACTGAAGGCACACAACACTGCCTTCAGATCAGGTGATGCACAGGCCTACAGCACTTCCAGGGCTAATCTGAAGAGGGGCATCAAAAAGGCCAAACACTGCTACAAACTAAAGCTAGAGGAGCACTTTTTAAACTCTGACCCTCGGCTCATGTGGAAGGGCATCCAGGCCATCAGCAACTACAAACCCAGTCACCCCACCCCCACAGCCACTAATGTCTTCTTTCTGAATGAGCTTAATGACTTTTATGCTCGCTTTGAGAAAGACAATAAAGAAAATGTCACCAAGATCGCCTCCTCACCTGACCACTCACCCATCACACTTACCTATCTGACATCTACAACGTACTGAGCCGGATCAACGTGCACAAGGCTGCTGGACCAGACGGTATCCCTGGGCGCGTACTGAGGGCATGTGCAGAGCAGCTCGCTGGGGTATTCACAGACATTTTTAACATGTCCCTTGCCCAAGCAGCTGTACCAGCGTGCTTCAAATCTACCTCAATTGTACCAGTGCCGAAACACTCTAGCCCAACGTGCCTGAATGACTACCGCCCCGTAGCACTCACACCCATCATTATGAAGTGCTTTGACCGGTTGGTCCTGACACACCTAAAGGACTCTTTCCAATCCTCACTAGACCCACACCAGTTTGCTTACCGTGCCAACAGGAGCACAGATGATGCAGTCTCCATATCGCTGCACTCTGTACTCACACACTTGGACAATACAAACACCTATGCACGACTGTTGTTTGTTGACTTTAGCTCAGCATTTAATACTGTTTTACCCTCTAAGTTAATCACCAAACTTAGAGATCTGGATATTATCACCTCACTTTGTAATTGGATTATGGACTTTTTGACCAACAGACCCCAGAATATTAGGTCAGGCCACATCTGCTCCACTACCGTCACGCTCAACACTGGCGTACCACAGGGCTGTGTGCTGAGCCCCTTCCTTTACTCCCTCTTCACCCACGACTGCAGGCCTGTGTATGGATCTAACAACATCATTAAGTTTGCAGACGATACTACGGTGATCGGCCTCATCAGCAACAACGATGAGTCTGCCTACAGGGAGGAGATCAAGCACCTGGCCACTTGGTGCACGGACAATAATCTGCTCCTTAACACCAATAAGACCAAGGAGCTCATTGTGGACTTCAGGAAAGGAAGAAGAGGTTCACATGAACCCATTCACATCAACGGAATGGTTGTTGAGCCTGTCTCATCCTTTAAGTTCCTGGGGACCCACATTTCGGAGAACCTATCCTGGTCCACCAACACCTCTAGCCTGGTCAAGAAGGCTCACCAGCGCCTATTCTTCTTGAGAACACTTAAGAAGAACCAGCTGTCCTCAACTACTCTGGTGAACTTCTATCGCTGCACAATAGAAAGCATCCTAACCAACTGTGTCACAGTTTGGTACGGAAGCTGCTCTGTTGCTGAGCGTAAGGCACTGCAGCGGGTGGTGAAAACTGCCCAGCGTATTATAGGCACACCACTTCCAGCCATTGAGGACATTCAAAAGAAACACTGTGTGCGTCGAGCACGCAGTATTCTTAAGGATTACTCTCACCCCGCCCACAAACTGTTTTCTCTCCTGCCTTCTGGTAGGCGCTTCAGGTGTCCCAGGACAAGAACCAGCAGACTGAGGAACAGCTTCTTTCCCAGAGCTGTCTCCTTATTGAACTCTGCCCCCTACTGACACCTGCCCACACCTCACACACCCCTATACTCTTCACATTACCACTACACTATTTAATATGGACTGCGCTACAATGTACATACCTGTTTGAAAATACAAATATCCATGTACAATACATTTGTACACTTCTGATTGAGTATATATTCGTACATGTCTACTTGTAAATTCCTGTCCATAGAAAATAGCAACCTGCACATTATGTACATATCTATCTGTACATGTCTACTTGTAAATTCCAGTCTATAGAAAAAAAGCAACCTGTATATCATGTTCATATCTATTTGTAAATTCCTGACTACAGTTAATAGCAACTTGTATATCTTGTTTATCCATTGTAAATTTATAAGTATAGTTACTAGCAATCTGTATATTATGCTAACATACGTAATATCATTCTGTAATAGCTACCCATAGCCTCTCCCTGTACATATCCCTTTTAGGTGTACTTAGAACTTATACCTTTATCCTGCACTTTCTGCTAATTGCACTTCTGGTTAGACCTAAACTGCATTTCGTTGCCTTGTACTTGTACATGTGTAATGACAATAAAGTTGAATCTAATCTAATCTAATCTAATGGAGTATTTTCTTAGTTTGATATTCTGGGAAGATTAACAAAGAAGCGGATTCTTCATTCTGAATATCGGTGGGAATGTGCTAATTTCCTAGATGGCATTTTAAAAATAAATAAATAAATAAATAAATAAATAAATAAATAACGGCACATTTTGCATTACAGGGCATTCTGATATATTGATTTCTTTCCTCATCCCCTTTTTGTGTAATATGGACATATTTGTGTGAAATATAATGGAATACTGGTGTTTGTATCACTATAAAGCTGATGAAAGGTTCACTTTTATAATTTGATGCTTTAATGAACTTTGAATGAGACATTTTAATTAAGGTTCTAAAACCTAAGATCTAAATGTATGTGGTACTTACTAAAAAATTAGTAATAAAAAATAAATAATACTTGGGATAAATGTAAAGAAACTTTAAGCTTTTAGATGTCAGGTTATAAGGGGTTAGAGATGGATTCCAAGATCATTTTTGCTGATAAGTGGCCTTTGAAATACTTTAAGGGACTTTGTGTGAGAAGGGATAAAATATTTTACTTCACTGACCTTGTTAGTGAACATCTTGTGTAAAAGGAAAATGTTTTTAAGTCTTTACATATTTGAACGATGCCTTATAATTATGGGAGAGGAAATGTAGAGCCTAACTGTTTTTGTTATATTTAATGTCTAAAAACATTTAAGAATTTACCTGTCCAGACTGTGGATTTCTTTCTTGACTCTGCTTGCTATGCTAACTATGAGATGTTCTCTGGAGGTCGCTGGTATGCATTCCCATCCATTTAGGGAAAAAGTACAGTGAACACGGAGACAAGTTTATATTTATAATAATTAGCTGAAGTCTTCTTGCTTTTTACACCAACCTCCACAGAACATGGCTCTTTAACTAATAAATACTCAACCTTCTCTTGCTTTTATTTGTTTTCCATCCCTGGATGTATTTGTATTTCCTGTAAGAGAACTATAATATTTGGCTTTTATTAAATTATTATATTAATGGGATTAGTTTCAGGTACCCTCTTGCTCCACATCTCCTCTAAATGTAATTGACACAAGTGTCAATAAGGGGGGAAGGATTGGTATAGTAAATGTTTAATTTTTGAAGCCATTTTTCAATTATTATGGAACAAATGCAGATAATTTGAATATTATGTCAACACTATTATGAGACCAATTTTTGTAATGATTTATTATTGAGTACATTTTCCCTTGATATATATTAAGATTAACTTTTTTTTAATAATGACTTACTTGTTATGAGGGACATGTTTTCAGTTGAGTAGAAATTGCAACTGCAGCCAAACTGGAAACAGCTATAAAGGAGGGCTTGAACATTGTGCTTATAAATTTCGAACTTTACTTTGACTATTAAAAGCAAATTGACTTAGACAAGCACAGGCTGGATTAAAATGACTGTTTTATCGCTAGCAATATTTCTAATAGGGGTACCCCCAACAAAACAGATCTGACACCTTATTTCCGGGATACATAATTAGCTGCCAATGAAGAATTAACATGCTGACTATTTAAGTAACATTTTTTAAGTCTTTATATCTGCAGGTGAAAGCTGTTTTTTCCTAGTAAATTATAGATGACAGCATTTGAAGTTGAACCCAGAGACTGGGCTGTGATAAAGGTCTGCAGATAAGCTAATCATCCGACTCCAAGGAGAACCCAGCCATACCGGAGAATGGATCAAGTTGTGGATCAGGCCATCGACCAACTGACTACTGGATCATGTACTCCAATTCCAGTCCATGGATCCCTGTTGCTAAGAGCTCAACTGTGCTGGTGATGATTGAGCCCAAAAGATCATCGTGGATTCCGAATCGTAGATGGCATCTGTCTGCTTTGGTCCAAGACTTCTAGACGTGGTCCTTTTTACCTGGGATATTGGACCCAACACCTGCTTTAATCCTTACCAGAGAAGAAAATTTGTCACACTTTTACTCTGCAGGGCTCAATGTTCTTAGCCGGAGCCCACTTTAATTGTCCACTTGTTTGACAACTAGCAATATCTTTCAAAAAGTATTTGAACCATGAAGTTATGAAAGGTGTAGAAGGAAAAGCTAATTATCTGCAAGCAAAGCAGAATACAGGAACTCCTAAATAATATGTATTTAATGAATGTTTGGATTAATGGGAATACTACATGATTATTATGAATTCAAAGTGGATAAAAATAGATATTTTTAGATAAGTGTTTTTACATGACTAATGACATTTAGTATGAGATAATAAGTTACCTTTAAGGACCAAAGATTTATGAAATTTGGAGTTAATCAGAATCTACAGTAATCTAATATAGCATAAAATATCTATTAGAGATTATGTTAAGTGACTGTCATTGCAGAGGCATTCCACCATTGCTAGTTAGGGCCAGTCCATTTTAGATATTCTAGGTTATTGATTGTAATATTATAACAAATAATGTAGAGCTTAACATTTAGGTAAATTTATTAATTGAGAAGAATAATAGTAAACTTATGGGATAACACTTACTGTAGGTCAGAACATCCACAACCTTTACAATAGGATGATACAGTTTAAGCTGACTTGTTAATGGCGATACATGACAAATGATTAATATTATGGCTTGTTGAGTATATTTATTAAAGAAAGCGAAATGAAGCAATAAATTGGCCCATAGGAGATGAAGTGTCTTATACATGTAGTAGTGAATGGGTGGTCTGTGAAGTAAAAAGCCCAGATGAAAATTTGAAAATCTCTACTGGTGACAGAAGATTTGAACTCTTAATGAGAAGCTTGGGTGTAACCCTTGAAATCTGAATGTGACCTCAGAGGTGACCCAGTGATTTATTTTGGAAAGTAGTGGTGACATCTTCCGAAGGGAGGATTGACACCTACTGTCCACAAAATAACTGCATTAATGTGATAAAGGTGGTTCAAGTTTGAGACCACAGCTGGGTATAAATTTGGGCAACTTTATGAATGAAAGTGTTAGGATGTGAGCATGGTTAGGTGTATAAGGACTTTATCTCTGATTATTATTGTGCACATCAGTGGCAACATAAAATTAGGAACTTTTGAGTTTATTAAGATAAATATTTGCCTATCTGTGTCACCACCAACTGTATTATTAACAGGTCTGATTATAAATGAACACACAGAACTAGGTATATTAAATAGTTATTTCATCATATGTAGGAATTTGGACGATTCTGACATTATGTGTTTAGTGTAAACTCATCTTAGAAACAAAAGGTTAGACCAGTACACTTAGGATTGGCTTCATTTGAACCTAGGAACACGGGGAGCTATATTTGCTGAAGCAGGAATTACTCTCTTGATTGCATCATTTTGTCCTTGAATGGTATTTTGTTGTCTATTGCCAGTTTTCAAATCAATTGTTGCCAGAATTGCTGTCAAACAAATGTACATCCAAGTTCTTGAACCATGGACATCTTCAACTACAGATTTTGATTCTCTTCTTGATGACAATGTAAATAATGAAATACTGAACCAAAAAAGGAAGCTCCTTGGGTGAAGTGCTAGTAACTGCTCCCCAGGGAGGTGACCCTCTACGGTGCGCAAAGTACCCGGGTTGAAGAAAAATATCATTTTTGTGGAAACCTATTTTTCTCTAAAAGAAGGAAAAGCACTTATTATGGACAATTACTTTATTATTTTTTGTAAGCCTCATATATGTATTATTCTCTATAAACTTCATGTATTATGTTATATTCCCATGTTATTCAATTTTATGTACTCATGATTGATTATGCATACTTTTGACTATTAGGGTAGGGCCAGGAAGTCTTTTACTCATTTATGCTGATTAATAGGGGGAGATGTTTGGCTCCTGTGCCATTTCCTGTGGAAAGCAGACAATGATGTCTCATGAACTTCCAACCAAACCCAGGCAGATCATCAGCATCAATCTCTTCCAGCACAGTGGGAAAGATTTTCTGCTGCTTGCTGACCACACTTGGACTTTTGGGAGATCAAGGTTTTGCCTGACTTATTGGCAGAAAAAAACTGTCAAATGTTGTAAGGCACTGTTTGCCCATTATGGTCAACCCAATAGAGTAATCACTGATAATGGGCCCCAGTTTGCTTTTTTACCATTCAGACGTTTTGCAAAAGGGTGGAAATTTAATCATTGCATGTCCTCCCCACAACATCCAAAGGCTCATGGTAAGGCTGTAGCAGCTGTAAAGATAGTAAAAAATCTCATCAAAAAGCACTGCGCAATGGCAGCAATGCGCTGAATGTCCAGGCACAGAAGACTACCCTGCCAGTCACATTGTTAGAACCCAGTATCGTGACAGGTGTTGTGGAGAAACTACACGAGAAAAAAACAACAAAACTTACTTATGATCGCAATAAAAAAGTTCTTCCAGAGCTTTCAGCAGAAGAATCCATTCAGATATAGCCACCACCCGATGATCAAACAGGTATCTGGAAGCTTGGATCCTATGTGCAGAAGGTAGCCCCAAGATCCTATCTATCTTCGGAATAGAGTGGATTTAAGACCAGCTGAATCCTCTATGCAAAATCCAGACTTAAAGACGAAGCTCAATAACTTCCCACCAGCTGGAAGGATGTAGCAAGCCAGAGATGCAGAAGAGGAGTAGTCATCTCATGCAACTGTAAATACATGCTCTCTTTAGGACTCTTGCACTGACTGCAGTGATAACACTTCTACATAGCATACCACTGTTGTCTCACGCTATGGTCAGGTGCCCAGGCCTCCCAACAGACTTAATCTGTGATGTACTCTTTATTTTGCAGTTACTTCTCAATCATTTGTTTCTCTACTTGTATGCTATTGACAGAGTTATATTGGAATGTAAAAAACTAAAAACAAAAAGTATATGCATGTATATATGGGGGCGGCACGGTGGCACAGTGGGTAGTGCTGCTGCCTCGCAGTTAGAAGACCCGTGTTCGCTTTCCGGGTCCTCCCTGCGTGGAGTCTGCATGTTCTCCCCGTGTCTACGTGGGTTTCCTCCGGGTACTCTGGTTTCCTCCCACAGTCCAAAGACATGCAGGTTAGGTGCACTGGCAATTCTAAATTGTCCCTAGTGTGTGCTTGGTGTGTGGGTGTGTGTGCACACCCTGCGGTGGGCTAGCGCCCTACCCAGGGTTTGTTTCCTGCATTGCGCTCTGTGTTGGCTGGGATTGGCTCCAGCAGATCTCCATGACCCTGTATAATGATATAGCGGGTTGGATAATGGATGGATGGATGTATATATAGTCATAGTTATATGAAAAGTATATGCATGTATATAAAGTCATAGTTATGTGACTTATGGTCTATTATGAAAAGCCAAAATAATTTAACTTAGCGACAATGCTAATTCTAGCTATATATTTGATGGCTATTTTTTTTCAGGAAGCAAATAATGTTAGAGATGTTAGCTGGCGGGCTAGTGCAGTATGATGATGTCACCAGTGCACGTCAGCACCAGCACGTTTTGTTCAGTGTATTTTATCCAACAGCATACAACACAACTAATGTTGAACTGTGTGCCTGGCTATTGTTGTTATTAACATGAGAAACACTCTGCAGTATCCTTTTGTGCAGCTTGGTGGCAGTACTGATTCTCACATGGATCGGCAGTTCACAGAGATGGGAGAAACAAATGAGTTGTGTGTTGCATTTGTACCCCGTGTAGTAAATGGGTGACTCGATTTAGCATGGTAGACCACATATTAAGGCTAAGACAAGTTTATACTTGACGTGTCCACGCTGACCAAAAGGGACGAGCAGTGAAAATGACGTCAGACATCCAGGCATGCCCCCACACATCACGGGCACACAATGAGTTTTTGATGCACATAGTATGTAGAATTTTTCCAAGTGCACCGGGATGTGGATGCAGCATTGAATATCCAAAGTGGTGAGTTTGGACGAGAGGCTGGTTACATATGATCCAGAATGATGAATGAAAGGCTAAATACTCATATAACACTTTTAGGAACACCACCTTCTCCTTTTTTTTCAGAAGCACAACTTACTTACTCTGCTGTGACACTGTTAGATATTTGACATTGGCTAAAAACTGTCACCTACTGACTAGGAGACTAGGAACACAAGTATAAATTTGTTTTGGTCGTTGATGTCACACGGAAGTTGTTTGCAGTATAGTCTGCATGCTGGTTTCATGCGGTAAGTATAAACAAGCCCTTATGCAGGTAAGGAGTGCAAAAAGTATATTGACAGAATAAATAAAAGGAATGTAATTTGAAAAATATTTAACAGTGTCAATATAACATAAGACTTTGTGAGTCATTTGTCTTAACTACAAGCAAGTCAAAGTCAAGGCAGGTCTTTTTAAATATTGTTAATCTTCTTCTTCTTTCGGCTGCTCCCGTTAGGGGTTACCACAGCAGATCATCTTCTTCCATATCTTTCTGTCCTCTGCATCTTGTTCTGTTGCACCCATCACCTGCATGTCCTCTCTCATCACATCCATAAACCTTCTCTTAGGCCTTCCTCTTTTCCTCTTTCCTGGCAGGTCTATCCTTAGCATCCTTCTCCCAATATACTCAGCATCTCTCCTCTGCACATGTCCAAACCAACGTAATCTCGCCTCTCTGACTTTGTCTCCCAACCATGTAACTTGAGCTGGTCCTCTAATGTACTCATTTCTTATCCTATCCATCCTCGTCACACCCAGTGCAAAGCTACCTCAAGCTCTGTCTCCTGTTTTCTGGTCAGTGCCACCATCTCCAACCCATATAACATAGCTAGTCTCACTATCGTCCTGTAGAGCTTCCCTTTCACTCTTGCTGATACCCGTCTGTCACAAATTACTACTGACACTCTTCTCCACCCATTCCACTCTGCCTGCACTCTCTTTTTCACCTCTCTTCCACAATCCAAATTACTCTGTACTGTTCATCCCAAGTATTTAAACTCATCCACCTTCTCCTATTCTACTCCTTGCATCCTCACCATTCCATTGACCTCCCTCTCATTTATACACATGTACTGTGTCTACTATCGCTACAGATCACAATGTCATCAGCAAGCATTATAGTCCACGGGGCCTTCTGTCTAATCTCATCTGTCAACCTGTCCATCACCATTGCAAATAAGAAAGGGCTCAGAGCCGATACCTGATGTAATCCCACCTCCACACTGAATGCATCCATCACTCCTACCGCAGACCTCACCACTGTCACACTTCCCTTGTTCATATCCTGTACAACTCTTATGTACTTCTCTGCCACTCCCGACTTTTTCATATAATACCACCACTCCCCTCAAGGCACCCTGTCCCATGCTTTCTTCAGGTCCACAAAGACACAATGCAACTCCTTCTGGCCTTCTCTAAACTTCTCCATCAACATCCTCAGAGCAAACATTGCATCTGTGGTGGTCTTTCTTGGCGTGAAACCATACTGCTGCTCACTAATCATCACTTCAACCTAGCTTCCACTACTCATCCCATAACTTCATGCTGTGGCTCATCAATTGTATTTCCCTGTAGTTGCTACAGTCCTGCACATCCCCCTTATCCTTAAATATCAGCACCAGTACACTTTTTCTCCACTCCTCAGGCATCCTCTCACTTTCCAAGATTCCATTAAACAATCTGGTTAGAAACTCCACTGCCATCTCTTCTAAACACCTCCATGCTTCCACAGATATGTCATCTGGACCAATGGCCTTTCCATTTTTCATCCTCTTCATAGCTGTCCTTACTTTCCTCCTTGCTAATCCGTTGCACTTCCTGATTCACTATCTCCAAATCATACAACCTCTTCTCTCTCTCATTCTCTTCATTCATCAGCCTCTCAAAGTACCCTTTCCATCTGCTCAACACACTCTCCTCACTTGTGAGTACTTTCCATATTTATCCTTAATCACCCTAACTTGCTGCACATCTTTCCCAGCTCGGTCCCTCTGTCTAGCCAATCCCAATCGGTACAGGTCCTTTTCTCCCTCCTTAGTGTTCAGCCTTTCATACAACTCATCATATGCCTTTTCTTTAGCCTTTGCCACCTCTCTCTTCACATTGCGCCTCATCTCCTTGTACTCTTGTCTACTTTCTGCATCTCTCTGACTATCCCACTTCTTCTTTGCCATCCTCTTCCCTTGTATACTCTCCTGTATTTCCTCATTCCACCACCAGGTTTCCTTTTCCTCCTTCCTCTGTCCAGATGTCATGCCAAGCACCCTTCTTGCTGTTACCCTTACCACATCAGCTGTAGTTGCCCAACTGTCTGGTAACTCTTCACTACCACCCCAGTGCCTGTCTCACCTTCTCCCTAAATTCAACCTTGCAGTCTTTCTTTTCCAACTTCCACCATTTGATCCTTGGCTTTGCCCTCACTCTCTTCCTCTTCTTGATCTCCAACGTCATCCTATATCCTATGCTACTTAACTACACTTTCCCCTGCCACCACTTTGCAGTCCAATCTGCTTCAGATCAACTCTTCTGCATAGGATGTAATCTACCTGTGTGCATCTTCCTCCACTCTTGTACATAACCCTATGTTCCTCCTTCTTCTTAAAATACATATTCACCACAGCCATGTCCATCCTTTTGGCAAAATCCACTATCCTCTGACCTTCTTCATTCCTCTCCTTGATACCATACCCACCCATCACCTCCTCGTCTCCTCTGTTCCCTTCACCAATATGCCCATTGAAATCCGCTCCAATCACCACTTTCTGTCCCTTGGGTACACTGTTCATCACTTCATCCAACTCACTCCAAAAATCTTCTTTCTCATCCATTGCACACTCAACTTGCAGGGCATATGTACTAACAACATTCATCATCACACCTCCAATTTCCAGCTTCATAATCATTACTCTGTCTGACACTCTTTTCACCTCCAAAACACTCTTGACTTACTGTTCCTTCAGAATAACTCCTACCCCATTTCTCCTCCCATCCACAATTAATTTTGGTAATTAATTAGACACAACCATTCCATGTTCTGTCACTATGGAAGTTTGTTGAATGGCATATGTACTCCCTGTCCTCTAGAATCTTGAGCATATATTTTGTAGGTGTTATATTTTCACCAGTGTCTCACACACATAATAATGTGAGCCCACATGGGCCCTTAACCTATCACAGGCACCACAAGTGGATTGAAGAATATTGCTACATCATAGCCTTCCCTTATATCCTTGTGCCACTGTTCAGGGAAAGTAGTACTTTTCTTGTATCTTCAACAGTGTGCTATGTTCCTATCACCCCCTAGCACCATCACATTCAGAAATTGGTTCCAATTCATTTACCTGAGATATACCAATCATGGTTTTTTCTGGAAACACACCATGATTCTGGTATGTTATGTCATCTAATACATACCGGATCTATTCTTCTAAGAGCCCTGTTCTTCATTTAATTGGAGATCTAAGCATAGAATTGTTATTTGGGCTGCATATTTGTGACAATGTATAGGTTTATTCTAATCTTAGTCACTATTACCATATATAGTGAAGTGAAAAAATATGTTTGCCTTGTCTGATTTTCCATATGTGGTGTAGCCAGGCATCAAGTACAAGGGGGTATTTCATTTTTCTTCAGGGGACAATTAGTATTTCTTAACTTTAGTTAATAGAAAATGAAAAATGCCTCATATTTTTGTCTACTTTTATCCAAAGTAGTATTTTGCATGAAGTTTGAAACATACTCTTTCGAAAATATATGCAATACTGCACTAAGTATGACAAGGAAATATTGGTGATATTGTTGCTATTGTCATAGACTGCATGCATGGGTGGAAGTCCCGATCAGGATGGGATTAGGTTCTTTACCTGGACAGGATGCTAGCCCATCAGTGGCACAAGAAGAAAAGCAAGGACTATCCTGCCCTGGCCATTAGGGAGGCAGAAGATGCCCTTGCAGAAGTGGGTTTTCTGGCTAGAATGGACTGAAGATCTTTACTCAGCCAGAAGGTCAGTATAATGGAGAGACAGAGGAAGCAGGCTGTTCCCCAATATGTTAGATGGCAGCATTGATGAGCGTAAGCACCCATAGGGCATGCTGGGAACTTTAGTGCCATGGAGCAGCCCAGTTTGGTTGCCTGGGTGCCCTCACGGGGTGCTACAGGGATTCAAGGTCCCCACTATTGTAGGCTTCTGCATGATCTAGAAGTACTTCCAACAGTACAAACAACACATAATTTCCAAATAAGCATTTCTGAGATGAAAAAAAAATCAGTGACCAACATAGCCACCGTTCTTTTCAATGACCACAATAAGCCTTCCATTCATGGAATCTGTTAGTTTCTTGATCTGTTGCCGATCATCTTTTTTTGCAGCAGCATCCACGGCCTCCCAGACACTGTTCAGAGGGGTGTACTGTTTTCCTTCCCTGTAAATCTCCTGTTTAAGAAGGGCTCACAAGTTCTCAATAGGATTAAGGTCAGGTGAGGAAGGGGGCCATGTCATTATTCTGTCATCTTTAAAGCCTTTACTGGCTAGCCACACAGTGGAGTACTTTGATGCATGTGATGGAGCATTGTCCAGCATACAGTGCATCCGGAAAGTATTTACAGCACATCACTCTTTCCACGTTTTGTTATGTTACAGCCTTATTCCAAAATGGATTAAATTCATTTTTTTCCTCAGAATTCTACACACAACACCCCATAATGACAATGTGAAAAAAGTTTACTTGAGGTTTTTGCAAATTTATTAAAAAAAAAAACGGAGAAATCACATGTACATAAGTATTCACAGCCTTTGCTCAATACTTTGTTGATGCACCTTTGGCAGCAATTACAGCCTTAAGTCTTTTTGAATATGATGCCACAAGCTTGGCACACCTATCCTTGGCCAGTTTCGCCCATTCCTCTCAAGCTCCATCAGGTTGGATGGGAAGCGTTGGTGCACAGCCATTTTAAGATCTCTCCAGAGATGTTCAATCGGATTCAAGTCTGGGCTCTGAGTGGGCCATTCAAGGACATTCACAGAGATTTTGATATCTTGGCTGTGTGGTTAGGGTCGTTGTCATGCTGAAAGATGAACCATCGCCCTAGTCTGAGGTCAAGAGCGCTCTGGAGCAGGTTTTCATCCAGGATGTCTCTGTACATTGCTGCAGTCATCTTTCCCTTTATCCTGACTAGTTTCTCAGTTCATGCCGCTGAAAAACATCCCCACAGCATGATGCTGCCACCACCATGCTTCACTGTAGGGATGGTATTGGCCTGGTGATGAGCGGTGCCTGGTTTCCTCCAAACGTGACACCTGGCATTCACACCAAAGAGTTCAATCTTTGTCTCATCAGACCAGAGAATTTTGTTTCTCATGGTCTGAGAGTCCTTCAGGTGTCTTTTGGTAAACTCCAGGTGGGTTGCCATGTGCCTTTTACTAAGGAGTGGCTTCCGTCTGGCCACTCTACCATACAGGCCTGATTGGTGGATTGCTGCAGAGATGGTTGTCCTTCTGGAAGGTTCTCCTCTCTCCACAGAGGACCTCTGGAGCTCTGACAGAGTGACCATCAGGTTCTTGGTCAACTCCTTGACTAAGGCCCTTCTCCCCCGATCACTCAGTTTAGATGGCCGGCCAGCTCTAGGAAGAGTCCTGGTGGTTTCAAACTTCTTCCACTTATGGATGATGGAGGTCACTTTGCTCATTGGGACCTTCAAAGCAGCAGAAATTTTTCTGTAACCTTCCCCAGATTTGTGCCTCGAGACAATCCTGTCTCGGAGGTCTACAGACAATTCCTTTGACTTCATGCTTGGTTTGTGCTCTGACATGAACTGTCAACTGTGGGACCTTATATAGACAGGTGTGTGCCTTTCCAAATCATGTCCAATCAACTGAATTTACCACAGGTGGACTCCAATTGAGCTGCAGAAACATCTCAAGGATGATCGGGGGAAACAGGATGCACCTGAACTCAATTTTGAGCTTCATGGCAAAGGCTGTGAATACTTATGTACATGTGCTTTCTCAATTTTTTTATTTTTAATAAATTTGCAAAAATCTCAAGTAAACTTTTTTTACATTGTCATTATGGGGTGTTGTGTGTAGAATTCTGAGGAAAAAAATGAATTTAATCCATTTTGAAATCAGGCTGTAACATAACAAAATGTGGAAAAAGTGATGCGCTGTGAATACTTTCCGGATGCACTGTACGAAAATCATGGTCCTCTTGAAAGATGCTGACTTTTTCCTGTACCACTGCTTGAAGAAAGTATCTTCTAAAAACTAGCAGTAGGTTTGGGAGTTAAATTTGAGTCCATC
Source organism: Polypterus bichir lapradei (assembly GCA_026402145.1). NCBI lineage: Eukaryota > Metazoa > Chordata > Cladistia > Polypteriformes > Polypteridae > Polypterus > Polypterus bichir. The sequence goes on along the minus strand of JANRMT010062804.1, from coordinate 17,104,994 downwards.
TTCAACCCAAAAAGGTCCAACTAGCTCATTTTTAATAATACCAGCCCATACCATTACTCCACCTCCATCTTGCTGGTGTCTGAGTCGAAGTGGAGCTCTGTGCCCGTTACTGATCCAGCCACGGGCCCATCCATCTGGTCCATCAAGTGTCACTCTCATCTCATCAGTCCAAAAAACCTTTCAGATACTACTTGGCCCAGTCATGACGTTTCAACTTACTGTATGTGTCTTGTTCAGTAGTGGTCGGGTTTCAGCTTTCCTTACCTTGGCCATGTCTCTGAGCACTAAACACCTTGTATTTCTAGGCACTACAGGTAGGTTGAAGTTCTGGAATATGACAGCACTAGAGGATAACGGGTTCCCGGTTACTTCACGTCTGATTCTTCTCAAATCTGTGGCAGATATTTTGCGTCTTTTTTTCTCAACACATTTCTTGCAACCCTGTTGACTATTTGCAACAAAATGCTTGATGGTTCTATGATCACGCCCCCAATATCTTAGCAATTTGGAGAGTGCTGCATCCCTCTGAAACACTTTTTACAATTTTTGACTTTTCAGAGTGGGTTAAATCTCTTTTTGGCCCATTTTGCCTAGGGAAAAGAAGCTGCCTAATAATTATGCATACCTTGATAGAGGGTGTTGGTCTCCTTAGGCCACACCCTCCCTCATTACACAAATACTTATCACCTGATATGCTTAAATCAAATAAGCATTCAAGTTTATACAGCTTGGAGATGGAATATATGCATGAAAATGATGATATGGTCAAAATATTCACTTGCCTAAAAATTGTGCACACAGTGTACTTCACTGGATCTGATTAGTCTTGAACATGCTACATACATTTGTCAATAAGTAAAACATTCCTGCCATAGATCAATTCTTGCTTTTCATAGTAAATGACTTTAGCTTTTGTTGATGGTCCATGTAAAGCATAACTTTACAGGAAACTCTATTCTTTTAAACTGAAACGGATTCTCAGTAGTAATAATGGGAATTTTGAGCATTTATGTCCACCTGCCTTGTGCCCCCTGTGCTCGCTGGGATACGTTTAGGCTTTCCTGCAACCTTTTCCAGGGTAGAGCAGGTTTAAAAAATGTGTGGATGGATTACTATTGTTATTATCATTATATTTTAATGATTTTTGTTTGCTTACATTGTTCATTCAAGCATTACTTTTCATGTTTTTCATCAGTTATTTGTTCAAACTTCTTCTTTTTTTTGTGCCATACAATAGCCAGACAATAATGTTTTATCATTGAATCGTGTTTTACTTTAACTTCTTACAAAAAGCAATGGTGTGTACAGAATGTAAATTTAGGTGTCTCATGCATGGAAATTAAATGTTTGAAACACTTATATACCAAATAGCATAAACAGTATACTGAAATCCACCCCTTCTGCTTGATACATAACCTGTCAGTATGATTTTTGGTGTATCTAATCAGCATTATTAAAATATATCATAATATAAAGCTAGATTAGTTCAAATAATCAGGCCCATTAAAGGATCAGAGGTACAGAAATGTATAATTTTAAGGAAAATTTCAGAATAAGTGTTCTTATTTAAACTTAATAGACTAAGAAATAGTATTGTTTAGCAAGGGATCTCATTTTGGGCACATATTAACCATTAATCTGCAAGGCTGGTGACAGTGACTGCAGTCTTTGAAGACAAACACCTGTGTTAGATGGACTTTTCTCATTAATAAAAAGAAGGCAAAATGAAGTAGGAAAGGCACTTTAATAAGATGCTTTATTAAACAAAGGTCCTAAACTTTAAAACAGTCTGACTAAAGAAAAACAACTTTGCATTGTCAACTTATACTTTATAATTAGCAACCTTTCAAAGTAGTGAATAACATAAACATGATGCACCTAAAATAAATGCAATCCAAATCATACACACACTGCCAGCACACACACTGTACATTTTAGCACACATTTACCAATCCCAATACATAAATGATCAGTTTATTTTTAAAAGAAAAACTGGAAAAGATGAGAAACATCCACGCTTACCATGTGGAACTCAGCTGGTCCATAGTCGTGTTCTTAAAAGCTCCAAGTCCAAGAAATGCTAAGTGTTTAAGGAAAAGGTGAATTTTCCAAAGGCTGTTTTTCTATCAAGTTTGACTGAAGTCGTCTTTCTCACTTTAGCCACACTAAAAATCTAAAAATTAAGTTTTATTTCTGATCACCTTCTGATGGGAGGTCTCTGGGACTCAGGCAGATTATTTCTTTAAATCGACGCCACAGTCAAACTTGGGATTGTCTGTGGTGATTATCCAGAATTATAGAGCCATTGGGTCAGAGAGTTCTTTGTCAATATCTGACACAATTGCACTCTGTCAGTGTAGATTTAACAACTTGTAGTTCTGTGTGCTCTAATCTTCAGAATCTGACTTTAGCAGAGCATGATTCTCTTCTCACTTTAAAGGATGCTCTTAAAGAGGAAATGCCTTATTTATAGTCAGCTGTAACACACTGCAACCTGACACGCAGGTGTCTTATATGCGAATGTTAAACCTTTGAAGTATTATTGTTGTGTAGGTGACTCACTATTAATTAGCAAGGTTTTAAGCATCTTAAAAATAATTAAAATAATTTTAAATGGTTTCAAGAATAGTACACAAAATTTTTTAATGTCAGTTGCATGAATGATTACATATATTTATAACAATAGTAAGAAACTCACCTTTCAAAGCAGTTTTATCATACTTTGTGTCCATGCTGAATTGAAAAAATCTAACTTTGACTATTAGTGAGGAAAATATGTATCTCAGAGATCTGTAAATGAGTAACATTATTATCGTTGGATTCTAACATCACATAATAAGCGTTAGTGAAAGAATTTTTAGAATTTCTGCTGTTGTTTGAATTCCATCATTAAAATCACTCTAGTTTTAAGTCATTTTTGTCAATATTTCTAAGTCCATGTTTTAGTAAATGAACTGATATCAGAGTTCCTACTTAAAATACAGTGCTCAAAAAAATTAAAGGAACACTTTTTAATCAGAGTATAGCATGAAGTCAATGAAACTCTTGGGATACAGATCTGGTCAGTTAATTAGCAGAGGGAGTTGTTAATCAGTTTCAGCTACTTTGGTGTTAATTAAATTAATAACAGGTGCACTAGAGGGGCAGCAATGAGACGATCCCCAAAACAGGAACGGTTTAACAGGTGGAGGCCACTGACATTTTTCCCTCCTCTTTTCTGACTTCTCAGAGATTAACTTGTTATTCTGCATATTATGAAGGGGTGTGCAGCTCGCAAAAAGTTGGTATGGGCAAGGACACCACCCAGGTAATAGACAGAAGGTAATGCTTTTTGTTTCAATGTGATACACTGACAACTTTGATAACCTTGATATTGTCACTGAAACAAAAAAGAAACCTGAGGATAAAGAAGCCTCAATTAGATATATCTCCTAGTTGGAAAATGGAGTCAGGCTGGCCTGTCACAAAAGGCTGGATCGATCACTGCCCGGATCTCCAGGATTTATTGCTACATGGTCAGAATATTCTCAACAAGAAGTAGAGGAGGCATTACAAGGCCAAAGCATTACATTAATTCTTCTACAAGTGTGTCATCCAAATTGCACCATTATTGTGTCAAGTGGTATGCAAGGCTCATTGCTCAAGATAATACCATGGCAGTACACAACAGTGCAGATTATGCAATCCACCAAATTCAGCAATGTGGAGCATTCATTTGGAAATGTCCTGAATAGTTTCACCTTTCCGAGTAACTGAACAATGATCTTACTACCCACTGGGGGTGGTGTAGTGGTAGTGCTGCAGCCTCACATTAAGGAGACCTGGGTTCGCTTCCTGGGTCCTCCCTTGGTGGAGTTTGCATGTTCTCCCCGTGTCTGTGTGGGATTCCTCCGGTTTCTCTGATTTCCTCCCACAGTTCAAAGACATGCAGGTTAAGTGCATTGGCAATCCTAAATTGTCCCAAGTGTGTGCCCTGCGGTGGACTGGCACCCTGCCCGGGATTTGTTCCTGCCTTGTGTTGGCTGGGATTGGCTCCAGCGGACCCCCGCGACCCTGTGTTAGGATGTAGCGGGTTGGACAATGACTGACTACCCAGTGGTAAACATCCCTTTAGTTGGTAGAAAGCATTAAAGGAATGTTTCACTCAAAAAGGATATTTTTTTGTACCTATTACTTACCCTCATTGTTTGTAGTGATGTCAGAGAAAACCTTTTATCTCATATTTTCATGGAAATTCCTGATATAATTGGCTTCAAAGCTGAATCTTCTTGACAATATCAAAATACCCATGAAAACATTTCAAAATATGTTAGGTGCCCAGTGATATGCATCCCAAGCAGATGTTTTTTAGCTGAAATATTGCTAAAATAAACCAGAAAATGCCCGTGTGTACAAGAGAGAAATATCTTAGAACATGGTTGAGTTTCGAATTGATGACCTGCCCCCTAATAGTTCATTCATTGGCTGCCATAGTGCACATGATAACAACATTGCAGAGGATGGTCTGAGAATTTAAAGAAAGTTTACAGAAAACATTATCAAAGGGAATGCATGGCTACTATTTGTGCATTGCCAAGTTGCTTCAACAAGCTAAAGGTCAATTCAATGATAATTTTTCACAAACTACAGGTAAAATTCCATTACACCGAACTCCCAGGGACCTAAAAAATATTTCATTATAATGAAAATTTCGTTGTAATGAGATTCTGTATTTGTTACTATAGTGCTTTCTTTAACTTGCGCCCAGGCATTTGCAATCATTTCAATAGCTTCTTTTGTGTTAATTTTAATCTCCTCCTGCCTACAAGTTATGCTGACGAGAATTTTTCTCAGCATTTCCTTGCGAAAATACAGTTTCCTGAAGCGCAATTGCAGCGTCTGTGGAAGATTATTTGTCCGTTAACGGGGCAGGGCAAAAACAGGCTCATAGCGCTGCAGTAAAGTGACACAGAAGCAAATCGTAAAAGATCGGGGTTGCGCTGTAAGTCCCTGTCTTGCACCCCAAAACATGAGGCCGAGTCTCAGTACTTTAGGAAAACCAACTTTATTCAGCTTGAAACAGGAACAGCACACTATTGTAGCATGATCTGCCACTCTGCTATACACAGACACAGCAGTCAGACTGCATCACCCATCAATATCTTTTCTGTTTGCTTTGGCAGAGAGACGCAGAATATCTTTGAGCCAGCTGTTGCCCTGGCAACAGATAAACAGTCTTCCATAGATGCGGAGATCAGACTTCGGGACGCTCTTCGGCTTGTCTTCCAGTTAGGGGAGGTCCCAAGAGAGTTTACAAACCTCACATTTTCTTGAATGAGTGCCGCATTAATAGGAATGTTTCTTGAACGAGCATCTCTGAACCACATAAAAACTGCTTTTTTGATGTCTTCAAATGCAGCAGTTCACATACCTTTGCAACCCAAGATTTTTTTTCTTTTTTCGTTCGGTTTTTCAAGAAAGTTGACAGCATTGATGGTGAATTCTGAATTCACTGACAACATCATTTTTTTTTGCCACAATTGAGAGCTGCAAAAATGTAAAGTTTTTTTTTCTAATATGAACTGTTATCATTTTTTCGTGTCTGCCGTTCCTATAGGAGGTTGACAATGATTTAAATTCCAATAGATGTTTTTTAAATGTTGATGAGCAATAAGCAAAAGGTATCACTGAAAACCGCAGGAAACAAAACGGGCAACAAAAAAAAAAAACAGTACGAGGAAAGTTCGAAGAAAGAAAAAAAAATTACAATGTTTCTGTTTGGGGATCATTGTGCACAACTGAGCTGCAGCCACAGAACTAACTGCTCTGTGAATGATTCATTCAGGCATTTCAAGGTCTTTTGGGCACTGCGTTATAATGAAAGTATCTGCTGAATGTACTTTGTAGTAACGCGATTTCTATAGACTCGTGTCATATGGGGAAACTGTCTGGACCATAAAAATACTTTGTTGTAATGAAAATTTCGTTGTAAAGATATTCATTATAATGGAATTTTACCTGTACTAATGAAAAACCCTGAAGTACTGCAGTTGTTGCTTGAAGACTAACACATGTGGCTAGAGGCCATTCTTTAATTCAATGGCTCAATCCCTTTTGAATGGGGCGACAGGTCTTAAAGTAACAAAGGCCAGACCAAGACTTCACTAAGTCTGTGTCAGAAACAGATATCTCCAAAGCAGCCTTAAACTCAAAAGACAGGTTTACAGACTTGAACAAACCGAAAATGGGACTCAGGCTTTAAAACTTCAAAATATTTTAATTCCACAAGAATGCCTTTTGAAGCAGAGGATGATTGTAAACAGTGGTGTAGTGGTGTCTGGAGAAGTGGGTATAGTGTAAATTTAGCCCCAAAATTTTTTAGCGGCCTACACAACAAAAGAAAAAAGTGCCCAGTTATTAATAGATAGATAGATAGATAGATAGATAGATAGATAGATAGATAGATA
>JANRMT010062804.1:17065400-17098538 GCA_026402145.1 Polypterus bichir lapradei | reverse complement strand
ATAGATAGATAGATAGATAGATAGATAGATAGATAGATAGATAGATAGATAGATAGATAGATTGATACTTTATTAATCCCAAGGGGAAATTCACATAATCCAGCAGCAGTATACTGATACAAAAAACAATATTAAATTAAAGAGTAATAAAAATGCATGTAAAAACAGACAATAACTTTGAATAATGTTAGCATTTACTCCCCCAGGTGGAACTGAAGAGTCGCATAGTGTGGGCGAGGAATGATCTCCTCAGTCTGTCAGTGGAGCAAGACAGTGACAAAAGTCTGTCACTGAAGCTACTCCTCTGCCTGAAGATGACACTGTTCAGTGGATGCAGTGGATTCTCCATGATTGACAGGAGTGACAGTCTTACATATTTAGTTCCCACTAGAAAGGGACAGTACTATACTGTATACATCTACTGCCTGACTTCATTCACTTCAAGGATCCTTATGAGATCAACAAACCAGAGATGCAGATTTTGCAGATCTGTCTGGTTCATAGATTACAGAGTGATTCAACAGCATAATGCATACGTTTTCTTAGTCCATGGGGAAAGTAGATTCTTTTGTAAACAGTGTCTTAGAATATCTAATCTGCAACAGATAGTGAAGGCCAGAGAGTGACACAATTATAAAATTAAAATGATTTGTCAGTAGCAGTATGCGAAAATTACTGGTGGTACAGAGGCCCATTTCATTAATAGTAGAATAGTAAAATTTAAACAGCTGATTTTCAAAATAAAATACTTGGATTTGATTATTCTGAATATTCATTAACTATGACAACAGAGAGCAACAACAAGGCTGTGGCAATTCATTATTGGTGTCTACAAAAAAAACATTAGTCATAAAATTATTCGCATGAAAATGGTACCAACACATTAGCACAGTTTCAAGTTTAAAATCAGCATTTCTCAGGAAGAATAGTGTACCTAGCTAGAAATGCTTTAATGTCTGGGCCGTTTGGACACTGGGTAGTGCTCGGGGAAAATAGTGTAAGTGTAATGTTATAAACTCCGCCCCAACACCTGTTAATCTGTCTATACTCAAAAATAAGCACTGATGTGGTAGGTCAGGTTGAAATATCTGATTTTTAAAATGCAACCAACCAGAATTTGTTGACACCTAGCAGATTTGAAGCTAATGAAAGTCAGGGAAGCTAACTTAACACTAGCCACCACATGAGCAAATTGGAACAACAAAAAATAAATGAAATTAAATAAAAAAGCTGCTGGTTAAAGCTGTAGAAACACTGTATTAACATAATTTACAAATCTTGCTATTATAAAGTACTCACCATGGTTGACGTGTTCTTCCATTGAATTTGCAACGTTGATCGGAGATTTAGCGCCTCCACCGTCAGCACACCCTCCGACTGGGGTTGGGAACTGAGAGGCTGTGGGCATTGGGCTGTGGTTACCTGTCCAGCTGGATAGTAGCAATAATGTAGCTTCACAAGGTTGTTTGTTCTGAAAGCTAATTTTTGTTTGTGTGGTTCGCTTCATTTTCACCATTAACTTGGTTATATTAACCTTTCACGTGAGGACGTATTTTGGTGTGTAACAATGCACCGACAGGAAGGTGGCAGCAAAGGATATTTTTCCCGGTTTAGCAAAGGAACGGCATGTCCTGCCCTACTCTGCCTCTGATTGCCGTAATCCCTTTTACCTAACCAATCGTTAGTTCTCCCAAAATGTAACCAAAACAGACAACAATGGCAGAAAAAAATTGACGTGCCTGCAGCACATAAATGCCTATCAGCATGTCAGTGTGGATGTAGACTGTCACAGTGTGTGTACTGAAAAGCGATGTATACCTGCGTATATCCTGTATTACACTGCAGCGTATACCCATAACAGGGGGATTTAGAAGTGGGTATACGCTGTGGCAACCTAATAAGAAGTGGGTACATGCCGTGTACCATCGTATACCCTGGACTACACTACTGACTGTAAACCTTTGGTTGAAAAGGACAAAAAACATTTTTTTAATGTTCAAAGAATTTATTAAATAAACAAAAGAAGAACAGAATGGCAGCAAGAAATGGAGAAAAAGGCTAAAGAGAATGCCTAAAAAGGAACAAACAAGTGTATACAGTATATAATTCAGAGATAGCAAAACAAAGCAAAAAAGTCTACAAAAACCAGAAAATTTCAAATATTCTAAATCTACAGTCTGAATACAAAAGGCTGAGAGTTTTCATTCAGCAGTGACTTAGTGGTGGCCCCACCCCTTGGGGTTCCAGCAATAAAACACGAGGAGTGTAACCATGAAGAAACATATCTACACCACACACAAATACCACAAAATATTTAAACAAGACAGTATTAACCATTACATAAGCACGTAGAATATAAAAATAAAACATTAAAAAAGAAACTATACTTAAGCCAAGAAAAAAAGCGTGGTTTAAAAATAATAAACAAGCCCTTTGAAGCAGAGGATGACTGCAAACCTTTGGTTGAAAAGGGCAAAACATTTTTTTTTTTATTTATTAAATAAACAAAAGAAGAGAATGGCATGAAATGCAGAAAAGGGCTAAAGAGTATGCCTAAAAAGGAACAAACAAATGTATATATAATCCAGAGATAGCAAAACAAAGCAAAAAGGTCCACAAAAACTAGAAAATTTCAAATATTCTTTGAAAAGTCGAAGATTGATCCATAGTCCACAACTAAAACTGATCTTCTAAGGAACCTAAATCTACAGTCTGAATACAAAAGGCTGAGAGTTGTCATTCAGAAGTAACTTAGTGGTTTCCCCACCCCTCGGGGTTCCAGCAATAAAACACAAGAGATGTAACCATGAAGAAACATATCTACACCACACACAAATACCACAAAATATTTAAACAAGACAGTATTAACAATTATATCAACATGTAAAATATAAAAATAAAACATTAAAAAGGAAAAAATATTTTAGCCAGGAAAAAAAAACCTGGTTTAAAAATAATAAACAAGTAATTTGAGACTTTTTTTATGGATCTTTTTATACTGTTTGCTATTATTTAACCTGGGTGTCCCCTGAAGCCAGTTGTATCAGGAGCTCTGTGACTGCCATTCTCCATGAAAGCATAAGATTAACTTTTTTTGGCCATCACTACAAAAAATCGTGTTATGGGGAGAGTGTGTGTAACACATAAAAAAAAATCATCTTTCAGTGGAGTAATTTATCATGAAGTGTATGACAGCCTGCCTCTTGACCTGTAAGACTTTTTAACACCACTGAGAGCCTTGATGCAGTCATTGACACAAAAATTTCCTCATTGGCACATCTGTACTAGCCATATGACAGACCACTCAGCCTCTTACAGACTCTATAGATTCAGCGCTTATTACACTTTCTCACCAAAGGAGGCAATGTAGAGCAATATCAGGTGTGTTTCAATGGAGTAAACATGGCGATAACGTGACCCTATTTGGTTATCACTTGATGTTTTGCCCAAACATGCTGTTTGTGAGCATAACAGGCATGTAAACCTATACATGTGCATACAAGAATACTGGACTCTTCATCTTCAACGAAAAACTGATAAGTAACAGACTGTTCAGCTCAACATAATTCACCCGTCTCTATTCAACAAATTGATAGCTCAATCTGTTTGATCTCCAAAGATGATATTCACACAGACTTGTCCAATGTTCCGAGACATATTTATTCATTATTTTGAGGAGAAGAAGAGCATTTTGAAAAATCATGAAATCCTTAAACAAAATCATCAGCACTTGGCGCTCAACCTTCTTATCTAATGTGACAAATTCTGTCAAACCCCATAACTAGAATAAAAGAACAAATCTACCAGGTTATGGAATTATTTTAAATTGCTTCACTCCTTATTATTCATTTCTGAAAAATTCTCCCAAAGGACCTGAATCCCCTATAACTGCGACATACTAGTGCCTTTAAATGTCAGTTCAAATGATACAAATTTTGGGAAACATTTGGTGACCTGTGTCTAGTGAAGATACCAGTATGTGAAGAGAAAACAAGGACATGAATATGCAAGTGGCACATATAAATTGTAGGGACAAAGGCCTATGGCTGCTGATGGGACCTGCTCTCCCATAAATGATGTCATAACTCTTCTCTTGTCTTGAAGGAAGCTGTTCTCAGTGTCCAAAAGAAGCCCCAAACATCCTTCTGTTCACTTGGTCATCATAAGTTTTATTATGTTTTATTTTCATTCATCATAGTCATATTGGCTTTTTTATGTTCACTTCATGTCCACTTGAATTGGTCACTGTGCCTTGGGATCCTTTTTGGTGATTCATTACGTCCCCAGTCATGTTTTTCAAATCTTTCTTGTACTGAATTACAAGGCTACCTGCCTCTTTAGATTGGGCTAACATGCTCTGCTATTGTACACTACATGAGTTGGTCATTTATTCATTTGTTAAAATTCTGATACCTTTCTTGATATGTTTTTTCATTTAGAAATTTACATTCAAGCTGATATTTTCATTTTGTGCTATGTATGATGGAGCTTAATGCCAGTCCAAGCAACAAGGTCTTCTAGTGTGGTTGGCAGTGTGTAACTGGGCAGGCATTAAGACACATGGGGGAAAAAAAGAAGCTGGTGCGACGTGGCAAACCGAGATCCACGAATGGTGTGTGCTGATTGGTGAGGACCGGTGGCCAAATAGGCGCTGCTCACTTGATAGGTGCCAGGGCCTGGAGTGACATCTAAGGATACAAAAGGCAGAAGGAGTTGTTGGGGTAACAGTGGCATTAAACCTTGAAAAGGTAATATGAATATCAGACTGGAATACCCACAACTGGCGGCCAATTGGTAGGGTGTGATTTTTAAATTTTATGTAGCAGAAGTTAAAATATTCTAAGTTTCTAACAATTTAGAATGCAATTGGAAAAACCAAAGCCAATGTACAATACAAAAAATGGCAGCAAAAGTTTGAGAAAGGTTATATAATCTGGGCCAGTATGCAGACATTTGATCAGGAATACACCAAACTGCCTGTTTTAAAAATCCACGTTTATATTGAATTATTAGGGAAATTAGATGCCACATTCTTAAAGGAGAACTTTACTCAGAAATTATATTTTTTAATTTGTTACCCCATATAGATTGTATTGATGGCTGAGAAAAAAATCATTCATGTTTAATGAAGAACACAAATAAAAAAAAGTTTATGATATTATACAAGTCAATGGTGACCAATGCTGTACAACATCATACAATTTCAAAATACGTACATGGAAAAATAAAGTCTTACTGAAGGTCCACCTCTCCTCCTCATTCATGGATCAAGAGTCTCATTTTCAACTGAAAAGCTCAATCTGTTGTGACTTGTGGTTCCTGTTGAGGATGTGTGCTGATATTTTTGGAAGTATTTATTTAACAATATTTTAACAAAAAGGTATGTGTTTTGCACATTTTGATCATACAACTGGATAACTGACATGAGGATTATGAAATTCAAGCAATGTGAGATTTTTGTTTACTTATTTCAATGGACTTTTTCACATTGTTTTCCATTGAATCAAACTTTATCTCTGTTCTGAATGAAAACATGAAATTAATAACATCATTCTCGACAATAATTTGTGAATGCCTAATGACTCCTAAGCCATTAACAGCTGTGTTTGGTGTACTCCCAGATGGATTTAAAGTTGAGAAGGACAAATAAACTGTAATTGCCTTTGCTACCCTGCTAGCACATAGATTTGTCTTGCTCCACTGTAAGAATCTCAGGTACTGTGCTGCACTTCTGGGGTATAAGCCTTTATGAAGTTTAATACTTTCGTCAACTTTCTGAAGTCCTCAATCCAATGTTAATTCCATTGTTTCAGTTCAGTATCAAATAGAGCCAGAGTTTACGCCAGAAGTATTATTTGCAAGGCAGGAGCAAGACTTTAATGGGGGATCTGCCCATCTCAAGACACACATCCATAATGACTCCAACTAGGCCAATGTATTGTGACCAATCTCCATAACTGGCCTGTATTTAGGAAGTATGTGAAAACAGAACATTTAAAGAAAGCCTACATGCAAACCCAGGAAAAACATACAAAATCCAGGGCTGTGAGGTAGAAGTGGTGACCTTTGTGTCTCTATGTTCACCCCAGCCTACATTTAAGAAGCCCTGATGCTTATATATTATCTCTTTCATAAGGACCTTTTGTTGTATAAACCTGTAAAATTTCCTGACAACTTTCTCCTCCCAGCTCCAAGCGCTGCTTTGTGGGTCCTGCAATAACTCTCATCTTGTGTTTGTCTGTAAGGTTCTATTAAAGTTGTTGTGAAACCTTACATTTTAAAATCAGTTATTTTTCATCTAATTCTAATAGCTTTGCACTTGCAATTGTGATGCTAACTCTGCTTTGTAATTATCTTTAATCTACCTTCTGTTATTTTGCATTGTGTCATATGTAAAGCATCTTGTAATGGTGCTCACTTTAAAATGTTTATCAATTCATTGACTAACCTTCATAATTGACTTCAGGGATGCAGTGAGATGGAGCCTACCCCAGCAACATTAGGTGCAAGGCAAGAGCCCTGAACCCAATTCTGACTTTTATGTGTGACATATAAAACAAAGACATCCTTGTGATGTTTCAACACCTTATCCTAGGTTGAGACCGGCCTTGCATTTCATTGAAAGTTTCCAGCTCCCTGTAACACCGAGTTTCCTAAATTAGTTTTCCAGTTTTGGAAAACCATGTGAGCCAGATAGCTAAAACTGACCTAAGTGTTTTATAAAGGTACTATAATGAATAAATCCAGCATTAAATCTTTTTGATGATATTGTATTCTTCTACCTTCCAGAGAGGTATTGAAATGAGTCTGATTGCTGCCAGCAGCACTTCTTGACTAGTTTTTGAGACAGATGTCTTCTGTTCTCTTGTTAATGCTGTGACTTATACTGTTCATATTCTTTTTCTGAGTCATCTCTGCGGTTTCTTTGTCTGTCACCCCTCAGAGACAAATGAGGTGAGGAATTGTAGAACACAGGACTTTGGATTTCAGAAATGTGAAATGTACAGCAAGTAGAGTTCAGCACAAAAACGAACAGAATGCAAGAATCTGGCAGAATTTCAAGTCAACTGCTTAGCTAGGCAGCTGCTCTAAATGCAACCACAAACTGAATAAGTGATCAACTTTTGGTTTTGAGGGTGGAGGACCCAGTGAAGCACTCCAGAGGTGACTATGAATAGATACCGCACCTCTGAATAGTGAAGGCAGGTGATGTTGACCACACTTGTCTTCTCGCCTGGGCTATTTCATATTTGTTTGGAGGTGGGCCAGCTGTGGAGAAAGAGATAGGCATCACATGGCATGAATTATGAATCTGTGCGTGGTCCTGCAAGTCTCAGTAGGTCAAACTCACCTTTCATTGATATCTGATGCTGTTTGTTCCCAAATGTGTAGCGGGGGACTTAAACCGGACTGGTTGGTGTGGTCCTAGTGTGGATACCAGCTTGTAATGTGCTGGTGAGGGCCACTGTGAACAGTAGGTGAGAGAGACAGAGGGGAAAACAATTTTAAACAAATGGTGACATGAGTGTTGAACCCAGGTATTACAAAGTACTAGTTAGATATTCAATGTAAAGGGTTCATGGAAAGACACTTTTTCCTGATATATTTCTTCTAAGACGCAAAACACCTTTACAAAGCTTAACAAAAACATAAAATCCCAGGATTTGGTGGCCACACTTTAAACATATCAGAAGAAACAAAGCTCAGGCCATATAAGAAAGCATACTATGGTGTTGTCAAACAAGTTGTTGGGGGTATATTTCCCGCTGAGGCCTCAAAATGTATATATCATTTTTAATGTGAAAAAGTACCTTCTGCATTAGCTTGTCTGTTCGTCTGTAAAACACAACTTGAGAAAATAAAAAGCTACATCTGTTATGAATCCAGTTTTAGATACCATGAGACTCCATCCATCCATCCATTCATTATCCAACCCACCACAGTATATCCTAACTACAGGGTCAAGGGGGTCTGCCGGAGCCAATCCCAGCCAACATAGGGCGCAAGGCAGGAAACAAACCCCAGGCAGGGCACCAGCCTACCGCAGCCATGGGACTCTGGTAATTTCATTTCTAGACTATTTTTAATTATATTTGTGGTGGTTTATATATATTATTCTGTTTGTGACATTACCATGGTGCCATCTTGCAATCCTGCATTATTGTTTGTATGTGTCACTGTTTTTTAATGGCCGACCCTTACCCATCCCTCTTCCCCAATCGACGGTTTAAAGACGAGTAAGCAAGGGCAGAAATGTAAAAAAGTGTGGGAATATATTAAGTGAAGCACAATGACAAAAACAATACAAATGCCCGACGTAAAATAAAACTATAAATATATATATACCTCCACCAAACCTGCAAAATGAAAACACTACATATATAATAGCAAAAAAGCCCCCTTGCCCCTGCAAATGTATAACTAACACAAAACACAAATAATATCAATGAATGAGAACTGAATGTGAAATTGAGTCCGGTTAAATCAATGTCCAGAATGCGCATGATTGATCAAAAATAGATGTGTCTGAATCTTCCGGAAAAACTGGAACAATCTCACCGTGCTTCTGCGGTGTATGGTGGATAATAATCTCTAACCCCAGGGTTTCTGGCAATGACTGAGCTGTCGTGAATCCTGCAGAAAGAGAAGCAAATCTGGAACAAAGCATGATGTAAATAGTGGCAGAAAATGATGAGTGGTTGTCGGTAAATGAAATCTCCATCTTTCTCCTTCTTTCCCACTTTCCCTCCTGATCATTTAAATAGTGATGATCCAGATGTAACTTAAAATCCCGGCCCTGGAGCCTTATGTATAAACGGTGCTTACGCACAGAAATGTTGAGTACAAATGTTTCCACATTCAAATCGCGATGTATAAAACCTAAACTTGGCATAAAGCCACGCACATTTCCACGGTAGCTCATAACCTGTCGTACACCAGTTCTCCGCTCGGTTTTGCAGACTGGCGGCACCCAGTGTCAAAGCAATGCTACTGTTCCTGTGTGGTTTATCTTTGTTTTTCAGATCCACACCCCTGATGCAGCTTTATAAATACACTGAAATTAACCGCATATTGTTTATTAGTTTAATGCATCTGATTGTAATTAACCTGTAACAATATAATGGTCCACAGAAGGGTCAAACTATTCCAAATACCATAGCTGCTTTAGCGTTGTTACTCTCACTGCACTTTCTTCTTCTTCTTTCAGCTGCTCCCGTTAGGGGTTGCCACATCGGATCATCTTTTTCCGTATTACTCTTACTGCACCACTTGGAGCAGCTGATTGGAAAGAGAATTATCAGTATACAGCATCAAGCACACGCTGTCTCATGCTTCCTATTTGAACTGCTTCTCACACGCCAAATGCTTCAAAACCTTTCCTGTATGGACCTCGTGGTTCAGAAACAGTTTCATCCCAAGAGCTCTAAACGCACTCTATCAGTCCATTAACTGCTCCTTGTAGAACTGTTTGTACTTATAAGTACAATTACCTCACTGTAAACCTGTGACACAGTTATAATATTGCACAACCCGAGCAACTTTATAAAACACGTATTTACATATGATGACGATATCATTTTTAAGATGAAATGCAGCAAAATATGTTTATTATATTATACAGATAAAACTTTAACTTCATTTAAATAATCTATATTGTTAATAATTAAAGGACACATTGTCGCTACGCTAGCAAGGATCTGGCGCTCCGTTCACGGATTGTTCCTGCCTCGCCCTGTATGCTTCACTGGGACTGGCATGAAGGACAGAATAATTAAACGTGTATTATGAAGATATTTCAATGTTCCTTAAAAGTTTTGAAGAATCGGCATTATAAGCTTACAGATGGCTTAACGTCTATTACAGAGCTGATTGCGTGGCGATTGGGTATTTGGAGAAAGAAAAGGAAGGACAAGAATCAGAGATTAGTACGTTTGAAAGAGACAGTACTGCTGCAATACATTATTTCATCAAAGGTCGCGCACAATCACTGCGGCACCCTGTTCCCATGTTTAATAACATGCTTTAACTTCTCTCTCATGAAAATGATATCACGTATACATCTCAGTATTTTAGTTATTCAGAGAGCTGTAATATCATGAATGTAATGGATTCTGTGTCCTGTCAGAGAAAGAGAAAGCCAGTTTAAGAAGCTCATAGTGGTTCACACACATAGAGCACATAGAAGATCAAATACAAAGCAAAGCATTTAACGTACTACTTTAGTTACGATGGGATTTGAGAAACTAGTAAATTAAACAATTTTATGATTAAGTTTATGATGTTCTACTTTAATGACAAAATAAACTACATGATTAAAGAAATTTTCAAGATTAAAGTTGATATTTCGTGCTTTTTCCCCACTGTGTGCCCTTTTTTTTCTCTGTATCCTAATAAGCTTTCATATGACACTCAGACAGTGGGCTACGACTCACTTTGTCACGGCGACTTTGATATGTGACTTCTTTTTTATGTCGGACACTGTGCGACTTTGTGAACTTGAGCTTTCGAGTTTCTCCGACACGCTGTTACTCGTTCAACTTCCTTTTCTTGTTTATACCACTGTTTAAACCAACCAATAGTACGTTTTTCCTTACCTCCACTTGGTATTCGCTGAAATTATTCTATTTTTCCTCGTGGTTTTGCCATTGTCTTTTCACAGAACGCTGAGCTTAAGGGCTATTTATATTGATTTACATATTCAAAGAGGCGTAATTCTGGGAGGAGTTGTGGCGGGACAGCAGGCGCATGCACGTACGTTACTTTTCACGCTGATCTGGATTTATGTAGCGGAACAACGTGGAAGTTTGCATACGCACGGATTCCTGCATCTGGATTTTTCTGTGCATACGCACATTCCCACTTTTGTGCTTACACCATGTTATAGTGTGAGTTAGCCCCCTTTTTATTCATCCTTAGCATGAACATGGTCATGGCAGACATCCAAATGCAGTACCCCATGAATATTACTACACGCCAACAATGTCCTACTTTTGAAGGAAATGGGCCACAACTTCAAGCTTCAAATGTAACAATGGATGTCATTACTGGAAGAGAAGGGACTGTGGCTTAACATCAAGAAGATGTAGTACATGAAGTGTGGCCTGCACACAGATATTATTATCTGCGTGGATGGTAAACACATCAACAAAGTCATTCAATTCAAGTACCTTGGCTCGTTCATCTGTTTTGATGGTGACACCCTAAAAGCCATGCAAGCACAAGTCAACATGTTGTGCCTGAAGTGGCACCAGGTTACTGGAGCCCTATGTGACCACAGGATGCCTAAGTACCTGAAGGCAAAGATCTATAAGACCATTGTCCACCTAGTTGGACTGTACTGAGCAGAATGCTGGTTGGTGACCATGAAGCATGAATAGGTGCTCCATGTCATGGAAAGGAGAATGCATCTATGGACATTTGGCCTAACCCAACTTGACCATGTTATGAATGAAGATGTGTAGAGGATAATAGGTGTGGTGCCACTCACAGGGATAATGCACAATGCACACCTCTAATGGTACAGCCACATGATCCGCAACAATGAGGAGTTTTTGGCTAAGACTGCTCCTAAGTCTCAGTCTAAAAGGAAAATGCCCCCCCACAGAAAACTCACAAAGCACTGGCTTGACTGGCTGAAAACAGGCTTGCAAAAAGTCAACATCACCCCCCCAACACCTTGGATCACAATAAATAGAGATTGACATGCAAATCAGCAGACCCTGTACCAGTTGGAGACAAATGCTATAAAGAAGATTAATAAATATTTATAGCAAAATCAACATTGTCTTTTTTGAATTTGAGTTTTTTCTAGTCAAGTGTATGAGGTACAAGTCAGTGATGAGGTATGAAAAGGCCATAAATATTTGCTCCTTTAAATGTTGCTACAATAATATAATATTAATAATAATACATCTTTTTTAATAGGTGCTTTTCTTAGCACTCAAGATCACCTTACAATAAAATTAAACAACATTAGTAAAATAAAAACAAGAGAATGATAAATCGCAAAGCAATAATTAGAAAACAAACAAAGATAACAGGCAGTAACAGTGTAGAATTAATAATTGGTATGCCAGTTTGAAAAGATAAGTTTTGAGGGTAGTTTTAAAATGTGTTATTGAATTGAGCTGACGTATATGAGAGTGAAGAGAATTCCAGAGTTGAGGAGCACTATGAGAGAATACTCGAGCTCCCATAGCACTGAGTTTGATGTGTGGTACAGAAAGTAGAGCTGCAGATGAGGATCTGAGTGAGCGAGAGGAGTGTCAGTCTGTAGGAAATCAGTGAGGTAGGGGGGAGCAAGGTTGTGGAGAGCTTTAAATGTTAAGAGCGGTATTTTGTATTGTATTCTGTAGTTAACAGGGAGCCAGTGAAGCTGAGAGAGAATAGGTGTAATATGTTCAGTGGATTTAAAACAGGTTATTATCCTGGCAGCAGAATTTTGAAAAAGATGTAAGCGATGTATAAGTTTTTGTGAGACGCCAGATAGAATAGCATTACAGTAATCTATACGTGAGGTGACTAGGGCATTAACCAATACTTCAGTACCGTGTTGCGTAAGAACAGAACGAAGTCTAGAAATGTTTCGGAGATGGAAGAAGGCAGTCCGAGAAATGTTACTTATATGGGAAGAAAAAGAGAGAGTACTGTCAAGAATAACGCCCAGGCTTTTAACTTGGGAAGAGATGTTTGGGTTAATATTGTTAATTAAAATAGTTTTATTGTGAGTGATGAGAGGACCAGAAGATAGTAATGTGAAGCAGATTCGTAATCTGTGCCAGGCAAAATCAATACTGGGACTTAAAAAATATATTGAGCAAGTACTGGGGAAAACTAAAATATCCAAGTAAAATGAAAAAAATAGATCAAAACCAAAATAAGTCTAGCACAAGGCCTACTGAAAATTGAAGCTAACACTAGAGAGCATTGTTTATTCTGTACCCAGCAGAAACATAATGTTGACTTGGCTGTATTTATACCTGAACTTGCTGTTGCATTGCAAAACCGTGGTCGGGTGTGTCTTGTTTTCATAAATTGTGCAAAATGAAATGATGGCAAGACCTTCTTTTTAAGTATGCAGGGGAATTTTATTTATCAGAGCTCTTACATCCACGTCATCCATGCTCTATATTAACTCTAAAACTAAAACAATCAAGGTCCCTTTTTCTGGTGCTTTCCTTATGACACAGGTGCCTAAACAATGCCTGATAATAATAATACATTTCAATAACATATTTTAAAACAAAACTGCACATATATGTATTAATATTTTGTTGACACATAAATATTACCTCCCCTTCCTTAAAAAAATGATAGAACACAATCAGCATAACATGTCCTATGACTTCAGCATATATTATCGAATACTGCAACCTACAAATACCAATGTTTTAATAATTGCCTGTCAATATAAATAACAATACAAAGGAACATGGCAATGCAAAACAGAATCTCGGTATCTTATGGACAAATACTCATTATATAATGTCAAACACATTCTAAAAACACAAGAACATTTTCATTTTTAAATATGGCAGCAATCCACCTTTACTCTTTACAATTCACAGATCTAGAACTGTTCGCTGTTTGACTTCTCATCCAGACCTGGTGCAATATGAGGGTAAATGTGATCCTGAACTAGGCAATGATTCAGTGGTGTAAGTATCAGGTAACGGTGGTGTGTTTTCAGGTGTGCAAGCTTCAGGTGAGACTGGTGTGTTTACATGTGTGGATTGTAATTGTGTGTCACACTGTTCACCTGGCTCTGTGTTTGTGCTGGTGACTTAAAATTGTCCACTGGTGTGTTACGATATTCAAGCAGACTGAGATATGGGTCTTTTCCATCTGCATAAGCTTTGTCCAGAAGTACTTTGGCTGTCTGCACAGTTCTTTCAACAAGACCATTACTCTGTGGGTAGTGTGGACTTGAGGTGATGTGTGTGAATTCCCACAACTTGGCAAATGATTCAAACTCCTTTGATGTGTATTTGGGTCCATTGTCTGATATTAATGTCTCTGCAATGCCATGTCTGGTGAAGGCTGCTTTGAGGTTGTGTATCACAGTTGCTGATGTGGTGGTGTGAAGTTTGTCTAATTCAAAATATCTGCTATAGTAGTTAACAGTTATGAAGTAGTTTCCACTGTTCCATGTGAATATATCCGTACCTACAACTTGCCATTGCCTGTCTTGGATGCGGTGAGGTATCATGGGTTCTTTGGTGTTCGATGGATGATGTTCCAGACAAATCTGACACTTTGCTACAATTGCCTCTATTTGCTTTGACTTGCATGGATCGTCATTAGCATTTGTTCTCTGAGACTTGTAGGAATGACCATTTTTTCTCCCTTAAAGACAATTCCATTGATTTTGGACAACTCATCTCAGTGATTCCAGAACTGCAAGATGCTCTGGGGGAATTTTCTCCTCTCCTCAGGCCATCCATTGTGAATAGCTGTTCTCAGAGCATTAAGATGTTCATCTTTCTCAGCTTCAACTTGTATCTCCTTTAATCTAGTCTAGTCTCTCGTAGACCCTGTCTGCAAGGCCAAATTCCAACTCCAGTTATCCAATCGCTTCGCAGCATTGGCACAATCAGAGGATGTCAACGTCGAAGAAAGACAAATTTCGAATACCATCATGGACTGCGCCAAGGAAATGTGCCCGCCAACTCGCCATCGAACACAGCCATGGATATCTGATGAATGCTTGGATATGGTAAATGAACAAAAGCTAGTCAAACTGTCCAATTTCGAACAATATCAGCAGCTCAACAGAGAAATCCGCCGTCAGATGAAAGAAGAGCGAGAGGCCTACTGGAACCAAGTGGCGGCCGACCTGGAACAGGCAGCTTCCAAACACGAGTACCACACGCTCTATCGAACTCGATGACTGAGTGAAAAGGCCAAGTCAACAAATGACAACATCCGAAATGCCAATGGAACCTTCGTTCGATCACCAACAGAGCACCTTCAACGATGGAAACAATTTTTTGAGGAGCTGTACAATCACCCCCCACCACAAGGCGCACCATTGGAACCACCAAGCATTGACCCGCCAGAGGTCCAAATGTCTGACTCTGAGCCAACTATGGAAGAGGTCCGGACTGCCGTTCGAACTCTGAAAAATGGCAAGGCACCAGGACAGGACAGTGAAGTGCTGGAGTTTTAGAGTGGAAATAATAGATCATTATTTGGAACACATGCATTTCATGTGTATTCTGTTTCTTCAATAATCTGTGTTAACACATTGTTAAAACAGAAACATTTTAATATTTTAGTAGTAAATGACAAAATGTTGGCATAAACTATATAATGTGCGAAGCCTGAAGTCCAAAGATCAAATAAACACTTTCACAAAAGGTTCATGGATGATACAACAGCTTCCGTGGTGTAGCGCTATTTGCTGACTTGTAATCAAGAGTCCCTGGTTCGATCCCGACTGCCTCCTATATTTGCCGTTTTCAGCAGAGAGCTGCTCTTATTGATGGTCCTTGCGTGTGTGTGAACTGTTAACATTTGAATCTGATGATTGCATATAGTGCTGAACTGACCTCTCTCTACTATTCTTTCCTCTACATGTCCTGGAGTACAAAAGAAACAGCACCGTACAGCAACAGGGAGACTTGCAAGATCAGGAAAAAAAAAAAAAAAACACGCGGTTACTGATTACAAGTGCAAGATGTTATGCAAATAAATATGAATAATATGAATAATGTTGCATCCATGCCACAATGTTTTCCGAAATGTACCATACAGGTCATAAAATGAATATTTCCAAATATCATATATACCTATGTCTCTGTTTTTTTTTTTTTTTTTGATATCATAGACCATAAGGTGCATACTAATTCAGCGTGAGCAGGAACACTCAATAAAACTGAATAAAAAAATTCAAGTGACGGTGACATACAAATAGGGCAGATTCATCAGTGTTTGTGTGTCAGCTTTTATCCCTCCAGATCAGAGAATGTCCAGTTTCATTGCCTCAAAACACCACTCACATTTACAGTTAATCCCAGTTTCAAATAAAAACTAATAGCGTCAGATCCCTGGGGTGGTAGTATGTATCGTGATTGTGAATGAGAGAATAAAAGTGAAAAAAAAGATAACTTTTACAAGTACTATAAATATACACCGTCTGTTACAGACGCAAATCAAATATATGTGTTTACTGTATAATAATAACAATAAGAGCAGTTTACTACTGAAAACAGCACATATAGGAGGCAATCAGGATTGAACTGGGGACTCTTGATTACAAGTCAGCAAATCTTACCACTACGCCACAGAAGATGTGGGGTCATCCTTGAACCATTTGTAAAAGTGTGTATTTGATCTTTAGACTTCAGGCTTCACACATTAGATAGTTTATGCCAACATTTTGTTATTTACTACTAAAATATGAAAAACGTTTCTGTTTTAACAATGTGTTTACACAGATTATTGTAGGAACGGAACACACATGAAATGTATGTGTTCCAAATAACAATCTATTATTTCCACTCTAAAACTCCAGCACTTTACTTCCAGATAATCAAGGCATGAGCTGGGAGAACTTTGTGCATGTTCTGTGATGGTGGGGGATGGAATAGCAGGCTGCTTGCTGCTTGTCTTTATCGGCACATTTACAGGAGAAAAGACGCTGACTGAGAGGTGCGATGGAATTTAAGGAGGGCCAGATCTACGAGTTTTTTTGTAGGCTCTGGTAATTCTAGTGTTAAAACTAGGCAGCCTAAATGTAAAACTTCAGCAATTCTCTTTACCTTAATTTGGTCAGATATTACAAATTTCAATTTATGGTCCCCTTTAGAATACTTGGACACATTACCCTTTATCATGGTGCAGTTTATCCATGTTAAATTAAAAGTAAATGAGATAACAAGAGTGATGAAGGGAATTTCACTGTAGTGTCATCAACAAATTTAATGATCCTGGTGTTGTTCTGAGAGGCCACACAGTCATAGGTAAACAGGGTGTAGAGCACTTGACACAGAACACAGCCTTGGGGGCAGCCGGTGCTGATTGTTCTTGTGCCTGATGTTTGGTTTCCCACTCTGACTGACTGGGGTGTGTCTGTAAGGAAAATCAGCACCCAGCTGCAGAGATGATGTCACTCCAAGGGAGACAAGTTTATTGCACAGTTTACATAGGACAACTGTATTGAACGCTGAGCAATAGTCAATAAACAGCACTTTTACATATGTGTCCCTTTTCTCCAGGTGTGTGAGGATTGTGTGGATGGCAGCATTGACTACATCATCAGTGGACTGATTGCGGCGGTAAGCATACTGTAGGGGGTTGAAGGTTGCTGGAATTGACATCTGCATGTGTGCCATGACTAGTCTCTCAAAGCACTCAATCACAATAGAGGTGAGTGCAATGGGACGATAGTCATTAAGACAGCTCACCTGGGATTTCTTTGGAAGTGGCATGATGGTAGTGGTTTTGAAGCAAGAGGGCAAGGATGCCTGTGTCAGGGAGAGATTGAATATGTCCGTGAGGACCCCGGTCAACTCCGATGAACAGGCCCTGAGTGCATGCCCCATGATGCAGTCAGGGCCTGCCGCCTTGCGGGGGCTGATTTGAATCAGGACCTGACGCACCTCCGCTGGTGTTACTGACAGTGGTGCATCATACGTGCCTCCAGTGACTGGTGCTCCCCACCATGGAAATGGGTGTTAAGCTCCTCAAAATGAGCATTGAACTTGTTAAGTTTATCTGGCAGAGTGGCCTGACTTGCTGTAGCCCGCAGTGTCCTCTGTTGATAGTCAGTAATATGCTGCAATCCTTGCCACTTGTGCCAGAATCCGAGGTGATGTAATAATCCTCCAGCTTCAGCCTGTACTGTCTCTTGGCTTATTTGATAGATTTACGCAAGTCGTATCCAGTCATTTTATAGTTATCTTTACCACCTGAGAGAAATGCAGCAGAGTGGGCATGCAGCATAAACCGCACCTCCCCATTAATCCACAGCTTATTATTAGGATAGAGCCTACAGCATTTTATGGGAACGATGACGTCAGTACATGTGCTGATATACCCAGTTCTAAAAACACCCCAGTTAGTACTCTCAAAGCAGTCCTGAAGAGTTTGCTCAATCTCTTCCCATATATTGCCATTCTTGTTAGGTTGATACTCTTTAAGAGGTTTTTACTACACTTAAAACCCACAAGTATCAAAAATACCACGTGTGGCCAGGTGCAGTAATGACAGGATTCACAACAGAGAAACGTTTTGACTCAAACCGGGTCATCCCGTTTATTACAGTTTTAGTAACTTTAAGTAATACCTTTTTAGGCATTCTTAAACAGCCCTTTTGGGGCAAAACAATGAAAGACTTAAAGGCACAAATGGCAAGAGAAATAAGGGTCCTTCAAGGGGGCTCCGTCCAGGAGTAAGCTCAACCTGCAAAAGACACCACCTGTGTGTACTGGAAGGTGAAGGACTAAGTACCTTCACTGGGTGGTTTTTCGGAGCTGTGCAGAGAAAAGAAGAAGTGGTTAGTGACAGTATTGTATACCTCGAGTGAGCCAGCAAGGAGAATCTCTGATGCGCATGCGTGACACATGTTATCTTTATGTCATTTATGTGGAAAATAATCATGAAACCTTGACCCATTCCTTGTTTCTTGCAATTGATTTAAAATTCAGTGATTGCTATAGGTATTGAATATAACATCAATGCTAATTTCCAATCTGTCCTGTTAAAATTTATTTATTTGCTGCTCCCAGAAATTACCTTTCCTAAACAGTCACAAGGCAAATTGCCTCAGTAGCCACCATCTACCTACGCTGCCATTCAGGGAGACATTTTGTCTGCCAATATAGGGTAGTTTCTCTTCTAGATTAGATAAACTTTATTAATCCCATGGGGAAATCCAAACACATACAGCAGCAGAAACATGAAAAATAAGAATACAGACTCACAGGACAGATAATACAGCTAATCAATCAGTCAATAAAGAAATAATTAAATAAATAAAGTTAATGAGTACTTTGGGTAGAAGTGTTGAATTGACAGTGAAGACTCTAAGTGCTGCTTCTTAGCACACCAAGGTGGAATGAGCCAGTGGCTAAAAGCCCTCCAACACAGCAGCTCCTGGGGGTGATGGAGAGGATTTTTCATGATGGGATCTTATTTTGCCATCATCCTGTATTTTCCACAACAGCTTCCAGTGTGTCCAGGATTCACCCTGTGATGGAGCAGGCTATTTTGACATGTTTGACAGCTTCTATCTAAACCTTCCACTCTTTAGTGCCACATTAATGGATCTTCTTGACATTGGTAACCCTTGGCCTGCACTTTTGTTACGGACTTTTTATCTAGGCAATTTATTTATGTTGAAGTTTATTTCTTGGATCATGACACATTAATAAGAAGAGCTGGCAAAACCCTGTTGCATCTTCTATTAAAGGCAATTGTATTCTTTTATGTATAAGACCTAGCAACTTTAACTTAAACTGTGAAACACGAATATACGAAAACTAGACAAAAAAAACTTCAAAATGGGAGTTCATTTTGCTTTTATTTAGCAAAAATATCTGCCAATGGGGCAAGCAAAATTTACTTCACAAGATTTCTTAAACTAAGCTTGTTACAATGCGGAAAACAAGATTAATGTCATGATATAAATACTTTTCACTTGTTTATAGTTCATTTTTTGCAGTGTATTGTATGAAAATATGGAAAGGCATAGATCAAAAAGAAGTGTGACTAGGGACCTCCTTTCAGCTAATATTCTTAAATTTTCAAAGACTCTGGTAAAAGACAAAACACCTATGCATCTAACAGCCATTCATCCATAATCCAACCCGCTGAATTCGAACACAGGGTCATGGGGGTCTCCTGAAGCCAATTCCAGCCAACACAGGGCAGGAACCAATCCTGGGCAGGGTGCCAACCCACCGCAGGACACACACAAACACGGGCCAATTTAGAATCGCCAATCCACCTAACCTGCATGTCTTTGGACTGTGGGAGGAAACAGACACGGGGAGAACATGCAAACTCCACGCAGGGAGGACCCGGGAAGCGAATGCGGGTCTCCTAACTGCAAGGCAGCAGCACTACCCCTGCGCCACCGTGCCACCCACTATGCATCTAACAACTAATTAATTTTCACAGAGTATGATTACACATAATAAAATTGATACACTGATTTTAGACAAATGCTTTCAGAATAGAAAGACTTTTTCCCATGATGTGTGCTGCTTTCGTCAGCTTATGATACTGCTATGCTGTCTATTGTTTAGTTTTTTCATGATTTTAGTTTGAAAAACATTAGTTTTTTGTGTTGTGTTTTTTCAGAGATGCATGCAAAATCTTAGAGATTTACATTTTTATATATACGTATAATTTCAATAGCAGTAATATGAATTAGTAGCATCATAAGAGTGACTGGTAATTGATGTTTCAAACTGGTCAGTAAAGAAATATCTTGAAGAAAAAATACAGTTGTAAATACCTAGAAACCAAAATATTCCTAAGGTGCTCATTAGGGGAGTCACTCTGGAGAGTAGTTTTATAACTACCATGATGTAAGTCAATGCATGAAACTGTAAAGTGCTATATAGGCAGGTACTGTAGGATGAGCATTAATTACCCAAGCATGAGGTGAGATACCGGGGTATATAAATAGGATTATAAAAAGGATTTATGTGTATGTGAAATGTTCTTACAGATTCAATGTTCTGTGACTGATTATAATTTCAAATCTGACTTTTATAAGTGATAACTGATACTGTTAGTCTAAATTGAGTATGTACAGTAGTATTTTCAGCAAGATTTCTACCACTGACATCAAACACAGTTTTGCATGTTAAAAATGCATAGCTAGTTTAGATTTTCTGGGGAAAATGCACCAATTAGAAAACCATACTAGGACTGTGACAACTTAAAATTAAGCTTAATTTATTAAGATAATGTGGTTTATGTCATTTTCAGCATCTGGTCATAACCAGCAGCACCAATATGTTGGCTACTACAGTTTCCAGGGAGGCTGAGTGAGCAATGGGTGTGAAAATATGGGGGTAAATGCGACACACAAAACAGAACACAGGTAATCTTCTTCAAACAGGTAGATGGCCAACCACAGAAATACAATGCAATAGCAGAAATTACATTACTCATACATAGCTGTCCTCACCAAGTGCTGGCGCAGAGCGCCGTGACAACTCTGACGGCTAAATACAAGAATAGATTATGCTACTCACTAAATGCAGAACTATCACATATTTGTTAAAATACATCAAACACAAAGTAGAAATGAATTAGCATAAATGAAAAACGGCAATAGCTGTCCATGAGTTAACTGTTGAACCACCACCAGGTTGTAGAAAAGGGGTCAGACAAGCCAATCAGAGTACTGGAGACCTCGGCCAACGAGCCGACTCCCCCCACTGGCCATTCTTCAGCTGAGTCAGTGGTGGGTGGGCTGGCCAGTGTGATAAAAGGACCCTTCTACCCAATAATTCCAGTTCTTTTTATCATGGACAGGCAAGCAACTTGGCAGCAGAGCAGTGGCACCAAGTGCCACCTAAGGATACCAAAAAAGGGAAACACAAAAGGGGAGGGTTAGTAACTTTTTATAAATATCATATTACTTCTATTTTAGTACTAATGATTAACAACAGAAATGCAGTAAAATGCCTTACTGATGTCTGCATATCTGTCAATGACACTGTTATGGACAGTTTAGCTAACAGTGATTTTGCTTATTAGCATTGATATTCTTGTTCAGCAGTCAGAGTCATTAAAGATGAACTTAATGTCAGTTTTACAGTCAGTCAGTCATCGTCCAACCCGCTATATCCCAACACAGGGTCACGGGGGTCTGCTGGAGCCAATCCCAGCCAGCACAGGGCGCAAGGCAGGAACAATCCCCGGGCAGGTCCCACCGCATGTCAGTTTTACAACAAATAAATAAAAAAATAGAAAATTTTATTATGTTTGGTCATATTGTATGGTGTTTCTGACCTTTGCTTCTTTGAATTTGTTTGTGGAAATCTTTGACTGACTTTTTAACACTGTATTTTATTCATTTTATGAAATGTATTAGAATAAGTTGGACACAGAAGTCATTCAGTATTAACACCAACCATTTATGTTCTCTGTCAAATCAAATCAATATCAGTACATCTCTCACACCCAGTTTAAAAAGCTACTGTAAGTAATTAACAACCCCAAAAAAGAATATTGATTCCCCCTTTATTTCATTACTAGGCGCAGCATCATGGTTGCCCAGGTAATTAATTTCAAGGTACAACTACACAGCTCTTACAGACAGTGTATCTTAAAGTGTACAACAAATTCAATTGTTTTCAGGCTCAAAAATCCAGTAAAAAGCAGTGTCCTTAATGTTTGCTCAGATTCGGTGCTTAAAAGTTTCTCTCAAACTTTTGCTGAGTTTGTGCCAAACACTATTTGCATAAGCACAGTTTTTCACCAGCAATTTTAACTCCGTTACAAAGTGATCAAAAGTCTCGTGTATCCCCTGCGTCTTCTCATTAAACTTGTATCTCGCAAATATCATATTCGTCTTAGGGATGACATACGCCTCAAAGTGGTCATAATAAGTTTTCAGTACCTTGGCTTCCTCTTGGGTGAGAGTCCATGTGTTACAAATGTCTCTTCCTTTTTCCCCAGTCCACAGGAGCAGATAGCTGCATTTCACACTCGCATTTTTGCCTTTTAGTGGGCCAGAAAACATCAGCTCCACTTGTTGTCGGAACTTTTTCAATTCTCCCGGCAGGTTATGAGAATCCCAGTCAATTAGTAGCGAGGGAACACCAGCCAAATCCATGACTGTCCTCTATTCTGACACCATGTCTTGTTTTCACAAATTGTGCAAAATGAAATGATGGCAGGACTTTCTTTTTAAGTATGCAGGGGAACTTTATTCATCACAGCTCTTACATCCACGGCATCCATGCTCTATATTAACTCTAAAACAAAAACAATCAAGGTCCCGTTCTCTGGTGCTTTCCTTATGGCAATGCCTGATAATAATAATACATTTCAATGACATATTTTAAAACAAAACTGCACTTATATGTATTAATATTTTGTTAATACATAAATATTACAAGGTGATCTTTAATTTGTGTTGCATTAATAATAAACAAGGGAAAAAATTCAAATCACTCCCATATATATCACTCCAATAATGCTTATAATTATAAAAAATATCTCCATTAACACTAAAACGACCAAAAAACATATGACATAGACGTAAATCTACACTGGGCATGCACACATCAGCTGAAAAATCCTTGAAGAGATGGTAACACCACCGGCCATGGGATTTATTGCAGATCAATGGTGACCAGTAAATTATTTGCCTTTTATGTGTGTATCCAGCATTCCAGCTTTACATAAAAGCTGAATACAGGTAAGCAACACAACAAGCGCCATGGAAAGCAACCTTTCTGTATCCGCTATGCTGGTATATGGTTTTCTTCTGTGTTGGGTGACCAATCAGGGAATGAACTGTTGTAATGAGCAGGATCCAATCAGGGAAGGGCTATGCAATAAGCACAAGCGAATCAGAGCACAAATAGAAACTGCATGTTCGAAAACTGCCCATCCACACCACAACGCTGAAGCTACATTTTCAGAAGTATATGGCTCTTGA
This sequence comes from Polypterus bichir lapradei, assembly GCA_026402145.1. Classification (NCBI taxonomy): domain Eukaryota; kingdom Metazoa; phylum Chordata; class Cladistia; order Polypteriformes; family Polypteridae; genus Polypterus; species Polypterus bichir. The sequence goes on along the minus strand of JANRMT010062804.1, from coordinate 17,074,906 downwards.
AAGTTATTTTAAAAGTCTCCATTTTCAGGGGATGAAAATGCTGGGATAGTGTGGATGAAAGATGAAAATGTAGACTAATGTCTGCATTTTTAAATTAATATGTAGTAGGCCTTAGGGACTGCTGTCATTATCCAGCTACCTAAAGTAAATTTTATTCAAAGTGAACAAATCTTATACTCATTAAATGATATGGCTGATTTCCCAGTGACCAACTGTGGCATGGCCCATTGATGCTGCTGCAGTCTGCTCCTCTACTTGTGGCCATGCTTCCTTACTTAAACTGTTAAACAGCAAATGAAACTCATTCCTTTTAATGCATCTTTCCAACAGAGATCTGTCACCTCGATTTCTCAATTTTTTACCTTTAAAGATTCCTGTGGATTAGATGTCTAAACTGTTCTGTTGATCTTCCTGTAGCAGCAGTAATAATAGTGCAGTCTTTTGTACTGAAAACATTGAAAATCATACTAGCATACCCAACAAAAATGCAACATATCACCATTCTCCAGCATAATGATAAAAATGTATGAAAAACAGAATTTTGTTTTTTTAATAGAAAAAAAAAAAAAAGTTGCTGCAAATTTTGATTATATCTTTTAAGCAGTGAAGTAATTGCCTGACAGACATATTATATTAATCTCTGACTGTCTGAGCATTCTAATTCCTCATTTTAATATTGAAGGTTTTAAAAGATTTTATTACAGATGTTGATAAGACACAGTAATGAGTGCACTCCAAGACACTGCATTGACATGCAACCTGTTAATTCTGATATTTTCCAATATTATTAATGGCTATCATTCAGGCAGTCATGATAAGAATTTATAATTTAGGTATTCAGATTGTGTTTAATCCCCACTATAGGCAAACTTAGTACCTGATCTTCAAAGGATTTCTGGGTTGTGAATGGTCTGTTGCCTTGGAACCAGCTTTTCTCCCATGATGTCCTACCACCCCCTTCTGATGAGAAGAAGAAACATATGAGTTTTGCATCCTTGGAATAGGCAGCAACATGAATACATCTATCTAATAAATTTGTTTTAATGGAACAATTTACAATATATTCAATTTTACTAAGGTGTTATTAAACATTCTAAACTTGGTAAAGACATAAAATAAGAAATAAATAGGGGCACCCACTGTCATGCCATAGCAAATTTCAAATCAAAATAATTTTCAGATTAGCAGATTTTTGAGTATTAGGGTGTTGTGGGGTATAAAATCTGTACATTTTGTTTTAATTTTCCATTATATTTTGTTCAAGACAAGACAACAGAACTACATTTAGGACAAATCAAAGCAGCTTTTCTTCCCTTACACCTCACTTTTAAAACAGCTGTTCCAACATAGAAAGGAAGACATGCTGGTGGCTCAATTACTTTATAACCTGGTAAAGGAAGACTGAGCCAATGCCTAATTATATTACAGCCTGGGAAAGGAAGATCTGCCGACACCTCAGAGAACATAAAAGGTTTTATTGCCTGCTTATTGACAGCCAGCCAATCAGGTGCATGCAACATTCATGTGTTGTGAAACCACTGCATGAAACTTTAGAATAAATATGCCTCATCTGAGGAGTGAGTAGAGAAGTAAGGACGTAAGGAAGTAAGGAAGGAGGGAGGAAGAAGAACGGATGAAGACGTCACTGGTCGTCAGAAAAGCATAATGAACGTCGATTGCTAAATCAAACGCCGCCCTGGGACATTCATCCTTGTCATCTGTAACTTTTTCGTATGCTTTTTATAAAGACTACATTTATCCAGATCTATTTTCTATTATTCTTTGTTCCATTGGTATCTCTATATATATATATTTCTCTTCTGGTTCGTCCTGCTTCCACTTCAAAACTGGTCCCGCCCACACGCAGCTGACACAGCATTTCTCGATTCCTATTCGTTCTCTTCCAAACCCTTCCCCATAATGCCTGCGGCTCCTCTTCAAAACCGGTCACGCCCAAATGCAGCCGACACGGCATTTTTCGATTCCTATTCGTCCTCTTCCAAACCCTTCCCCAGGCTGCCTTTGGCCTCCCATACACCTTGCTATTTTCGTTATACTCCGACAGTTGTTTCTTAAGCCTTAGTTATAAAATAAACAACGTTTTTGTACGTCATCTCTATTCCGTGATCCAGCAACTGCCTGTTCCTATCAGTGGGTTATTTCTTGACACAAACGGTTGACGAAGGCAATGCACTCTCACTACGACATAGGGCAGTAGATTTCATTGCATCACATTGGGACAGATTTGGAGACGTTCTTCCTGTTGTTCTTTCCAAGCACTATACTGGCCTGCTGAGCGTAATACATCCAACAAGTACTCGAGGTGCTGCCACAACGGTAAAGTAGCTTTACCAACTTTGCGGGAGCCACCTGTGTCTTTACAACAGCTTCTTACACAGCAAACATCAGAAGGTAAAAATTATCGTGAACACATTCGAGAATACAACTCTTCTCGTTTGCTTCCATGGGTGCACAGATAACTCAACCTCCTGGCCACAGACCATACTGTTTTAAAATACACGGGCAAATTAACACCAAATTTCTCCACTATACGCTAACACTTCTACCTCTCCAGGATATGGAAAGTTGTATGTTTTTGACACAGCACATCCTACTGAAGTACGCTTACAAAATAAAGCAAACTCTGCATGCAGCGAAAATTTACTTCTCCAGCTAGATTCCATGCTCAGAACCATCAACCCCTTCACTAAATCATACAAACACATGCATGAAATCACTCAGTCTAATCCAACAGCATCTGTACAAATGGTTTTCAAGGAAAACCCTGGGCAGGATTTATGACCATACAATGCCCCGACATGTCACACCGATGTTGCAGCGATTTTCGTCAGAGAAGATGGCGAACCCCCTGCCGAAAGGGACATTTGCATCTATCCCAGAGGCAACTCCTGTAAACAGATTTCCACGCTCAATATGAATTGCGATCCGATGGTTTACCCACTTTTATTCCCTTACAGAGACATTGGCTGGCACAAACATTTACAACATGTTCCCGATAAAAGAACCACCAACCGAATCAGGCTTACTCAATGCCAATTTTACGCGTACAGATTATCAATGAGGAATACATTTAGTATTTTGCACTCCAACGGCAAACTATTCCAACAGTACGTCGTAGATGCATATGTTAAAACAGAGGGCGCGCGTCTCAACTATCTCAGATTACATCAACAAGATCTGTGTGTGGAACAATACAAAGGACTATCAGACACACTGCAAGCAAAGGCTGAAAATAACAATGTATGTGTAGGCAAAATGATCATATTACCGTCCACATTTCCAGGAAGTCCAAGATACATGCAACAAAACTATTATTGTACGTGGCTTTTTCTACGGTTAGATCTTTCAACTCATTATCTGTTGTCTCCAGCAAAACACCTATTCACAACTGCGTCTTTCAAAAAGTATTTCTTTCTTCTTGATTCTGAATTCCTTTCCAACCGTTTTCTGTTCCTATTCTTACACCGCCGTATACTACAGTAGGCATCGGCTAGTTATTATTATTCTTGTAATAAATACCATGCTGCTTTTACCTTTCTATGCTTTGTCTTAATGTCTAGAGTGATTGAAGTAATAAGTTAGATTTCTTTGAGCACCTAGTGCAGCCAGAGATTTGCCATTACCTCTGTGCTGCGAGGTTTATTTTAGCTGAGAGTGAGAGCTCCACTCAATAGTAAGGAACAGTACGTAAAGAAGGTATTCTTGGCTGATAAATGGCCTATAGTCAAGAGTCTTTGTATGTTTGTAGACCAAAAGTAATATATAGGTCTGAGATATCATTATAACATCATATGTTGTTCGTGCCGATAATAAGTCTCTTGAAGTGCTGAGTGACAGGCTGTGTTATTCCTAAAGCACTTGTGTGGTTTAAAGTGCTAAAGGTTAATCAGCGTATGTGTGTCATTCATGGGACACTGTTGTGGTTAGGGTCTGTGTGTATGCGTATAGCTATGTATGTGTGTGTTCATCTTAAAGTGCAACAGTAGACCAACCCGATAACGGACTTGTTGAGTACACTTACCTTTGAGGGAAAACAGGTAAAAGGGTAAGTAGAGGGAAATACTACGATAATACATGTAGGGTGTTAGAAACACTTCATTATGTATTTTACATCTATGGCAGCATTCACTAAGTTAAGTTGATTAGTGAGTTGTAGTGAATCCTCACTGGTAGGTAAAAACGAAGAAAGAAGAATGGGACGTTAGAATGAGAGAATATGTTGTGATTATATATGTTTTTGGTACTGGCAAGTGTGTTTCTATAATGCAAGCCTTATTTCTGTATTTTTGGGATGCTTCTGGCTACTTTGTTTCTTTTAGAAGGCGTGAGGGACGGTCAGCGCCTTTACCCAAACGGGGCACCCTCAGGATGGAAGGACAGGAGAACACAGCTTAACAGGTATCTTCTCTGCCAGGATGCTAGATGGCAGCAAGCCCATGCTTGGATTCCCACATGGTTGTCCACAAGGAATGCCAGATATTGTAATCCCCATGGACAGCTTTGTTGGGCCCCGTGGAAGCTGCAGGAGTTGCCATTCCATAGGGTTCCAACCTCACCCAGAAGTGCTTCAGAGTATTATATCAACCTAAGCAATCCTGGGGAATTAGATAAAAGGTGCTGCTTTCCTCATATCAAAGAGTCATTGCCCGGACAAATGTGAGCAACGATTGGGAGGAGGAGTGGAGGAGGCAGTGACACAGAGAAAGAAAGACAAAGAGTTACTGTATTGTGTTGTGCTAATTACAAAATACTTATGATTGTGGCAAGAAACGCTTGTTGTGGAAGAGTTTTCCACAGTAAAGACTTTCTGGGATTTTATAGTTGTGTCTGTGCCTGCTTGCGTTAAGTGTCCAGAAAAGTCATATACTGTAACAGGAAGATATTTAAAAGTTACACAAATGGGTGACAATAATATTTATATATTAATGTTTATTTTTCCCCTGATTACTAGCTCATATTTCTACTCAAGCCATTTATGTAATGTACATGCTAAAATTATTAGCAGTGTTTCTTACTCTTAACGGGCATGGTGGAGCCAAATGTGTAGGCTGGTGGAACATGCCAGCTGAGAACCCAAGTTGAAGGTGTGTAAGTTGTTGGGCCAGGACCTGTAAGGTTGAACGATAAAGGAGGTCTGCTCTCTAATGTCTCTCGTAGCCCTGCAAAATAAATGGAGGATCAAAAGAAATGGTTCTAAAATAACATGAATTTAATGAATTAATGTATGTCCAGAAACAAAAAAAACAATTGTGAATTGTTTTAGGGATTAACATTTACAACTCAAACTTTGGAGGAAAACAACTTAAAGCTGATGTCACATTATGCAACTTCTATTCGGATATATCAGACTTCCTGACTGCTGTTGCTTATCTTGTCAATGGTCCATATCAGTTTACAAGACTGAAAATCACTTTTCAGCACAATATCGCTTGCCTCTTTTTCTGACAGCCAAAAGAATACTGCCTGACTGAACTGATGCTGTATGAGAGGTTAACAGGTTCAGTGAGTTCCATCACACTCTCATCCTATTTTGTATTCTTCTTTCCATTCTGCTGTGGTACATACAAATAGAGATATCAGACAAAAGAGTTTCTCTTCTGTTTGAAAGATCCACATCCACAACTCTCACTGCTTGCAGTTCTGGTCACCTAGCTGTAAAAAAGACATAGCAGCACTTGAAGCTGTGTAGAGGAGGGCAGACAAGTGTAACTGAGGACTAAAGGGCAGGGACTCAGATAATTTAAGCTGTTTAGTCTCAAGCAGACAAGACTGCATGAGAATCTAATCTAGATCTTCCAAAAGCATTGATAAAATGGATGCAACAGAATTTAAACTAAATAGTGAATTGTATCCTCAAGGACACCATTGTAAATTAAGGGGAAGTGAATTTAAGACTGAAGCCAGAAAGCACTGCCAAGTCATTTAGTTTAAAAAGAAGCATTGACAACCTTTCAAAAGCATTTGGAGCAGATTTTGGATCATTCCAAATGATATTACAGCAAAGCAAAACTGAATTCTCATTAGTACTGATGAATTATTTTAAAAGTGTGTTTGCCTGGAGAATTTCCAGAGTGCAAGTTAATCTTTATAACAGAAAAAAAGAATAGAAAATTGTAAGCAGCTATGATTTGGAGTTGCAATTACTGTACTTTTTACTCTGTTTCAGAGCTTAAGTTCACAAGATGCAGAACATAAGATATATACATCCATCATTATCAAATCTGCTTCATTCAGGTAAAAGTCATGGGGTCGTGTTTTGCTTTTCTTTTTTCTTTCTATTTCTATTTTTCTTTTGTTTCCTCCTTATTAATTTTGTAGTAAACAATTGCAGTTGTTTTGTATTATTATTTGTTTGATTGAATAATATGCCATTGTAATGTTTTGCTTTCCCAAAAAAAATTCCACATTTACATATAAAAAGAGTTCTGGGTTCAACAGGATATTGAAGCAGCATTGGTTGCAAAATTGGAAACAATCCTCTGACTCAAAGGGCAAGTTTGTGGGTTAAATTAGAATTGCCAACTAATCTAATTCACTTGTTTTGGGGCCATGGGAGCAGAACTAGAATACCTGGAAAGAAACTCATGCAGACACAGGTTCAGGTGTGGCCCAGCTTTGAATCCAGTTTCCTTAGGCTGAGAGTCAGCATGTATGCGACCCACATAAAATAATTAATAATAAACTCAGTATAAGTTTGTTTTAGTTAGATTTTGATTTTAACCCTTTTTCCAACCATAATCTTGAATCTATTTTGGGCAGTGATTTCTTTTTTTTGTAAGCATTGTGCTCCTTCCTGTGAAATGACCTTCATTTAAATAACATTTATTTGGCTTGATAAATACTTTGACTGCTAGATTTAATTTAGATAATGTACAATACATAAGGTGATAAGTTTATGTTACGCAGCTTAACCAGGCTCTTTTTTTGTAATATGAATGCTCTGTTGTACTTTCCACATAGAAGTTGGGAGCGTGCACCGATACAGCGCATTGCAGCACCCACCACACTACAAACCACCTCTGGATTCCAAATTAGGACCCAAGAACAGCCGTGCATCATGTGACACCTCAGCACCACACTAGTTTGAACAGAATGGAACAGTGTGAGGTTTTTTTTACAGCAGATGGAGTGCCACCAAAACCCAAGTTTTCCCTGCAAGTTGGAGGAGCTGCTTCCAGGGTTGGCTGCAGGTTAACGTCATACCCAAGACAGAGCAATTGCAGATTAAGGGCCTTGCTCAAGGGCCCAATGGAGTGCAATCACTTCTGGCACTTACGGGACTCAAACAGAAACCTTCTGATTGCTGGTGCAGATCCCTAGCCTCTGAACCACCACTCCATATGCCACATAAAACAATAAAATGACTGCAAGGGATTTTTTTAAATCTTTACAAATTTATTTATTAGGGGCACATTGTAAATATTCATACTAATTTTTTGTCTTGTTTTTGCTAGATTTTCCTAATTTCCAAAACAATTAACAATCCCCAGTTTTCTTCATGTGTACCACAAGTATTGCATTTTTCTGCGCTGTTCTCCTCTTATTTTGTTTTGGTTACATCGTCACCTGCCAAGACATATGCACTGTGAGTTTCTCTCTGGTGCTGGAGTTCTTTTAAATACACCAGCTCATTCATACGTAAGCCTCCTTCTATTGAAACAATAACAGTCAACATTGTGACATAATAATGCTGATGTATTTATTAATCATTTCTCTCTATTATAAAAAAAAATCTTGCGACAAGACTTTTTTCCTGGTGATGAGACATGATCTTTGGAAGAGAGATCTTTTGAAGAGAGACAGAGAGACACTTTCACGTCCCGTGAGACGGACAAGTCACGTCATACTTACAACCTTTGGAAGCAAGTCCCATGATACACATGTAGAGCAGTCTCAAAAACATGAGAGTAAAGATTGCATTAGTGCAAAAAAAAAATGGAAAATATTACTCGGTGAAATAACGGAACAGCGAAAAGAGATCGCAGAGTGTTTGAGGATGTCTGGGGGACAAGAGAGTCAAGGCAGTGAGACAAAAGAACAGGTATAGATCATGCGGCACAGAAGCAGCAGCATGCCAGCAGCTGATCGAACAAAGAGGAGGTTAAAAAAATTGTATTTGTTTCCCATTGTATCACAATTTAAGAGGGGTTTCCGAGGAGTGGCCACATCTCCTTGGGATGCGTTCAGCCCGCCTCTTCACAATGGTGCATAGCGCTGGTGGGAGGAGGAAGGGGTTGAAGAGCAAAGCAAGCAGGGGACATAGCCCCCTAGTATTTATCATAAATTACAGATTCCAGTGTGGCCACTTGCCTTATTCACTGTCTGATTTTTTCACTCACTAATATATTTAATTCTTATTTTCTGTGGGTAACATTCAATTCACCTCACTTAAAAGATTAATCTATGCTGACATTTACTGACCCATCTTAATCCACTGTTAAGATTGCAGGGAGCTGGGCTAAAGGCAGCGTGGCAGCATCAGGCTCAAGGAAAGTACCAGCCCTGTACATTCAGACATACCTGGCCAATTAAGCCTCATTTTTTCATTTTTATAATGTGCAGAAAACTCACATGGACTCCATTAGAGTGTTTTATTTTGATCCAGGCAGTGATTTGAGATTAGTCTTTCGAAGCTGTGAAGTTAAAATTATGTCAATAAAAATGCATTGGTTTTTCATTGACTTTAAATGCTGAAGTTATGAAATTTCTTTCTTGTTTGAATAAAACAGAACTAGAGGCCTGCATGGATACACAGTTGAGCCATCCTGTCCTGTTAGAAATTGAGTAATATGGCATAATATGAATTCAGTTGACTGGACTTGATTTGGAAAGGCACACACCTGTCTATATAAGGTCCCACAGTTGACAGTTCATGTCAGAGCACAAACCAAGCATGAAGTCAAAGGAATTGTCTGTAGACCTTCGAGACAGGATTGTCTCGAGGCACAAATCTGGGGAAGGTTACAGAAAAATTTCTGCTGCTTTGAAGGTCCCAATGAGTACAGTGGCCTCCATCATCCGTAAGTGGAAGAAGTTCAAAACCACCAGGACTCTTCCTAGAGCTGGCCGGCCATCTAAACTGAGGGATTGGGGGAGAAGGGCCTTAGTCAGGGAGGTGACCAAGAACCCGATGGTCACTCTGTCAGAGCTTCAGAGGTCCTCTTTGGAGAGAGGAGAACCTTTCAGAATGACAACCATCTCTGCAGCAATCCACCAATCAGGCCTGTATGGTAGAGTGGCCAGACGGAAGCCACTCCTTAGTAAAAGGCAATGGAAGCCTGTCTGGAGTTTGCCAAAAGGCACCTGAAGGACTCTCAGACTATGAGAAACAAAATTCTCTGGTCTGATGAGACAAAGATTGAACTCTTTGGTGTGAATGCCAGGACGTCACGTTTGGAGGAAACCAGTCACCGCTCATCACCAGGCCAATACCATCCCTACAGTGAAGCATGGTGGTGGCAGCATCAGGCTGTGAGGATGTTTTT
>JANRMT010062804.1:16987108-17045400 GCA_026402145.1 Polypterus bichir lapradei | reverse complement strand
CCCTGGAGGTTCATTGAATGCATCTGGCATTGGTGAGTTTCTATTGTTATTTTTCTGTGCTTTGTGTTTTAAAGGATTTTGACCTATGTGTTCTGTTTTGCAACTATTCTTTGAATTTGTGTATTGGGATATTGCTTTTTTTGGATTGTCTTTGATGTTTCAGCCAATCCTTTAGCCATTTGTGATCCTCTGGGCATATTGTTGTAACAGTACATTTTTATTAATCATATATATTTTATTTATAAGGATTCTTCATTTGCACTTTTATGACTTGGCAGGGTTTAATGGTTTCCCCCTTCTAGTGAACAGTTTGAGATATTTTGGGACTTTTAGTGCTTAGGATCTCTATGTTAATGACAATTTTAGAAAGACCTCATAACATCTTCATAACACTAATGCTTCAGCAATACTGCTGTGGTATCTCAGGTCTTATATAGGGTAGGAGCAGTCCTGCACCTGCAGCATCAGAGGGTCCTGTCCAATTAGGCTCAGTATACAAAGGACATGCAAAATAAACCAGAAAACTAATATTCTGATAAGAACAATGTTCCACAGGGTTACTGTATGTTTAAAATGTCAGGAGATGAGAATACAGTGTCAACAAACAAAAAGAACAAACAAAAAAAAAACAAATAAAAACTGCTGAATGTCACCTAAAGGCCTGATTTTTGTCCAACTTCACTGCTAACTAATTCACAAAAAAGAACTCAAATTTTATTCACCAAGAGATACTGAACATTGGCAATGCGGCCATATTTAACCAGGAGGATGGGAATCAACCTCTGTGTGTTTAGGTTCCTTTAGTGAGGGAGGGTTCAATCGGTCCTTTTGAAGAGCATCATCAAAATGCAAGGTTCCCTCTGCAAGCAGCTCTTCAGATGCAGTTTTCAATGCAGTGTCATCCTTGACTTGAAAACTGACAATCACTGAAGGTGGTTCCTCTTTAAGATCAGCAATAAGTAATTGGGAATCTGTAGTGAGGCTTTCCTGATCCTCAGGCACAGCTGCCTCCATGTTGCCTGTACTGCTCACACACTGACCTCATTTACTGACCAGAATCTTGTGCTGAGATTGTCTTTCTTGTGTGTGCAAAGCTGAGTTGCAAATTGTCAACCATTCAATCAAATGTTGTCATTTTGTTGCCATGACAGGCTGCCAGAAGGCTGGATTAAGTTACAAAAATATCTGCAGTTGCTTCTCCATGGAGTCCTACCTTTAATAGCTTGGCTTTCATGTTTTGAAGATTGATCATTAAGACCATTCATACCTCCTGGAGCAAACAGCATGGCTTACAAGAGTGTCAGGCAGAAAAACTGGCCTTTGTGTTGTGTGTAACTGTTGTGGACACTAGAGGGCGCTGTGGCCCCATGAAACCCAACAGACAGATGTTCAGGACACATGTATAAAAGCACCAAGCCAATTTTTAATTATATTCTTAAATAAAGTACACAAAGCACCACAATCACCACAATTCTCAATAATCAATACCAATACAATAATAAAATCCTCCTCTCCCAGCAGCTCCGTCACACACCCTCCCAACTCCGGCTCCGCTTGCTGGGTCTCGATCAATCCTTTATATATTCCTTGACCTGGAAGTACTAGTCCTCTTCTTCCGGGTCAAATGACACATTATCAGTCATCAAGCAGCCCGGAAGTACTGTGGGCTTCCGTCCTCGTGTTTCCGAAGTACTTCCTGATTGTAGGAAAAGTAGGAGTCCCCAGGTCCTTTATGAGCTCCCCCTGGCGGCACCCATGGCACCCAACAGGGCTGAGAAAACGGACTCCATGTCCCATGAAGCCCTGAGGGAATCCAGGGTACAGTTACCATTCAGGGGAGCTGCCACCTAGCGTCCTGGGGGAGGCACTGTCTTGGAAAGGAAACCCTTCTCCGTTCTACCAGTTCTGGGACGTCCCGGCCGGATTGAGCTTCCGGCCGTTTATCACACTGTTTAACCAAGATCTCCACTCCATTGTTCTCTAACTGGGAAGGTTAAAAGCTGAAAAGATCAGCTGATCACCATACCGTTCTATTTGACTGCTGCATAACTACAGAAAAAAAAATTGAACAGCAGTGCCATTAGTGTCCTCTGACTGAGTAATCAAGGGGGGAAACAAAATGTTCTCCACTCCATCATAGCAGAAATTCTCTTAATTGTCCGTCTTAACAAGTATCTCTTAGAGTGTCCATATAGACTGTCACTACTGACAAATTACTCACTCTGACTGACTGGTTGACCAGTTGAGCTATCAAAAGGTTGTGGTGCTAAGCAAACCTTAATTATAATAAGCTAACAGAGATAAAAAAAATCACAAACTAACTGCCCCCCCCCACACACACACACACACAAACACTTACTAAAGCCAATCAGCACCACTGCCATCTGAATTCTCACATTGTTCTGAGTAATAATTATGCTTCCACAATTATCAAACTGACCATTTGGAATGCCATACCACTATGCCAGAACAAATGACCAGCTGGACTTCACCTCACTCAGGGAATCAACAAATTGATCAAATCTGTGATAACTTATACAGCTCAGACTGACCATCACAGATTTCACAAATGTCAGTTGATAATGTTAAAAAAGTAATCATGGTGTGCACACCTGTTATGCCTTCCATTCATGCTGCTCAGCTATCTTTACCTGGCAAAAGCAACTGACTGGCAAACACCTGACGACCATTTAAGTTCTACTTACTTAAACTTTACTAATTAAACTGGCCCCAGTATGAAATTCTGTAACTTATTCTAATTCTTGTTTTGCTTTTATGAAAGTTGTAGAAAGTTTCTGCTTAGCCTTATGATTTTGAATTTTTTCATGTCATCCTATTATTGCATTTTATTGATTCATGCTTGGCCTTTAAAATGTTTTTGATATTTTGCCCACTTATGTTTCTGTATTTTTCAATCCACTTCTCTCCATTTAAAATCCATCTAACAAAAACACTGGCAGCATCCCTCATCTGTGTAATCTGGCACAAGACTTTTATGCACACTTAAAGGATAAGTTTGGTATTTTTCAACCAAAGTTTATTTCCTTACATTTATTATATATAATATTTGCCACATAAAATTGTGTTCTAAAGCTAAGCATTTTTAAAAATTTAAAAAATATCTTTTCTGTTCTTGGATTTTACAATGCAACTAATGAATACATGGATCAATAGTTGAACAGAAAAGCCTTAAAAGTTGCCAAGTATGCCCACTTTGAGGTAGCAAAGCTTTTGATTTAAGAAACTATGCCTTCTGCATTTATGAGGTATCCTTGTGATAATGAAAGGAAACAAGGAATAATTTATTTTAGCATGGATTCTTGGTACCATTTTTCTTGAAGTAAGAATACATTTCTTGTTCGCTTGTCTGTTCACAATGGACATCATCAGTGGAGCTATGACAACTCAACAAGCCCACAGCATCAAGCTTTATTTTGCTTATAATCCTACTTTTGCATCTGCAATTCTATTTCTCCATTTCTCTCTTTTCACCCATTTTAAATACCTTAAAGAGTGTGATTCACACCAAGTGGAGGTTTTGTGAAAAACAGCACATAAGAATTTCATTGTACTTTGTACACATAAGAATAAATCTGAAGTGAACTGATTACACTGCATTGTATTTTCACTGAAAGCCTTAGCTTTTTGAAAGCCAGCTGTATGTAGAATGCATGATAAATGAATGCATGCATGATAAAAAAAAATAAAAATGAAAAAGGCAGAGTGTGCAATGAAACAGATTGAAGGGACTCAAACCAAATCAAACCCAGCTTTTTTAATGCACAATGAGCCACTCTTGCTGAGGATATGTAGCAAAAAAAAACTTACTGACATTCATTGATACCAATCAGTCTTTAAATACACAGGGAGAATGTGTAAAACTGGTGCTGTGAGACAGGAATGACAGTCTGCGTTACCAGGAGAAGCCGGTATAAAGAAGCTCTGCAAGCAGCAGTGGCAGCAGCAGCAGGAGGTATGCAGACAAAGCACTTAGAGAGCAATTCAGATGTTTCTCCTGGATGCTAGAGTCCATTGGCTTTGATGCGTATCCACCAAACAGGAGATTGATCATCAAAAGGGAAGAGCTCAGAACAAAATACAAGCTAATTACAGTTTCAATATTACAAAAACTTAACAGTTAATGTCAGGTAGTCAGAAATTCACCAAACAAGAAAGCCTTTAAATACCCATTAAAGGAATTGAGGGAGTTCAAATTCTGAATGGTAGCTCATTCCAACAGCTAGGAGCTACACATGAAAAGAGCCCGGACTAAAGTTTAATACTATGCAGAGGTGGCATCACTAGATCTTGTTCATCAGTAGACCTGAGTGGGCAAGAACAATAGAACATTACAACAACCTAGACAAGAACAAGCCATTCAGTCGAACAAAGCTTGCCAGTCCTATCCACTTAATTCTTCTAAAATAACATCAAGTCTAGTTTGGTAAGTCCATAAAGTCCTACTGCCTACTATGCTATTTGGTAGCTTATTCCAAGTATCTACAGTTTTCTTTGTAAAGAAAAACTTTGTAATGTTTGTGCAAAATTTACCCTTAACAAGTTTCCAGCTGTGTCACCATGTTGTCAATGTCAATTTATTTATATAGCACATTTAAAACAACATAGTAATGCTGCGGTCAAAGTGCTTTACAGTAATACAATGAAAGAAAAAAAAAAAACAATAAACAATAAAACATAAATAGTAATAAATATATGAACATAAAATAAGATAGATAATAAGTAGAAAAAATGTTATATGATCACAAAAAGGAAACCATCAGTATTACTGAAGGTCACTGAATGCAAGTGAAAAGAAGTGAGTTTTTAATTTTGTTTTGAATAGTTAAATTGTAGACGACTCCTTTATATGATGAGGTAAAGAGTTCCATAGGCGAGGGGCAGCAGCTGCAAAGGCCCTGTCCCCCTTGGTTTTACATTTGGTACGAGGGACAACCAGAGACAACTGACCAGAAGATCTAAGCACTCTGGATGGCTGATGTAAAACACACAATTCAGATAAATAGGCAAGAGCAAAGCCCATGTAAAGATTTAAAAACTAGCAGCAAGATTTTAAAATCAATTCAAAAACTGACAGGCAGCCAGTGTGAAGAAGCTAAAATAGGAGAAACAGAGTCATACTTTCTTGCCCCAACCAGAAAGCGAGCGGCAGCATTTTGGACCAACTGTAACCTGTGTGTCAGAGATTTGTTAATCGCAGAATACAGCGAGTTGCAGTAATCGAGGTGAAAAAAAATAAAAGCATGAGTAGCTTTCTCAAGATCTTTAGAAGATAAAAAAGGCTTTATCTTACCTAATAGACGAAGTTGGAAAAAGAAACTCTTGACTACAGAATTAACTTGTTTCTCAATAGAGAGGTTACTATCAAAGGTAACACCAAGACTGCGGACTTGAGGTTTGGAAAAGACAGAGAAAGAGCCGAGAAGTCCAAGACCAATTTGGGCTTTAGCTGGTGGACCCACTATAAGCACCTCCGTTTTATTTTGATTTAGATCAAGAAAATTATTAGCCATCCAGGATCTTAGTTCAGAAAGACAGTTGTGGAGTTGATTTGTTGCAGAGTTGCAGACGGGAATATAAACCTGAGTATCATCAGCATAGCAGTGAAAAGAATTGTTAAATTTCCTAAAAATCGCTCCAATAGGGAGAAGGTATATAGAGAATAAAATAGGACCCAAAATGGATCCCTGAGGAACACCATATTTAAGAGGAGCAGTAGATGAAAAAGAGGAATTTAAAGTCACTGAAAAGTGTCTACCAGTTAAATATGACCTGAACCAGTTAAGAGCAGCCCCTTTAAGCCCAACAAGATGTTTGAGCCGCATCAGCAATATTTCATGGTCAATGGTGTCAAAGGCAGTGGACAGGTCAAAGAGGAGAAGGACTGCCGCATCACCTGAGTCAGTAATAAGAGAGATGTTGTTGAACACTTTCAGGAGTGCCGTTTCAACACCATGATAATGCCTAAAACCAGATTGGTAGATCTCAAATAAATTATTGGAGTTAAGGTGATTGACCAATTGATTATAAATAATTTTTTCTAGAATTTTAGCCAGAAATGGCAGTTGGGAAATTGGACGAAAGTTGGTTAAAACTCCAGGATCTAATCCTGCCTTTTTTAGATGGGGACGGACTGTAGCATGTTTAAAAAATGAGGGCACAACCCCCACACTAATAGAATCATTTATAATGGTTAGTAAGGATGGACCCAACACATTAAAGGCTTCCACTAAGAGATGTGGTGGTACAATATCGAGGGGGTTGGAAGCTGGTTTAAGGGTGTCAATAGTTCTTTTTAGCATTGAAAGTGAGACATGATTAACAGTAGGAAATTTATATTCAGTTTGAAAAATGCCACGGCGGATAGTATCAATTTTGCTGACAAAGAATGATAGAAACTGCTAACATGAATGAACAGTGCTATTTAATCTGATCATAGAATGAGGGTGAATGGCCGCATTAATTGAATTAAATAAAACCCTAGGATTGTTTGAATGACGGGATACTAAATCGGCAAAGAAGTTGGTCTTCACAGGTGGCGCAGTGGTAGTGCTGCTGCTTTGGAGTAAGGAGACTGGAAGATTGTGGGTTCAGTTCCTCCCTGTGTGGATAGTGCTTTGACTACTGAGAAAAGCGCTATATAAATGTAATGAATTATTATTATTATTAACTTCAGCCTGGAAATTGAAAAGAGAAGTCCTTGAAATCTGTTTAGAGATAGTCAGTCCATCTTTTTTCCAACACCATTCAGCAGTTCGACAGGCACGGCGCAGTGATCACGTAGTTTCATTTAGCCAGGGAGCAGGTCTTCCCTTATTACTGCGTATCTTGGGCAGAGCAATTGCGTCTAAAACCGTTTTACAGGAGGAGTTAAATTTTACGACAGAATCATCAATATCATTATTTTGGTCATGCATATAAAGACTAGAGAAAATGGTTTTAAAATCAGATATAATGGAAGAATTTAAAAAGCGCGAGCAGTGTGGTGGACGGCTATTAGTCGGGACATCAACAGTAATATGCAGATCCATCATTACAGAAAAGTGATCAGTGAAAGAAACATCACATAAATCAATACTATTCACTGAAATATCACGAGTAAGAACGAGATCAAGGGTGTGACCGAGAAAGTGAGTTGGCGTATTAATATGCTGTATAAAATCAAATGAGTCCAATGTTCTTGATGAACCCATTTTAAAATAACAGTCTTGATCCACGGTATAATTCCCTTCATAATTTTAAACACTTCAATCATGTCACCTCTTAATTTTCTTTTGCATAAACTGAAAAGACTCAGCTCTTTTAATCTTTCCTCATAATTCATCCCGTGTAGCCCTGGAATGAGCCTAGGTGCTCTTCTATGGATCTTTTTGAGTGCCTCTTTGTCCCTTTTTGTAGCATGGAGACCAAAATTGTACACAGTACTCCAGCTAAAGTCCCACCAGTGCATTATAATGCTTGAGCATAACCTCCTTGGACTTGTACTCCACACGCCGTGTGATATAACCTAACATCCTGTTAGGATTCCTATTGGCTTCTGAACACTGTCTGGAAGATGATAGCATAGAGTTCGCTACAACTCCTAAATCCTTTTGATAAATTATACTTTGATTTTCAGACCTCCCATTTTGTATTCATACCTAACATTTTTACTTCCTATGTGCAATGCTTTACATTTACTGACATTAAACTTCATCCGCCACAAATCTGCATGCTGTCCAAGTCCTTCTGTAATGATTTAAAGGATTCCAGGTTTTCTGCCAATCCATCTATCTTGGTATCATCTTCAAACTTAACCGGCATCTTACTTATATTCTAATCCAAATCATTTATATATTTTAAAAATAGCAGCAGCCTTAGCACTGACTCCTGTGGAACACTACTCTTAACATCAGCCAATTCTGATAAAATTCCTCACACCATCCCCCTCTGCTTCCTGTGTCTGAGCCAATTCTGCAAACATCTAAAAACATCTTTTAGTTTGATGTCCATCCTTGTTATGTGAGACCTTATCAAATGCTTTCTGAAAGTCCAGATGCATAATATCATATGCTTCACTTTTGATAATACCCTTTTGTTGCTTTCTCACAGAATTCCAGAATGTTAGAAAAACACATACTTGTCATGTGCTGCTCAATCTTATCCTTAATAATTTCTTCCATTAATTTTCTTGTGCTGCACATTAAGCCTACTGGCCTATATTTGCTTGGATCTGCCCAGTCACCCTATTTATATAAGAGGATAATATTTTCCATCTTTCAGTCCTGTGGCATCTCCGCAGTGCACAGTGTCTTCATAAAAATATGTGTCAAGTTTTATATATTCATTCATCCCGGCCAATACCGCCAGGCTGCCAGAGGGAGCCCTCCCTGCGACATGGAGATGCCCCGAATTACAGCAGGGCATCATTGACATTGGAGTTTTCAGCACAGCACTGCTGGATAACGTCAGGGCTGCCAGAGGACACTGCAGGGAGGCCCAGAGACTTCTATTTTACCTCTAACCCGGAAGTACGTCTTAGTCACAGCGACAGAGGAAATGATGTACTTCCGGGATGAAAAAGAAGAGTTTTTGATCTGACCCGGAAGTGCTAGGAAGTCACATGGACTGAGGGTTCAGAAGCACTTCCGGGTCATGGACTATAAAAGACTGTGAGAGATCCCAGACAGATGAGCTGAGTCGGGTGGCAGGGGACAACCCGTCTGGGAGAGTGGAGGATTGATTTATTATTGTGTTACTGATTATTGTTTTTGAGAATTGTGGAGTGGAGGGTGCTTTGTGCACATTATTGTCCTAATAAAAATAATTATTGGACTTTTATCTGGTGTCTGGCGTCGGGTCTGAGGGTTCAAGGGGACGACAGCGTCCCCTATCTGTCACAACTTATATTTGCACCTGGAGATCCACAAAGGGAGAAAATGAATCATGTATCATAAAGTAGTTTTTATTCCTGAGCTTTCAGCTCCTACCAGGAGCCTTCATCAGAGGATAATGCTTAAACATACAAGAATCAAAGGCAATATATAGCAAAATTAGGTGGGGGGGGGGTAATGAGGTGGGGGTTGGGAGGAGTATTGGTTGTAAAGTTTTATTTATTATGAATATGTTCTTCTTAAGTTTGCATATGCTGGGTTTATGTCCAAATGATAAATAAAACCTGATGACCAATACTCCTCCAAACCCTATACTAACAGTTTTCAAAGGGGAATGATAATCAAAGCCAATAATTAACCAGAATACCATGTGCTAGTGATATAACTGTTATTATAAAGCAGAAAATAATTAAAGAAACAAATCATGAATATGTAATAAATAATCCATGACTTAATTCCAAATTTCACAGATAAGATTATCAGAATAATATAAAGACTTGCAAAAACGTATATATAATCGTTTTGATGTAGTCTTTAAAGATATGCTGAGAAAAATTGAGGAACACATTTAGGAAAATGCGTCTAAACTGAGAGAACTTGCCGATCAGCTGGAAGACGTTAAGCAGACATTCACGGCTCGAATTGAAACAGCGGAACATTTGGCATGTAATGCCGATGGAAAAGCTACAACTGCAAGTTCCAAATGCAAAAAACTCGGAGACAGACTTGCGGCTCTGGAAGATGGAAGCAGAAGGAATAATATTGGAATTGAAGGTCTACCTGAGAATCATGAAAGTTCAAACCCAGGGAAATTAGTAACTGAACTATTCTCAAAAATAATTGGAGAGGACTTTAAATCAGATACCGAGATAGTGGCAGCTTATCATATACGTGGATCAAATACCTTTAGACCTAGGTCTTTAATTATCTGCTTCGAGAGATTACAATTTAAGCTTGATGTAATGGCACTTCTCAGACACAAACAAGAGATTATATTTGAAAATAACCACATTCATATTTTCCCTGATTTCTCACCATCAACAGCTGCTAAACGTGCATCTTTTTACAACATTAAACAGCGGTTACAGAAAGCCGATATCAGATACAGCCTCTTGTATCCTGCCAAACTGAAAGTGGAAATTCAAGACAAAAATCACATCTTCTCTTCCACGGATGAAGCAGAAAAGGAATTAAGAAAGCTGATCCTGATGATTTTTTGAAATACGAAAGTGAGTCGCATCCTGTCATGGTATGGCAAGAAGATATTACCTACTGTCTGATCTGCTTTCAATGATATGGGTACCATAATTATACATCCTTTTCTCTTCTCTGACACTTTTTGTTGATGTTTATGATTTAATTATAATTGTAGGTGTATGTTTGGAAGAAGATTTTTTTTTGGTTTGTTTTTAACTATTCTAAAGGAGACTGTTTAACATCATACCCTTGGTTTATTGTTATTGTTATTATTGCATTAGGGTTTACTATGCTTATCCAGGGGCGCTTTTTAACACCACTCCCTAGGTTTACTTTCTTAATATTTCAAGACTGTTGACAGTTATATTTTATGCTTATAGTCTGTTAATGATTGTATTGTATGCTTATAGTATTTAGACTTTATCTGCAATAGATATCTCTACTTTTTAATCCCCAAATGCCGCTGCTGGGGGGCTTGTTTTTTTTGGACATGCTCTGTCTCTAGGTATGTCAGAGGACTTTGTGAAGTGGGGTCCAGCCTCATGTGGGGAGGCAAAATTGGGGGGGGGATAAGGGGGGGAAGAAAGAGAGTGGGCTAAATCTAATCTATTATTTTAATCCTTATAATGATAACTACCAACATAACAATAAGCTGCACGACAATATCTCATGGGAAAATTGGAAATTAAAGTTAAAGTTGTCTCACTTTCAGTTAAGAGTACAAAATTACATCAAAAATTCAGAATCAATGTCCCCATAATGGGACAGTTAACTTTGTGAGCGGGAATATTAAAGGCCTGAATCACGAATTAAAGAGAAAGAAAGTATTCTCTCACCTAACAGGCCTAAACTCCAAGATAGTATTTTTACAGGAGACCCACTTACTAAGTAAGGATCAGTTCCGGCTGCAAAAAGACTGGACTGGCCAAATGTTCCATTCCAGCTTTACAAAAAAAACTAGTGGTGTGGGAATTCTCATACATAGAACAGTCTCATTTGTGGTATCAGATATGGTATCTGATCCTGAAGGGAGATATGTGATTGTCATAGGCAATTTATTTAACTGTGAAGTGATTATGATAAATGTTTATGCACCCAATGTTGATGATAGGGAATTCATGCAAAATGTATTTACATCCATTCCCAATGTGAATACTCATAAAATTATAATGGCTGGGGACTTTAATTGTGTTTTAAATCCACTCTTAGATAGGTCTCCTGTCACAGGGGGGATGACATCTAACACTGCAAAGACAATTACACAGTTTTTAACTGACCACAACTTAGACCCCTGGAGATTTCTAAACCCAAACTCAAGAACATATTCCTTCTACTCACCAGTGCATCATTGCTACTCAAGAATTGATTATTTCTTTATGGATAATAATTTCTTCCCTACAATTAAATCTTGTAAGTACAACGCTATTGTTATTTCTGCCCATACCCCTTTGATCTTGGAGCTAAAACCATTAGGCCCCACACACTCATCTCGCTGATGGCGTCTTAACCCACTTCTATTAGCAGACGAGAACGGTACAGAATTTATATTCAAACAAATCAGTTTCTTCCTAGAGACAAATACATCCTCAGAGGTCTCTGCAGGAATACTCTGGGAAACTCTAAAGGCCTTCTTAAGAGGACAGATTATGTTTCCCACAGAAATAAATTAGAAACCAATAAGGTATCAGAGCTAACTAGCGAAATTACTAGAATAGATGAAGAGCATGCCAGGTGTCCAAGTGAGGCTCTTCATAGGAAAAGGCAGGGACTGCATTCAGAGCTCAACCTCTTAACATCTAAAGAAACTGAACAACTCATTTTTAAATCAAGACATCATTATTATGAACATGGAGAGAAAGCTAATAAGCTCTTAGCTCAACAAATCCACAAGCAAGAAATTCGCAATGTAATCCCAGCAATCACCAACACGAACGGAGATAAAATCATTGACCATAAAAATATAATGCACACATTCAGAGACTACTATAAATCCTTATATTCTACTGAATTTAAAGAAGACAGCACATAATCTAATGCATTTCTAGATACATTACAGATACCACAAATAGACACTTTTAGTGCAGAGGAACTGGATAAACCTTTGGCGCTGTCAGAATTACTAGATGCTATAAAGTCACTTCAAAGTGGGAAAGCAGCAGGCCCTGATGGCTACCCCGTAGAATTTTATAATAAATTATCCACTCAGCTAGCTCCCCTCTTATTAGCAACATTTACAGAAGCTAGAGACAATCAAATTCTACCTCAAACCTTTTGCCAAGCATTAATCACCGTCTTTCCTAAACAAAATAAGGACTTATTACAATGTGCATCATACAGACCAATTTCACTTCTGAATAATGATGTTAAGATACTCTCCAAAGTCTTAGCTAGAAGGATGGAGAAAGTGCTGCCTTTGGTAATATCACAAGACCAAACTGGATTTACTAAAGGCAGACACTTAGCTTCCAATCTCCGACACCTGTTTAATGTAATATATTCACCAGCAAAGTCAAACACCCCAGAGATATTATTATTGATGGATGCAGAAAAAGCATTTGATATGATTGAGTGGAACTACCTTTTTACTACATTAGATAAATTTGGGTTTGGCCTGAATATTTGTGCATGGATCAAACTACTATATAACAATCCAGAAGCCTCAGTTTATATTACCAACATTTGTTCAGACTACTTTAAACTAGAACGTGGTACCAGACAAGGATGCCCCTTGTCACCACTGCTATTTGCAGTCGCCATTGAACCACTGGCAGTTCACTGTTGAAATGCTTATCAGATAAAGGGGATTATCAGAGAAGGACTTGAACAGAAAATCTCTCTATATGCAGATGATATGGTACGTTATATATCAGACCCACAAAATACTCTGCCTGCAGTCTTAACAGCACTTACAGAATTTCAAAAGATCTCTAGTCTCAGAATTAATTTGAATAAAAGTGTACTCTTTCCAGTGAATTCTCCACACATCCAAAGAGCGACCCAACAAACACCTAAGGCAGAAAGTGGCATGGCTCTACCCAACTTTCAGTTTTATTATTGGGTAGCAAACATACAATCTAAAAAAACCTAGACGCAAATAGATGAACATACACAGGCTTGGTCAGCAATAGAAAAAAAATCTTGCAGTACCTCTTTATATTATCTGCTTTGTATGATGTTGAGAGGGTCATTAAAATACACGTAGGGGATTGGTTGTTGATTTGCTCCTGTGACAATTGGAGGATGTGCATTGTAAGAAAACGTGAGTGAGTAAAGAGTTTTTGGAGTTTGGAGAAACAACTAGTCTCGTGTGTTTTTTTCCGTAGCAGACACAACAATTTGGCGAACAAGGATGGCAGACTTTTTACTACCACTTTTCTTGCCCTGCCTGGTGACCCCCCTGTTCCGTGGAGGGCTTGGAAACAAAGTTTTGAAACATATTTGAAGGCGTTGGACCTCGAGGAGATCTCCGACGCTCGCAAATGCGCTCTGCTGCTCCACTGCTTGGGCATAGAAGATCAATGTGTCTTCGCTACACTCAGTTCAAACACCACCTACACTGAAGCGGTTGCCGCTTTAGATGCTCAGTTTTCGGACTCGCGCAGCGTCCTACTTCACCAACTAATCTTTACCTGGTGAGTCAGTCTTGCAGTATGTCACAAACCTTTGCGGTTTAGCTGAGCAGTGCAGATTCTGCAATTTACAAGACAAGATGATCCGAGATCTATTGATCGAAAAGTCTAATAACCCTCGGATTTGGGACAGACTACTGCTGGAGGCGGATGACCTTGCATTAAATCACGCAGTTGACATAGCAGTTCAAGTTGAAAATGCAGAGCGCTGCATAGCTAGCATTCTCGAAACTGGAGTAAACAATCCTCTGGCCGCATCATTGTCATTGAACGTGCAAGCAGGATCTGCCAACCTTGATGCCGTTTTCCCAGTCCAGTACATGCGGCCGGCAGGAAGTAATACACAGTCTAGTTGTGATAACTATGGTGCAAATACACATACGATAAGAGCACCTACCTGTCCAGCACAAGGTCAGAGGTGTAGAAAATGTCAGAAAATGAATCACTTCTCCAGATGCTGCTGTTCTGCACCTGCATCACAGCAAACAGTTCAGCATGCTCAATCTTCATCCAGTCAGCCTTGTACAGTAATCCACACAGTCAACTGCAAACAGAATAATTTCAAAGTATGCCATGTTTATTTGGAAGACATCTGCCTGCCTTTGCTAATTGACACTGGTGCTAAAGTTTCTTTATTGAACTGGGATACATATCAGACCTTTTTCTCATATCTTTCTCTTCAGCCCCCATCCATGCCACTCCAAGGATATGGGAACACTAATGTTGTAATTCGTGGAATTCTTCATTTGACTGTACACTATGGCACTAAGTCCCTTTGCTTCTTTTCCATTTCACATCTCTGCTTCAGGTTCCAACCTTATGGGCTTGGATCTATTTTTGGGCCTTGATTTTTCACTTGTTGACAGCAGAGGCACTGACATTCTGTTGGTCTCTCCATCCTGGGCACAAAAATGGCCTGCTGTTTTTAATGGCCTTGGCTGTCTGTTCTCCTTTACACACCAGCCATTGATTAATCTCTCTGTTCCTCCTTTTATACAGCCACTGTGCAGGGTGCCTTTAGCACTTCGTGGGGATGTGCTTTCAGAACTGAAGCAGATGTTGGAGGCTGCCATAATAGAACCTGTGGATTAATATCCATGGGTCTCAAATCTAGTCATTGCAAAAATAAATCTGGTGGCCTTTGTGTCTGTGTGGATCTTCGAGCTGTGAACAAAGCTGTGGTGCCAGATAAATATCCGTTGCCAACTACAGAGGAACTTACTACAGTTTTTAACGGTTCTACAGTGTTTTCCAAGCTTGATTTACGTCTAGGCTACCTACAGGTACCTCTGCATCTGGACAGCAGGAATTTAACTGCTTTTGTGACCCACATGGGCATTTTCCGTTATACAAGGATGCCTTTTGGACTCTCTTTAGCGCCTAGCTGTTTACAAAAAGTCATGCACACCATCTTGCAAAACATCCCTGGTGTTGTAGTGTACCTGGATGACATAGTAGTGCATAGCTCACATAGTGCAACTCATGATAGACGCCTCAATTTAGTGTTTGCTGCTCTGGCCCGGAAAAGACTCACTGTGAATGCAGAAAAGTGCCTTTTTGCTGCCTCACAGGTAGACTTTGTTGGTTTTCGCCTGTCAGCACATGGAATCTTACCATTATAGTCAAACGTAGATGCTATACACAATATGCTTGAACCATCCACTGCATCCGAGTTAGCTTCATTCCTGGGAATAACGGCATAACTACCTCCATTTTTTGCCCAACTACTCTTCAGCAACTGAGCCACTACGACGACTGCTGCAGAAAGGTACACCATGGGACTGGTCCCCTTCCTGCCACCAAGCAGTTCATTCACTTAAGCAACAACTCACATCACCCCCAGTGCTGACACACTTCGATATCAACCACCCCACCTTTGTGACTTGTGACGCTCCTTCTTCCACTATTGGTGCCGTGCTCTCACAAGTACGAGATGGACATGAACATCCTGTTGCTTTTGCTTCGCGTGCTCTGACACCCACAGAGCAAAGGTATTCAGTAGGGGAGTGGGAATCCTTAGCATGTGTCTGGGCCTGTGAGCATTGGCATGTTTATTTGTATGGCAGGCACTTCACACTTCGTACTGACCATGAGGCTCTCACAACTTTGCTGAGCACCAGTGGCATTGGCCTCCGTCCTTTGAGGAATTTTCGATGGGCAGATTGCCTGCGCCATTATAACTTCGCTCTACAGTTTACCCCAGGAAGAGAAAATGCAGTCGCTGACATGCTGTCACGGACAATGACTGTGCAAACAGTTGTAGATCTGGTCCCCTTTTCACAACCCTTCATGCCTACATCACTAATGGATGGCCATCCAGAGTGTCCTCTGAACTGGAGCCTTACTTTAGAGTGAAAAATGAGTTGTCTATTTGGAATGATCACTGCATTGCAAGAGGAAACATTGCTGTCATTCCAGAACCACTCTGGGGTCGTGTCTTGTCAATGGCACATGAGGGTCATCTTGGCATTATCAAAGTAAAGCAGTGATGTCGCGAACGGATATGGTGGCCAGGTATTGATCAGGACATTGAAGCCCTTGTCCATGACTGTGAAGCCTGCCTTTTAAGTGGTAAGACAGGTTTGCCACCCACCCCTCCTCTTCAGCCTTTGGTTTGGCCTTCTCATCAATGGGAACATCTCCAGCTTGACATTAGTGGAGAACTGCATGATGTTCCACATCACCAGAGGTTTCTGATTGTGGTCTATGATTTACATTCAAAGTGGCCTGAAGTTTTTTCCTGTGGGCTCCATTACATCAAAAGTTGTAATAGACATTCTATGTAATTTGTTTGCTCAATGGGGACTGTCTCGTGTTATAACTACAGACAATGGCCCACAGTTTACCTCACATGAGTTCCAATCATTCCTATCAGAAAGAGGATTGAAATATATTCGTACTGCTTTCTGTCACCCACAGGCGAATGGTGGTGTAGAATGCTTCAATCAGACTTTAAAAAATGGTATTCGTGCACACCTGACTCAGGGGTTTCCTTTCCACACAGCACTACTGGAAACTCTTCTTCATTATCGAGCATCCCAACATTCTACCACATGCGTTTCCTGATGCTAAGATGGGAGCTGCAGCTTCCTTTGGACACATTGAGCCCTTGCACCATGACCAAACTTCCCTCAGCTTTACAAGCCTCAGTTAACAGTAAACAAGCCAGAATGAAACAGAGAGTGGATAAAACTCACCGTGCCCATTCTCAACAAATACAGTTGCATGACTGGGTACGTGTTAGAAGACCCCAACAACATAATAAGTTGTTGCCCTTTTGGTCGGCACCAATTTGTGCTATGCACTGTTTAGGCCCTTCAAGTTTTTTACTGGAAGATGGTTCCAGATGGCATGCTAGCTGAGTCAGGAAAGTTCTTTCGCCCATGCCACCACCATCACAAACAGCTGTTTCAACTTTTTACCCATGTCTGGAGAACAGAAATATGATTACTCAAAATTCAAATCTACCCGAGCCTCAGAACCCAAGCCTTCCTGTACCATCCCCCTCTACTGTTTTTGCTCCTACTTCACCTGGAAGGCTCTGTCCAGCTCCGGCTGACCTGCCAACACACTCAGACGAGATTCTTGATGCAGCTGCTTGGATTCCTAGGGCCCAACAACGAACAGCCTATTTGCAAGACTATGTGACTGTCTTTAGTATATAGATAATTTGTTTTTTTTTCTTCTTCTCTTTTGGGATGGGGGAAAATGTGATGTTGGGAGGGTCATTAAAATACACAGAGGGGATTGGTTGTTGATTTGCTCCTGTGACAATTGGAAGATGCGCATTGTAAGAAAACGTGAGTGAGTAAAGAAAAATCTCGGGTTGCAAATGTATGTGAACTGCTGCATTTGAAGACGCCGAAATAGCAGTTTTTATGTGGTTCAGTGATGCTCATTCAAGAAACATTCCTATTAATGCGGCACCCATTCAGGAAAATGTGAGGTTTCTAAACTCTCTTGGAACCTCCCCCAGCTGGACAACACGCTGAAGAGCATCCCGAAGTGCGATCACCACGTCTGTGGAAGACTGTTTATCCATTGCTGGGGCAACAGCAGGCTCACAGCTCTGCTGCGGCTCTTCACCGAAGCAAACAGAAAAGATTTCGATGGGTGATGCAAGAAACATTGTAAATGCAGGGAACAGTATTACTTGGCCACTAACCTGGTGACAAACATGGCTGACTGCTGTGTCTGTGTATAGGAGAGTGGCAGATCCCGCTACAATAAATAACCCTGCTGTTCCTGTTTCAAGCTGAATAAAGCTGGTTTTGCTAAATTACTGAGACTCAGCCTCATGTTTTGGGGTGTAAGACAGAGACTTATAGTGCGACCCCAATCTTTTAGGATTCACTTTTGTGGCGCCTCACTGCACCACTGTGAGCCTGCTGTTGCCCTGCCTCGGCAACAGGCCAAACAATCTTACACAGATGCAGCAATCGCGCTTCGGAACACACTTCAGCGTGACGTTCCTGTTGGGTGGGGGTGATCCCAAAAGAGTTCAGAAACCTCACAATATGAAAGAAGAAGAAAAGGATGATTCGCCTTTTGATAACTGTGCTGCCCACAACATGCTTCCGCATTTAGATAATGTTCACATTGAATTCCACCCACCCAATTGCATAGCAGTGCTTCAGCCATTGGGTTTGGGCATCATTCGCACTCCTGAAAGTGTATTTTCACAAGGAAATGCTGAGAAAAACTTGTATACAGGAGAAGATTAAAATTAACATGAAAGAAGCTATTCAAATGATTGCAAATGCCTGGACGCAAGTTAAAGAAAGCATTATAGCAACAAATACAGAATCTCATTACAAAGAAATTTTCATTACAACGAAATATTTTTTAGGTCCCTGGCAGTTTGTTGTAATGGAATTTTACCTGTATTTGCACTACAGGCATACAGGCACTATTGGGCACCCCACCTTTACCCACCTTTACCCACACTGCAGACTGTATCCAGCCAGGCTGGAGGAGTGCTGGAGGACCCTGAGGAGGAAAATCTGAGGCAGCGGTGGAGCAGCAGCATATGGGGCAGATGCAGAAGATACCCGTTGTTCAAGTTGGCAGATAAAGTGGCTGCATTCAAAGCCAAACTTGATTTATGGGGCCAATGAGTGAACATTGGGATTTTTGATATGTTTTAAACAATAGCAGAGGTTGTTAAAGATACCAAGTCAGGGCCTTCTTTCTCCCAGATGGTATATGATCATCTATCTCAGCTTTCAATAAAGTCTGAGCATTATTCCCAACCACAAAAGAACCCTGAAATGGGAAGAAACGGATATCTTAAAAGTATGTTTGAGACCACTTCAAATCTCCATACGTTTTGGATTAAAGTCAAGGTGGAATATCCTGAAGTGGCCACAAAAGCACTGAAAAGACTGCTTCCATTTCCAATATCCTATCTTTGTGAGGCAGCGTTTTCTGCAGTGACAGCAACCAAAACGAGATTATGGAGTAGACTGAACATAAGCAACACACTTCGTGTGTCACTGTCTTCCATCGTCCCCGGATTGCAAGAAAACAAGCACAGGGCTCCCACTGATTCTGCATTATGGTAAGTTCTATAATTTCTATTACCATATTATAACTTAATAATAATAGAAATGTAATGTAAATTGTGTATAAAACTGGCCTACGAACCTGCCCTGAATTCTCCCTCCCCGCACCAGTCCCTGGAAAAACTTGTTTCTATAAAAGTGGGATCTTGGTGTCAAAAAAGTTGGGGACCACTGCTCTGAAGTATTAAAGGACCAACCACAAGCTGAATTTCTTAAATGAAAAAATACAGTTCTGGTGGCATAATTATTTTAAGATTAAAAATTAAGTTCTGAATCTAAATTAACTCCAAGATTTTTTCCCTCATTTTTTTTTTTTTTTTACTAATTTCCAGTTTTTCTAAATTATGCCGTTAGTGGCCATTTTATTTTAATGTGTAATAGATGTCAAGACTTTTACTTTGCTTAATGCTTAAATTAATACTGCTGTGCTGATGCCACAATGATCTGATGCCACCTAAGAGAAACCAAGTATCCCTTTTTTTTATTTTGTTTTTTGTGATGTCAACAGTTTGTGAACTTGTCTCTGTAGTCATTAGTAAAACATGGACAGATATTATTATATAGGTAAGTTAATGTTAATGTTAGAGAAGTCTTCACACAAAAATGACACTGAGTTCTAGTGCTCTTTTATTTTTATTTTTCTGTATTTACAAACTCCTGTGTTCACAAATGCCTGGCATTTTACCATCACTATGACTCCAATACTTTATTTTTTAATAAGCAGGCACCCATCTTCTTCCTTGACCATGTCACGTCATCTTTTGTCTGGCAGCATCATGTCACCAGACACTTTAGTTTTCTTACATTTACTGGCTCAAGGTGATCTCCCTCTTCAATGCCCACTAAAAGAACCGAAAAGAGGGTGAAAATCCATTATAGGCCGGATTTGTGTGGGCAGTGATGTGCTAGAGATTCACACGATTTTTTAGGCTTACTAGCAGAGATTTATCACGTACACAGCAGAATCAACAGACTTTACAGTAAAAAAATTCATCAGAGCCCTCTGATCTGTAAGAATGAGTGTTTTGCTGTTCACAGGTGGCAGACATCAGTATGGCAAAGAGGAGCTGTGTAGAACTGGGCAGTTCTGAGACTCTTTTATTCCTGAGGTTAAGTGTGTTAAATGTACCAGAACCACAAGAAAGGTTCATTTAATTTCCTGTGCAAATCAGGATTTGTCTTGAGTGAATGAAAATTCTACCAAGCAGTACAGTTATATATCAAGTTTAATTATTAGTGAAGACTGTCTTCTAATTAAAAAACTGGTTTGAATGAATCCTGTGGCCACCACAGCTCTCCTGGACCATGACTGAAGATTCCTGACCTGTAGGATGACATTTCAATTTTAAATCTGCCTCTACAACTCAGGCACTGCACAGCTAGATGATGAGAACATTCTATTCCTACATGCTGTCCACAATCCTCAGCTCTGCCAGACAAACGTTTAACTCCTTTTGTTTATAAGTACCAAACCATTTAAACACAGACAGATTCCTAGGTACATTTGGGTTACTCCAGTCTGTTTCACATTTCTGCACCTGGGAACTGTCCAAACACTCTAGAAGGTGACTGAAAAAAAGGCTATCCTGAAGGCAGGAGCTATAATGACCAGAAAAAAATGAAAAAGAAAAACTAAAGTACTGCCAACTGATTGTTTTCCAGATGGCTGATGCCACCTACAGGATGGAAGATGAATCAAAACTTTCATGATAATACTTTTATTAATACATGCTGTAAGAAACTCGACTCAGAGTCATAGAAAGTTTTGGGGTAGCCACCCATATAATTGATTTCATGGCTGCAAAGTCAATCAACTGAGAACTGAGGGAATAGGGAAAAGGTGGAGGCTTTTAAAGGGGAAGACAGGAAGTGAGGTCAAAGGGGTCGGGCTCATGAAGGTCTTCAGCCATAGATTCGAGCCCGGACGTGACATCACAGGGGCCAGAGCAGGCAAGGTCTCCTTCCATAGGCTTGGTCCTGGAAGTGACGTCAAGAGGGCCAGGTGGGATCTTCCACGAATGGTCTACAGGAAAGGGAGAAAAAGAGTCAGTGCACTCTGCCACAACCCGGTATGACTCAGAATTGCCCTTACTCAAGCCCTTTAGCTGCCTTCCATGCGAATGTGTGTGTCAAGGCTCCCCACTCAGCCCAGAGCAGTCGGGTCGGGCGACCCTGACCAAGAGGTCGTGAACCCAAGACAGGGCATCAGCGCTGGCGTGAAGAGTGCCCCGACGATGAGCAAGCAAAAACTCGTATGGCTGGAGGTCAAGAAACCACCTGGTGACCCGCGGATTCGACTCCTTGTGCAGGGCCATCCACTGTAAAGGTGCACGGTCCATAACAAGGGTGAATTCCCGGCCCAACAGGTAGTACCTCAGCTGAGTAATCACCCACTTAATCGCCAAAGCCTCTCTCTCCACAGCCACATACCTTGTCTCCCGGTCCTACAGTTTCCGGCTCAGGAACATGATGAGGTGTTCCACATTGTTGACACTTTGGCTCAGCACGGCCCCCAGGCCTATGTCTGAAGCGTCTGTCTGGAGGATGAAAGGCAAAAAAAAGTTAGGTGCCTTCAAAATAGGTGCAGACTTCAAGACACTAAATGCAGCGCCTGTCTTTTCAGTCCATACCACAATGTTTGGGGCCCTCTTCTTTGTCAAATCAGTCAAGGGCGCCACTCTCTCTGAGAATCAGTGCACAAACCAGCGGTAGTACCCCGCTAACCCGAGAAAGGCTTGGACCTACTGCTTGGTTCGCGGATGGGGACATTTCAGAATAGCATCTACTTTGGAGCACTGTGGCTTCACGGTACCCCAACCCACCAGGTAGCCTAAATACTTGGCTTCGCTCAATCCAAAGTAACATTTCTTGGGATTAATCCGAAGCCCGGCATCACCAAGTGTCCTCAATACCGCTTTTACCTGCTGTAGGTGTTCCATCCATGTGCTGGAATAGATGACCACATCATCCAGGTAGGCAGCACTTTATGAGTTATGAGGCCTGAGCACTTTGTCCACCAGACGCTGGAAGGTTGCTAGAGCCCTGTGTAACCCAAATGGAATGATATGATACTGCCAGTGTCCACTCAGGGTGCTAAACGCGATCTTAACCTTCGCGGAGTCCGTTAAAGGAACCTGCCAGTACCCTTTTGTCATGTCCAGTGTGGTCAAATATCGAGCCTGTCCAAGCCTCTCGAGGAGGTCGTCCACTCGTGGCATTGGATAGGCATCAAACTGGGAGACTTGATTAAGCCGACGGAAGTCATTGCAAAACCTCCAAAACCAGGCTCAGCGACCAATACAATGGGACTGGACCAGGAACTACAGCTTTCCTCGATTACACCTAGTTCCAGCATGTGTTTGACCTCAAGCTCCACTTCAGCCCTTTTTGCCTCGGGAATGCGATACAGACGTTATCGGACTATGCTCAACCAGAAGGGTCCTTCTGGGGTTTTCACTCACTACCTCCAGGACAGACAGGATAACTGTTTCCAGCTCCCATCGTTGTCTGGGACTTAAATCCACACCGAAGTTAAGGCTAGCTGTGCGAGCAAAGAGGGAGCGGGGCTGACCGGAAGAGGGATCGAGATCCCTGTCCTTCCTTGGTTTCAGCAGGTTTACATGATAAACCCAACCCTCAGCCGACAATTGGGTTGACTCACCAAATAGTCAACGAGTCCTTTCCTCTTCTTAACTTCTTAGGGACCTTGCCAATGGGCAAGCAACTTAGAGTGGAAGGTTGGTACTAGGACCATGACCCGATCTCCCAGGTGGAACTCCCGGAGAGAGGTGCCACGGTCATAATAATGGACCAGTGCTGCTTGAGCCTCTTCCACATGACTTTTAAGGAGGGGCCGAATCTTACCAAATCTATCGCATAATTGTGCGATATATTCCAATATATTTGTAGAGGGAAGAGCCTCTTCTTCCCATCCTTCTTTTAAGATATCTAATATGCCCTGGGGTTGTCGCCCATACAATAATTCAAAAGGGGAGAACCCCATGGAGACTTGTGGGACTTCCCGATAGGCAAAAAGGATGAGGGGGAGGAGCTGATCCCAGTTCCTTCCATCCTCGCTGACCACCTTACGCAGCATTTGTTTGAGAGTTTGATTGAACCTCTCTACCAAACTGTCGGTTTGAGGATGATATACTTCGGTCTTTAAATGCTTTATTTTCAGTAACTTGGCAGTCTCCTTGAACGTCTCCGAGGTAAAAGGTGTCCTCTGGTCCATCAAGACTTCCTTGGGGATGCCCACACATGCAAAGACCCCTAGTAATTCCTCTGCGATGGCTTTGGAAGTGGCTGAACGCAACAGAACAGCTTCGGGGTATTTGGTAGCATAATGCACGAGGACTAAAATGTACTTGTGTCCTCAGGCTGAGGGCTCTAGAGGTGCGACTAAATCGACCCCAATTCTGTGGAAGGGAATATCAATCAGGGGAATAGGAACGAGAGGAGCACGGTCCCTCCTAGGAATTTATCGCAATTGACACTCCAGGCAGGAAGTGCAAAAGTGACGAACCTTCTCATTGATTCCCGGCCAGTAGAAGCGGAGCTTGATCCGCTCCAGGGTTATCGTGGTGCCCAAATGGCCACCTAGAAGGTGGGCATGTGCTAACTCACAGGCCTATTGCCGGAATGTCTGCAGGATTAGCAGTAGCCGTCTCTCCTGCCCGTCATGCTCAGCTATGCAATAGAGTAGGTCATTTTTTAACATAAAGTGAGGACCCTGTGGTATCGACTGGTTAGTGTGCTGGCCGTTGACTAGGACCACTGCATTTTTGGCAAATTTTAGGGAATTGTCATTCCACTGCTCCCTTTTAAAAGAAGCCCACGTCAATCTAAATTTAAACCGCAAAAGGGAGAGAGGGTCTGGGCCGACCTCAAGGGGGATGGTTTCCTCCCGTTACGTCTCGGCGTGGGTGGATGACGTATCGGCACGCGACGGTCCGGGAGTTGCCACGTCACTCAGGAGGGCCGCTTCGTCTCTGTCTGCTGGCTGGTTACATGGCGTGGAGGCAGCTTGAGATGTCTCATCCCCGTTTGTAACTAGGCCCAAGTTAACCCCAGGAGTTGTATGTGTCTCACCGCTTTTAATTTCAGACCAGTCCCGCCCTAATATCACCAGGTGTGGAGGATCTGGGAGGACAGTTAATTTCTGAACCGATTATCCGTAACTGATGACACAAGATGCGGACCTGTACCAGCTGTTTTCTCTGTGGACACAGGTTATACTGGTCTCAAATTTTAACCACTGTCACGGTAGCACAAATCGGTGGGCAACAAAATGAAATGTTGCTGCCGGAATCAAACAAAGCAGTAGTTTTGTACACGTTTATGATCACCACGCCTGTGTGTGGTACCGCCAACGGGTTAGTCAGAGCACACCAACCCCTCCTCCTCCTCCACCTGCATTCCTCCTCGCTCCTAAGCGGATTGCGCGCCCGCGACTCCAGGGATGTTGGCACAAGCTCTGGGTTGTATGGGGGGGCAGGGGGGCTAGATTTTGGGACGTACTCAGGTTGAGTTTGACTAAGGGACGGTTTGGCTCCCCCAGATTGTGAGGCCGTCCTTTGTGTCTCTACGAGCTATATGAGCTCTGCCATATTTTGGAATTGTTTACCCCAGAACAGCTGGGTGAAGCAACGGGGTAGTGTTTTCAGGAGGAGGTAGCAGGCCACCTGCTCTATTACGTGGGAAGGCTTTTTCTCCTGTGTCCGTAGCCACTGCCCTACCTTTGCCCATAAGGATGAGGTTTGTTGAGGGGTCGGCCGCTCTGGGTCAAACCTCCATTTTCTCACACTATTTACCTGTCAGTCTGGGGCACCCCTAGGTGGAAATCGGGGCTCTGGCTTCACAGGGAGTTTGGCACTTTCCTCCAAGAGAGCACAATAAACCCCTTTTGCCTTCCCCCCACCAGAGCAGCCCAATTCTGTGAGCCCCTCCTGCACACTCCCTGGCCTGCCTAAGTTGCCTAGTGAAGCGTGCCGGGTGCAAAGCTTGTACAGGGTCACTCCGAACCACGGGACACCCTCCCCGCCTGGAAACTTGGCCCCGGCACGCTCCCACCTGGGTGTATTGCAGGTCCTGTCCCCTTCTCTTCCGGGACTTCTCCATCCTGCCGACTACACCAATGTAAGAAACTTGACTCAGAGTCATAGAAAGGTTTGGGGCAGCCACTCGTATAATTGATTTCCAGGCTGCAAAGTCGATCAAATGAATACAGCACTAATGTGGACAAAACTGAGTCCAAAACAGAACTGAGGGAATAAGGAAAAGGTGGAGGCTTTTAAAGGGGAAGACAGGAAGTGAGGTCAAAGGGGTCGGGCTCATGAAGGTCTTCAGTCATAGATTCGAGCCCGGACGTGACATCACAGGGGCCAGAGCAGGCAAGGTCTCCTTCCATAGGCTCGGTCCCGGAAGTGACGTCAAGAGGGCCAGGTGGGATCTTCCACGAATGGTCTACAGCAAAGGGAGAAAAAGAGTCAGTGCACTCCGCCACATCCCGGTATGACTCGGAATTCCCCTTTACTCAAGCCCTTTAGCTGCCTCCCATGCACACGTGTCTGACAATGAACAGTATCACTAGGAAATGCATACTTCTTTTTTTCATGATGTCTATAGCTTTTGGTATCCGTTTCAGTGGCCCTTATCTATATTAATAAAGCTGAATGTTTGTATGTATGCATGTTTGCCCAGTTTTGAAAAACAACTTCCAAATTAGTTATAAAGTTGAAATTTGGCACATAGCTGTGTAAAGCTATCACCTTGATGGGAAAATTTTGAAATATGTGAAAAGTCCTCTAGGAACCCTGAGTAGTAGGGGGCATTGAATTAACTTACTTACAAATGTGTTAGAAACTTGAAATTTGGCACAAGTATAGTATGTGTGCTTATTTAATTAATAAATAATAAAGATGAAATAATTCGCTATTAATAAGAAGTATTAATGAGAAGACATCTGTGTTCGCATCTCTGCCCACTGCGGCCTCTGCCACTAGCCTACACCTGAGGCCAATGGGATCATCGTGTGTCATCATGTGACCAGATCGACCGACGTAAAATATACCTTCACTAAACTCGTTCTCAGCACTTCACAGGGGTGATGGGATTATAACCCAATGCTTCCATTGGTCCCACTACTCCCCCACCATACCCAAGCCAAATAAGGGTGCCCGGTTCGTTGTATGGCTCATCCAATCTTATGCTCTTCCTACACTCGGACAGATGATATGAATCGTATTATTCACATTAGTGTAGTGAAGAATTAGAAAAAAGTTTACAACAAAATTCTGGAAAGTGTCTATAAGAATCAAGGAAAAATATTCTGGAAGCACCAGGGGGAAAAGGAAAAATCTTTTTAATTAACTTAATATTGGCTAAAATTAGATCAGATTATAAAATTGCAATCTTCTGGCATTGCTGCCACTTTATTGGGGGGGGGTGGTAAACCACTCATTCACCACCTAACTTACAGTGAAGTTTCTCTGTGTAACGACAAGAAAACGACTTCTCTAGCTCAACTTTTAAAAGATTGTGGGGTTAATATTTGGGTTGATAATACTATCTCCCACAAAGGGGGAACAGAAGTTCTGAACAGAATGCTTAAGTATGTAACAGACAATGACAATTTAATGGATGGAGTGACTGTTTTGTTTTCAGGCGATTTTCAGCAAACTTTACAGTAATTCAAAGAGGTACCATGGCAGATTAGGTGAGGGTATCCCTGAAGTCATCCTTTATATAGAGTAAAATACACAAATTAACTCTTACGATTAATATGAGAGTTCCATTGAAGGTGCATTTTCACAATTGATTTTGAAAATAGGCAATGGGCAAATAAAAGACTCATCTAATGAGGATATTGAAATTCCAAACAACTTTGGAAACTTGGTCAGCTCCGTTAAAGAAACTTTACCCAGATATTATAAGTTTACATAAAAAAACTGATTCGTGGTTATGTGAAAGAGGCATACTATCGCCTAAAAACGATACCACTGATGAAATAAATTATCTGCTTGACAAACTACATGACAATAAAAAACGTATTTATCTATCGATTCTGTTTTAGATCATGAAGAAGCAGTTCATTATACTATTGAATTTTTGAATTCCCTTAATCCTTCCAGAATGAATCCTAATAAACTGTTCCTTAAAGTTAGTACACCAATAACGTTGTTATGAAATCTAAATGCTCCAAAACTATGTAACTGTACTTGTTTGAGAGTGACTATATTGCAATATTATCGAGGACTAAATAGTAACTGGGTGTGCAAAAAGTGAGAAAGTATTTATCCCTTGGATTTCAAAGATCCCCAGTGACTATCCCTTTGAATTTAAAATACAATTCCCTTTAGGAGTTTGCTTTGTTTTAACTATAAACAAAGCTCAAGGGCAAACTTTTTATGGTTCCTGGCTTTGATTTGCTTGGGTCTTGCAACTCATTCTTACAACTCACTGTTCTGCAGCCTTACAACTTGTGGGCAGAAACTAGCCCTGAATACTGAAGGCTTTTTTAAAAGGACAGATTATTTCATATCTTTCCACAAAAATAAATTAGAAACCAAAAGGCATAAGAGCTAATCTATGAAAATACCAGAATAGATTAAGAATGTACTAGGTCTCCAAATAAGGAAATTTACAGGAAAAGACAGGTTTTACAATCAGAATTTAACCTCTTGACAGCAAAAGAAATGGAACAGTTCATCTGTAAATCATGACATCAATAGTATAAACATGGAGAGAAGACTAATAAGATCTTAGCTCAACAAGCAGGAAGTTCACAATGCAATAACAGAAATTACCAACACAGAAGGAGATAAAATTATTGACCATAAAAATATAACCCACACATTTATAGAGAACTTTAAGTCCTTATATTCTACCCAGTTTAAAGATGAGAAGACACAGTCTAATGGGTTTTTGACTAATTATAAATACCACAGCTAGATACTCTTATTGCAGAGGAACTGGATAAACCTCTGCTACTCTCAAAATTACTAGACACTATAAATTCACTTCAGAGTAGAAAAACAGCAGGCCCTGATGGATACCAAATTGAATTTTATAAAAAAAAAAATTGGAATAAGTAGTCTCAGCTGCTATTAGCAACATTTATAGTAGCTAGAGACAAAAAAAATTTACCTCTTTACTGTTCACCAAGCATTAATTACCACCTTCCTAACAAAAAATAAGGACTTACTACAATGTGCATCATACAGACCAATTTCACTTCTGAATAATGATGTTAAGATACTCTCCAAAGTTCTAGCTTAAAGGATTGAAAAAGCCCTTCATCCTGTAATATGACAAGACCAAACCAGATTAATTAATAACAGACACTTGGCTTCTAATCTTTGTTGTTTGTTTATTGTAATATACTCACCCATAAAATGTAACACACCAGAGATCTCATTATCTTTGGATACAGAAAAAGCATTTGGCACCATTGAATGGGACTACCTATTCAACACATTGCACAATAAAACCAACCCGAACCCCCCTTCATAAAAACAGGACATTACAAGAATAAGAGCTTTTAAAAGACAATAAAACAATCAATAAATAAATGTCCATTAAAAAATCTCTGTTCTTTAAAATGTCCTCCTCTGGCTTGGGTCCGTGGGTTCTTATGTAAAAAGTCTGGCACAAATCCCACTTGCTGCTCTGTCTCCTCTTCTGTCCCCACTGCCAGCTCATCCCACCGCTGCCACCAAATGTGATGATGCGGATTTGCTCCATGCCTCCCTTTCATCTTCTGGGAGCCCTTGAACCCTTCACCATCGGTAATGTCACCGATGAGCTTGGCAGTGAGGCATAACAATGGAGGAAAGGGATGGTGTAATAGTGCAAAGTGCATTTATTAAAATTGATTTTTTGTTGTAATTTCATCATAATGGTCAGCAAATTTAATAGTTTCCGTTTTGTATTTCCTTAAACTGTAGTTGTTTGGTGAGTGAGTTTCTTGATTACGTGTCTGTATACAGTGGAGATGAGAGTCAATCACTCCTTTCACTAAATTTATTTATCACTTTATTTGTCAGTGAAGTCATTTCTTCTCTTATTTAATTGGAATGATATCCAGTGAGGTCAGTTTTTTCTAATCTTAATATGTATTTGTGAGAGATGGAATAATTATTTACGGTTATTGCTTTTTCATTTAGTTTAATCTATGGAGGGTTTTTTATCTTTCTAGTTGTAATTCTTACTTTTACTTCCTGGAAAGCATGTTGAGCTGTAGTTTCGGTATAAAAATATACTATTTAAATAAGTGGCGCTGTTGTTTTGCATTTGGAACAATAACTGTATTTATTATGTCTTTAAGAAATGTGTTGAATATTCAGTCTATACAAGTGGATATTAGATTAATTTACTCTTTTACCATGTGTCTGTTTTTAGAAAATAAGATGCTGGACAATCAAGAACAGATGATTCAGTCCATCAAGTTTAATTGGTTAGCCAATAGCAGCTCATTGGAAAATGTTATTTCTCAAAGGTTGATATTTGATGGCTCATGACACTTAAAAAAGATTCTCATTTATGTTTAATCTAGGAATCAGCTTTGTCACAGAAGTTTCTCCTAAAATTCCTTAGGAGAAATAGTTTTAGACAAAAAGGAGACTTGAGATACAACTAAGGTAAAATAAATGAAAACTGAAAATTTGGTTTGAAAAGCATATTAGGTTTTGTGAGATGACTTTCTTGTTTTAATCTTTTTTAAGACTTGATGATTTTTACTTATTATTGGACTGATGCCTTTATCTGAGTTGACATACATTTAATATATGATTGGTTAAGTTTTTTTGTTTGTTTAATTTTTCCATTTGGAGCACAGGCAGGAGAAGTCACCTTCTCATAGTTACGTGGTGTCGTCAGTGGGATTTAAACATAGGGCTTGAAGTCCAAAGTCATATTGCCTACTTTATCTTCCAGAATTGGAATGCTCTAATTCGAGCACAGCAATATAAATATAAGCAATATCGTATTATTCAGAAGCAAGTACTACAGTTTTGTGATTGTAGTAAAGTGAGTACCACAAATACATTTCACTATATATTACTAAGCACACAATGCAAATACATTCAAATTATAAAACAATTTCTACATACTACTTGGAAAATCTAAGCCTCTTTTGTGACTTTGCTGAGATTTCTGCTAAAACTCAAGAAGACACACTTGTGAGACTACTATGTTACTTTTTCTCAGAAGAAAAATCTGAGAAGCATGAGACAAAAGAACATATTTCCATTTTATTTATTTCTGATCTCACTGTTGTCAAAGAGAAACCAAAAAGATATTAAGGAGTTCCCGTGTTTGATATTTCATTCCTATGGGAAACTAGTTCCAATATTTCATCTATATACTTTTTACAAGTTGTCAACAAAGGCATCTGTCTTTCTAATGGTCAGTAGGATCAACTATTGTTTGTGTTTTTATGTGATCTTTCTCCATGTCAGTTTTTCTAATTTTTATATCTCTCTACATAACAGCAATCAGGATTAGATATTATTGATTATTTGAATCTTAATTAATTCACCCATCCATTACTGAACTTGTTTAATCCTCCTTATGGGGTTGTCCTACTGGCTGAAAATTAGCCTATATAGCTAAAGAAGTACTGATAAAATTACAATTTAACTTTCATTTCAACTACCATACACATCTTTTTGATGTGGAAAACTGGAGTGGTCAGAGTGAAAAGAATGGAAACTACATAGACACAGTCCAGGGGCCTCATGTATAAATGGTGCGTACGCACAAAAATGTTGCGTACTACCGTTTCCACGCTCAAATCACGATGCATAAAACCTAAACTTGGCGTAAAGCCACATACATTTTCATGCAAGCTAAATGCTTGCCGTACACAAGTTCTCCGCTCTGTTTTGCAAAGTGGCAGCACCCAGTGTTAATTCAGTGCTTTTGTTCGAGTGTGGTTTCCCTTTCTTTTTTAGATCCACATCCCTGACACGGTTTTATCAAATACGCTGAAATTAACCGCATATTGTTTATTAGTTTAAGGCATCTGATTGCAATTAACCTGTAACAATACAATGGTCCACGGAATGGCCAAATTAATCCAAATACCATAGCTGCTTTAGTGTTGTTCCTCTCAATGCACCACTCAGAGTATTTATCCTACTGTATCTGAGTGTGGAATCACAGCTCTACAGGAGCTGAACGGAAAGAGAATTATCGGTGTACAGCATCAAGCACACGCTGCCTCAGCCATGCACACAGTCAATTGAACTGCTCCCATACGGCAAACGCTTCAGAGCCTTTCTTGTAGGGACATTGTGGTTCAGAAACAGTTCCATCCCAAGAGCTATAAACACCCTCAATCAGTCCATCCATTGCTCCTTGTAGAACTGTTTGTACTTTTTAGTACAATTACCTAACTGTAAACTTGCGATACAGTTATAATATTGCACAACCTGAGCCACTTTATAAAGCGCGTATTTACATATGATGATGATATCATTTTTAAATAGAAATGCAGCAAAATATGTTTATTACATTATACAGATAAAATGTTAACATCATTTAAATAATCTATATTGTTAATAATTAAACATGTGAGGACACGGTATCACAGCGCTAGCTAGTTCAGGGATTGTTTCTGCTTCGCGCTGTATTCTTGCTGACTGCCGCAACACTGGATGGATAGAATATAATTAAACATGTACTATGAAGATATTTCAATGTTCCTTTAAAGTATTGAAGAATCGGCATTCTAAGCTTACAGATGGCTTCACATCTATTACAGCTTTGGTTGTGTGGTTACTTGGAGAAAGAAAAGGAAGGACAGGAATTGGAGGTTAGTATGGTTGAAAGTGACAGTACTGCCGCAACAAATTATTTCATCGAAGGTCACGCACAGCGTAGCATGCATCTTGCGGTAGGCAGGGAGAATCTCTGGACAGGGCGTCACTATCACTGTGCCACCATGTTCCCATGTTTAATAACATGCTTTAACTCCTATCATTATGAAAATGATATCAAGTATACATCTCGGTATTTTAAATAT
Organism: Polypterus bichir lapradei; assembly: GCA_026402145.1. NCBI lineage: Eukaryota > Metazoa > Chordata > Cladistia > Polypteriformes > Polypteridae > Polypterus > Polypterus bichir. Next base: position 17,013,092 of record JANRMT010062804.1, on the reverse strand, counting down.
TCAGAGACCTGTAATATCACGAATGTAATGGATTCTGTGTCCTGTTTGAGGAAGACAAAGCCAGTTTAAGAGGCATGTAGTGATTCACACACATAGAGCACATAGAAGAACACATGTAAAACAAAGCATTTAACGTGCTACTTTAGTTACGATGGTATTTGAGAAACTAGTAAATTAAACAATTTAAACATTAAGTTTATGGTGTTCTACTTTAATGACAAAATAAACTACATGATTAAAGTGAAAATTTCGAGATTAAAGTTGACATTTCGTGCTTTTTTCTCACTGTGTCCCTATTTTTTTTCTTTTCTCTGTACCCTAATAAGCTTTCATATGACACTCAGACGGTGGGCTACGACTCGCCTTTTCATGGCGACTTTCATATCTGACAACTTGTTTTTATTTCGGGCACTGTACGATTTTGTGAACTTGAGCTTTTGAGTATCTCCGACACTCTATGTCACTCGATCAACTTCCTTTTGTTGTTTATACCACTGTTTAAACCAACAAATAGTACGTTTTTCCTTGCCTCCACTTGGTATTAGCTGAAATTCTTCTATATTCCCCTATACTTTTGCCATTGCCTTTTTACATAATTGTAAGCTTAAGAGCTATTTATATTGATTTGCATATTCAAAGAGGCATAATTCTGGGAGGAGTTGGGGTGGGGCAGCAGTGGCGTGCATGTGTGTTACTTTTCACTCTGACCGGGATTTATGTAATGGAAGAACGTGGATGTTGACTTTTGCACAGATATATGCATCTGGATTTTTTTGTGTGTACGCTCATTTCCTCTTTTGTCCGTACGCCATGTCTTAGAGTGAATTCTACGCACGGCATTATGCATGAGGCCCCTGGTGTTTATTAAAACCTTGGATTCTGGACTTGTGAGGAAGCAACACTTATTAGTGTCTCTCCATATTCTCCTTTTTCTTTGTATAATATTGCACAAAGTGTTTTTGTAGAAGTGGCCATTTGAAACATAGTCTAAGTGTCATATTATTCAATGATTTTCTTGAAGGCCAGCTAATAGCCTCTTTGCCTAATGTACATTTGAGTTCTTTATTGTTTTTGCTATGTGTATTTGCAGTATGAGCACCAGGGTCAGTTTATTGGCACATGTTCTATCAGACAGAAAACCGTTTAGTCAATAGTTTATGTTTGTATTGTAGTCAGTCATTCCAGAATTACAGTATGGCAGTTGTTGATATAGTCATCTCTGTGTTAACTAATCTGAATGGTCAGTCTGTGTCATATATTTTAGTGCTGCTTGACATTGCTGACCATGCATGAGAATGCACAGGTTGTGAATTCCCCCCTCCTCTACCTTCAATGTTCATCTCCACTAGGTGCAATTCCTTTCGCTCATTCTTGTTCTTCTTTTGGCTGCTCCCGTTAGGGGTTGCCACAGCGGAAAATCTTCTTCCATATTTTCCTGTCCTCTGCATCTTGCTCTGTCACACTTATCACTTTCATGTCCTCTCTCACCACATCCATAAACCTTCTCTTCCACCTTCCACAAGGTGGACAGATCAGCCAAATCAGCATATTCCTACTGGGACTCTGTATAGGAAAAGAGAAAAGGAAATGATGATGATGGTGATGACAGTAAAGAACAACAACTCAGTGTTTCTGTGTTATACATCCATGTAAAACATTACAATATGCATTTCTGCCTCTTGCAGTTTCATGATTAGTTTCTGAGAAACAAATTTTAATTAAGCTCAACACCTTCAGTTTAGATGGCATCCGATCATGAAAAGTTAGAGGTTCAATAACAATTGCATAAAGCAATTGGGATAATGTGCATCCCAGTTTTATACCACATTCCACTCTAAATTAAGTAGAATTTATTTTATTTGTACAAACCAATTCTTTCTGGAATACAATAGGGTAACTTAATCCACAGAAATATTTTTGAGCTGAGCATAAATATGCACAAAACAACAGATAGATAACTTTTGAATCTTTTAATAACATTTGACTTTGTCAACAGGTTTTTCTGCATCCAAAAGTAGCCAAACCTCTGGAGACTCATACTGTAGAGAATATATTATATTAAACAATCATTGAACATTTGAAACTTAATGTTTAAACTTTATAAATCTGGTTTGATCTTGAGATACTACACATGGGAGAACTTTCACTATTCTTTTAGCTAAAACCTTTGCCAGGATCATTATTTATCATCATTATTCAGAGAAGAAATTCATCTGTATAGGATGCACACTCAAAAGTGTCTTTTTCTTTGCATTGAAACTGTATTTTTGGGAGAATATTATGTCTTCTGGCAATCATTGCCAGTAGTAACTCTGATAATCTCTAGAAAACATTTAATGGAAATTCTTCTATATACCTATTAGGTGATGTGGCATTCTTACTCTGCAGTGAAGATTTTGTTCTTTTTCTTTCTTCAGTGTTTACAATCTGTCATGTAACAACAGAAAGATGAGCACTCATATCCTATGATTATTTCGTAGATGACACCTACTTTCACCTATTACATTCTGTGTTGTTATTTTATATAGTTGATTGAGCAAGATTCACACCAAGGGGCAGCTTAGTGGTGGACAGCACATGTAAGAGTTTAATTTACTTCTTACACATAACAATATATTTAATGCAGTTAGTTTAGGGCTGTGGAAGCAAAGGAGATCATTTTCATGCTAAAGAGGAAAGAAGGTTAAACATACAACATTTTGGAAAAGGAGCAGGTAACATACATGGGTGAAGTAGAGAACAAAGCCAGGACAGATGGAAGGAAAAAAGATGAGAGTAGATGAGAAAAGGTTGTGATCCTAGGCTGAGAATGAGCCAAGCTTCTTCTGTTTTTATTTGAAAAGTGTCTTTGAAGCCCTATGAAAAAACACAAATAGAAAGATCAGTGTGTCTATAATTAAGGAATGTAAAGTGTTCTGCAATAGGCTGTAAGATCTTAACAGCTGAAACATGATCCCTGAAACACTCTGCTAGCCCTCTCCTTGTTTCACCTATGCAGATGGCTGGACACTTCTACAAGAAATGAAGTAAATAAAATTGTTAGACTGGCAAGGGGCCAGTTATTTACCAGAGGGACCAAACAGATTTAAATGTATTGTTGGTGACATATTTGCAAATGACAGAGTGGCTCCTTTTACAGTTCAAACTACCAGGTGAAGAATGTGGCTCTCCCCTGTGAAGTGAGCTGTGTAACAAGAAGTTTGCTTAGGTTAGGTGGTTGACAGAAGGAGATCGAGTGAGGGTTAGGAAAAAAGGCTCCTGTGAAAGGACCAGTCCGTAAAATGGGGAAATGGGGAAAGAGAGAGAGTTAGGATGGAATAGGAGATCAATTAAAAGAAAGAATGATGCACAGATAATGAAATTGTTTGGAATAAAAACATCACAGCCACACGAGTGATCTTTGGAAATACTGATCTAAGAAACTGTTTAATGCAGCTGACCCTCAGTTATTAAGAGTGTTAAATAGTGCCATCTAATGTTTATTTTTAGTATTGCCTTTTTTTTTAATCTTTATTTTAAGAGTGTTTTTGTCTTAAGGTGTTTTACAGTTATTGAGGCAGAACAAATTGGTTGTTTTTCCAGTTGGAACACAAGCAGGTAAAGTGACTTGTTGTTACATAGTGAAATGGCATTTCACAAGCTTAGAGTATTGCTTCAGCAATTCATCCACACTGCCTGCATGATAGTTTTTACTCTCCATGTCTGTGTGGGCTTTTCTTGGTATACTTTTAATCATATATTTCTTTTGAGTTGATTGGAGAGCCTGAACCCGTCACATTTTAAACTGTGACAATGAAAAAGTCACCATGAGCTGTGGTCCTGTGCAGTTAGTTCCTGCCTATCGTTAGAAACCCACTTAGAAGTGTGGTCATAAAGAAGAAAAAACTGCTACCCAGTTTTCGCCACTGGAGGGCAAGCTTGTCATTACAGGAGGTATTTACACTGTTGTGCCAGCTCCCTTTTTACAAACTGTTGCTGAAGAGAGGTCAGAACATGTGTTCGGCTTGAGCATCGCTATGCTCGGAGCATGGCGCTACTCGAACGAGCACCACATGTGCTCGTGCGCCATGGTCGAGTCTCCGCCCCGCACGTTTCGCGGGTTGGAGACAGCCAATCAAGGGGCAGGTAAGTAATTTTTTTATAGGGTGCACTGAACAGTGTGCACTCGCATCTAATGTTTTAGAGCGCCAGCTCACAAGCAGGCACTCACATATGTTTTAGAGCAGCAGCTGAACAGCATGCACTTGCATATAATGTTTTAGAGCGTTAGCTCAACTGCAGGCACTGGCATATAATGTTTTAGAGCATCATTTTTCCTGTAAAACTGAATTTTTTTGGGGTTTTGGCCGTGTTTTTGTCAGTCTGTAAAAGTAGCGTACAACTCGGACAAACTGGTTCCCAGCAGCGACCTGGGAGTCCAAGATGCATCCAGACATTGTCCCTATGCTGTTCCCGGTCCATTTGAGTGGTGTTTCTGTCACTTTCTGACCTTTTCCAATGGACCAGGCACCCTCCCCTCTTCAGAGCAGGGGGTGCCTGGTTGTCTCCTATTGACTTACATTATACTCGGGTGCTCGGTAGAGCACACGAACATCGCGATGTGTTCGGACCGAGCACCCGAACACTTTGGTGCTCACTCATCACTAGTAATATCAAATTTTATAAGCCTAATATCAAATTTATAATTGCTGATATCAAATTTAAAACTCATGAAGTTGTTTTGAAAGCAAATATCAAATCAAAGGAATTAAAAGTTAAAACAGCTTTCCATACATCACATCCAGTTAGCCAACTCAGTTTGTCATAACAAAATTGGTAAAATGTCCTTGTGTAAGATCATCCTTGAACACTTGCCTGCTGCTAAATTCTAAAGTCAGACCGGTCAGGTCAACTGGACCAGAGAGTCCTCCAAGACCATTTCCATGGTCAGAAGTGCACTGGAGAATCCTTGAGGTCCTCTGACAAGAGCTCTGCCTAACAGCCCATGCTATCCCTGCAGTCCTGGCTCTGAATATCTCCATAAAGGGCACGGCCAACATCAGGTCACCTGGTTGTTCATCATAAGAGGCCATAAATAAACTAACAGACATCTCAGTATCACTTTTCTGTCTCAGATGTTTTAACATTACCACCAATATATTTTCTTGAATGTTAAAACAATTTTGTCAAGGACATTCCATATGGCCTAACAAAGCTTATCAACAGTGATGAGTGAAACAAACAAGTTTCGTTTTACCTACAGTTGTGCAAAATTGCCCCTAAAATTGTAATTTCACAAATGTATGATATCAACTTGCAGCTAAATGGTGTTTGAAGTAATTAATTATGTGAGAATAGCTGCCCTATAACTGATATAAACTTAGAAGGAAATGGACAGTGGTGTTGCCAAATTCTGCAATGGCGAGCCAAACTGTAACAAAAACTTTTTATTATACCTTCTCAGTGTTAATTTCAATATTTTAAGGTTTTCCTAAGATATTTTTTTTGTAATTTGTTGGCAATAACTATGTTGTGCTATGTACAGCAGTTTAATTGTTGAAATGTTTTCACATCATGCAGGAGTTTAAAGTATGTACTGTTCATATTATGGACTGCCACACAAGTGTGCTCAGAGGACACCTTCAACACTCAGCTGAGGTAAGCTGTTCCATCCTGACTAAAGGGGGTGCAGTCATTCACCACCTCATCCCAGGTAAATGGATGATGTTTGGAAAGGTCAGCCAACATTAAACTATGCTGGTCCTTGACCCCTTTCTCAACCTAATCTAAGAAGACTATTTGTAAGAGTATGATCAAATCACCGAAAAAGTTTATTTTTGTCAACACCGCCATTAACACTAATAATATTATATACTTATATAGAATACCATACAACAAAATAGTAGTGCACCCAAAGTGAAACCTTTCCCCTTGAATGTCCACTGTCCTGTGCAATTATTCAATATCAGAAACTGCGCTAAAAACACTTGACTTAAGCATACTCCGTTGACCTTGACCTTCATTGACAATGTATGTGTACCAAATTTCAGATCAGTTGGTCAAATGGTTTGGGAGCTGCAGGTGACTGTAATGGTACACTGCATGCACGTTGCTGAGAGTTGATTCAACAATAAAATAAAAATAAAAAGAGTAATAATTCCAAAACTCTTCACTTTTAATATAAAACTGTAATGCAGAGTTTCAGCGTAGTATATGTGTACCAAATTTCAGGCTACAGGTTATTTGACTTTGGACCTTGACCTTCCTGGATTGACCTTTTACCTTTGATGTCAATCACCATCACAAAAGTGGATAGTAGACATCACATAGTATATGTGTACCAAATTTCAGGTCAATAGGTCAGATGGTTTGTGAGCTACAGGTGATTTAAAATCCTGGACAGACAAACTGATAACCATGGTAGTGTATTATATAAGAACATTTACCTCTCTATACTGAACATATACAAGCACAAACATTAATTTGAATATTCAAAGCAAAATAACTGTATAGTTATACAGTATACAGTCTGATGACATATACAAACATCATGTACTATTGCCTTTTGTAATACAAATGTCCAAACTAGTTGACACCACACCAAAGAATGAGTAGCACAATGGTGTATTCTGCGAGTACTATCCCAAAAGGAGAAGACAAGTTTGTCTCACCAACAGGGTTCACCGGAGATCAATCTTTCAAAAAGGACTGTGCATTTCAGTTGAGGAAAATAATTACAGTTAATCACATTAATCGCAGCAAATCAAGTGTTGCCATCATCACTGAAAAAAACCTAGTCAAAACTTCAGAGCAAAGTGTTTTGGTCATTTCTTCATCCACTCACCCCAGTTGTTAGTTCACTTTCAGGATTCATTAGTGTCACAAAATGTTATATTTTGTTTTTTTTAGGCATAATTAAATGGTAACTTTCAGGGAGCCAATTTTAGCTTGGTTTATTTGGTCTATTCATGCGGTTAAGGATGGGTTGTGGGAGAGTATAGGATGGGTTTTTGAGCCTAGTGACTTTTAGACAAATGAGCTTTCCAGCTGCCACATCGCCTTATTTTTTATCTTATTATATGACTCACTCTATTTTCCCTTCAGTTTTTTCCACTCTTATGATGACCCTGGCTAAACTAAATGTAGTTTCCTGGGATGTCACCATGTGTATATAGTTTACTTATTGCATCATCACCAAGTGGATATGGTTTTAATTCAAGAATCTCACCTTTCGGCCTCTGATGTGCTACTCTTCATTAATAATTATAATTATGTGGCTCTTTTTCCTCGGCTCTCACCAAAACTTGTGGGGTCCTCATTCTGAAGACGTAATCATCACATTTCAGATTTGAATGTAGGTGGTGATAATATAGCCACTTCTATTTTTTGCAAGATGAGATTGGTGGTCATAAATTATTGTATGTCTCTGCATATGAACACACCCTATTTTGTCTCTTAATAATTTCTTAATTTAGCCAGATTCCTGCACAGAGCCATGCCAATCTCTTGTCAATGTTGACAATTAACTAATCATTTCAAATAATAGAACTTAGTTTAATGCATTATTTTCTTAAACAACAGAACTCAAATTCATCACACTCAAGCTTGTTTTCATTTATTTAAATCTGCAGATTGCTTGTATGGAAAATCAAGCTAAATGACTTTGCCTCTATCCCTTCAATCCGTACTAACATAGTTGCTATCTTTAACAAACCCATGTAATTAATAATGAATTTCTTGACCACTGTTCCACATTTTTCTACATTTCCAGGACCTCACCTTCCACTCACTATCAAATTATTTTTCAATAGCCTTCCTATCCTCCTACCCTTAGATTATTGTACCTTCCTTTCAGAGGCTCCTGTGTTCCCACCTGAAGATAAGGAGGTACTGCTATCCATTAATGTTGGCACAGCACCTGATTTGGATGGTCTGCCTCCAGAATTGCTTTCTAACTTTTGGAACCAGTTGACACTCCCATTCTTTGGCATGTTGATGGAAGCCATTTCTGTGGGTCATTTGAAGTCATCCATCACTCTCTCTTTAAAGCAGAGTGAAGATTATTCCTTCTGTTAAAGCTATAAACCCTTGTCCCTCATGAACACTGATGTAAAATTATTAGCCAAGGTCCTAGCATTTCAGTTCGATAAGGTCATCTGTAGTTTAATTTGCCCAGATCAAACTATATTCAGTCAGGTCCTAGCTTTGTCCCACCTCCCGTCCTCCTTCACGACTCCTTATGGAGTCAAATTTTGCGTCCCAATTATCTTTGTAAGGCTTGTTATTAGTCTCTCTGAAAGCAAAACTTAAAGGGCTCTCTTTAGAGACAGTGTTATTTTGTACTGTTGATAAAAGGCACCGTGTTGAGAAACTTATTGCTCCTTCCATCAGATGGTATACTTGTACTCCTGTCTTTTGTAACACTACTTTTTAGATTGGTGACAGGTCATGCATTTTTCCTATTAGGTAGAAATTGAGAGTTTATCTGCTTGGTGACCTGTTCAATTGCTTTGGCCTTATGACATTCCAATCTTTACAGACTCAATATAACCTTCTTAGTTTGTCTTTCTTCTTCTTCTACATACAAATTAGGTCAGTGCTCAGGACATGTTGCATCTCTCCATCTGATACTCTTCCTTCCCAATCTCCTTACTCACTGTTTTATTCTTTTTCACCTTAGAAGAAATCTGTGTCCACCCTTTACTCTGTACTCAGCAAATCATCATACAAAAATATTCCTCTAATTTCACCCTGGTCCAATGAACTCTCTCCACTGGCTTCCCCCCTCTCCTGGCACAGTATATTGAGGAATGTTCAATTTTGCTCCAGGAATCTCAATCATCAATTCTTGCAACTAAAAATACTTCAAAGACTTTACCCCAATTTTCCACCTCTGTTCACTTGCTTTGCCTGGCATCTTTTTACACACATTCTGTCACTTTCTCTCTTTATTTCATTCTATGGCTTTTACTTCAATGCCTCAGACCCTTCTTTCATTGGACCTCTCTACTCTCACTCTCACTTTTCACGTGAATTGTTCTGTCTTGCCACATTAGCAATCAAATAGTTGATTTTTTAATTTAAATTCTCTTAAACAGTCCTCATGCCAAATCAACAGTGCTGCAGCTAAATCTATTGAGAATTGGTATGCTTTGGCTTCATCATTTAGAACCTGGGCATTTTTGCCCCTTCAATATTGTCATTATTATTCTTCTGTCCTACTCAGACATTTGTGCCTCTTGTGCTATGGTCAGCAGTGCCTTGTGGAAGAAAAATCAACCAATATGCTTTTATATCTTCTTTATGCCTTAGCAGCACAAGTACCTGTGCTGGCTCCAAGCTGCTCTCTCGGAATGCTACATCCTCTCAGTGGCATAGCTAGGGGCTGGCGGAGGAGGCGGTCCAACCTGGGCGGCACATTTTTGGGGGTGGCATTATTGGCCAAAAGGCTAAGTTCAATTTGTGTGTAAGCAGCAGGGTTCAGAAAAATATCAATCATGAATGAAAAAATAAAAATTTCCTAATTGTTAAATAATTTTCAGACTGTCCTTCTGTGACGGCATCAGACAGAGCAGTTGAAATTTATGAGGCAATAACAAAAATAAACATAAACATTACACCGATAATAATTTCTAGGAAGATAAACAACTAATTTACAATTTATAATTTTGTTTCGTTATCAATCCGCATGCGTTCTTGCTCTGCGCAGAAAACATCCCCATCTATCACTTGTACAATACACTGGTTCTGGTTTTCGCAGCATAATTATATTAAACTAATAATTAGAACACGTCTTATCAGTGCATCTATACTATATTCTTATCTAATTGATGCTTATAAATAATTATATGTGAAAAATTATTGCTGTTTCACTATATATGAATACATTTATGCAAAATTTATCTTAATTTTTCTCTATACATCATTTTAAATTTTCTGGTTAAATAGGGTAACCTATTCAGATATGTTGGAGGGCGGCAAATTAAGGCACCACCCTGCCCCGAGCAGCACAAACTATAGCTACGCCACTGCCTCCTCTGTGCTTCTGTTTCAGTGAATATGATCTCTTTATTGGTGACCTGTAGTTGTCACACTTGTTTCCATGATTGTTGTAGGGTTTCACTATGGATTTGCTCCATCATTTCTGGTGGTAATCGTGCCTGCTACACTACTGTAAATTAAATAACTAAGTTTTGAAAATAAGTTGGTGATCCAGGAGGAAACCCCATTTAATCATTGTGATGTCAATGTACAAAGGCAATGGAAAAACTTTGAAAGTCAGAAAATGTGCCAAATTTAAGAAAAACACAGAAGGTACAATCCTGTCTCTCCCTAAAGACTGCTGGTCAGCTGACTTTCTTTGATGGGTCTCTTTTATTTCTCCTCGGCAAAAGAGGTGGAGCTGAAGATGAGGTGGAAATAATGCTAGTCCTCTTCATCTGGGTTGTTCTCCTACATTCCTCCACACTAGAGAGGGAAATGAAGACTGTGTGAATAAATGTTCCAGATCTCTTCCCTTTTCTCAGTAAATCCCTTGATTTAGCCCCAGTAAGAGATTCACCAGACATCTGTGTTTGACAGCTTATTATTTTACTAGCTAAGATAGGTTGAAATCTAAGTACTCAATGTATACGTCAAAGTTACATTTATAGTGCACCATCTGTTGGAATGTATTTTTTAATGGGGGTAGCAATAAAATGCATTACATTTGTCATTCCAACAGATGGCACATCACAAACATTTGTAGTAATAAAATCCATTACTACAAATGTATTACTCTGTTACATTTTGTAAGGTACAGGATTCATAAAAGTGGTGCTAATGTTTCTGATGCACCGTCTGTTGGATAACAGAGGCATAGGACCCGGACAAACACACAGACAGACAGACAGACAGACAGACACACACACACACACACAACCTATTCTTTTATTAAGGTAGATTATGTCTTAAAAGCACTTACTGTCATCGTCATGTCTATTTGCCTGTGCACATAAAATAATTCAGATACCTTTAGAAAGATTTCTTTAAGAAAATATGTTCAACTTCAGTTGCTGAATGTCCTTAGGAGATGTAATTTCAGTTTGCACATTTTACATATTTTCTCTTTTTCACGTCATAGAGCTTCTCCTAACAGCAAAACAGATCCAAATACAAGTTATTGTAACATGCATGGCAAAGGGCACACCATCTTGTCAGCTGCTTGCACAAACCTCTGTAATTCCAACTCACTTCTCCTGCTGCTTAAAGTCATACCAGAAACAACATTTTTTATATAGCACATTTTCAGGCAAACAATGTAGCTCAAAGTGCTTTACAAGATGACATGAAAAGAAAAACTAATAAAAGTGGGCAAGAATATTAAGGAATAAGTAACAAAAAAAATACATCTATACAATCTTATAAACTAGTAGCATAAGAGTAGCATCCTTATATACATTATCTTGATGTAAGCCTCTAAAGATGAGTCCAGTGATAAGTTCACTTGGCTGAGTGGACAGAAAAACAAACAAAAAAAAATCCTGTTAAGATGGAGGAATAAAACAAAATCTGCAGGGGTTCCAAGGCCAAACAACTGCCCAACCCCCACTGGGAATTCTACCTAACATAAATATTCTTTATTCATTCCTCTTTATTCCCAGGCTTCATATGAGAGGATTTCATGAAGTTGGTCTCGTGGGCAGCTGAGGCACCAAATTTAATTCCAGCATCACATGTGGCTGCACAGTGTTTTTGATGTGGTAACATTTTGCTGGAAAGAAGAACTGGAAAAGACAGCAGAGAAAAGTAGAGATTAGTAAAGATCACAAATCCCTGAAGGATATGCTAATTATATGCCTATAAAGTCTATTAGCAGTACATCTAAAATGTAGCTATGGAAAAAGCCCAATTAAAATAATGGATTTTTAGCACTTTTTTAAAATGTTCCACAGTATTAGCCTGGAGAATTAAATAAAGTTAATAAAGTATTAAAGATTTTAGGTGCATAACAGCAAAAGGCCACCTCAGTACTTCTTTTAAGCTTGGCTCTTGGAATTATAAACAGAGTACCATTAGGAAATATAAGGTTCCAACTTGGAAAGTAAGGGGATTAGATTATAGGTCAGAGCAAGATTATTTAAGGCTTTATATACCATTAGTAGTATTTGAAAGTCAATTCTAAATGACATTGGTAGCCAATATAATGATGTCAAAACTGGTGAAATATGCTCATATTTTCTTTTTCTAATTAAGATTCTTGCTGCTGCATTCTGCATTAATTGCAACCAATCAATATCTTTCTTAGACAGTCCTGTTAGGAGTCCATTACAGTAATCTAGTCGACTAAAAACAAAAGCGTGAATTAATTTTTCAGTGTCTTGAATTGTTATAAGAGGTCTAACTTTTGATATATTCCTTAAGTGAAAAAAGTCAGTCCTAGTGATCTGGTTAATATCAGATTTAAAGTTTAGGTCAGAGTCAATGATTACTCCTAAATTCTTTACCTCTGCCTTAAATTTTAAACCTAACAGATCAAGTTTATTTCTAATACCCTCAATATTTTTCATCCATCCATCCATCCATTATTCACCGTTTATCCGAGGTCGGGTCACGGGGGCAGCAACCTAAGCAGGGAAGCCCAGACCTCCCTCTCCCCGGCCACCTCCTCCAGCTCCTATGGGAGGACCTCGAGGCGTTCCCAGGCCAGCCAGGAGATATAATCCCTCCAGCGTATCCTGGGTCAGCGCCCTGGCCTTGTCCCAGTGGGGCATGCCCAGAACACCCCCCCCCCCCCAGGGAGGCATCCAGGGGGCATCCTAACCAGATGCCCGAGCAACCTCAACTGACTCCTCTCAATGCGGAGGAGCATTGAACTCCTCACACTATCTCTAAGGGAAAGTCCAGCCAGCCTGCAGAGAAAACTCATTTTGGCTGCTAGTATCCGCGATCTTGCTCTTTTGGTCAATACCCAAAGCTCGTGGCCATAGGTGAGGGCCTTTTGGCTCATCTCTCTTCACCACAACGGACCGTTGCAGAGCCCGCATTACTGCGGATGCCATACCGATCCATCTGATAACCTCCCGCTCCATTTTTCCCTCACTCGTGAACAAGACCCCGAGATACTTGAACTCCTACATTTGAGGCAGTAATGTGTTCCCAACCCGGAGAGAGCATTCCATCCTTTTTAATATTTTTCATATTTGCAAACACTAAGATTTCAGTTTTTTTCTTATTTTTCTTATTTAATTTGAGAAAATTACTATTCCTCCTTTGTAAACACTGCTAAAACATTGGATCAGACAGCCAGGGTCATCAGGCGCTTTCAATAAATACAGTTATGTGTCATCTATATAGCTGTGGTAGCTCACCTTGTGTTTTGAGATAATCTGACCTAATGGAAGCATGTAGATTGAAAAAAGCAGCGAACCCAGAATAGATCCTTGTAGTACACCATACAAAATCATGTATCTCTGAAGTATAATCACCACTAACAAAGAATTTTCTACCTGTAAAGTAAGACTGAAACCAATTTAAGACTCTGCTGGAGAAGCTCAGCCACCGCCTAAGGTGATTTATAAGAATAGTGTGGTCTATGGTATTAAATGCTGCACTCAAGTCTAAGACCTATCAAGTCTAAATATTAAGAAACATGAAAACAATAGTAGAGGTTTTGTTATTTGGGAATAGTGCTATATTCACACTATTTTTATTGGATTTTTTAATCAATTTTGGAAAGTTTCTTTCAGTGAAATTGTTGCTTGAGATCACATTCTAAAGGATAACTCTGCAGAGAAAAGGGCTCACAAACACACCAGTACAGCCACTGTAGGCATATAATAGTCAACTTCTTATTTCTTTCCCGTTTCTTGATCTACATAAATACAATTTTAAAAATGTTGAAAGATATATAAAACCAATTAGAACTATGAAAAACACACATTTTACAGAATCATTACAGATGAACTTGGAAAGACGAAAGACTTGGATGTATATGAGGAAGATAAAGTTTTATTTAACTAAATGTAAAATAATATATGAAGGAAGTAAAAACAGTGTATTTGAATACATCATGGAATGTTTGAAAGTGGAAAGTACACTTTATAAAAAGGACTTAGAAGTCATAGTGGACTCTTATTTGCCTCCACACAGCATAAAGAAACAGTTAAGAAAGTTATGTTAGGGTTACTAGCACAATGTGTGGAGTGCAAATAATTAAGAGAGGTTATGATTACTCAGAGGTGATGCCTCATCTGGAGTACTATGTAAAATTTTGTTCTTCATATTACAAAAAAATAAAATAAAGCACTAGAGCAGGCTTCTCAAACTCCATTCCTGGAGGGCCAAAGTGGCTGCAGGTATTCATTCTAACCTTTTTCTATATTAGTGACCTGTTTTATGCTAATTAACTTCTTTTGAATTCATTTTAATTGACTTGTTTTTTATGATTTGTTTCCCTGAATTTCTTCATTGTTCCTCTGAATTATTTTATTTCTTTCCTTAAATGGGACCCAAACAGAAATGAAATGTGAAGTGAGTGAGCTAGCAGGAGACCAACTAAGTCAGGGCCTCAAACTCCAAGCAATTTCACTCCAAGCAGTTGCTTAATTAGGCTCTGAGTCTTGTTGTTAATTAAACCCATTGTTTAATTCCATGGCTTGTTGCTGCACTCATTGTGCAATAGCAGACATTTCTGAAATTGTTGATTTTCTCTTTTCTAAGAGCACTGTTAAAATGTTTTGGGGACCTAAGCAGATCAACATTCCTGAGACCTCAATATTTCCTTATTTTCAGATACTGTATGATTGACACAGTTTGCTGGCAATGTTTTGTCTCATTTTGTATCTCACTATTGTTTGGCAGCTAATTAAGGAAAAATAAATAATTAAGCAGTCTGAGTCTTCAAGAGCAAGTCAATTACACTTAATTCAAAACAAGTTAATTAGCAGCAAAAACAGGTCACTAATTAAGAAAAGGGTGAGAATAAAAACCTGTAGCCACTGCGACCCTCCAGGACCGGAATTTGAGAACCCTGCACTAGAGTAAGTCTGGAAAAGAGCAACTCATCTGACTCCAGGACTAAAGGAATGTTATGGGGAAACATTGAAGCAGTTGAATCCTTTCAGTTTAAGCAAACAAAGATTTAGAAGTGACCTGATTGAACTGTTTGAAATTATGAAGAAAATTAGTATGGTGAATCTTAGCTGTTACCTTAAAGTGAATTCATCAACAAGGACTCTGGAACACAGATGGGAAGCCTTTTAAAGAGCAAATTCCACACAAACCATAACTGGCTCTACCATACAGGTGAAGTAGGTGATTACCTAGGGTGTTAAAGTTTTTATGGGGTTAAGAAAAGTAGACAAAGCCATTGGTATCAGGAGTAGGTGGCTTCTGGTGATCTTTGGTGCCCATTCCCTAATATTTCCTCCTGCAGCAGCATCACACACTGTTTGTGGGACTCACGTAAACTTCTAAGGGAGAGCTCTTTGATATGACATCCACATACGACTTGAGGGAATCTCTAACGGGGCCCCAATTCCAAGCCTGCTCTTTTGTAAGATGACCATATACAACTCACATGAATCCCCAAGGGTCCCCTCCTCATCCACAGTCTTCAATCTGACATCCTCTTATGGCTTGCCTTAATCTCCAAGTGGAGACCCTGTCCTGATATTCAATCCAACATCTAAACAACAAAGGGGAAACAGCTCTATGATCTGCAACGATATGTATTGTGATTGTCTTCATGACTCTGTGGTTTGGGTGTGACATTTTCACTCTTGCCTGGTAAAGCAAAAATGCTAGAACTAGTTCTGAGACAAATGTTAGAAATATTTCTTTACACAGAGAACCACAAAAGAACTGCTTGTCTTTTGCCACCCTAGTTGGAAAAAGCACCTGAAACTGTGTAGAGTTGCCATTTTTATAGGCTCTCCTGCTATAGATGATTTAATGCTAGCTCATTCTTTTGGTGGTTCATCCTTGGCTGATGTTACTTGTGCAGAACAATTGCAATAGCAATGTTTGTGCAGTTGACCACTCTGATTACATTTGGAAAACTAGACTTTGCTGCAAATTGTACTTTGATGTTTGCCAGTTCAACCACAGTGTAATATATCTGAATGACAAGCAAATAATACCATCCCATACAGCTGGCATGATGTGACTCAGTGATGATTGTGAAATACCGATTGGTCAGCAAGTTCATGTTGAAAAGCTCCTGTGGCTAAAAACTCAAGGGTGGACAGAGCTTACAAAGGAGCAGGTACAGCACAATTCCTCAAAGTCTGCCTTTGTAAAGCTGGTTCCAGTTCAGCACACAGCTCCAAGAGGATAGCTCTTGGAAATCACAATCAACTTAGAAACCAGTCATCGTCATCTATACATATGCACTCTCTTCTTAGTCTTTCATTTGCTATGTGTTCTAACAACACCGAAGCAACTATGGTATTTGGAATAGTTTGGCCATTCCATGTACCATTATATTCTTACAGAATGATTACAGTCAAGTGAATTAAATTCAGTTCAATGCAATTAATTTTGGTGTGATTGATAAATCCTGCGTCATTTATGCGAATCTAAAAAAGAAAGAACACCACACAGAAACAGTAGCACTTCTTTGACGCCTCCCGTTTGTTAAACCGAGCAGAAACTTGTGAAAATGTGCATAGGTTTAAGGCAAGTGTAGCTTTTATACATCTCAAAGTGTGTCAGGAAACAGACACACGCAACATTTTTGTACATATGCACCATTTATACATGAGATCCATGGAAAACTTGTTGGGCAAAGTAGTCTGCTTTCATCAAAATTGTTTTAATGTCCTTAGTATTTTATTAATTTTCTAGCATAATCAACTCAAGGACTGAGCCTTATGTACCTCATAACTCTTTTAGTAGTCAGAATGGAGAAGAGTTCCGGGAATTTCATTATTCACCTCTTACCCTTGCAATCACTGCTGTGCATGCACCTCCATCTGCACTCAACATGCCACCTAAGTAGTAGAACTCCCTACTCTCTCCAAAAAAAGTTCATTGCTGATATCTAAATTTGCACTTGCTACATCATCATGCTGCACTCCATTTGCATGCTTTCTAAAAACAAAATCCCCACTTGTCGCCAGCAGACTGTTCACCACTATGTAATTTATATACCCACTAACTACAAATTGTACATTTGACTGACACTTTTACCACATAAACGGTATAGATGTGCACCCACCTCTTCCATGCTTAATTTC
Source organism: Polypterus bichir lapradei (assembly GCA_026402145.1). Taxonomy (NCBI): domain Eukaryota; kingdom Metazoa; phylum Chordata; class Cladistia; order Polypteriformes; family Polypteridae; genus Polypterus; species Polypterus bichir. The sequence continues at coordinate 16,995,894 of JANRMT010062804.1, read as the reverse complement.
CCTTCACCTTCAACCATAAACTTGGTATTTCCTGCACTTTTCTTGAGGACTTTTACTTCCAAATTACCTTTACATATCAGTATCTTCTCCTTCAATTCCACTTCACTTTATGCCATCTAAATAAGATCATTGGTAGGTAAGAGCAATTTTTCACAACCTTCTCTGGTTACCACCTCCATCACTATCATGAAATACAAAAGGCACAAAACAGATCCCTGGTTCATCCCTCACCATAACCCTCACACCATTCCCTATTCCTATCTGCAGTACTCTGGTGACCTGCTCTTTAAAAAATGCACTGCTCTGTTCTTCTGTTGTTTCACAATGACTGTCATTATCCCATTTGTTCTCCTTATTCAGCAACTTCTCCATAGTAGCAGATAACTTCCAGCAACAAAAACCCTTAGTATATCTCTCAAAGATTTGCTAATGATGAAAGTGATAGGTGACAGGAAGAGGTCCAGCATTTAAGCAAGTGGCATAGTTATTTTTACGTATAGGCATAATGGTGGACAATTTAAAGCATCTGGGAAGTTGGAACAATAGTCAGGGAGAGGGATAAGTTGAAATTTTTCATAAATGTAGCAACTAATTGGTATTTATATTAAAATACAGGATTGATATTTTTTTTTGAGACTACGTCGTCCTTTGTTTCTTTTAGAAACTAATTTACAGACCAGTATGAAATATGTAGTGAGGTGTACTATGGGGATCGTTAAGGGCTAACTTCAGGATATGCTAAATTCAGCGAGGAACAAATAAAATCTATCAGCCTCAAATAAATATTTTAATTTCTTGTATATGGTTAACTTGTGCTTGTCATGTTTTTTTTTCCCTTTTCTTTTACTACCTGCCTTGACAGATTTCTGTAGCAAAGGTACAATTTTAACAATAACTCTTCCAGGCTCAAAACACACCACATTAATATAATCACTGTTGTGAAATACAATTAATACACACAAAACATTAACTGTGAATCAACAACATACATGGCATGTCCACCAGAGGGCGCTGCAACACCCCAAACACAACTTCACAGACACAAATTCTGGTATAAGTTTATTAGCAACAATACCTTGCACAAAGGCATCAAAAGTGACATAAACCAAGCAAAATTCTTTCTTTCTTTTTCTTCTCCACACCTCCCATGCAACATCCCAGAGTTGAAGCTGTTCTGTACGGAGGAATGGGCTAAAATTCCTCCAAGCCGGTGTGCCGTGATCAAAAGTTACTGGAAACGTTTAGTTGCAGTTATTGCTGCAAGGGGGAGGTCACACCAGATTCTGAAAGCAAAGGTTCACATACTTTTGCCACTCACAAATATGTAATACTCGATCATTTTCCTTAATAAATAAATGACCAAGTATAATATTTTTGTCTCATTTGTTTAACTGGTTTCTCTTTATCTACTTTTAGGACTTGAGTGAAAATCTGATGATGTTTTAGGTCATATTTATGCAGAAGTATAGAAAATTCTAAACGGTTCACAAACTTTCAAGCACCACTGTATATATGTTATGTAAAGTATGTAGTGTTTTTATTTTCCCACTCACGTAATAAATCATATTTACTTTCCATTTTGATCTATTGTTGCAATTAAATGCACATCATAGTACCTTTTTGGCTAAGTATACATATGAATTCTATACTATTACAAGTAGCCTTTACGCTTTAACCATGAGCCCATCGATGCGCCGATTAAGCCTAAATATATATGCTTGGTGGCTTTCCTTTTTTGGGTAAATATTTGTGTTTGCTGAGCCATACCTATTGATGTGAAAGGTGGTGATGATTGTAAGGGTTCACAGCTGGATGGGGACTCACGAACATTCCAGTGAATAAAATTACACACATGGAATTGCGAGTAAGCTATTCCTCACATTATTTAGTAAGCGATCTCAACATCTTTGTAAAATTATTGTTAAGTAATTGTGCCTAATTTGTTAGGTAGGGATTTAGTGGTTTTTTTACACTTTATGTTTTGTTAAGTTCTCATGCATGCATCATGCAGCTACTGAATTCCGTAATTTCATCTGCTGTTTAGTGCACCTGTTCAAGTGCGCCAAGAAAGTCTAAGACTTGTGGTGCGCGTACTGCTGTATGTTTAAACTGCGTTTTAGAAGTCACTTGACTAAACTTTATTTACTTAAACGCGAAACACATCTGAAGTACATTCTTGCACTAAAATTAGTACATTTCAGGAAATTAACTTGGATTATTTGGTGAGTCCTTAATCAGCTTCGCTCCTTTTTATATGTTGAACTGACCGCAGTGACACAATCATGAACAGCACTCAAAGATAACGTTGAAAAAAGCGTATGTTAAATATGCCCCTGTTTAAGGTTGCCATCAAACTCTGGAAAGAAAGACATTTCAGCCTATAAATGAAGACTTTGTAGAACGCATTAACCAATGATAACACAATTCAACTTTACATTATTTTATGGTCTTTTACATGTGACTTTTGGTTTTGGCAACAGTTCATGGCAATTTCAAAGTAAATTTGTACACTGGCCGACTTATAGTCCTAGTCATTCTCAGGTTACTCCAGTTCAGAGGAGCAGACAGCAAGAGCTTATAATGTTAGAAATGGGCTCAAAGCAGGGCCTGGACAGGGTGCTGGTACATCACAGTCATGCTAGTAACCAAACTAGCATGGGTTCAAGAATGTGAAACGAAAACTGGAGAACCCAGAAAAAAACTGCAGAGACATAGGGAGAACATACACACTCCACACAGACAATCGGGTGCTGGATTAGAAACAAGCCTGCAGAATCTGTGGCAGTTCTCATCAATGTGTGCTGTGGTACCACCTAAGCTAAGGTTATATTAGTTTTTCGTTTTTACTATTGGACATTTCTTAAATTAACAGCATTCAAACTTACAGCCTTATGTTGACTGCTCAACTGTCCTATGGAAAATAATATTATGATAGGAAAAACCATTTAGAATAGATAAAAAAAATTAAAGAATACTTATTTCCTTTTGCATAATTTATTTTACATTATCTATAGATTTTTAATATTACTTTACTTAAGTGATTTTTCCTTTGCATGTTTTTTTTTTTTTTGTCTGAATATGAGTGTAATCTTTACACGCAAAATTAAATAATCATTTATTTAAAATTAAAATAACTGGAATAACAACCTATTTGAAAGACCTTCTGGTTTCTCAATTTATTCAAAGTTGTATAAACAATCATAAACTTCATTAAGAATAAGATGTGATATTATAAAATGTCTGAAATATTAATATCAGAGTGATCTTTAATCTTTTAATCATTGAATTTTTGACTCATCAAACAATTTCATTCACTCCAGCAAGTCTGAAATTCCTCCTTGTGTTTAATTTAAGGGAGGATCCCCCCTAATTTCAAAGACGAATTTCAAGTCCTAAATTAATATAATGTTGTATGTGTGTGTGTATTGTGAACGCTGGCCCCGGCACAGACAGACGGACAACATGGTTTCACCCAACACACTGTTTATTTTGCAATATATACAAAGTTCGTGCTCACGTGCAACCCCAGTGCCTCCAGCACCGATTTCCCCAAAGTCCAGGGCCCACAGTCTTTATGCCTTCCTGGCCGCCTCCCGTCCTCTCTCTCCAGCTCAGTCCGCTACCTCCCGACTTCCACCTCCTGACTGGAGAGAGGCGGCCCCTTTTATGGGGACCCGGATGGGCTCCAGCTGCTTCCCGGCACTTAACGCTGGCCACACCCCTGTGTGGCGGAAGTGCCGGCTGCGCACCCGGAAGCCGTCCGTGTATCCCCGGTCGTCTTCCCCCCGGCACTTCCTGGTGTGGCGGAAGTGCCGGGCTCCCAGGATAATTAGGCACTGGGGCGCCGCCTGGCGTTGGCCACGGGTCCCTACAGGGCTGGGCTTCCAAGCCCTGTACCCGAGGCCCCCTGCATAACCAGGACGGAGCCCCCCACTCGGTCTGGAGGAGGCTCACGCCCTCCTCCGGTCCTCCAAGGCGTCCCGACCGGGCTCCAGCCCCGGCCGAGGACCAGATGTGATAAACTGGCATAGGGGCGCCGCCTGGCGGTGACCACGGGCCCCTACAGGGTAGGGCTTCCATGCCCTCGACCCGTGGTCCCCAACAGAACCAGGACGGACGCCCCCTCGCGGTCTGGAGGAGGCACAAGCCCTATATTGTCACGCATGCGCGAGTGGGAGACCGCGGACGGATCCGAAACCATTGCGCAGGACGTTTGCCGGTAGGGAATGGCGGAGTACTAACCTTTCTGCTCTTTCTTCCAGGAAAAAGGATCCTCCACCATCATAACCTGACCGCACTACGTCCACTTCCGCCCTTCCTCCGCCATCTTCCCTGACGTCAGCAGTCCCGTCATCCCTCACGCCTCCTTCCCAGCATTCCTGCACCAGTATAAAAATGGCCGCCGACCCTGTAAAGGCGTCGCGTATTGTTATACCTTTATGTTGACTGTGACTCTGGATAATCTTTTTGTTTTGTTTACAGTATACGGGGCTAAAACCCCCAAACCTTCACGTTGTGTTCTGTTTATTTTTACAGTGGCGTAGTCGGCAGGATTTACTGCACTGAAGAATAGCAATGACCGAAAGGCAGGACCTCAACACCGTGCTGCAGGGCATGAGTGCCCAAATCCAATCCCTGCAGCAGGCCCAGGCTACTACTACTCGGGAGCTGGAGGCCGCGTTGGCAAAACTCGCGGACGCCGAGAGGGTAAGGGCCGACCCGCCTCGTCCTAAACTTCCGTCCTTGGTCCCGATGACGGAGGCGGACGACATCGAATCTTTTCTGGGGATCTTTGAACGGACGGCCACCCGGAACGAGTGGCAGCGGTCCGAGTGGGCGTTCATTCTGGCGCCCTACCTGAAGGGGCCCGCGCAGCGAGCCTACTATGACCTCCCTGAGGAGGAGGCCGCGGACTACAAGCTCCTGAAACAGGAGATCCTGGCACGCTACGGCATTACGCCGAGCCAGCAGGCAAGTGAATGGCGGGGCTGGCAGTTTGACCCCGAAAAGCCGGCCCGAGCACAGGCTTTCGAGTTCTGGGGTAAGATGGGGAGGTGGCTACGGCCCGAGGGACCCCAAGCCCGGAAGGTAGTGGAGCAGGTGGCCTGTGAGGGCCTGGTCAATGCACTGCCCAGCCCCCTCGCCCAGCAGGTTCGGCGCCATCCATACACCGACATGCCGGGACTCCTGGAAGTCCTGGAGCGACAGCTCGCGGTCTTCCGACTCGGGGGGACAGAAAGGCAAGCTCGCGGGAACCGGCAGGGACGGGCGGCCACACCCGAGCCCTCTCGACGCGCTGCGGAAGCGCCTCCCAAACCACGAGAAAAGCCGATCTCTCCGCGCTGTTACAAGTGCGGGGAGACCGGTCACCTGCTACCAACATGTCCCCTGAACATCCCCATGGAGCCGATGGACTGCACCTGGGCTTCGACGGAAAGGTACTGTACTCCGCCGCACCCCTTGGCTAGTCCGAACACGGGAGTGGTGTTGATAAACGGGCACTCAGTGGTGGCACTTTTTGACTCCGGCAGCAACATAACAATTGTCGCTCGCCGCTATGTCTTACCGCGACAGTGGCTAAACAAACGGTTACAAGTCACATGCGTACACGGGGAGACCAGGTTTTACCGTTCCGCTGAATGCTATCTGTCCTGGAGGGGGGAGTTGTCCAAACTGTTGGTTGCGGTGTTGCCCGAACCCCCCTTTCCGGTGATCCTGGGACAAGACTGGTCACAAAGAAAAAGCGGAAAGACTCGCACCGCTCCTGGGGCCTCACTGGGTCTGGTTATGGAGGGACAAGGCACCCTTCCCGCGGTCTCCACGCCATGCAATGAGGCAGGCCACAATGGCGCAGGCACAATGGGGGGGGTGTCTCAGGCTACGGACGCTGAGCCGGAACCTCCCTCCGGCGAAGGGACGAGCCAGGGAACACTTCCGCCCAACCCTTCTCTAGATCCCCTGTCCAACATGGATCACCAGTTCCGCTCCACGCCCGCCTCATTTAAAAGAGAGCAGTGGAATGATGACTCCCTGCGGTTTGCCCGGAATGCGATTGTTCTTCCAGGCAGCTCACAAGCTGACGGTTCCACACCACGCGAGCCCTTCTTTGTCCTAGAAAATAATCTGCTGTATCGGGTGGCAACTCACGAGGGCGAGGTGCGGAAGTTGTTGCTAGTGCCACGTACCTTCCGGCGGGAGGTATGCGAACTAGCTCATGCCCACCTCCTAGGCGCCCACCTCGGGGCCGAAAAAACACTGGAGAGGATCAAGCTCCGCTTTTACTGGCCCGGGATCAACGAGGAGGTCCGGCGTTTCTGTCAATCCTGTCCGGACTGCCAGATTCGTCAGATTCCTAGGAGGGACCGTGCTCCTCTCGTCCCGATACCCCTAATTGACGTACCCTTTGACAGGATAGGGGTCGATTTAGTAGGACCCCTGGAACCCTCGAACCGTGGCCACAAGTATATATTGGTCATGGTTGATTACGCAACCCGGTACCCAGAGGCGGTTCCCCTGCACTCCGCTAATACCAAAAACATCGCACGGGAATTGGTCAACCTTTTTTCAAGAGTGGGTATCCCTAAAGAAGTCCTCACGGACCAGGGCACCCCCTTCACTTCAGATACGTTCAGGGAGGTTGCCAGGTTACTGAGAATAAAGCACCTAAAGACGTCTGTCTACCACCCCCAAACGGACGGTCTGGTAGAACGCTTTAACCAGACGCTTAAGCAGATGCTTCGCAAGGTAGTCAGCGCTGACGGCAGGAATTGGGACCAACTCCTGCCCCTTGTGCTTTTTGCCTATCGGGAGGTACCCCAGGCCTCTACGGGCTTCTCCCCTTTTGAGTTGTTATATGGGCGACAGCCCCGGGGACTTTTGGACATTCTAAAAGAGGGCTGGGAGGCCGAGGCTCTTCCCTCCTCCAATATCTTGGAGTATGTAGCGCAACTGCGCGACAGACTCACAAAAATCAGGCCCCTCCTCAAAGACCACGTGACTCGTGCGCAGGCAGCGCAGGCTCGGTGTTACAACCGCAACTCTGTACTCCGGGAGTTCCACCCGGGGGACCGAGTGATGGTACTCGTCCCCACCTCCCACTCCAAACTACTAGCTCACTGGCAGGGGCCTTACGAGGTTAAGGAGAGAAAGGGGCTCGTCGACTATTTGGTTAGACAACCTAATCGTCGACCGAGCGAGAGGATCTATCACGTGAATCTGTTAAAGCCTTGGAAAGACAGGGAGGAGACTCCCGATACTCGTAGATCCCTCTCCCTGTTCGCTAGCACGACTGCCCTTAACCTCGGTGACGAGCTAACGCCCATACAACGGCGAGAGATAACCCACGCTATCTACGCCATCCCCGAAGTGGTAAGCGAGTCGCCAGGCCGAACCTCGTTGATTGCCCACGACATAGTCACGGAACCCGGAGTAGTCGTCCGGGAGAGGCCCTACAGACTCCCGGAGGCAAAACGCGCCGAAGTGGAACTTGAGGTACAACGGATGCTGGACTTGGACGTCATCGAGGAAAGCCACAGCCCCTGGTCCAGCCCGATTGTCCTCGTTCCCAAGCCGGATGGCTCCTGGAGATTCTGCAACGACTTTAGACGTCTAAATCAGGTCTCCAAGTTTGATGCCTACCCTATGCCCCGCATTGACGACCTGCTCGAGCGGCTGGGTGCGGCTCGGTATCTGACTACTCTTGATATGACAAAAGGGTACTGGCAAATTCCCTTAACGGCATCTGCCAAAGAGAAAACCGCCTTTAGCACCCCTAGTGGACATTGGCAATACAAGGTCCTCCCATTTGGGCTGCACGGGGCCCCGGCGACCTTTCAACGTCTGGTGGATAGAGTGCTGAAGCCACACCAGTCCTACAGTGCCGCCTACCTGGATGACGTCGTCATCTATTCCGGCACCTGGGAGGACCATCTATTGCAGCTCTCTGCTGTCCTCGCGACACTGGCTAAAGCCGGCCTCCGTATCAATCCCCGTAAGTGTTTCTTTGGCCTAAAGGAGGCCAAGTATTTAGGCTATTTGGTGGGGCGAGGACAGGTGAGACCCCAATGTTCCAAAGTAAAAGACATCCTGGAATGGCCCCGTCCGAATACCAAGAGACAGGTGCAGGCTTTCTTGGGGTTAGCGGGCTACTACCGCCGGTTCGTACCCCGTTTCTCCGAGAGAGCAGCACCCTTGACTAGCTTGACAAAGAAGGGGGCTCCCCTGCACGTGGTATGGAACGATAAGGCGGAACACGCATTCAGTGACTTGAAACAGGCCCTTACTTCGGCACCCGTATTACGGACCCCTGACTTTGGGCTACCCTTTATTCTCCAGACCGACGCTTCGGACACAGGCCTGGGCGCCGTGTTGAGCCAAAGCGCCGATGGTGTCGAACACCCCGTAATGTACTTAAGTCGGAAACTGCTGGACCGAGAGACCAGGTACGCGGCCGTGGAGAGGGAAGCCCTGGCCATTAAGTGGGCCGTGTCTTATCTCCGCTACTACCTGTTGGGTCGCGAATTCACTCTGGTGACTGATCACGCTGCACTTCAGTGGATGTCCCTCCACAAAGAGTCGAATCCGCGAGTCACCAGGTGGTTTCTGGAACTGCAGCCCTATAAGTTCACGGTCACTTATCGCCGCGGCAGCCTTCAGGCCAACGCCGATGCCCTCTCTCGCATCCACGACCTCTCGGCTAGGTCCGCCCGACCTGACGGTCTTGGGCTGAGGGGGGGGTCGTGTCACGCATGCGCGAGTGGGAGACCGCGGACGGATCCGAAACCATT
>JANRMT010062804.1:16913238-16971166 GCA_026402145.1 Polypterus bichir lapradei | reverse complement strand
AACCTTCTCTTTCAGACATCTGAGTGAATGTCAGCAGCATGCCCAAACTGCAGAAATAAGTTATTTTACTTCATTTTTTTTTACTTCACTCTTCTTCCTCCTCTTTTTGTTTTCTTTGTAATGACCCATCACTCAATCAGCATGTAAATACATACTGTAGCTACACTACTAGACAATCTGGTCATTGGAAGCAGTTTGGAGGTTAAGGCATAGAATTTTTTGACATATTTAAATCTGAAAACTGTAATATTTGAAATCAATATACTCTTACCCTATTATTTTGGAAAATAAGATGTCTGTAGATTAAGTGTTTATTTTTGTAATAAAAAACAATAAAATGCAAATATAAAACTAGAAACATTTTTTCTCCTCGAATCTTGTTTTCCTCATTATATGACATCATATCACACAATAGACCTGCAGAAAAGAAAAGCTGTTAAATGTGAAACATGAATGTACATTAAAAAAACTAAAACTCATTTTCCAACAGTTCCTCTGGAAAAAAAAAATGTGCACAAAATTCAAACATCAAGCAACAGAAATACAAATGCAAATTAGATGGACAAAATCCATGTGAATTTTGTGATGAATTTTTATATTAATACTTAATAATTACATCATTTATGTTGTTCTACAAGAAATGTTGTGTAAACAAAACAACTTGCTTGATCTGTAAAGGTAACAAAATGCAATATGTAACAAAGTAATGCATTAAAGAGCATTATGTTGAACTATGAAGAATAACATTTGGTAGTTTGGCTCTTGTTGAGGGAACTATGTTGCCTTTGTTGCGATGACAAAGAAACAATGCATATGTAACTGATCTGTGTATAAAGTACTTCAGGAAGACAGCATCCATTATGAAACATTTGGAGCAGTATGTTATTTGTATTTCACACACCTGTAGCACAGTGCAATGTATAATTGTGCTCCTTATTTGATGTATAGGCCTGCATCCCTGCAGTATCTTATCATGTGGCCATTCTGAGGTCTTCAATTGATCAAATAGTTTTTTATACCATATCCATGACCCATATTCCACTTTTTAACACAGACAGAAACTCTGACCTAAATTCTGAGAAACTGCTGTAGTTGCATGCTAGTTCCAGGGCACAACTGCAAGTATGCACAACTGCAAGGATTTTAGGAGGCCCAGGCCCCTCATGGACCCTGTGATCATCAGAGGTGACTGTGTGCAGTGGGTGCAGACCTATAAATATCTGGGAGTGCAGCTGGATGACAAATTGGAGTGGACTGCCAATACTGATGCTCTATGTAAGAAAGGTCAGAGCCGACTATACTTTCTGAGAAGGTTGGCATCCTTCAACATCTGCAGTAAGATGCTGCAGATGTTCTACCAGACGGTTGTGGCGAGTGCCCTCTTCTACGCGGTGGTGTGCTGGGGAGGCAGCATAAAGATGAAAGACGCCTCACGCCTGGACAAACTTGTTAAGAAGGCAGGCTCTATTGTAGGAGTAAAGTTGGATAGTTTAACATCTGTGGCAGAGCGACGGGCATTAAGCAAACTCCTGTCAATCATGAATAATCCACTGCATCCACTAAACAGTGTCATCTCCAGGCAGAGGAGTAGCTTCAGTGACAGACTTTTGTCACTGTCCTGCTCCACTGACAGACTGAGGAGATCGTTCCTCCCCCACACTATGCGACTCTTCAATTCCACCCGGGGGAGTAAATGCTAACATTTTATTTTTATTTATTTATTTATTTATTTATTTTATTACTCTTTAATTTAATATTGTTTCTTTGTATCAGTATACTGCTGCTGGATTATGTGAATTTCCCCTTGGGATTAATAAAGTATCTATCTATCTATCTATCTATCTAAATTCAGATATGTCCTTACATGTAACATTAATGGTCTTTGCCAGAAAAAGATTAGACCCTGTGCAAATCTTAGAAGGTGAAAAGATGTGGTCCTCTCAATTGGTGACATTGACTTTGGAAACTGGATGAATTTTCTGATGTTTCTTGGCTTTGGTTGAAGATCATCCAGGATCTTTTCCAGTGTCTTCCCGTTGAAAGACTCTCCTATACCTTTCAGGACTGGCTGCCAGCACTTGAATTACAAATGCTGGCTCTTGGACCATCTTCTTGTGTGCAATTTATTTCTCCAAGGTCAGCAAGTTTTCTTTTGCTGGCAGAGGAGTACAGTTATGACTGCTCAAAATGGTAAGAAACTCTTCCAAATCAGCTTGACTGAAATCACTCAAAGCCTCTGTCAGTGCATCCTTCTCAGTGAGGCTAATGTAGTTAAAAATGCCTCAGTTAGATTGCAGGTATATGAAGATATGGAAAGAGCTTCATAAAGAAATGGTGGAGCAAGCTGAACAGGTAAGTATTGAAATCTCTGCCACCCAAAGGCCAAATTCGGGCAACAGCTTTCCACTCCAGTTCTTGATAAGCGAGATGCAAAGTGGGGATTTTATATGTTGCTCCACATGTTCTTGTTTCATAAAAAGTGCCCCAGAAGTCAGTAAGACAGTCCATAACAAGCCCATACCCAACTCAATTCTCCAACTGTCCATTTTCCAGCACACGCTCAAATATTATATTAGCATATAGTATGTTCTCATCTGAAAATGTCTGAATCATGTCAGACACACAATGAACTTTGCGAATAGCAATGGTCTGCTTCTCAGCTATATTCTCTGCATTGTCAAAGAAAGATGCAGATGAAGTATTTGGGGAGGCATGGTTTGACCTTACTTCTTGATTTATGACATCAGGTGCTGCTGAGGGGCTCTCAGATGAAGCACCTGAGTTGCTATTTGTGGGTGTATGTTCGGAAGGTTGCACTTCAGTTACTGGTTCACCAACAATCTCTATCATATTATGCAATATTCTGCAATCTGTGTTATCACCAGCAGGGCTGGTAACCACTTGCTCAAAAGCAGATTTTTCTTTCAGATTTGTCTTCAATCACTTCAGTATCATTTTCTGATTCCTGCTGTTCAGGGGCAGGTTGATAAATCAAAGTGTCACAGAGAACATCCAATGACAAGTTTCCATCATCGCCAAGGAAAATAACTTCTTGATCAAATGTTAAAGTGGTGGTAACAGATGGTAAAATTGCAGTCATTAATGGACTGGAAGTAAAAGGCCTTTCTAAGGACAGAGAGCTATGGGATGAAGATATGGGAGATAGATCCTGCTGGGCAGGTACCACTGCTGTCTCAAATCTCTCTGGTGATTCGGCCCGTTTTACTGAATCATGACTTTTTTTGGGTTTTGAACAAATGTACAGCCTGAGTAATTTATGATAAGTTGTATCATACAACCTGCCAACTGTAAGAGTTGCATCTAAGGGCTCCTCTGAGCCCATAATACATAAAGAGAAGTCAAAGTCTTCAACTCTTCCTTTAGATGATTTCCCCTTAGGAAAGAATATTTGCTTCCCATCTTCTAAAATTTTGTTCACAGTATCATCTTTACTGACAATGAGTTCTCTTGTACCCCCACAAGTTGGTCGTCTAACCTGCTTAAAGTTACCATTTTGATACACCATCCAATCCAGTTCTATTTTTCTTGTTTTTCGTTCAGCATTCTTGTTCCCCTTACCAACTGCTCGACGAGGATTACTTTGTGAACCTGTTGTTGCTGGGTACAAGCTTGGAAGTTTCATTTTTGATCGCAGACATTCTATGAGTTTCCTTTACCTTTCCTCATTGTTTGAAGCTGCTGAAGATGAATCTGTCCAATTTCTTGCATATACACGGTCTCCAAAATGAGGAATATATTTTGAAAGTGTGTTGTGATCCATCAGTCTGACAACATCCAGGTCCACCAATCCAAAGAAAAAAGTTATATATCTATATATCTATATCTGTATATCCATCCATCCATTATCCAACCTGCTATATCCTAATTACAGGGTCACGGGGGTCTGCCGGAGCCATCCCAGCCAACACAGGGTGCAAGGCAGGAACAAACCCCGAGTAGGGCGCCAGCCCACCGCAGGGCATATATATATATATATCAACGTACTGTATAGCATAGTAACCTAAGGTATGCCAACCCATTGTACAAAAGTTAAAAGTATTCAATGTGAATTTTATAAAATAATACTTTGGTGGCATTCCACTAAGCAAAACTATGCTGAGTAAAATCTAAAAAATGCACATTTGGAACATGGATTTAGGTGAAAAGTTCCATTTAGAATGCTACTGATAGCAATAATCAAAATAATTAAGCAATTAGAACATTAGAACACTCTAGATGAGAACAGGCCATTCGGCCCAACAAAGCTCGCCAGTCCTATCCACTTATTGCTTCCAAAAAAACATTGAGTCAAGTTTTGAAAGTCCCTAATGTCTTCCTGTCTACCATACTACTTGGTAGCTTATTCCAAGTGTCTGTCATTCTTTGTGTAAAGAAAAACTTCCTAATGCTTGTATAAAATTTACCCTTAACAAGTTTCCAACTGTGTCTCCGTGTTCTTGATGAACTCATTTTAAAATAACAGTCTCGATCCACTGTACTAATTCCCTTCATAATTTTAAACACTTCAATCATGTCGCAATCTTCTTTTGTTTAAACTGTATAGGCTCAGCTCTTTTAATCTTTCCTCGTAATTCCATTTCCTGGAATCAGCCTAGTCGCTCTTCTCTGGACCTTTTCTGGCACTGCTATGTCCTTTTTGTAGCCTGGAGACCAAAACTGCACACAGGACTCCAGATGAGAACTCACCAGTGCATTGTAAAGATTGAGCAGAACATTCTGCGATTTGTACTCCACACATCGTACTATATAACCTAACATTCTATTAGCCTTCTTAAAGGCTTCTGTCAGGAAGTCGATAGCTTAGAGTCTACTATGACTCTAAGACTAAATCCTTCTCATAAGGTGTACTCTCGATTTTCCGACTACCCACTGTGTGCTCAAACCTAACATTTTTACTTCGTATGTGTAATATTTTACATTTACTGACATTAAATTTCTTCTGCCACAAATCTGCCCAAGCCTATAAGCTATCCAAGTCCTTCTGTAATGATATAACAGATTCCAAATTATCTGCTAATCCACCTATTTTAGTATCATCTGCAAACTTAACCAGCTTGTTACTTATATTCCTATCTAAATCATTTATATATATTAAAAATAGCAGCGGCCCTAGCACTGACCCCTGTGGAACACCACTCTTAACATTGGCCAGTTCTGATGAGGTTCCTCACACCGTAACCCTCTGCTTCCTGTGTCTGAGCCAATTCTGCACCCATCTAAAAACATCACCCTGAACTCCCACTACTTTTAGTTTGATGCCCAACCTCTCATGTGGCACCTTATCAAATGCTTTCTGAAAGTCCAGATAAATAATATCATAGGCTCCACTTTGATCGTATGTATCTGTCCTGCATTACATGTAAAACATTTTTAAACCTGTTCCACTACTTCTTGACTGTCTCCACACTTAAAAGCTTATCCCAGTCTATCATACTTAGACTTTGTCACATCTACTCAAAATTAGCCCTACCAAAGTTCAACTTAACAATTTTAGTCTTTGCATCTACACTCTTACAAAATACTTAGAATTGTATTACATTATGGTCACTTGACCCTAGTCGTTCAATCACTTCTACACCCTCAATTCTATCTTGATTATTACAAAATACTAAATCCAGACAGGCTTCACCCCGTGTTGGTGCTTTAACATGCTGTGTTAAAAAATAGTCACTGATTACTTTTAAAAACTCCTGCTCTTGTGCTCCTCCATCTGCAAGGTTATCCCATTTAATATTTGAATAATTAAAGTCCCCCATGACTATAATATCTCCCTGTGAACTTGCCTCTTTGATATTACTAAAAAGATGTGTGTTAAAATTACTGTCTGAATTGGGTGGTCTATAACACACTCCTAAAATAAGACCTCTTTCCCTAATATCTTCAAGGCGAAGCCACATGTCCTCATTAAGATGGGGCTCATCATCCAACTGAAGAGGACTTGCATTTAAATTCTGTTTAACATAAACAGCAACCCCACCTCCTTTTCTGTTCTGTCTATCCTTCCTAAAAAATGTGTATCCCTCTATGTTATACTCATCCCCATCTTTGTTATTTAGCAATGTTTCCATTATTGCTATAATATCATAATTATGCTCTGCTACATACACATACACAAGTGCTACTCACTTACCTTATTTTTGATATTTCTAGCATTAAGGCAAGCTATTTTTAATGTGTTACTCCTTCTATATTTAAATGTTTGCTTAGAATTGACATTACTATGCATTTTTATTTCTACACCATTGTTTGTTCTTCCATGTATAGATCTAAACCTGGTCTGTCCTAAACTCCCTGCCTCCCCATTCCCTAGTTTAAACAATCCTCGACAAGCCTACACATACACCTCCCCAATATATTGGTGCCCCTCCAATTCAGATATAACCCATCACGGCGGAACAGGTCTCATCTGTTCCAAAAGGAGTCCCAATGCCCCATAAACCCCTTCTACCCTGCACCAATATTGGTACAAGGAATACCACCAATAAATTGTAAAGTCTGGACATAAACCAAAATATTTATTTACATCAAAATCACACTGGATCACTTTAACAGGAGTTTAGTGCAGGCCTTATGACAACAGGAAACAGAAACTTACAGTATCTGCAAAACATCAGCTACCTAGATGTGCAACATCAGAGTACTCCTACTTGTATATGCCAGACATGTATATGTCATATACCATATTATTTATTGAAATTATGGTCTGGTTTAAAAATAAATAAATAAAAAGGAAAATGTACCATACATAACACCTACTACCATGTTCCATCTAGAGAAAATATTTGGACAATCCCACAGTTTTTGTTGTTCATGCTATGCACACCAGCAAACTGGATTTGAAATTAAACAATGACAAATTGACAACAGCTAACTACTTTAATGTCAATTGAATTGGAAGCTACAGTCCTTTTTGCAAAAACTTACTCAGTGTTAGGGGTTCAAAAGATAGATAAACATTGAAGTAATTTATTGTGCTGCTGTGCTCAGCAGTGACATCAATGAACACAAGGATACCTGTTCCATTGGCAGTTATACACACCTAAGCCATAACAGAACCCACACCATGCTAAACAGCTGATGATTTGCTTGTAGAAAGTATTGTTTGTTCCTTCTACATACTTTGCTTTCTGGTACAGGTTCTTTGTTTTTTTCATATGACATCAGGAATCTGACTACATATTTTTAACATAATCTTTGTTGTCTGTTGCCTGGCTTTTTCCAATATTTTTATATTCTGATTGTGAGACATATCACACGTTTGCTTGTGGTGAAGCCTACGTGATTGTGATTTAAGTAGGTGGCTTGTCTCCATTGTTGATGTGAATGACTGCAGAAATATACAGATTATCTGCTTACATCCAGGCAAAAGTTAGAACAATGAAGGTGAAGCAGAGCAGCACCAGGAAAGATAGATGGAAAGGGGCTGATGATATCTATGAGTCATATATGCTACTTTAGATATAGTTGACTGAAAAGGATCATTAATCAAATAATACATATGATGACTTTATTATTATTGTTATTATGAATAATAATAATATTATTATTATTATTATTATTATTATTATTATTATTATTATTATTATTATTATTATTATTATATAAAATGTCTTTATCATTCTTCTCCTACAGCTGTCAAGCTTTGCCTGACAAACCTTTCCAGGTATCTTTCACATATCCTAGCATGGGCTGCATATGCATTTTGTTCGGTAGCACTTGTGTGGGTTCATGGTGTGGGTTCTGTAGCACAAAAATTTTAACTTTTGTTCAACTTTTTTCCTCCCATAAGAAGCAAACTTAGAGAATGCTGAGACAATATAATTTCCATCTAATGCTTTTTTAAAATTCTTTGTAGCCTTTGAGATATCATGACTCCAGACTTTAAAGGCTATCGCACACCATATGCGTCTGGCAGATGACACTTTGTGTTCTAAAATTCGAAATCATGGCGTTCAATAAAGGAACGCACTACTGCCCCAGTTTGCCATCAATGGACGGAACTGACAGTAGTTATGACTTTCAGCACATGATTTTCAGCACTGTTCAAATCTTTAATGAGCTATTCACCATATTTCGCATAATAGATTTACGGTAAATTAATTTCAGTATAGCCATCACTTAGCTAGTTAACTTAATAAAAATCGAACGTAAAGTATGGAGATATTTTAAAATTGACCTTGTCTTGTGCCATTTGGTTTAGGTTCTCCTCCGGTATCCCTCTGTCTTTAAGTGCAATGATGAACTGATCCATGGTGCGGCTGAATGAATAAAAACACAGTCTTTGCAGTTTGTCAGAATACAAACCAAAGCAGACATGCAACAGTTCATCTAATTACACAGCTGGCAAAATTGCATGATGCAAATAAACTTACATTTGTGTACGTATCACAGGAGGTTTTTAGTTACTATCGTTGTCATCAGATACTGTGATTTATGATAGAATGCCCGCCAGGAGCAAAGGTTAAGTTTTGTTATCGAGATCGCAATAAAATGATTCAGTTATCTTGAGAAAACAAAGTTCGTTTTCTTGAGATCTCGATAAAATGATTCAGTTTTCTCGAGAAACAATTTAAAAAAAAAGTGATATATCACGTCCTCTCTCGGCTTCCGTAGAGCACAGTAAAAGTGTATCATTAAATTTGTCAAAAAGGGAAAAATGCCATTTTAGCTTTAAGAACAAGATGCTACTCAGAGTCATAGAGTTATTATCCAGCAATTTTCCATAAAAAATGTGTTCTATTTAAACTGATATTTTTCTTGTTCTGTCCCTTAACATTTGTTCACTAATAATATTTCTATATCACCTTTGCTTACAAGTGTAGCTCAAATTGCTCTACAAAAATATACAGTGTCGGAGATCCCTAGGGTGGCGACCCAGCTGGGACACCCAGGAGGACCAGAAGAGGGCTTACTTCCACCTCAGACCACATGGGGGCGACTACCCTGGTTCCTTTGGGGGCCATGGTTACAGAGCTTTGAAGCTCTACCCTGTAGGGGCCCGTGGTCACTGCCAGGGGGTGCCCCTGTGCCTAGAGAGCCCTGGACCTCAGCACTTCCGCCACACCCGGAAGTGCTGGGGGGAAGAGGATCGGGGACACCCAGAGTGCTTCCGGGTACACAGCCGGTGCTTCCGCCACACAGGGGCATGTCGGAGGAAGGTCACTGGAGGACACCTGGAGCACATCCGGGTGCATATAAAAGGGGCCGCCTCCCTTCATATGATGGCTGGAGTCGGGAGGAGAAGACAAGGTCTTGGAGGAGAGGCAAGGAGGCGTCCTGAAGAGAGTGAAGGCATTGGACTGAGTGGCCAGGACTTTGGGGACTTTTGGGGTTTGGGCACTCATTTGTAAATATGGACTTTGTTAATAAACGTGTGGGGGGTGAGTTTAACGTGTCTGCCTGTCTGTGCCCGGGTCATGTTCCACAATGGCATCCCAGATGGGACTCTCCGCCTGTTCTAAGGCGGAGAACCCCGTTACAAAATAATTTTGTGGATGGCCCGGAGCAGCAGGCACCCCCACACGCGTTTCGAGGGTGCGGAGTGCTCACAGCCCCAAGAAGAAAAGAGAACCCACAGACCGACACTGGACTGCGGTCAGATCCTTACCTGGTGCGGGAAAACAGCAACGGGTGTTCCAGAAATGCAGCAGGCTCCAATGAGCGTGCTACCGCTGAAGGCGCCCAGGACAGCATGGTGTTGAAGAAGGCCATGCCGAGGCAACTGCATTGGACAGATGGTAAGTTCTCTGCTCGCCGGCAGCCAGCCCTGGGGGGCTGAGTTTGTTTTGTGTTTTGCAGGCAGGGGCTGCCCGGGTCTGCGTCAGTGGCAGACACGCGCTGCTCCGCGGGGCTTTCCAAACACTGCAGTAGCAGCTGGGGCTGCAGAGGGGGAGACGCTGCAGCTCAGAAAGCCGGCTCATCACCGCATTAAGAGGAGGAGAGCCAAGATGGATGCGGACCGGAAGTCCCTCCCCGAGACAGGCAAGGGATTGGACGGTGTGCCTGCCAATGACTGTATAGAGGCGGGACCAAGGAATGTCCGTCTCGTGCCGGGGAGAGACCCGATTGGGCCGGAGGAAGAGGCCCACAGGAAGTCGCCGGCGTGTGTTGCTGACAGACAGGTAAGCTCACCGTCGGCTAACTTCCTGTCTTTGCCGGCTGCTCTGTGTGAGCTGGAGGCCTGCCTTCAGCCCACAGAGCAGCAGCTTCCGCAGATGCTGTGTGCCCTCCATGCAGAGTTGCAGAAGCTGGAGGGGAAGGCGGTCGCGTCACTACAGATGCTGCATACATCGGCAGAATGGGGATGGTAAGTAATGCTGACCCCATAAAGCATAAGGGAGAACCCACCGAAAGGGCCCGTGATATAAGTGAACGGAACCAAGTAGGGGGCTCTTCAACAGTGGACACGGCGGTGAGTGCTGTGTGCGAGGTGAGGGGAGAAAGATCGAAGGGGCAGGCAGGAGGAGGGCTGATGAATGCCCTGAATCCTAGCGCCCTACGCTCTGAGCTCGCAGCGCTCTCCTGTCGCTCTGTAGGGATGCAGGCGGGATTGGATCTGAGTGTTTGCCATGCACAGACCCAGACCGTTACGGCGTCCGAGAGGAAAAGAAGGAATCGAGGGGAGAATACCAGTTCCTCCGATAAGGGAGGACGTGAGGCAGGGCGCTCACATCCGGTTGCTGGCCGCCCACTGCAGGGGCAGAGGGAATCTGTGAAGTCAGCAGAGAGGACAGGTGTGCAGGCGGTCCCATCTGTTGAAATGACAGGAGGGACACGGAACCCGCGGAGGGGGTGCCGAACAGGCAAGTTCCGGGGTGCCGGTTGGAGGGGGGAGCGCTGGAAGTGCATGGTGCAGATGGACGCCAGGAGAGGATGTCCAGGCAGCGGCTCTGCCCCCTTGTTTCTGTGTGATGCAGTACCGGATCCTGGACGAGCAGTAGGACCTGCTTCGTTGGGGACCTGCCCTCATCAGATGGGCCATTTGGCCAGAGGACTTCGCTGGCGAGGAGGTGCTGCCACAGCTGGCGGAGGCTACGGAGGTGCGAGTGGCTCCAACCAAAGGGGCATGACAACCTCGGAGGGGGTGCCGAAGGAGTAGGCCTAGGGGTGCCATTCAGAGGGGGGAGCACAGCCTGTGCGAGGCACGGAAGGACGCTAGGTAGTGGTGTCCAGGCGGCGTCTCCACCCCTATTTCTGTTTGTTTGACAGGACCGGACCCGGCGCTTCAGGAGTAGGACCCACTTCGGGGGTAAGCTGCCCTCGCAGGACGTGCCGCTCCACCTGACGGGTATTCACTGGTGGTGGGGCACTGTCAGTGATGCCTGGGGTGGCGTGCCCCGGCCGGGACGCCCAGGAGGAGTGGAAGAGGACTTACGTCCACCTCAGACCACGTGGGGGCGACTACCCTGGTTCCTTTGGGGCCACGGGTACAGAGCTTTGAAGCTCTACCCTGTAGGGGCCCGTGGTCACCACCAGGGGTCACCCCTGTGCCTAGAGAGCCCTGGACCTCAGCACTTCCGCCACACCCGGAAGTGCTGGGGGGAAGAGGATCGGGGACACCTGGCGTGTCGGCAGAAGGTCACTGTAGGACACCTGGAGCACATCCGGGTGCATGTAAAACGGGGCGCCTCCCTTCAAATGATGGCTGGAGTTGGGAGGAGAAGACAAGGTCTTGGAGGAGAGGCAAGGAGGCGGCCTGAGGAGAGTGAAGGCATTGGACTGAGTGGCCAGGACTTTGGGGACTTTTGGGGTATGAGAACTCATTTGTAAATATGGACTTTGTTAATAAACGTGTGTGGGGTGAGTTTAACGTGTCAGCCTGTCTGTGACTGGGTCATACTCCACAACAGTTACAAAGAAAATTGAAGGCAGTATAAAAGTAAATGAGAAGCAAATGGAGGGGTCCTTGTCCTTTGTAATAAATACACTGCCTGGTCAATTGACCGGGGACAAAAACAAACTTGCAGCCTTAAAGGATACTGGAGATAATAAACCTCTGGGGGTCCCAAGCCAAAGCCCACACAGCCCCCTCTGCACATCCCAGCATACATAATTGTGGCCAACTCAGTCCAATCACAATTCCATTTCAGGACGTCTTGTGAACTTTTCTTCTGTCACAGGCAGTTGGAGTTGATGTAACAGATGGTGGAGACGCAGGGGGGTACCATTGCAATAAACTCGAAAAAGACAACAGAGAAAAACAGCAGAGGTTAGTGACCAGTGCAGAGCTTACAAAGTGTACACAGTACCATTTCTAATCTGTTACAACCAATGTAAGTAATTAAGAAAAAGCCAAATTAGAAAAGTGGGCTTGTTGAAGTATTTTGAAATGCTTGACATGTGTAGCCTAGCACTTCTCTATTGGCAAAGCATTCCAGAGCACAGAAAGTTGCCGGTTTTTATGGTCAATCTTGGAATTAAAAGCAAAGCAATGTTTGAGAAAAGAAATGTTGGGAGCAGACACTCCAAAATACAGGCAGGGTCTAAAATACTCAAAGCCTTCTAATTATTTAATAGAACCTTGAAATCAATTCTATGTGAGACAGACAGCCAGTGTAATGAGACCGAGACAGTTTTCAGAAGAAAAAAAACCCAAAAAGGCCAATACCTCGTGATCACTTGACAAAGGCACAGCAGATCAAAGCAGAGATAGAGATGGAGGATTCCAGAAGTGCCGGGCAGGAGGGGCAGCCGCTACTTCAACATGGCACACATCTCTCCGTCCTTCATGTTTAACTTCTGCCCCATAGCATGACCGGACTCTTCTATTTCACTGTAACTGTTAAAAACATAAACACTGTAGATGCACGATGTTCACTCACGGAGTTCAAACATTAATAAATTGCACCCTTACTTCTTGTTATGCCTCCTTTCTTGGTTCACCTGTAGATCAATTATTACCAAAGTAAACCATCACAATAGATACAGTTCTGCTTAGAGTAAAGTCTAACTAATAGTATTTTTTTAAATTACTGTGTTTTTGTTGGATGTTGAAAGAACCCCAACTTAACTGTCATTATATGTAACTTTTTTTTCCTTTAACATTACGCATGCAGTAGATATTGTGTCTCTGTATATGTGAACATCCAATGTGATGTGTTCAGGTGTCGGTATTTACATGAAAACGTCTTCATTTTTCTCTCCTGTATTAGTTTTGTTTTAAGTTTAAATTAATTTTTAGCTCTTTCAAAATCCAACAACAAAAGCACAGTAACTTAAGAAAATAAATGTTATTTTGCAAAACAGAACAATATTCCTATTTAGTGACTGCTGGTACTAATGTGTTAGTGAGGATTTACACTCTGAGGCTTTCCTGTCTAAAATTAAAAAGCCTGTGTTAGTTACTGGACAGAGTGAGCAGATATAGAGGTCAGTATACAAGGCCGCAAAATATTACAGATCAAATAATAAATATGGGGAGTTTTTGCAGGAATTGTGCACAAATTACTTTTGAAACTGAAAGCCTCAGTAGTCTTACCTGTAGAAATAACAAATCTAATATGAACTGCACATCATCTCGAATTGGGAATCTTAAAAGGAGAAGAAAACAACACTCAATTGTGTCTCAGAATTCGGGTACACTGGCATCTGTTTAGCCACATGGAAGGCTGGTTACCACTAGGCATCCTTGAGGGTCAAGAAAAAAAAATACAATAAAGGGGCATTGTTTTTCTAACTGCAGCAATAAGAAATAAGTTATTTCTAAGGAGCAAGCCTTCTCCATTATATTCAGTTAAATGTAGCCTATGTATGTGTACTTCTATAAGCTTATAACACGTGACACAGGTGCCCAGCCTGTCACTGTGCCACATCAGACGCACACCACACTTCTCTGATGGCTTTGGATATAAATATTAAAATTGTCTGTTTTCAGCCATGGAAATTTTTTCTACTAAATAAGGTTAAAGAAATCCATTAACAATTTGTAATGCTATTATCTGCATCCTGCTTTCTTGTAATAACTTAGTTGTTGCTACTCTTGTATGTAATTTATTATGGAAAAATTACATTAATGTAATCTGATATCAACATAATAAAAAAATACCGATGGCTTTGGAGGTCACACTTTACACCTGTTGAGTATCAGTCGTGCACTCCTAATTCTATCCCTAATTCAACACCTCCATTACATTGTTTTGCTTAATTTTTAGCATGCCGTTCACTCTTTAAGATAAAAAATGTGGGCAAATGTTAAAAGAAACACACCACCAAATGCTAATAGGGTGTTACGAGATACAGTAAATGACATACATCCATTAATCCAAACACGGAAAATGCTGTGATTTTTACGTTTAAACCATGAGATTACGAAGTATTGCAACTAAAAATGAAAACCCTTATTGCCTTTTCCATCAATATGATGTACTTACAAAAAGCTGTATCGTATATCCGTTATAAAGTTCACAACTGGAGTTAAATTTTTCAGGCGACACATCTTCTTCCAAGACGTTATAAAATTGAAATGTTGCCATCTTTTCCAGTAAGAAGTCCACTTACAGACAGAGATAAACAGCAACACAAAAATGACTCGCAAGTACAACTCAAACCTGACGAGTGACGCAAATCGGGCATGCACTGCAGATCGGGTAGCGACATGGCCCACGAGTTTTCATTTCCTTGCCCATCCCACGGCATCTGAAAACCACGTGAACAACCAATATAGTTCGCACGCAGAACCGATATAGTTCACACACAACATTGCAATAGTGTGCGTTCGTAAACCAGTATGTTTCGTATGCAAAACCGATATAGTGCACACATAAATCCAGCATGTTACTTTCACAAAGCCGGCATAGTACGCACCTATAAAACCGGTACAAGACTGACAAGGACTCAATCTAGTGCATACACAAAACCAATAGCGTTCATATGCGAAACCGATATATTACCCATGTGAAACCAGTATAGTGCATATGAAAAACCAGTGCTATACATAAACAAACCAGTAGTATACGAACACAAGCCAATATAGCTGATACGCAAACCGATTGCATACGACCACAAACCAATGCAATTCACTTACAAACTGATAGCAAACGCACGTGAACCAATAATAAAGTTCAATTTAATATAGTTCAAATGCAAGCCAAAAGCATACGTATACAAGTTGATAGAGTTCACGCACAAACTGATAATATACGGACATGAACCAATGTAGTTCATATGAATGAAACCAGTATTGTACATACACAAACCAACAGTAAATATTCATAAACCAATAGTGTTCATGTGTCAACCAATAGATTACGTTCGAAAATATATGATTTATGGCTTGTTTGGCCCCTCATAGACAAGAGGCTCACACTCACTCCAGGTCAGTACACTGAACTAGTTCATCGAAAGAATCAGTTTGTGTACTGAATGGAGGAACAAACTGTAGACATATGTCACATATTACGTTGAACCTCATTTCATTTACTGACTGGAGGATGCATTAGAGGGCCATCTACTGGAAACTGCTAATATTTTTATGCAACTACATTTATAAACGTACAATTACAATATGAACAATACAACTTTGTTAGCCTACATTTCAACTGCAGCATACACTAACAGCATATTAGAATGAATTTAATTGAATCACTAAAAAGAATTGCTTTACACATCACTAGTGCCAAGGTGATATGGAGGACCTGTGAAGTCCCTTAAAGTACATTTATTGCATTTCCAAGGTTCAAACGTTCAAGGTTTCTTTACTTAGTCATGTTTACACAAGAAAACATGAAATTTACCTTTTTTTGCTTCCATACTGGATACAATTTTAATATTTGCAATTCATTATAATTAATTTTATGAGTTTAAGATTGTTACTAGCATTAATTACTTATTCATTAAATATACCTACATACTTAAACAAGTGCCTGCCATACACTCATTAATGCACACTTTATTTGACAGAGCAAGGTTACGCATTTAGTATGTGTTACACCATGTGGCCATGTTAGTTAGTTAGTTTGGAGGTCTGGGTCAAAATTGCTGCATGGCTCTGTCACAGACTAATCAATAATGACAATAACAATCTGGTGGCAGTTACAGCCAGGTGTCAAGTTCCAGGAGGGTTATTCATTTTTGTCAAGAGATAATAAGTATTTCATATCTTTCTTAAGTAAGTAAAAAATTAAAAACAAAATATGTTTTGGTCCACTTTTATGCACTCACAACCAAAATATATATTTGGAAAATGCACTCTTAATAATATATGCAAAAATGCACACACTTTTGGTGACATTGTAACTATTTCATTTGACATTTATCCATCAAATAAGAATGTAATGGCTGTGATAAATACAAAGTTCTATGCAAAGGGAATTGTTAATAATGATGAACTTACAATTTGGTAGTGATTTTAGTTGAAAAACATGTTGAAAAGACACCTTAGCCTATTATACTGTATAAACAGATTCTGAATTAATAGATCAATACAATTTGATTCACCCAGCACCACCATGATACTGATCTGGCCTAACAGAGCACTATCTAGCCAAAACACAATTACACTTTATTATTTGTTACTCAGCTTAATTGTGTCTGCAGTTGTAACAGGATTGAAACATTGGCAAAGAAGGGGTGTTGATGGGTTTTGTCCTGTTATTTCACACATTTTAGTGACTATGAGATTTTTCTGACTCAACTAGTAATTTCTTGACAAATGATAGTGTAATAATTGGTTAGTACTTGTTACATTAACTGGAGACTCCAAAATGGCCCTTTGTGAGCGTAGCTATGTTGGAGCATGAACTCTGTGAAGGCCTCCCATTCAGGGTGGGTTCCTTCCTTGCACTTGAGGACATTCAAATAGACTACAGAAACCCGTGACCCTTATTTGGCTTATGTAGGTTTGGGAATGTTATTTCTATTACATTGTTTACATTTGCTAAAACATGTACATTTGGAGACCCTGTGATCACACTGCAATCATTGAGAGTTCTTCCATAACCAGCCTTCCTTCAAATTTCAGCCAAACAGTATATAGGAAAGCAGGAATCAAGCATAAATGTACCACAACATTGGTTTGGTCCTAATATCAGAAAGCAATGCTTCACATAACTGAAAAATAATATCCTCATTTTTAAAAACATTTGCTACTGCTGAGCTTGCTATTAAAATTAACAATTGTGGTAAATTCGAGTCAATCAATTTTGTAGTGTGAAGTGTTTTCATAAGTATAGGGAAAAAGAAAGACATAGTTTTTCTTTTATGAAATATCTGAAAATTGGGCAGGAAAGATTTTTAACCATTTTAAAGGTTTTTAAATACAATTTCCATTTGTACTGATGTACTGTAAATTCTCTAGGTTTGCAAGCTACCTCAACCCTTCTCAAGTTTTGTCATGTATGCTAGCTTACTTTCTCAAAAATTGGACCAGTATCAGTGAATATGCAGTACAGGCCAAAAGTTTGGACACACCTCATCATTCAATGTGTTTTCTTTATTTTCATGACTGAAGGCATCAAAACTATGAATGAACACGTGGAGTTATGTACTTAACAAAAAAAGGTGAAATAACTGAAAACATGTTTTATATTCTAGTTCCTTCAAAATAGCCACCCTTTGCTCTGATTACTGCTTTGCACACTCTTGGCATTCTCTCGATGAGCTTCAACAGGTAGTCACCTGAAATGGTTTTCACTTCACAGGTGTGCCTTATCAGGGTTATTTAGTGGAATTTCTTGCTTTATCAATGGGGTTGGGACCAGCAGTTGTGTTGTGCAGAAGTCAGGTTAGTTGGACGATCATTTATTTTTCAACAGGACAATGACCCCAAACACACCTCCAGGCTGTGTAAGGGCTATTTGACCAAGAAGGAGAGTGATGGAGTGCTGTAAATGGTCGTGAAAATAAAGAAAACACATTGAATGAGGAGGTGTGTCCAAACTACTGGCCTGTACTGTATGTCATGGAGTGGCATTGATTTTACATTTTTTGTAAGTTTCTCTCTGGCCCCTAAAACTAGCTTAAACTTTGTTTTGGTTGTTTTAATGTTTCAGGAATCTGGTCATCACACCATTTGTTTAATTAGGTGCATTTTTAACACTGATAAAAATGAGTCATAGTGTTTAGGGATCAAAATATGTTCAAAAATTCAAATATGCAGAAAAGAAGTGACTTGAGTTAAAGGACTGTACAACATTGCATTTGTTTTCTGAAGCATTGCTTTGTTAATGTGCATCTGGTGTTGTTGCACTTTGAAACATATTTTTAATATCTAGTGTGGGCGCTGAAGTCGGAAAACAACGGAAAAACTTAAACCCAATTAAAGTAAAAATAATTTCTTTATTCTTAATTCTTGGTGAGTAGAGAGAATGTGAGACTTCCTCTTTCCAACTCAGTCAACTGATTTGGATTTTGGCAGAATACCTAAAGTAAACCTGTTCTCTCTTTTATATCCTAGAAAAGAAAAAAAAAACCCTAGCAGTTCATTCTGAGGTTATACATAGCTTAGGTTAAATCTTAATTTATGATATACTGGAATGTCCTAAAACATGAAACAAACAGCCATTTGCATTCCTAAGGAATACACCCTTCTAATTATACACACTTAGAATCAATTTAAACATTCTTATAGTCCATAAAGATCTTACATTCTTCACAGGGTCTTCTGATAGTATCAGAGGTCAGCCTTTCCTCATAAATGATAAAAGTTAGTCTCTTAATGCTGTGCACACAGCCCAACTCCTTTTCTGCATAAATCAGGAACAAATCATATAGCTCTCTGCAGCATGATGATCTCAAAACACAGTCCTTGATATCTGTGAGTTAAATAATAATGTTTTCTCTTCCTCACTAGCATTATGATAATTGTATATTATAATGTCATTTAAGACTCAAATAGCAGAAATATATGAGCTCTGAAAGCACTTTTAATTTTAACAAAGTAAAGTTGTCTTTGAGAAAGGATGACCAAATCCTACCTAGATTACCTCAGGATGAGCTGGCATACTTGAGATGACGAGATGTACTGATGTCATCTTTGCAAACAAGATAGCAGCAGCTGAGAGTTATTGCTTTATGTGGTGTGAAAGTTAATTAAAAAATACATTTTGCTCCTAAAAACTTGTGTTTTAGTTGCCACTAAGGAGCGTGTGGGAATTGTTAAACCTTTTTTTTCCTTTAGAAGGGTTTTTGCTTTTTTTTGCCTGCATGGGTACAGTAAGTGTATGTGTATGGGGGTGTGTTTTGAAAAGTTATTTGTTACTTGTTACTTATACTTGTTCGTTGTTATATGTATTCAAACTTGTGTCAGCAAGGCAAGGCAGTAAGCAACAGTAAGTTGATAAAAGCATCTCTGTAAGTAAATAACCAGTGTCATAGTGACGAATAGTTATAAATAACAGAAACAGTGGGAAAAAATAAGAATGGCAGCAGCTGACTTCAAAGCAGTAAAGATAAGGGTTCAGCGGTACATAGACAGCCAGCAAGCGTTAAGATGGCAATGAAGCACATGTGGCTGTAAGAAATTACTGAGCAGCAGATATTCACTAAGCAAGTTATTCTAGATCGGGGTGGCGAACTCCAGGCCTGGAGTGCTGCAGTGGCTGCAGGTTTTCATTCTTACCATCTTCTTAATTAGAAACCAGTTTTTACTGCAGATTACTTCTTTTAATTAACTTGACTCAGGCCCCATAGTTGTTTCTTTTCCTTTAATTAGCAGCCAAACAATAATGAGACACAAAACAAGCCACCACATGACCAGCTCCCATGTGCCCATTATACAATATCTGAAATTAAAGAGAGGTGATGGTCTTGGTAAGGTTGATCTCTCAGGTCACCAAAACACCTTGACGGTGCTCTTAGAAAGAACAGAAAAACAACAGTTTTCGAAATGTGTGCTGTGGCAGAATGACAGCGGCAACAAGCCATGGAATTAAATAACAAGTTTAATTAACAGCATAAATTGGCTTATCATTAAGAAAGTGATTGGAGTAAAATTGGTTGGAGTTTGAAGCCCCTGTTTAGCTGATCATCTGTTAGCTCGTTTCACATCTAATTTCTGCTAGGCTGTCATTTAATGAAGAAAGGAATCAGTTCAGAGGGCTGAACTCTTCTAACAGGGCTATTAAAGTGATGGGGAAAAAGTTAATTAGCAATGAAAACTTGTGACTGGTTAGGAAAAGGGTTTCAATGAAAAACTGTAGCCACTGCGGCACTCCAGGCCTGGAGTTTGTTCACCCCTTTTCTAGATTGAACAGTTCTTAGCAGTCAGGAAGGTAAAGAAGTTAAGAGGGTGACGGCGTAAGGGTTCATTAATACAAAGGAGTACAAATGGTGCAAGTGGAGAGCTTTTAAGTAAACAATAAGAGGAGTGCAAGAGAGCAGAAAGAGAAAAGTAAACTAAACTAAACCTCATTGAAAAGAAACACAACAGGTGAATATAATAGGGGCTTAAGGGCCAGAAGGTGTAAAATAAATGTAGCAGCTCTTTAATTTCTTTGGCTAAAGTTAATCATTTAATTTTAATAAAATAGAAGAAAAGCTAAGGCAGTTTTAGTAATCCTAACTCAAATTTTAATAATGAGGCCAGTGCAATGCAAGTCATGTTGGATGTTGGACTTTTTAGATGACTGCTTGGAGGAGCCACTCTTCTATAAGAGTTACATCTGCAGGAGATGCCAACCAATCCAACACCTCAAGCTCATGGTTGCTGAACTGCCGGAGGAGTTGGCTGGCCTGTGTTGTAGTAGAGACTTGGCAGGCCTGACCCAGATGTCCTTTAGAGAGATAGTGTGCACCCCTAAGGTGGCATGGGAGGAGATTCCAGAAAAGATAAGTATAGATAGGTGGATCACAGTCACAAGGTGTAATGTAAAGGGTGCACATATTCTGGGGGCATCAACCCCAGAATAGAAAGTGTCAAAGCTTTTTAAGGTCCTTGCGGAGCTGGACAGTATCTCTGAAGATTCTGAGATGGTAGGCTGGCATAAGAAGCCCCAGTGGCTTACCTCAAAATCAGTTCATTGAAAAAGAGACATACTGAAAGCTGGGGACTCAATCATTGCATGGGTTGAAGTGCAGGTTTGCTTCAGACACAGAGAGTCTTGTATGGTGGGTTGCCTTCTAGGTATACAGATTGGAAAGGCTCTTGGCCCGAGCAGGGGTGGGTCCAATGGTCATTGTCCATGTGGAAGCAAATGACATCTTTAAGGGTAGTCTGTCAGTCCAATTTTAAGGCTGAGGAGGCTGAAAATCAGAACTGACAAGGTAGTGATCTCTGACGTTCTGCTTTTGACACTCGTTAGTCCAGGTAAGATTGAGGATATTAGAAGGCTTCACATGTGGCTCAAATCTTGGTGTAGTGTAGAAGTGTATAGGTTTATGGGGCATTGGGACTTGTTCTTCCAAAACGGCTTATATCTGAACCAGAGGGGCGCCAATGTGTTTGTGAGGCTTATGACTAGGTTAGTAGAGGATTGATTAAACTAGGCCATGGGAGGCAGGGAGTTTAGAACAGGCCAGGTTTAGACTTGTACATGGAGGAACAAACAATAGTGTAAAAATAAAAATGCATTGTAATGAGTATAACATAGAGGAATACACATTTTGTAGGAAGGATAGACAGAATAGAAAAGGAGATGAAGTGTGGTAAGTGAGGTCTGCGGCTGATTACTGTCTTTAAAATAAATAATCACAAAAGTCGTGTCTTCAGGTGGAGGCGTGGTAGCAAGGAGCGGATGGCCCTACACTTAATGCACAGGTGCAGGATCCCCCGTAACCCTAATTGGCACCTGGAGCTACTGACTGTCACAGCTGTGCCACATCCCCGTTTTAAAAAGGGAAGCACAAGTGCGAGGAGGAGAGAATTATAAGGAATGGAGAACAGAGGAAAATGAAAGGAAGTTAAAGGATGGAGAAAGAAGGCAGGAGTGAGCAAGCGAGGAGCAAGCGAGCCGGTGCTGGGATGAATGAATGAGCGAGCTCGAGAGAGAGAGAGAGAGAGGCAGGCAGCCTGGATTGAACTGAGTGTACCGCATGCATTTGGAGGTTGCTGAAGCGGGTCACTTTAGCTGAGTGATTTCCTGGTGCCGGGGGACTAGTGCTAGTAGACATTTTACATGGAGGCAGCAGGAATGAAAGGTTCTGATAGGAAGCCTCTTTGGAGCCATGTTCCAGGTAGGACCTAAGCCTGAGTCCAGATCAGGAGCCCTGCTGTCGGGCCATGGACCAGTTGGGACCCAGACTCATAGTGGATGGTTAGCTGCACTTGCCGGCAAAACGTCTCCTCTACTGTGAAGTCCCTTCCAGGATACACAGAGTAGGTGTTGGTTTAAGAGGAACTAGGCATGTAACACGACAGTTACCTGACAGTTGTTTTAACCTCATTTTTATGGAACTTTGATCATTTTAATGTCCATATCTCACCCGTTTTCATGGATTATTTTGCACTGCACTTTTGGATACTATTGTTTTGACTTATTTTAATAAAAGCACTGAGCACCTTTTCAGCATCCCCTTTCTTTGTGTGTATTTTATCCTTATCTGCCAAGTTCACAAGTTCTATGCATTTGGATGATGAACTCCATCTAAGTGAGGACATTTGGCTTAGCCTGGAAAACATTACTGAAAGAGGTCTTATTTTAGGAGTGTGTTATAGACCACTGAATGTAGACAGTAATTTCAACACACATCTTTTTAGTAATATTAAGATGGCAAAATTATGGGGGAATATTATAGTTGTAGGGGACTTTACCTACCTGAATATTAACTGGTATAATCTTGCAAATATTGGAGCACAAGAGCAGAAGGTTTTAGAAGTAATCAGTGACTGTTTTTTAACACAATACTGTATTTTTAAGCACCAGCATGGAGGGGAAGCCTGTCTAGATTTAGCGTTTTGTAATAATCACAATAGAGTCAAGGGTATAGAGGTGAATGAACCAGAGGGACAAGTGACTGTAATATGATAGATTTCTCAATGTTTCAGAAGAGTGTGGATGCTAAGACTAAAACAATTAAGTTTAACTTTGGTAGGGCAAATTTTGAACAGATGCAACAAAGCCTAAGGAGAATAGACTGGGGTAAGCATTTAAGTATGGAGTCAGTCGAGTAGCAGGGAATAGGTTTAAAAACGTTTTACATGTAATACAGGACAGGTACATGCTTAAAATATGAATTAGTAGGACATTTAAAAAACTTCACGGTGGTTTAATAAAGAGTTGAAAAAGAAGCTGCATGCTGTTTAAGGCATATAAGACTATTAACTCCCATGTGAATCATAGGGCGTAAGAAAACATGAGGGCCCCCATTAAGAAGTATATCAGGGAGGCTAAAAGATAACTAGAGAGAAATATAGATAAGGCAAAAGATGACCAAAGATTCTTTTAGTGTCTTAGTAGTAAAAGAACAGTCAAGGAGGAAGTGCAGTGTATCACAAATAGTAAAGAGGAATTTAAAAATACAGACAGTGAAATAGCAAATGCTTTAAACTTGCGTTTTTCTCAGGTTTTCATAAATAAGGAAGTAGATAACCTTCCAGCAGTAAAAGGGACTACTAAAAGGACTACTAAAGGAGGTACTGAGTGATGAGTGATGTAGAAATTGTAGAAGGAGAAGTACTGCTTAGATTAAATAGGCTAAAATCAAACAAATCTCCAGGGCTAGACTATATTTACCCTTGAGTTCTTAAGCAGTTTAGCAATTATAGATGTAAACCCTAAACACATATTTTTTGGAAGTCACTGGGCACAGGGGAAATTCAGAAGGACTGGAAAATGGCAAATATTATCTATGTATAAAAAGGGTGATGGGGCAGATCCAAGCAGTTATCGGCCAGTAAGCTTAACATGCATCAAAAAAAAATAATAGATTGCATTATATCAAACCAAAAGACGTGAGATTTCAGGGTGATGTTTGTAGATGGGTGCAGAATTGGCTCAGACACAGGAAGCAGAGGGCTAAGGTTTGTGGAACCTAATCAGAATTGGCTGATGTTAACAGTGGTGTTCCACAGGGGTCAGAGCAAGGGTCACTGCTATTGTTAATATATATAAATTATTTGGATAGGAATTTAAGTAACATGCTGGTTAAGCTTGCAGATGGCAACAAGATAGGTAGATTGGCAGACAATCTGAAGCCTGTTGAATCATTACACAGGGACATGAACAGTATACAGGCTTGGGCTGATTTGTGGCAGATGAAATTTAATGTAAGTAAATGCAAAATATTATGCATAGAAAGTAAAAATGTTAGGTTTGAATACACAATGGGAGGTATGAAAATCAAAAGTACAGCTTATGAGAGGGATTTAGGAGTTGTAGTGGACTCGAGACTATCAGCTTCCAGACAGTGTTTACAAGCCATGAAGAAGGCTAAAAGGATGTTCTGTTGTATTGCATGATGTGTAGAGTGCAACGAGATTATGCTTAAGGAGTGCCTCAGGAGTGCACTGGTGCCTCATCTGGAGCACTGGGTACAGTTTTGGTCTCCAGGCTACTAAAAGGACCTAGTAGCGCTAGAAAATATCCAGAGAAGAGTGCCTAGGCTGATTCCAGGGCTACATGGCATGAATTATGAAGCCTTTTCAGTTTTTATCAAAAGAAGATATGGTGTGTTTACAGTTGGCTTTTAATAAACTGGCATCTCTTTTGCCTTATGCCCTGTACCATATGCTCCTGTAATATGCTCTGTTTCTTAATTGTAATGGTCTGAGGACCAACACAGTAATAGTAAAGTATTGTAATGACTCTGAGGGAAGACAGAGGTAAGGATTCAGTACTCACATAACATTGATAGTCGGTGGCCCTTAAAAGGTCTGTTGATTATTTCACAAATGAAACTATTGTCTCCTTTTTTGGTTGTCCTCCAACACAGTTGCTGCTGCCCTGCTCTTCCACTGCTCTTTTCATGTGGCTGCTTATGCCCACACTGCTTCAACCATTGCCTGCTTACATGTTCATACTGCCAGCTGTACCTCACAATGCTCTTTGGGAATCAAAGATAACACCATCTTCCTCTGAGCCAGGATGCTTAACTAGACTTGGTGGCAACTGCACACCCAAGCCAAAGGATTAAAGCAGTGGAGAAGTGCCACCAAAGTGCTTACAGGTAAATGCCTTTGTCGTTCTGTACCTTCCCATGCTCTTCACCAGCTTGTTTTAAGGCTGGTTTCTACAGGTAACTCTGCCCCTTTTGATGATCCATGGAAAAATGAGCAACTCATCTGTCTCAGGTCCAGTCAATAGACATAACAGTATGATTACACTTAAACAGACACCTTGGTAACATCTTAATAAATCAAAGAAAGTACTATTTAAATAATGAAGTTTATTAACAAAAGAAGCAATTAAAACCAAATATAATTAAAAAGGGGAAAAGACTCTTGAACACTAGAATTTGACTATCATGTCATTTTCCAACCCACTTAATCCAGACCAGGGTTGTGTTGGAGCCAATCCCAGCTAGCATAGGCACAAGTAAGCAATAAACCCTGGACAGGGCACCAGTCCATCACACTGGGGTAGAAAATAAATTTTCTTTTAAAAGGAAAACATGATTAAGAAATCTTGAAGTCAAAAACACAAAATAACCTAATTAAAAATATTAGTATTTGAGAAATATCTAAAAAGAATTAGAACTGGGAAATGTTTAACTGTAAACTTGAACTTTGAAGTTAAAAGAAAAAAAATTCCTAAATACATTGAAAAAGACTTTTGACACCTTTACACAAGAAAACAAGAACTGAAAAACAACAAGCATACAGAAACATAGTAAAGGAGAATATAAACTTGCAGCCATAGAATTAACTAGAGAGGGTGCTTGGACAGTGCCTCGGGGCTTCTTTAAGATTCCTGTCTTTTAAGTAACTGATTTATAATTAACAGCTATTCCACCCTACAATGGAGTGATGACCAGTTCAAATGTTGTTCCTGCCTGATGCTTGCTGGGATAGGCTCTAGCTGCCCTGCAGCCAAGACTTGGATAAGTGGGTTTAGAAAATGGATTAAAGGATGGAAATTCACTTAACGAAACCAATTTGTTTGAGAATGTAATGCTTTGTTATAGTTATTAGACCAGAGCTTTCCAAAATGAGTGTCAGAAAACCATCGGGGGCTTGATGGTTGACAGAAAGGTAGGAGCATAGACATATATAGTTAGACGCTGCATTCACTGTGTTGTCCAGTCGACACGATACATCAGCACATCCGCCATACTGTGAGTGGCAAAAGTGCCATTTAAACTAATACAGGTAGACGTGGAAACCGGGTTTTCTGATGAAAAAACCATAACTTTGAAAACAGTATCGTTTTAATACAACAGATTTTGGAGAATCGTTTAAATGCAATTATTTATATCCATTTATATACTAATAATGGCAATTATTAAACAGTCATCTCACGTATAGATTACAGTAATGCTATTCTCTCTGGCATCCCATAAAAACTTATCCATCGCTTACAACTTCTTCAAAATTCTGCTGCCAGGATAATAACCTCCTGTTCCAAATCCACTAAACATATTACACCTATTCTCTCTCAACTTCACTGGCTCCCTGTTAACTACAGAATACAATACAAAATACTGCTCTTAACATTTAAAGCTCTCCACAACCTTGCTACCCTCTACCTCACTGATCTACTACAGACTTACACTCCTCTCGCTCACTCAGATCCTCATCTGCGGCTCTACTTTCTGTACCACACATCAATCTCTGTGCTATAGGAGCTCGAGCGTCTCTTATACAATACAATACAATACAGTTTATTTTTGTATAGCCCAAAATCACACAGGAAGTGCTGCAATGGGCTTTAACAGGCCCTGCCTCTTGACAGCCCCCCAGCCTTGACTCTCTAAGAAGACAAGGAAAAACTCCCAAAAAAACCTTTTAGGGGAAAATTGAAGAAACCTTGGGAAAGGCAGTTCAAAGAGAGACCCCTTTTCAGGTAGGTTGGGCGTGCAGTGGGTGTCAAAAGAAGGGGGTCAATACAATACAATACACAGAACAGAACAAATCCTCAATACAACATAAAAATAAAAAATGTAGAAGTACGGAGCAGAATTTAACAGTAGATGATATCACTTAATAAGATTTGGATATTTTTAGAGTCATGGAGACCTCATCCGTCAAGCTGCCTCCCACATTTGGCCATTCCATGGCTGAAACAGTGCTGGGCCAGCCAATCCGATGAAACGACCCTTCTTTCCCATGATTCCTGCGATCCTCCATCAGGGATGACTTTACCATAGGCAGGCAAACAACTTGGCAGGTGGGCCGTGGCACCATGCTTGCTTGCAACCCGCAGCTGTACTTGTTCACACAGCATTTGCAAAACAGTTACTTATTCTAAAGGCAAAATATTCAACGTTTACGATTGACGTCTTTATGTAACATAACATTTAGTTACTACTAGTTAGATTTATTATGCCTGGCGACAGCGCACCGTGCCGCACAGACAGGTGAAGTGACTTGCTCAGGGTCACACAGTGTCAGTTTTAGGACTTGAACCCACAAACAAAGGGTTGAAAGTGCAAAGCCCTAACCGCAATGCTTGCACATCTTTAACATGTATATTAATTGACTAAATTTGTCAATCCTTTGAAAAGCTATACATATAACATTTAGGATCTGCATGGGTCAGTTACATTATATTTAGCCACCTTACCTTTCATAGTTTTGTGACAAGGCAGATGAGTTTTTTAAGGTGCACAGGAGATTTGCTCTGCCCGGTGCGAGTACCGGGGTGAAACTGACAAAGTATTCCCACTTCATTATCAGATAAATGGGATTTACTGTGATGTTTAGTGGGCACTGTAAAGCGTTAGATCACGTTGGACCACCTTAATTTTCATAGTTTTGTGACATTGGCATATATAAACTTGTCCAGGACAGATTCCTTTGTTAAATTACAGTTTAACATTTTTGACCCGTGCAGGACCAAAATGTGGAATATTTATTTTTTCAAATAATGGATTAGTTTGTAATGAAGCCGATTAATGTACACACTGTAGAATATTTTGCCTTGCTGTTATATAAGTAGCTGACTGCAATCTTATACTAGGAGTAGCTAGGAGTGAATAAAATGCCAGCTGAATGCGTACCTAACTTCAGCCCTGTGATCATTTCAGAATTAAGGGAAAATACCCGTAAAAATAATTACCACCAAGCCCTTTCACAAACTTATAGTGACGTGCAAAAGTATTCAATCCCTTTAAAAGTCATCCTAATTTTCTGCATGACAAAAGATTTGTCCACATATTTATCCATTTGGTATTTTTAATGTGAACTCTTGTGCTGTAACAAAACGTTATCAAACTTCAGATAACTTAACTAAAGAAAATCTTCAAAGTGATTGTTTGCCCAAGTATTCAAGCCCAGCACATTCATACTTTGTCAAGAACCTTTTTGCTGCAGTAACAGCCTTCATTCTTTTGGGGTATGTAAATATGCCCCAATTCTGCACATTGCTCAGGCGTGATTCTTTCCTATTCTTCTTGGCATGATTTCTAGGTACCCTCTATGTTGGTGGGATGGTATCTCTTAACAGCAGTTTTCAAACAGTGCCCCAGATTCTCAACAGGTTTAAGATGAGGGTTTTGACTTGGCCATTCCAAAACATTCACCTGTCTGTTTTTGAGCCATCCCAGTGTCACTTTGGTCTAACGCTTAGGGTCATTGTAATCTTGAAAGATGAATCTTCTCCCGAGCTTTAAATTCATAGCAGACTGGAACAAATTCTCCTTCAATATTTTGTGATATTTGTGCCCATCTATTGTCCCTTCAACTCTGACAAGATTCTCAGTCCCACAACACGAAAAACATCCCCATAGCAAAATGCTACCACCACCATATTCCACTGTAAGTCTAGTGTTTCTTGTGGCACGGACAGTGTTTGTTTTATGCCACACATATTGTTCCTCTTTGAAGTCTGAGAAAAAAGTTCTATTTTGGTTTCATCTGACCATAAAACCTTCTCCCCACATCTTAACTGGGAAAACGCCATATGTGCTTTTATGTGGACCATCTTAAGGAATGGCTTCTTTCTTGCCACCCACCTGTAGAGGCCTGTTTAATGGAGAGCTCTTGAAATTGTGGATCCCTGCACCTTCACTCCAGTTTCAGCCAAACACCATTGCAAACATCTGAGACTGACGGTTGGATTTCTAGTCTCCTCTCTCACCAGTTGATGTCTAACTCTGATGTTCAGTTTTGAGGGATGGCCTGTTCTAGTAAGAGTCTGGGTGCTGTGATGAACCTTCCACTTTCTGATGATGGATCCAGCAGTGCACAATGAGACATTCAAACTCTTGATATTTTTATAGTTATTTCCTGCTAACTTGTGCATTTCAATATCTTTGTTTCTCACATCAGCAGAATACGCCTCTCTCTTCATTTTTTCAGTAACTGTCCACCAAAGACTATGGCCCCTATGAAGGGGGCTTTTTATATCCAGAGAGAAAATAACACTTCATTATGTTTAATTATGACAGTCAAATGACTGCCACCTTTGTAATTAATTTGTCATTGGTGTAAACCTGTAGATTCCAAGGTACAGAGGTTTAAACACTTATGTAAACACTAACTTTGGAGATTTTCTTCTTTAATTAAATGTCTGCATAAAATAGTTTATTCTCATCTGTCCACTCCTTTAACTAACTAAGACATCAAATTAAGGACAACACTGGAGAAATGTCCTTTGGCCTAAAATAATAGTAGTCATTATAATTAGGTGTCATCTGTGTACGAGTGAAAATTAACATTATGTTTTTTAATGATAGATCCAAGTTGACACATATAAAGTGAAAACAGTAAATGTCCCAGTACTGAGCCTTTTGTGACACCATATCTCACTTCTGTGTATAATGATGGAGTTCCATCAGCACATTTCTATACATACTGGGATCAATTTGATAAATAAGAACTAATCCAGGCAAGGACATTGCCTGTGAGGCCAATGTTATTATCCAGCCTGTGTAGTAAAACAAAATGGTCAGTAGTATCAAACACTGTGCTTAAGTCTAAAAACATAATTACAGTAATTTACAATGTGCGTTAGTGCCGTTTCTGTACTATGACCAGTGCAGAAGCCATACTGGAATTTCTCAAATTGTGATGTGTAAGGTGTGACTGAAACTGATTGGCGACTACTTTTAGAGAGAAAGAGTAAATTTGAAATGGCTCTATAATTATTAAGTGCATGTAGGTCTAGGCCTGACTTTTTAAGTAATTATTTGATGACTGACACTTTTAGTGCATCAGGTACTGCACTATTCAATAATGAGCTAATGCTAAGAAGAGGTGATTTACTAGGTTTTTACTAGTATTGTTGGCACTGTATCTAGACAACAAGTAGTAAGTTTCACTTTAGATATTAAAGTTAGGCTTCCTATTCTGTTAAAAGATTAACACTTCTGAAGCTCTCAATGCAAGGCGAAACAGGGTTTGCCAAGCTAATATGCAGTTTGCACTGTGATGCTGAGATCTGGAGTAGTTATAGGCAGGGACATTCTGTCAAACTGTCAATCAAAATGATTAATGACCTTTAAACCCAGCCCCTATGACGTCATACCGGAAGTCCCACCCCTATAATGCAATACCGGAAGTACCGCCCCATCGCCCCCTGATGAGTAACACCGGAAAGTCCCAGCACCTCCACGTGACCTAGACCCGCCCCTATGGCCCACCCCCTGACAGCGGATTGGTGAAGGACACCCTCTCCCCGACCAGACTCCGCCTTGAACCCACCCCCTCAACCTGATTGGTTCACCAAACTGTCAAGGGCAGTTTGATGGATGTCTACCCCCTCCTTGAACCCGCCCCTTGCACCTGATTGGTTCACCAAACTGTCAAGTGCATTTTGATGGATGTCTGCCCCCTCCTTGAACCCGCCCCCCTGTACCTGATTGGTTCACCAAACTGTCAAGGGCATTTTGATGGATGTCTGCCCCCTCCTTGAACCCGCTCCCGGCACCTGATTGGTTCACCAAACTGTCAAGGGC
The DNA here is from genome assembly GCA_026402145.1 of Polypterus bichir lapradei. Taxonomy (NCBI): domain Eukaryota; kingdom Metazoa; phylum Chordata; class Cladistia; order Polypteriformes; family Polypteridae; genus Polypterus; species Polypterus bichir. The sequence goes on along the minus strand of JANRMT010062804.1, from coordinate 16,940,218 downwards.
ATTTTGATGAATGTCTGCCCCCCTCCTTGTTGTCCCAGTCAGCTTTCAGCCAACAGCTCAGCACGCTTGTATAGTTCACAAAATAGCAGAGCTAATTACTCTTTCTGCTTAAACTAATGATCAAAAATTCAGGTAATTCTTAATTAAACACTAAAGCATTAGTGAACAAAAATACATGTTCAGAAGCCAAGTAAAATGACCGGTTGCTTTAACATGACAATAAAGCATCTTTAGAAAATAAAGCATCTAAAAGCATCTTTGTATCGCTGGCCATTTCGAGCATCCATCCCCCATAGCTTCTCACTTCAGCTGTGCAATTTAGAGGCTCACACAGAGCTGTAATCTCCAAACTACCCCCACGCCGGCGAGGAATTCTTTGAGGTCCTTCTGGGAGTAAAGAAAAGCACTTTGAAGCTGCGGATGTCATTTTTTTTTCATCTCTTTTAAGGGAGTTAATGATCATCCTTTATCTGGGCAACTCAAGGTCTGGCAGCAACAATATTCGGATCTAAATAGAGAAAGGACGGCTGTTTAAAAATTACTGGAGATGCAGAGATTACCTTTTGAGCAGACAGACACCTGGCCGTGTAAATTGTCTGACAAATGGTCCATATCTGTGATTATAAATTACCGTTCAACCTTCAAAAAATTCCAGTGTGTTCGTATAATTGGACCATATCTCTGATTATAAATGACCGTTCAAACTTCAAAAAATTATTTTCGTATAAAATAACACCACGAGTGGACTTTGTTATCAGTAGCCTGCAAAGCGGTGAGAAAGACAAGATGAATGTCTCTGAAAATGGTGCGTCATATCGGCCTCATGTGAACATTGCTGTGTAATTTTAATGGCTAAAATGCAATATTAACATTCTTCATATTTACTATCTTGCAGAAGCTATCGTACCGGACGGCAACGGTAAGCATTATTAAAATAGAATTTTTTTTTTTTTATAGTGCCGTGCTTCTATAGGTCTGAACTGGGAGTGAAACTAGTATTAAAACGTCCTGGGTTATTTATCTGCCTCTGTGTGTGTGTGTGTGTGAGTGAGAGAGTGTGTGTGAGAGTGTATGGCCTGTTGTTTTAAAGAGCGTATACATTTTCTTTTTTGTAGACGAAAATCCTTTACAGAACGAAACAGTTTCTCAAAGAGAATCCCCTGAGTTGTACAACCTCAGTAAGTGTCATTTTCAGTTTATCGAAGAAACACAGTTTTTTATAGTGCCGTGCTTCTATAGGTCTGAACTGGGAGTGAAAAGGGGGTGACTCATATTAAAAAATCCTGGGTTATTTATCGGCCTGTGTGTGTGTGTGCGTTTGTGTGTGTGAGTGAGAGAGCGTGTGTGAGAGTGTGTGGACTGTTGTTTTAAACAGCGTATTCATTTTGTTTCAGCTGCGGCAGGCAATGGGAGCAGGGAATGTTATTTTAAAAATCATATGCATTTTGTACTCCTGTGTGTGTGTGTGTGTGTGTGTGTGTGTGTGTGTGTGTGTGAGAGAGTGTGTGGGCTGTTGTTTTAAAGAGCGTATACATTTTCTTTTTTGTAGAAGAAAATCCTTTACAGAACGAAACAGGGAATCCCCTGAGTTGTACAACCGCAAGTGTCATTTTCAGTTTATCGAAGAAACACAGGGGTACAGACATATCTCCAGATTTTGTGAAAAGAGAAGGGCATACTTTTATTTTCAGGCTCCTCGGGTGTTTTAACGCAATTGTTGGACAGTTCAGAAAATCTAGCACTCTACCCTAACTGGCAGACTCCACAAACATCACCCCCCTCTGAGAGCAGTGTTCAGGAATCTCCCGTACCTTCTGACAGCAGTGAACAGTGTTCAGCCCGCTGGGTGTCTGCTTCGCCGACAACGACTCACTCTGAACGCTGATCTCGGCGTAGAAATCATTATTCACCCCGATATTCCCTTCGGCCTGAACATGAACAGAGACATCGAGAAAGACTGCAAGAGCTGACTGAAATCCTTTGCCTGTTACTGGAGCAATTTGTAGAATTAGAGGCTCCTATGTACAATTCCGTACCCAAAATGTGCTAACATTTGATGCATCTGTATGCTTTTTACATTGTTCTAATCCGAAATTAAAGGATAGGTTTTATATTACTTTGTTGCCTGAAAAATAACATTGACTGCAAATTATTATTATTATACTCTGTGATCATAAGTGTAACCTTTGATTAAATTTAGGTCATGCCTGAAAACAGGTCTAGCGGCAGCAGCAGCGGCAGCAGTGACAGTGGCCGCAACGGCAGTGATACAGACAGTGAGTGTGAATATCCAGCAGGGCGTAAAGGTAGGAAAAGACCGTCCAGTGAAAACCTGAGACTATTAAAAGAGATGTCTGATAACCTCGAATATTCTATAAAGCCCCCTAAAATTCCCACCCCTCCACAATCTCCTGAAATTGTTCAATCACCATTCCCCGTAACACATCCGATCGACAATTTTGACCTGATTAATAATTCGCTCCAGGCTCTAAATTCAGATGAATAGCCATAGTTAACACTCTGCTGGAGCTTTTGAAGAATACCTCTTCTGAGGCCAGAACGTCTTCATTCCCTTCACAATAGCCTAATGCCCTAGACACGAATGTAATATCCCCACAACCGTCTACCTCAGGGGTCTTACGTACATCATGTACATCGGTACCTCAGGGCCCAGTAAGGCCCGTCTTCAACACTCGCCTGTTGAGGCCTTAACAGAGTCGGGTAATTCACCCCCACATCCTCAGACAGGATCAGGAGTGACTAATTTGTCCGGGGTAAACTTGAGTCTTGAAACCAACCTTCCACAGCCCTGTACCTTGCATACAGAGAATCCTTCATCTCCAGAGCCATCAGTAAACTCTCCACAGCCCTCTACCTCGCATACTGAGAATCCTTCTTCTCCAGAGCCATCAGTAAGTTCCCCGCAACCCTCCACTTCTCGATTAAATAATTTGTCTATCATGGAGCATCCAAAATTTAACAATATCGAGATTAGACACCGCTTCAATTTTTCTGAGGCCTACACACTTGATTCATTCGCCGAAGATTTTAATCATATACACGAGACTCTTCAGCAAATATTAGACAGTTTTACGAGCACTTTGAATCCTCAGGATCTAGTGCAACTAGAATTACGTGCTGAATCTCTCAACCCCAGTGTTTTTTCCCTAACCCCGGCGGGCACGCTTTCTGTGAAGGACTTTTTTCATCAAATTGAATTACTTCTCCAGAGTCACGCCAATATTTTAGCCGATTCCAGTCTGACGTTAATCATTCAGGTAGTCAGGGTTCCGGCTGGTGGAGGGGCTCATAGGCGCAAAGCACGTACCCTTTTGAACAATATAATCGTTCAAAAGAAACGGAAGCACCTATGGATCTCCTTCAATCTAGATGTTCAGTGCTGTTTTGCCAGGGGATTGCTGGCTGTATTAAACAACAGGTTCAGAAACAATCAGAAATTGTGTGAACAAGAGGCTCGTCAACTGCACGTCAGGGTCGGGTTATCAACGGATCAGAAAGTAACGTTTTCAGATGTAGAAAAATTTGAGAGGCTCATGGGTATTAATATTATCGTCTGGTACCGGGATCCGAACACTAGCGCTCTATTAAAATTTGAAGCGTCCCAGGGCCGAAAACCAAAGACAGCAGTCTTGTTTTTGCACCATCTACTGTATATATATAATTCAAGGCAAGACACCCATGGAAAGGCAAGACAACCATGAAAAGCACACCGGAAGGGGCGTGGATTCACTAAGCCGCCGACAAGTGAGACACCTATGGCGCACGCAGGAAGGAGCCACGCCCACCAACTCCAAGACCATTGGATACGACGACAACTCGCAGGCCCACACCCACCAACTTGGACGCGAGGACACAGAAAAAATGGCGTCATTTATATTCGTCTGTCGTAGAGGCCACATGCAGTGCAGGTCAGGTTAATGTCATGTGCATGTCATGCACCTCCGAGCTACGTTGACTGTTCATAGAGGCATGTTTCTCGCGGAGGTGAATCGCCATATGCAGCGTGTGAAACGGTTTGCGAGGGGTATCCCATGGGATCCTTAAAACAATCCTTTACAACTGAGGTTAAAGCACAATGAAGTAAGCAGTCTTTAAAAACCGAGTTTTCGGTTATAACGCACGACCGCGTGCACCATAGCAAACTGTTTTACACGCTACATACAGCAATTCGCATCCGCGACAAACATGCATCTTCTTAGATGCTCCTGCAGGAACATGGAAGATGTTTCCCTGCCCACCAACAGTCCTTTTTCACCGGCCGGCGTCTACCTTTGCTCTCTAGGCATTCACATTGCCTGCCCATTTGCAAGGACGCAAAAAACTCACCGACCACCCAGTTAGTCACTTTCGTCTGTGGTAAGAGTCCATATGCACGACTGAGCCACGCGGCGTTTGTTATGCCGCGGGTTCACTATTGTGTTGTATTTTGCTCTCTCCAGAGTTCCATCTTTTCATTCACTTACTGTTGTATTCTCACACCAACCCATTTTAGACAACTGTGTCTTTCCAGAAGTGTTTAGCATTCAATAAATAATTATGCATGACATTGAGCGTGTGTCTAGGCGTGGGTAAGCCAATGAACCCCATTCGGGCTGCAAACCGTGGAATTCCCACTAAGTGTGACTCATATGCTCCTACTGTTTTCGTCCCTACCCTTTGTACACACCCCCCTCCCAACTCGCTACTACCGTGGTCGGGTGTCTTGGTGGATTATATTTAGAAAAGCAGCCAATGACTCAAGTGACGAGTTGGAGGTGGGCACATGAGCAGGCAGTACATACTGAACGAGAATTCAGTAGACTAGCATGACAGAGGGAGCTGAATGGACGTCCTTCTCTCCTCCCGTTCCACACTCCACAACTGAGTGCCGTGCACCCCTATCCCTCCGCCTGGCAGGAGAAGGCGTGAAGGCGGTCCGCCAGTTTTCAGTCACGGATGATTGTGTGTTGGTTCGTTCCGTGCATTGTTACAATGTTGCTTTTCTTGCTGATTTATTACATTACCGATTTTTCAAATGTTAATTTTCTCCCAGTGCTTAAAAATTATTAAAAAACCGGCCTGATTATGCAGCGTATAGTACGCCGCGGGTTGGCTAGTGAGCATTATTACGGTATTTTGAATCTAAAAGGCTTTCCTGGATTTGACTACATCTGCGATTTCTGTTACACAGGATATTCTAGCCTGTCACGACATCGATGCTAGCAACACTGCAACGTGTGTTTATCTACAGACTGTCGAGCAGTTGATGGGGAGGCTTTTCGATGTTCCGATTGCCATCGTTTCTGTCGATCAAGGTTTTGCTTCTAACTCCACAAAACGCATAAATTTAATGAAAAGACGTGTCGGTCTGAAGCCTCTGCGATACCCATAAAGTCTGTGCTCTCTGCAACCATAAATACATTGTGAATGCTGAGTCAAAACCTCACAAGTGTCGACTTAAGCACTGCCGCGTTTGTAGAGCGGTCGTGAAAGAGTCGGATGAAAATCATGAGTGTTTTATTCAAAGCTTACTGCAAAGACCGATCCACGAAAACTATGTGTTCTACGATTTAGAGTGCCGTCAAGATGACGGAACCCACGTCCCCAATTACATCCAATGCATGCATTGGAACGGTCAATCGTGGAGTCGGGCCAGGGAGGACTGCGTAGCAAAGTTCTTCCACAGATATCGATGCCCGAAATACCAAGATTACACGTTCATAGCTCACAATTGTAAGGGGTATGACGGCTATTTCCTTATGAAATATCTCATCGAGAGCAGACAAACTCTGTGTGCTACATCTCAGGGTTGTAAACTAATGTGCTTTATAGAAGAAGATTATAACTTGAGATTTATCGATTCGTTGAACTTCTTACTTATGAAATTGAGCAGTATGCCCAAAGTCCTGGGATTCCAGGCTCAAAAAGGGTACTTTCCCTATTTCTTTAACACCACTGAAAATCAAAATTACATCGGACCGTACCCCGAGCCTAAATATTACGGTTTTCAACACATGATGAACCAGGAAAGAGAGGAGTTTTTGTCTTGGTACGACTTGATTAAAAGCGGTACCTTCAACTTTAGACAAGAAATGGCCTACTATTGTCGAAACGACGTGGTTATTTTGAGAACGGCGTGCATGAAATTTAGAGAGGAAGTGCTCAGGATCAGTGATATTGACCCTTTTCAGTGTATGACCCTAGCTTCTCTCTGTCTGTCCATGTACAGACAAAACAGCATGCCTGATAATTCAATCAGAATCATTCCGAGTGATCATTACAAAAGTACTCACAAAGCTTATTCTAATGCTTCTATTCAATGGCTAATGTTTCTTTCCGAGAAGGAAAAAATAAACATCCGGCACGCCCTGAATCACGGTGAAGTCAAGATGGGATCCTTTTATCTAGATGGTTACGCCGAGGTTCAGGTTGTCCCGACGGCCTTTGAGTTCGCTGGCTGCCTTTATCACGGATGTCCAGAGTGCTACGATGCGCAAGCCAAATATTCTCTTACGGGGGCGCCTTATGCCGAATTGTTTCAAACGTTTAACGACAAACTCAAGAAATTGCTTCAAAAATTTAATCTGACGGTGAGAGTGCTTTGGGAACATCAATGGGAACGCATGAAAAAAGAGGACTCGGAGCTTCAGGATTTCTTAAGGCGCTTTGAGTTTCCTGAACCTATCACTCCCCGTGATGCCCTATATGGAGGGCGCACCAACGCTATCAAATTATATCATAAGGTTCAAGGCGACGAGCAAATGCATTATTACGATTTTACAAGTCTGTACCCTTACGTGAAACAAAAACCTACCCGATCGGCCATCCGACTTTTGTTTTTGAGGAATTTGGTGATCTTAAGAAATACTTCGGGATCATTAAAATCACCATGTTAGCCCCTCGCAATTTGTATTTTCCGGTCCTCCCTTTAAGAATTTGTGATAAATTGATGTTCGTTCTGTGTCGTACGTGTGCAGAAACCCAGACGTCCACCGGCCTTTGCCGTCACAATGATCGGGAAAGGTCTTTAACAGGAACCTGGTGCAGCGTCGAGATACTCATGGCCTTAGATAAAGGGTACAGAGTTTTAAAAATTCATGAGATATGGCATTACGAACAGAGTACCGCAGATTTATTTTCCGAGTACATCAAAATTCATCTGAAAGGTAAACAGGAGGCCTCTGGCTGGCCATCTTGGGCCCGGGACGAAGCGTCCCGCCGGCGCTATGTTGACGACTATTTCTTAAAAGAAGGTGTATTATTGGAGAGTGAAAACATAGCCTCCAACCCCGCTAAGAGACAAATTTCCAAGCTATTTCTGAATTCTCTTTGGGGGAAAAATCGGTCAGAAGCCTAACCAACTGACCACAACGTTTGTTAAGCACACCCAAGAATTCTTCGATTACCTGTTCTCAGACGTGTATTGGGTCTCCTATTTTGGCTTTATCAGCGACAAAATCGCTCAAGTGCAGTGGAAGTATGCGGATGATAGATACATTCTACCCGGACCCGTCAATGTGGTGATTGCCACTTTCACAACGGCCTATGCCCGCCTAGAATTGTACGAATTGTTGGATCGTTTAGGGCCGAGGATTCTGTATCATGATACAGATTCCGTTATCTTCACAGCCTCGCCCGGACAGTACACGGCGCCGCTCGGGGACTATTTAGGTGAACTCACCAGCGAACTAGATCCTGATGACTTCATAGAAGAATTTGTTTCTGGGGGGCCAAAAACGTACGCGTACAAAACGTTCAAAGGCAAGGTCTGCATGAAGGTAAAGGGCATTACTCTCAATCACAAAACGGTTTAAGCTGTAAACCTATACTCATTAATGGATCTAGTGCATAGTTTTGTAGAACACAATGTCACGAAAGAAATAACGTTTCATGGCATGCAGATTCATAGATACAAAAAGAACCTGACGTTGCAAAATCGTCCACTCAGAAAAAGATTCAGAGTAGTGTACAACAAAAGGGTTCTCTTGCCCGATTTCACATCTCTCCCCTATGGATACTAAAGAGGGTTTTGATGCTAGACTTCAGCATCCGTTCTCAAAAATAATTTCGGGACCCTCCTGTTCGGGTAAATCGCATTATGTGAAAAAGCTTTTGGAGCACGTGGACCATGTGCTTTCTCGTCGCCCTGACAATATAATCTGGTTTTATAGCTGCTGGCAGACTCTGTACGATGAACTGTTAGCCCGATTTCCCAATATCAGATTTTTGGAGGGGTTACCTGCCTCCTTAAGCGACGATGAACTACTGCCGCCTGACCGAGTTAACTTGGTGATCGTCGACGATTTGATGGAACAGGCGAGCCATAGCCAAGAGATAGAGAGGGCCTTCACATAATATACTCATCACCGGAATTTGTCCATCATTTACTTGGTCCAAAATTTATTTTTTCAAGGCAAGAAAAGTAGAACGATAAATCTGAATGCCAATTACATCACCCTGTTTAAAAACCTGAGAGATAAGCTGCAAATTACGAATTTAGCGCGTCAAATGTACCCTGGGAGGGTTACATTTTTCTTGGAGGCCTTTGAGGACGCTACGCGGACCCCTTACGGTTATCTGTTGGTGGACCTGAAAGCCCAGACGCCTGACGAATTTCGTTTATGTACCAGATTTTTTCCTCCCGACTGGCCTGTGGCGTATGTTGTGAAAAGATAAAGACGGGTGATTTTCCGAGTATTTGAGAAAGAGTCGGCATGTCGTGCAGAATAAAAATAAATCTCCCTCTGCTCAAGACTTTGCTTAGGTTCTCCTGTAGCTGAAGAAAAGCGCTGTTGAGTGAGGCTCTGGACGATTTCATTTATGCTCTGGCCGAAATAGCTCTCAATACTTTAAAAGGCCACGCACCCCTGACTTCCAGACAGTTCAAGTTGCTGAAGAAGATCGTTGCTCTGTTAAAAAACTCGGCGATAAAAAACTCACCGTTAAAAAGAAAAAAGTCCTTTTAAATCAGAAAGGAGGGTTCCTCGGAGCCCTATTAAGCGCAGCCATTCCTTTCATTACCAGTTTAATAGGTTCGAGATTATAAATATGGAATACATGCGCAAGATGTACCTGGTCCCTCAACAACAAATGGCTCAATGGCATCAGAAAGCCCCAACTTCCACCGACCTTTTAAGCGCTACGGAAAGTGAACTGGATAAACAAATGAAACTCATACTTGAACGCGGTGACTTGAGCGCCGATGCAAAAGTAAAACTTTATACGACCGTCTTGCAAAGATACCTGACCTTTGTGAAAAAAGTGGATAAAGAATCCGGTTCTCTGACGTTATTGCTGCCTGCTGAGAGCAAGGAGGAGCCATCAGGAGCTCTCAAAGAGGCCCCTAGTACCCCAGAAGAAAGGGTGTACGACGAGATTTTGAAAAGTGCTCCGGATAAATCAAAGAAATATACCGAAATTATTTTTCAGAAAATGTCGCATCACCCTAATACAACCTACTGGAATGGCTTGGGAGAGTTTGTGTTTCGTGGAGAACCGTTACCCGGTTCGAATATGGTCGATCTAATGCGAAACTTAACCGCCCATCACAACATACCGTCCTATCGGAGACCTAGGGGGTGGAAAGAATTTATTAAGGCCCTGGCCGGTTTGAACATTCCAACCTCTGCCGTGCTGAACATTGACCAAGAGAACTTCTAGAGAGTTGCAAAACTTCTGCCCCGGACGGGGCCTCTGCCTTTGCTGCCTCTGCCTTGGTCCCTGCTGCTGCTGCTTCCGTTACACCTGTTGGCAAGAAAACCAGATCTCGCAAAAAGAATGAATGGATTCCTTATTGAAATGTAATTATATTTTTGTTTTTAATAAAATATTACATTTGATTAAACAGGCGGTCTATTCTTTATTAAGATGATTACAGGGCCTAGAACTTTGCATACAGGGATGATCCTGAAAACCTCTAGAACGGTTCTTAGACAAGGTGTTGACAAATTTTTTAACCATATCATCGTTCTTGGTGACTTCATTAAAATACAGGTTCATGACCTCTTTATAAGAACGTCCTTTCCCTCTGTGATGTAGGAAAAAAATACAATGCTGTCCGCAGACGGTAGAAAACCAACTTTGAAGTTGACAGGTATGGTGAATAACGTCTTTACAGTTTCTGTTTAAAAAGCTGTATATTTCCTCAGGAAAATAGATAAAGTCTGGTGGGGCACCGTAGGAATCAAAAAATTCTCCAGTTCCGTCTTATCTGAGATGTATGGCCAACCAGTGTTCCCCGGGTTGATTTTGACGGTGAGTATTGACGACGATCATGGTCGGGAGATCTGTGAGTATCTTTTCTAGCAGTTGGTCGCAAGCCAGCACTCCGTAAAACAGCTTTTCTGTGTACGGATTACTGAACAGGAGTTTGTCGATCTGCAGGGTATTCATGCTTTTTTTAGTAATCATAAAGTATGTTTCTTCTCTGATTTATTTCAATAATGTTGTCAAAGACGGCGTACACTATTAGATTCACAGTATGGGGTAGGGGCTGTCAAAAGCGGATTTCAAATCTCATGTTCCCGGTTTTCATCAATGAGAAATGGTCTCCGCATTCTTGATCGGGCGACAAATCAAAGGCAAAGAGGGTGTATCCCTGGGAGAATTCAGAGCGTTTGATGGCTAGAGGCAGATCTTTCAAATGCTCTCCAGAGGCCAACACGAGTTTGTAATATTCTCGAGCTGTGATGTCATTAGCAAAATCAGGTTGAAATGGTTTTTCTGGAATCTGCTCTCCGTCCAAATACAAGGCCAGGAACTCCACATGGTTATGCTTGAAATTGAAAGGGTTTTTGGCGTAATCCCCTGAAAAGGCATCATTATCCACCAGGCCTAGGACCATGTACTTGGGTATTTGTCCCAAGAACAGGTTCTCCTGATTGCTCACTCAGATCCCGGCTGGCATACTGAGAACTTTCATGTTCACTCTTTCCACGGGGTACTTGGCATTGGCGGTGGTGAGAGCGTGGGCGTGCCCTATTTTCACCGCCACCGAAACTTTAACTTTCTTGACAAAAAGAGTGGCGGATTAAATGTTTACTTTGTAACGCTCGGCATCTCTGGACATCAGACAGAATTCATTTTTGCTCCACACCATTTTTATTCTGACGTCCACCCCATTTAGAATTAATTTTTCTTGAAAAAATAGGTCAGAATGAATAGGCCCGAGGAGTTCTACTGTTTTACCCTGGGCCGTATATCTGTTTCTTTTTTTGAACCCCTCATTCAGGCCGTCCAAGGCAGTGTTTTCATGTTCGTTGGCCGTGTCTTTGTAAAAAAGACCCGAAGCAAATTGGAACCTGAGAGTTTCATTGCTGTAATTTAACATTTCCTCAAAAAGGGCCCTGTACGGGTAAAGGCTGGAACTCTGTGATATTAAGCGACCTCCCAAGCTGACATCCACTTGTGAAAATAAGGCGGCTATCAGATAATTAACAAAGGCTACCCTGGCCACGGGGCCCGGATTAGTTCCGTCGGCATTGATGATTTTGCATCGGATGTGTAGAAGCATTTTGTTCAGGTCCAAGTAGTCTTCCCCGTTCCCAGTAATCAGAAACTCCAACGGGGTGATTTCCGATAGAGCTGAGAGAGGGGGAACCTCGACGTAGATGCTTTTTTCTACGCTAGTCTGAGTATAGGGCACTGTAAACAAGTCCAGTTCGGATTTCACACACTCTTGAGACATTCGATCAATGAAAGACATCTTGAGTTAAAAAATGTTTTTCGATTTCTTTTTTCTGTGGACGCGGGACTTATCCTTGTGTCGGAGAGAAGAAAATGATGTAAAAGCTGAACGGCGCGTCTTTTTGATGATCGGGGCGACTCGTGATCCGGGCGGTCTCTTACGCTTAGTTTTCCTCATCACGATCAGACCCGACCCCGCTTGATTTTGTTCGCTTCCTCGAGTCATCGCTCCTGACATGGCCCCTGCCACCACGCCTTTGGCAATATTCTTAGTGGCTGATTTAATGTGGGCTTTGACAATTTCAAATCCTCTTTTCAAGAGAGGCAAAGCTCGTCTAAACAACCCGCGAAATATTCCGCCGATCCCAGAGCCGTACATCACGGGGGCCCCAGAAAACCCGGGGAGGCCGTTGCCCGCTTGGGCTTCATAATAATGCACGTAGGGGCTAGGGTCCAGGTAAGATCTCATCTCTGTATTAATCATGTATACAACTCTTACAGGGTCTGAAATGTAACTTGACAATGACTTTACCAAACTGAAATGGAACCGGTTTGTTCTGATCCGTCTTTATTTCAACGGTCAAAGTATCAAACTGACTCTTGCTGACCGGAGCGTAGTGCAGCCTGTTGTAGGTGATTGTGGTAATCTTATTCATCTCATCCTCAATATGTACGCATCTCAAGAGAGGGACGTAGCTGTCTCCGACTCTTTGGTGAGACACAATGTCGCTGTAGACGTACAAGGTATAAAACCCCACTCTGATATCCGCGGGGTGAGGAGCTTCATTCACCAGACCTGTGTTCACGTCCGCATGAGCTCCTGAAATCCTCCCCAACTGTCCCTTGACATGCAGAGATTCATCCTTCATGGTGCTTATGACGTAGAATCTTCGCTCCAGAGCGCTGTAGCGGAATCTCATGGTGTTTTCTGGTATTGGAGTGTTGGCTGAACCGCCCTCGACAGCTTTGGGTTCTTTCGCCAATGCTTCATTCATCTTGGAGGTCACTTTCTCGAGGCTAGCGTAATACCCCGATGGAATAGTATAATATTTAACTATTCGCGGGGACACCACAATAAAATTATTATCCGGTTTATCTAGGGTATTCCAGGTGTGCGGATACTGAATTTCGGCCAATGCAACTTCCCAGGGGCCCTGTAGTTCAATTGGGGCGGCTAATTTGATGGTAAATTCGGCGATGGTGTTATTAGGGAAAACATCCCGGGAAGAATTGCTGGGAAGAACGACGTAAAAGCTTTTTCTCTCCATTGTGAAAACTCTGTGAATGAAATACTATTTTTCATTCTCAGCATTTAATGTCTTGCGCGTAGCTTTCAGGGATCCAACTGTTAAACTTTTCGGGCCATCCGAGCCATTTCACCAAAATATGCTTTTTTCTACGGATATTTTTTTCACCAAAATCTTTTCAATCCTGAAGACGTCCGGCCCTCAAATCTTTTGTAACTCTGCGTCGTAAAAGGAGCCTATAATGTCTTTGCCGTCATAATCTTTGAGCTTGTAAACAGGCGGATCCCTAGGGACTAGTTCAGAAACGGTAAATACCTCATCTGAAAATGTTTGTTCGTAGCCCTTGGTAAAAGGATACTGGGATTTCGACACTCTCACCGTATCTCCGACTTTGAATTTATATTTTAGACTTCTTTTGGGTTTAGTTAGGCTGTATAAGTTTTTAAAGACTTTCCAAGAATTGGAACTATTCACCTCGGCAGGGGCTATTTTTATGCCCCGGTGAAAGCTGAGATTATAAGATTTCACCAAGTCCTGTAGCTCTGGCAGATAAGACCGGGTATTCTGGGAGTTGAAATAATGCCACACTTTTGTCTTCAGAGTTCGATTGAACCTCTCCACCACCGAAGCCTTTAATTCACTAGCGGTGGTGAAATGTTTTATCCCGTGTTTATTAAACAGGCTTTGAAATTCCCGATTGAGAAACTCTTTAACGCTATCGCTTCCTCCAAAGTTGAAGGAGGGGTCAGACATCCATCAAACTGCCCTTGACAGTTTCCTTAACCAATCAGGTGCAGGGGGGGCAGGTTCAAGGAGGGGGCAGACATCCATCAAACAGCTCTTGACAGTTTGGTGAACCAATCAGGTGCAAGGGGCGGGTTCAAGGCAGAGTATGGGCGGGGACAGGGTGTCCTTCACCCAGGGGGCGGTGCCAAAGGGGCGGGGCTAGGCCACATGGAGGGCCGGGACTTTCCGGTGTGACATTATTATGGGGCGACCTATAACTACTATCTGGTATCTTATATTTTGGATTTTCTCATTAAAGAAGTTCATAAAGTGTACATTGCTAATATCTGCTGGTATTTAGCATTGTAGTTCTAAATTCCCATTTGTTAAATTAGCAACTGTTCTTAACAGTACACAAGGATTATTATTTTTGTTATCTATTTATTATAAAATAGTAGTCTGAGTGAACTTTAAGGAAAGCATTTTTATATTTTTAACACTCTCTGCCTGTGCAGTTTGAAAGGCCTGCATATTTTTTTTCCAACATCTACACTGCAGTTTTTGGCACTCTAATTTCAGAGCTCAAGTGCCCTTATTAAACCAGGGTGAGTGTCCATATGCTTTGATAAACTTTGTTTTAAGGGAAACTACTGTATCCAAAGCTTCTCTCCAGGCCATATTATAATTTGATGTTAATAGATCTAAATTCCATCCATCCATTATCCAACCTGCTATATCCTAACTACAGGGTCATGGGGGTCTGCTGAAGCCAATCCCAGCTAACACAGGGCGCAAGGCAGGAAACAAACCATGGGCAGGGTGCCAGCCCACCGCAGGGCATAGATCTAAATTGCTTTCTACAATTACACTCGACTTTAAGTATCTATAAATTTTGAAGCAGAATTCCAATCTAGATGTTGCACTATCTTTGTTTTAATCTGTGAGTAAGGGCAAAACCAAATCAAAAGTAATTAAGTAGTGATCAGAAATAACTTCATTCACTAGAGTAATATTTACATTTTTAATTTCAACTCTTTAAGCTATAATTATATCTATTGTGTGGTTATGATTAGGAGTTGGACCTTTGACAATCTGGCAAAACCCTACTGAATTTAACAAATAACTAAAACAATTGCTAAATGTTTTATTTTCCATATCAATGTATACATTAAAATCCCCCATCAACACTACATATTCATAATTTATAGCCAAATCAGATAAAAGGTTGCCAAATTCAGTCATAAACAATGAATCTGGACCTGGTGGTCAGTCTGTAGACTTGCATCCCAATTGTGCTGGAATCAGTTTTAATATTTAAAATGTATGCCTCAAAGGATGTGAAGTCACCTACATTTTCAGAAGTGTAGTTACATACTGGTTTGCATCATGGCTAAATTTATGCCCCACAACAGAGATTATGTGATTTTGTTTCCCACCTGCAGCACAGTACTATAAGCACCAATACAGCACAAAGTCATTTTTTCTGTTCTCCCTCTCTCACCTCCTTCCACCTCTACTCCTCCCTCAAGCTTTGTTTGCTTCCTCACATCTCTGGCTCCCTGGAAGGAGTGAGGTGGCTCCTTTTATACAGCACCCGGAAGGTGTGGTGGCAGTCATGCTGAGGGGTGCTCAGCCGTTCCCCATGCCCTGGCAGTGGCACCGTAGCAAGCTAGGGGGGAGTTATTACACTGTGTAAGCTATTTCCCCAAGTCCTTCCCTTTAAGAAGGTGTCCCAGCTGAGTAAGAGTCCCGGCTGTCCATTATACAGTGTACATTATTCCATTATATAGCTCGGTGGTATTTTTACACATTCATTGGAAATTTCAAAATTTTAAAATGGAAATGTAACATTTTAGCAGTACTAGAAGATGAATTAATTGAAGTTGAAGTGTGGAATCTTTTAAAACATTGTGTGAAATCTTTTAAAACATTGTGTTAACTAGGGCATTTTTATTTATCTTTGAAACATCAACAGTGAATGGCCACTTGCTCACATAATAACTATTGGTCCTGTGGAAGAAAATAATGAATACAGACACCACCCTACTAGAATGCCCCGATTTAAGCAATAAAACATAGGCAGTAGAAAGTGTCAATCATTATTCTTTATCTAAATCTCACAAGAGGCAACAAGTGCATATCTTATTAGCAACATGTTACAAAGAGAAAAGTGTCCTCTGCTCTATATTTATACAATTCATTGATTAGGTCACTACTCAAAAAAAGGAATTCATTACATAATCAGAACATTTTTAACATGATTGGCTACACGTAGTTGCTAATATGACATGGCTAATGTTGATACCTTAAATGACCACAATTTGATTGATAGTCCTGTTAGCTTTGGATGTACATGACTTTTTAAATGCATTATTTTTATTCTTATTTTAGGAGACGTGTGAGTTCCTGTCCAGTTTTATCCTGTTTAGAACAAAAAGGATGAAGATCTAATTTTTGAATGGCTATGACATAAATATAACATTTTCTTTTAAGGGGTTATATAAAATCACAAGATATACATTTATCATAGTGAATAATAAAGTAACAGCATCAGCTTTTAAGCATGAGCTCGAAAGGATATGAAACTTAGACACATGCTAGGTGCACATAGGACCAGGATTCAAATTCAACTCTTACAGTCCCTTTTCTGATCCTGAATTCTTCTGGGCATGAGAACTAGTAAAGATGAATAGAATACGATAAGGAAACTCTGTGATGTCCACTCTGTGTTCTGTTGCCTTGCCTTAAACCTCCTGCTGATAAATCAGCAAAATACCTGATTGCCAGCTCATGTCATAAATGGCTGATTTGGATATTTGGTTTGCAGTTTGATAATTGAGAAGGCCACTGCATTAAGGTGATTTTACTGTCATGTTTTTGAAACTATACAGGGACCGTCCTTTGCTTGTGGCTACATCATATTTTATTGTAAACTAAATGATAAATTATTCTGAAATGGTATATTTGTATGGGTTGTTGTGATAAAAATTAGATCATGGCAGGACTCTGGTGCTGTCTATTCTGTCCTTCTCATTTTGGGTGTGATGTGAGCCAGTGTACAGTAGTCCTATCCCTCATCGAGTACTCCATTATCTTAATGTACACCACAAAGATAAAGATAAGTGTTATGTTTGCAATATGTACATTTTACGACAGTGTGTTCTTGTTAGTACAAATTATCTGACCTATGAAATGTGTCTCTTTTCTTATTTTCTTTTGACCAAGTCCAGAAAATACATTTTTGTATCAAGGCCCTTTAGCTAATCCATACCCTTCACCTTTAATTCTTACCTTGAAACAAACACCCACAAAGCAACCTCACAAAATAATCACAGTTACAGAAGGGAACAGCAGACAGATTAGGCAAAAAAACTAATTAATTTATCCTGACAATATATATTTTTCAATAGTTTATCACTAAAGTTTTGATCATATTACACATCCTGATTTAAACTGGAAGATATTTGATGCCTCATGTTGTAACTTTTCAAAGCAGCATTAGCCATACATCCACTCATCAAAATTGTGATAGACTTTCTTCAGGGGCAGGGTGTGATAATTTTTGCAGATTTGGCAGAACCGCACCCTCCAGTCAGAGATCAACCTCACTTTGAAATGTTTTTTCCACTCAAAGTATTGCTTATAAAGAGTCTCGTTCTTTGCCACTTTCTTAAGATATTCAGCCAGTTCTTTGGTGCTTGGGAAGTCCTCCACATGAATGAATGACCCTGGAGGCACAAACTCTTCATAGTTGCTTCGTGGTGGCCCTAAGACTACAGGCACTGAGCCTGCCATGAAGGAATTCCTCCACAGCTTTTCAGTTATATAGTCCTGGTGTAAGGAATTTTCAAATGCTAGATAGAAGGGATACTTGGAAATAGTTGCTAGGAGACTTTCTGGGCTCAATGGTTTTCCATTAGCCTTGCCATATATATCAATTGTCATATAGTTTTGCAGGCTGCTTACAATGCTTGTCCTCTTGTGATGTTTCTTATAATTGCTGACCACCCACGCAGCCAAGCAAGAGCCTTTTTTGGGAATGGTGTAATGTTGGTCAGTATTTGGTATAAGCCTTCCATAGGGTGTGCATATATCTGAGTCCCGTCTATAGCTCATTGTCCAATTAAAGATTCCATTTAGTTTTTCAATCTTTTTATTGAGGCTTGGAGATTCCAGAGACATCCAAACCCATGTCTGTTGGTTAGGTCGTTTCTCTATTGGTAACAAAGTTACAGAAGGACGAAGGTCTACATGATGGAAGACTACAACATCAGCCTGGCTAAAGGCAGACCGGCTAGTTGTCAGGTGGCATCCATGGATACCATAGAGTTCGGCACACACATTATCAGTTATATTGGGTGTTCTGTTATATGGCCATTTCCAGATGAGAATTTTAATGGTGTGTGCAGTAGGGATGGTGCTATAGTTCCTGCTAATAAGGAACTGGATCAGAAACAATGTGAAACAAACAAGGCCCAAAGCCACCAGGCTCTTACCTTGACTTCTCCACTGCGATGTTTTACAAATTATATGGATAAAAGCGCTGGAGCTAACAGTTTCCATTGAGGGGAGGGAACAGTAAGTGGATCTTTCCTGTAGGAAGCCTAAGGTGAAGCAGTTTGCAGAGCAAAGAAGACTGTGCAGCCACTGGAAGAAGCCTTTAAGATGTAGCCTGGTATTGGTGGAAAGAGCAAATACAAAGAGAATAAGCATGAATTTAGGGCATCTTATTTATAAACACCACTTTTGTGTGAGAATGGTACTAAATACAGAATTAAAAACAGATATGCCAACATACTTATATAATATTAATATTAAATTACACTTACTTAAAATGAATGGCAATCAGTACACAGTACGGCTATATTGGACAGAAATTAACACAGATGCTTCCTTAAATGATAACTATAAGCTAT
Organism: Polypterus bichir lapradei; assembly: GCA_026402145.1. Lineage (NCBI taxonomy): Eukaryota > Metazoa > Chordata > Cladistia > Polypteriformes > Polypteridae > Polypterus > Polypterus bichir. The sequence goes on along the minus strand of JANRMT010062804.1, from coordinate 16,921,644 downwards.
GAAAGATATAATAGTAGGATCGACAAGAAGAATTACTTCTATTAATAACCATAATAACTTGGTTATTTAGATTTAGAGTGGCACAGTATATAGAAAAGACTAAAATATTAGATGACTGGCAACCCTAAATTGGCCATTTAGGAGGGAGGGAGGGAGTGAGTGAGTGAATGAACGAACGAACAAACGAACAAACGAATGAACCATATGATGTACTGTCATGCCTTTAAGGGATGGCTGCTAATTTCCATAGATAGTATCCTGCTACCTCATATTCTAATAGAGAAAGTGAGTTCAGAAAGAAGGTAAGTGAATGAACAGAAATAGATAAGTTGCCAGTCACTCATCATTACAAAATGACCTAATCTAGTACTGTATGTTTTACTTCATCTAGGTCTACCAGAACACAAATTCTTGATGTCTTTGTACGATTCAGATGGAGTTCCTAAGTACACAGTTCAATATCAGATAACAGTGCTGCTCACCGAGGCTATGCTCCTCCAGTAATTCATCATGCCACAGGCAATGGTGTGATACTTTATACAGTAAATACAGACTTGAATTCAATTTCACTGCCACACGTCTTCCTCTCAGCCTATTCATGTGGCCTCCTGAGATTTACAAGTGTTTCGCTCATTTCCCCAGGAGGTAACACCTAGCACATTAATTAATTAATTTAATTAATTTTGCAGGCATAGTTTTTTGAAGCCATAATAAACTTATATATGAATTATGTCCTAGTTAACAGCTGGTTTAACCCAGAGTTACTGTAAATTATCAGCTTATTGAAGCCCATTGACCATTTTATGGTCTAACTTATTGAACATATCTTCCGCGGTTTTGTTCTTATCATCTTCTTACTTCTTATATATTTTCCCCAGAGATTCACTCATTGTCAAACTTTTTAAATCCAGTTTAGGTTCACAATGCAGGAACCAGCACTGAAAGAGTCAAGATTAGAGTGACTAATCAATTAAACTGCATGTGTCTGAGATTTGGGAAGAAAACCTACACAAACAGTCAATGACCTTAGAGGAATTTAATTCACAAAGGCCATTTTGGAGCAGTAAAGATGTTTATGCAAGTGCTAGCAAAACCTGACATGTCAAATCAGTAACTTCTCTTTGATATATTTTACACCTGGGATTCTAGCAAAAGCAACGGATAAATGTTCAGATTACTGTACTTAGATAGCACAACAATATATTTGGTCCAAAGGCTGATGATATACAGCATTGTAACAGATTTAAACTATTTACATGCCATTCTCAATTTTAAAAATCATGTCAAAATCTGTCATTAAAGTTTGAATATCATAAAATTGTACTGTATGTGTTTAAGCTGTTGTACATGTCCTACTTAGGATGGTGGCAAACTGGATAGATCTCTCTCTCTCTCTCTGCAGCAGTGTTGTTTTGTCACTTGACTCATACTTCACCCATCCACCCCAACAGCCACCACCCCTATCCACTAAAACTTTAAGAATCTTATTTTAATACTGTGACACTCTATGCTGCATTAGTGATTGGTGAACAGAGATGGGACAAGTCCCACATATGCAAATCTGAAGTAAGTTTCAAGTCCTGATTTCTAAGTTTCAAGTGAGGTAGCAGGTTATAAGGATTACATTAATGCAAGTCAAGACATAGTGCTTAAGGAACAGCAGTTATGGGACATCACTTACTGTCTTATTAAAAACATGTAATGGTCTCTTTGTTAGAGATGCTAGGTGGAAGGCTGACGCAGCATGATGATGTCATTATTGCACGTCGGCACCAGCACGTTTTGTTCAGTGTACTTTATCCAGTAGCATACAACACGACTGACTTTGAATTGAGTGCCCGACTATTGTCGTTAATTAATATGAGTAACATTGTGTCAGAAGTGTAACCACTTAATTCAGAAGACTAGGAGGGCAGAGCTTTTCTTTCGTATCCTAAGGAGAGACAAAGGCTGTGCCACTATGAATCAATTCAAGTGAGTAGTATCAATTCAGTCCTTCTGTAATTCATGGACATGGCTACGCTGATTCTGCCTTCTACAGCAAATGAAAATGAGTGGCAAACTAGACACAAATTGGGATGTGTTCAGGTCAGAATTCAAAGATTATGCCATTGCTGTCAAGCTTAATAGGAAGGATTCCACAATTCAAGCGGCTAGTTTGTGGAGTATCATGGGCGCCAAGTGCAGACATGTCCACAAGCACAACATGAGTCTTTCAGCAGCAGACAAGACATATGTAATGGCCATTCTGAAAATACTGGAAGGATATTTTAAACCTACAAAGAACATGATTTATGTACTCTATGTATTTGGCAGTTGTAAACAGGAGGATGGGGAGCCATTTGACAGTTTCATTACATCTCTGAAAGAAAAATCTGCCACCTGTGAGTATGGAGGATTAAGAGATGAACTTATTCATGGTTAATTCGTGCTAGGTATAGCAATAGAAGCAACCCACAGGTGGGTACTATGGGAGAGAGATCTCACTCTTGCCATGGCAGAGTTTACTCATATAAAACTTCAATATAGTTGGACAAACCCCCCATGGATAGCATTAATGCCTCTTCAAATCAATGTTATAGGACTTTGCTACCATTCACCATAGCAAAGCAAGTAGATCAATTCTCAGGCTCTGCCACAGATCACCCAACATTCAAATACTGTAGCAGTTCACATGGATATGGGAGGGAACACTGTCCAGAATATGGAAAGGCACGCAATTTATGTTTGACAGCCAACCACTTTGCTAGAATGTGCCTGAAAAGTAAGAGAAAGCAAAAGGAAGGGAAACTCCTTATTATTGATCCAGAAGCGGACCAAGCAAGCAGCAGTGCTGATAATGATATTTACTCTACTGAGCCCTTGGAACTATGGGTGCTAGAGGTAAAAAGTGATTTGTTACACTACAGCTTCACAAGAAACCACAGCAATCCAGTTAGATGTAAGGTTATGTGTTTAAAGCACAAAATAAGATTAGCACCCTGAGCTAAACTGTGTACCATAATACGAGGCCACAATTGTACTCTGGTCAAATAATTACCTCCTTAGGACTCTTTGACACAGAACAGGTCATTTATGTTCACATGCATAGACTGGAATTCGTACTCATGGAGGTTGGTCAGAAACCGCTGCTGTCAAGCTCAACACGTAAGAAGCTTGGACTAATGTGCTTTACAATTCCAGCAGAGCTGTACCTCACAGACGGTGTCTCATCAGTGCCCGTTACCTGCAGCAGCTTGATTAAAATGTATGAAGATGTTGTCACACACGTGTGCTTGGGATGCAGGCTAAGGGCTTAACCGAGTGCTGAAAACAAGAGCAGGCTTTTTCGAAGTGCACTAACCTTTTCTCTCCTTCTCCTACAGACCCCCCAAAGGGAAACCAACATAGAGTACTTTCTGCTTCACTTGCATAACCATGCCTTCTACCAAAGTCACTTCCAATCTTAATTATTGGACCCCACGCTCTTCCTCCTGGCTATTATAAAAGCCCACCTCCTTTTGTGTTTAATTGTCCCTGTTTTGGACACGGAACCAGACATTGCTCTGGAGCCATTTATTGAAAGTTTTACGTATTTTGCTTTGTACATTGTACAATATAGGGGATGGTTTCCCAAGCCTTTTTCTACCTTCTTTGTGTATCTTTACAATGGCATAGTCAGCAGGATACTGCTTCATGATATCTGAGGAGCAGGACCTTAACAGCATCCTTACCAACCTGGCAACTTAGCTACAGAGGGTTAAAGTGCAAGTGGCATAGTCAGAAGCCCGAATCAAAGCTCATTTGGCTCTCCATCAAGTTCAGCCTTGACACCTGTCACAGGTACTCATTCCACTGACACCTGACGACGATATCAAATCTTATTTTACTGTTTTTGAGAGAACAGCAAACCGTCAGTGCTGGCCAAGAGCGGAGTGGGGTAATATCTTGGTGCCTTTCCTGAAGGGTGACGCACAAAGGGTGTATTACGACCTCTCGGAGGAAGACACCGCTGACTATGAAAAGCTCAAAATCGTGCACGCAGGCATTTGAAATATGGGGCCAAACTGGGAGCTGATTAAAACCAGATACTAACGACGCTCGGAATATAGTCGAACAAATCACCTGAGGTTATTGAGCGATTTAGAGCAGCATCTGAAACCAAGAGAAACGAGTGTCCTGCGCGCCAAACCCGACAGACCTGGGCGTCCTCAGCCAACCCCAATAGATGACCCTCAGAGCCCACCACTAGACCAGAGGAGAAGAATCCAGAGTTTCCCCACTGTTTCAAGTATCACATCGTGTCATATTGTGACGATCTGTCTTTTGTTGAACAAACTGATTGAGTGTGGATTAGCTCTCGGTGTCAGGTATTGTGCACTCATTAATCCTCTTAATGAGTCTCTTTCCCATACAGGAGTGGCTATTAACAATGGGCAACAGATGGCAGCTTTATTTGACTCTGGCAGCAACATTTCAGTTGTTGCTTGTCGGTTTGTGTTATCATGACTGTGGTTAAAAGAAAGGACCAGTATAACCTGTATCCGCAGTGAGACAAAGGGGTGGGCTACAGCCTTGTGTATAATAAGTATTGGAGATCACCTCCAAAAGCTCTGTATGGCTGTTATGCTGGACCCTCCTTTTCCCATGATATTAGGGCAAGACTGGTCAGAAAGTAAAAGCGATAACCAAACAGTCACTCCTAGCACAGCGGTAAGCCTTTCTATGGATGTGCAAGATACGTCCCAGCCTGCCACCATGCCGTGTTTATTTGTGTCACTTAGGATTGATGTGGCAGTCCAGTGTGATGAGGTGCCTGGCACCGACAACATCCTCCACGTCCCAGAAGGACAACCCAGACCAGTTATCAGACCTTCACTTTCAATATAGACAGACACCGAGTTCATTTAAATGGGAGCAATGGAATGATGACTCCCTAAAAAATGCTAAAAATGCAATTGTTGCTGTAAACAGCCAACACACGCAGCATCCCATGCCACAAGGGCCACACTTTGTGATTAACAATGATCTTCTCTATCAGGTAGCTGACCATGAGGGGGAGGTCAGGTCCCTGTTGCTAGTCCCACAGACATTCCGGCAGGAGGTCTGTGATCTAACACATACCCACCTCCTAGGTGCCCATTTGAGAACTGAAAAAACTTTACAGCGTATTAAGCTCCACTTGTATTGGCCCAGAATCAATGAGGAGGTCCGTCGCTTTTGCAGCTTCTGTCTGGAGTGCCAACTGTGACAGATTCCTAGGAGGGACAGTGCTCCACTTGTTCCTCTTCCCTTAATAGACATTCCCTTTGAAAGAATTTGGGTAGACATCGTGGGTCCCCTGGTACCCTCAGCCCAAGGACATAAATATATCTTAGTCCTCATGGATTATGCTACCCGTTTCCTAGAGGCTATTTCTTTCCATTCAGCCAATTCCAAGATGATCGCACAGAAACTGGTTGGGGTCTATGCGCTCATCGGCATCCCCAGAGAAGTCCTAATGGACCAAGGGACACCTTTTACTTTGAAAATGTTCAAAGAGGTAGCCAAGTTACTGAAAGTAAAGCGTCTGAAGACCTTGTGTATCACCCACAAACTGATGTCTTTACAGGAGAGGTTTAATCAAACTCTCAAACAGATGCTACGCAAGGTGGTCAGCAAGGATGGGAAAAACTGGGACCAGTTACTTCCCCTTATATTGTTTGCCTACCAGGAAATACCACAAGCCTCCGCGGGCTTCTCCCCTTTTGAATTATTATACGGACAGCAACCCCGAGGCATATTGGACATTCTAAAAGAAGGTTGGAAGGAGGAGGCCCTCTCTTCCACAAACATACTTGAATATATCGCACAGTTATGTGATAGATTAGACAAAATCTGACCAATACTAAAAGAACATATGGCAAAAAATCAAGCAGCACAGGCCCGCTATTGTGAACAGGGCATGAACCTCTGGGAGTTTAACCTTGAAGATTGTGTCATGGTCCTTATTCCTATTAAAAATAAAATGAGTATATTCATGTATTAGCATAAATAAATAAGCATTAACCTTAGTGCAAATATTAATGCAAGTTAGGCCTGCTAAACAAATGGTTAAATAAAGGCCCATGCCATATTTCTTTTTTAATTACAGCTTAGCTTTAGCTGCCAATAAAACCTAGCGAAAGGACCCAGGAAGGGAGAACGATGAGATAACGACAGCTCAAGGATGGAAGAAGGGAAAACACCTGTTGGCTCTCAGCTGACCTAAAAATAAGCAAAGCAGAACAATAAAGATAATTGACAGAAAATAAGAAATATTGGTAGTTCTAATAAAAGTTAATTAGGCCAGCTGCAGAGAACGGAGTCAGGGAAAAGCAGCGAATAGACTGCTTCTAGCGAGGTCAGAATGATAAGAAATGATATATAAACTGTGATTTTTGAACTGTTCGGGGCTCAGCCTGATTTGGCCGAATTGGGTTGAGTCCATGTTGTTGTTATATTGCAATAAAACAATATATTATGTTTGCCCATCCTCTTGACTCCTAGACCCTTCATTCCAGGTGAAAACATTTTGGTGCGTCTTTGCTCTGACGATTTTCTCTTTGTCAGATTCTGGTGACCCCGACGCTATGAAGAAAAAGGCAGCTGCAACATTCCGACGGCGGGACAGTGCTTTGCGAAACGAACACAGATGGTGATCACCTAAAAAGGTAAGCGATATTTTGCTAAAATTTATTTGTGTGAAGTTTCAAAAGAGCGCCCGCCCCTCCGATAGAGACAGTGCAGAAAGCATCTCTAAGAGAACAAGGTAGGACGAGAAGATGGGCACACAGACTTAAACTGAATGTGTGAAGGCTGTACAGCTGATTGTACAAATGTTATATACAGTAAATAATGGGAATTTGAATTTAAAGGTTTTTTGAATTGGTTAAAGGTTGTGGCATATGGCCGGTCGTTTATCCCGGCCAATACCCACAGGCCGCCAGATGGAGCCCTCCCTGCAGCATGGAGGTGCCCCGAAGACCAGCAGGGAATCCTGGACAATGGAGTTTTTATCCACAGCTCTGCTGGATACCATGGGGGCTGCTAGGGGACGCTGCAGGGAGGAACAAAGACTATTTGCCCTACGCCCCTGAAGTACGTCCGAGTCACATGGACAAGAGGAATGACGTACTTCCGGGATGAAGAAGAGGATTTTTTATCTCAACCAGAAGTGATAAGGAGTCACATGGACTGAGGGATTGGAAACACTTCCAGGTCAGGGACTATAAAAGAGACTGAGAAACACCAGAGCGTTGAGCTGAGCTGGGTGGAAGTTGTGGCAACGCGTCTGGGAGTGTGGAGGATTATTGATTATTGAGTATTTGTATTTGATTTATTTAATGAGTATTGTGGAGAGGAGGGTGCTTTGTGCACTGTTGATTATTAATAAAGTCAACTTTTGGACTTTTATCTGGTGTCTAACATTTGGTCTGAGTGTTTAAAGGAGCGATTGCGCCCCCTTTCTGTCATAAGGTTTAACAGATAAAAGCTCCAATCCAGGGGACGGAGGGCTGCACGAGTAACGGGTGATGCTGAAATCCTATCAAATACTAAGGATACCGTGACGATGGCAAACCGTGTATAGATAGGTGTGGAATTCCTGAACTAACACCCTTTGCATTGGCTGTACATGTTCTCCAATGAGGCGTGAGCAGGAGTGGCATGAAGGTGCAAAACTAGCGTAGGGCAAAGATAGGGCACTAGGGAAGCACACAAGTACGAGTGAGTATGAGTGTGGACTTTAGGGAATGTACAAAGTATATATGTACTGTATGTATAAATGTGTATAGCTTTTTGTATATAAAATAAAGGACTGTATTGCTTTAAAGAACATAGAGTGATAAGAAGGGAAACCTATGCGCGTAAAAGTGTAAATAAATTTCATACTGTGGGAGGAAAAGTAGGGCAACAGCTTTCATTGGGCATTAAAAGTAAGGGGCTATTGTTTAGATGTTTGTTGGCAAAGCGATAAAAAGAGTTACAACATCAGAAAAAATGGTGCAGAGCATTTAGGCTTGCACCTCTTAATAGCAAAAGCAGCTAAGTGAAGGATAGGCACACACACACACACACACACATATATTTTAATTGTCCCATCCCTGAATAAGGAATGATTAAGTGAGTGACTGCATGAGCTCCGTTATCTCTTAGTGGTAGTAAAATAAACCACAGGAGCAGAGACAAGTGGGAGTGTGAATGAGCTCCGGACCCAAGTAGTGGGTAACGAGAGATGCAGTAAAGTATTTAAGCACATAACGAGTGTAAGTGGAATTTTGTAATCAAGCACCTTTTTCATGGAGACACATGGAGAGATTTTTTATCATGATGGTGTCACTGTTAGGAATAACAGCAAATAAATATATAAAAGCCAAAGTAGTTCAAATAAGATGAATATAAATTGAG
>JANRMT010062804.1:16887008-16913138 GCA_026402145.1 Polypterus bichir lapradei | reverse complement strand
ATATATGAAAGCCAAAGTAGTTCAAATAAGATGAATATAAATTGCAATATATTATATAAAAAATAAAAATAACAATTAAGAACATTCAAGTAAAGTGGATGAAACTGATTTTGTGACCAAAGTGCGTTTGAAAGAAATGGATGTGTGCTGACTGCTCGTGGTCAGAGTATGGAAGGTGAAAGAAAGAGAGAATGCAGAATACACTGCAAGAATGAATACACAAAGACCAGAGAACACTAAAAAAAAAAAAAAAAACTTGTATTCAGGAAAAAACTGCCAAAGAAGTAAATAAGTTTAATTGACAACATTTCTCAAAGATGTCTCAAAGTAAGTTTAAAGCCATGATTTAAATACATTTCGCTTGGCTTTGGTTTTGTTTTTGCAGTGTACACGGATTTGACAGAAGGAAAACAGATATTTATAGACAATGAGATATTTGTTGTTAAGAGGCATAACTGAAGTTGGCTTTGGAAAATGGGGAAGGTGTTGTGAGAGAATTTGAAATAATAAAATGTAAGAGCAGTATTGAAAGAGTCAACACCATCCGAATATTTGTGCTTTTCGAGTTAGTCCCTATTGAAACATTATTAGAGCCATATTTACAGTTTAATAAGTAAAACAGCCTTTAGAGAAATGTAGGAGGAAAGCTCTAAAAGTAAAATTAAGTAATAAAAACATTTGTAAGCATATGTGTGTGAATGAGTATATATTAGTATATATTTGTGGGGAAAGAATATAATTAAATGCGATAAAAAGAAATGTGCACTGTATTTGACTTCAAAGGTACCTGGCGCTCGCTGATGCCTGTGTGTGAGAGTGTGCCTGTGCTGAAATTCTTCAATGTGTGTGCGCGTGTCTTTTCCACATGCAGCTGTGGCCTTGGTGTTAAGTTATTTCGAACTTCTAATCTTCTTACTGGTGCTATGTGAATTGAAAGAAGCTTTTTCAATTGTTTGTATGTGAGCGCGAACAGACAATTTGTGTGTGTGTGGAGAAGGAAAACGAAACATGGACGCCACTGGGTATTTGTAATTTGCTACAATACATTATGCACATAAAATTCTTAATAGTTGATATACATTTCCAGAGCTCTGAGATATTTTGGCTTAGATAAATTTGAATATGTGTAATATTTGATAAAATGAAAACATCTCCACTTTTAATTATATAGATATTTATAAATATATATATGGCATCTTTCCTTCAGACACTGATCAAGTCTTAAGGAAAAATGTTCTTTTGATAACTATAACATACAAGGGAGACAATTTCTTTTCTTTTTTCTTGTGATGTGTGTATGTGAGGTTGTGCATTATGGGGATTACTACAGTGGAGTGTGTGGTGGCACAGTGGTTAGCACTCATGCTGAGGTTCAAGCTTATATATGATTTATGTTGAAGCTTACATGTTATTTGTTTTGAGTTAATATTCTCTGTGACTGTGTAGCCTTTTTCTGGGAAAGCTGTCTTGCTGTGGTATTGTACTGCGTGGTTTCTCGATAGTTGAATTTATCCTTGTTGCTGCAGAATTGGATCGCCACGGAAGATTTTTCCTTGTTGTCACTAATTCAATTTGCCAATGGAGTCTTCTTGATCTGGAAACCAGCGCCATTTACAGCTGAGCAGGATTGTGTTATGTTTCCTAGGTTTAACACCAGCTAGCATCATGATAGGCTGTTTTATGTTTGTTTGTCCTGATCAGTAACGTTAAGTGAGACTGGAACTTGCTCTTCTTCAGAGTTAATTTCTTTCTCTTTCCTTTGCTGAATTGTTTCTAAATATAGTGTGTTAAAAATGGTTTGGGTGATTTTGTGTATGTTATATAGTGTATTAAAGGGATCCCTGTGAGTGTATTTTAAACAAGTTTAAGTGTGTTTGAGAGTGTTTGTGTCGAAACGTGGTGTTGTTTGAAAGGATGAGATGATTGACATTAATATTAATGTACGTAAGAATATAAATGTTTGTTGAAATTAAAAGAGCTCTTAATTTTAACTAAAAAAGATGTGAACAGGTGGTGTAAAAAGGTCTCCAGATTAGGCATGATATTGTATGAATACTGGCTAAACTCAAATGCAGGGAGGATTTTAATTAACAAGAGTACATTTTAATGGAAGGAGACATTCTTTAAAACAGTAATGAAGTTGAAGAAAAACAGTGACTTCCAGTCCAGGTAGTACTCCATGCTAAGATATGCTATAAAGAGGAAGGAATAAGGGGGGTTAACTAACAGAAAGACAGACTGTGCTTTTTGGAGTCAACATGCAATAAACATCTGAAAGATAATAATGAAAGAGTGTGCAAGACAAACTGGCTTTGGCAGAAGGTTATGGGGAGAAGAAATCAGTGTATGTAACTGTAATGAAGTATTTTCTTAGTTTGACATTCTGGGAAGATTAACTAACAAAGAAGCAGATTCTTCATTCTGAATATGGGTGGGAATGTGCTAATTTCCTATAGGGCATTTTAAAAATAAATAAATAAATAAATAACGGACATTTTGCATTATAGGGCATTCTGATATATTGATTTCTTTCCTCTTCCCCTTTTTGTGTAATATGGACATATTTTTGTGAAATATAATGGAATACTGGTGTTTGTATCTCTATACAGCTGACGAAAGGTTCACTTTTATAATTTGATGCTTTAATGAAACATTGAATGAGACATTTTTATTAAGATTCTAAAACCTAAGATCTAAATGTATGTGGTACTTACTAAAAAAATTAGTAATATAAAATAAATAATACTTGGGATACATGTAAAGAAACTTTAAGCTTTTCGATGGCAGGTTATAAGGGGTTAGAGATGGATTCCAAGATCATTTTTGCTGATAAGTGATCTTTGAAATACTTTAAGGGACTTTGCGTAAGAAGGGATAAAATATTTTACTTCACTGACCTTGTTAATCTTAGATATGGTCCAGATATAGTCAAATATGAACATCTTGTGTAAAAGGAAAATGTTTTTAAGACTTTACATATTTGAACGATGCCTTATAATTATGGGAGAGGAAATGTGGAGCCTAACTGTTTTTGTTATATTTAATGTCTAAAAACAATTAAGAATTTACCTGTCCAGACTGTGGATTTCTTTCTTGACTCTGCTTGCTATGCTAACTATGAGATGTTCTCTGGAGGTCGCTGGTATGCATTCCCATCCATTTAGGGAAAAAGTACAGTGAACACGGAGACAAGTTTATATTTATAATAATTAGCTGAAGTCTTCTTGCTTTTTACACCAACCTCCACAGAACATGGCTCTTTAACTAATAAATACTAGACCTTCTCTTGCTTTTATTTGTTTTCCATCCCTGGATGTATTTGTATTCCCTGTAAGAGAACTATAATATTTGCCTTTTATTAAATTATTATATTAATGGGATCAGTTTCAGATACCCTCTTGCTCAACATCTCCTCTAATTGTAATTGACACAAGTTTCAATAAGGGGGGAAGGATTGGTATAGTAAATGTTTAATTTTTGAAGCCATTTTTCAATTATTATGAAACAAATGCAGATAATTTGAATATTATGCCAACACTATTATGAGACCAATTTTTGTAATGATTTATTATTGAGTACATTTTCCCTTGATATATATTAAGATTGACTTTATTTTAGTAATGACTTACTTGTTATAAGGGACATGTTTTAATTGAGTAGAAATTGCAACTGCAGCCAAACTGGAAACAGCTATAAAGGAGGGCTTGAACATTGTGCTTATCAATTTCAAACTTTACTTTGACTATTAAAAGCAAATTGACTTAGACAAGCACAGGCTGGATTGAAATGACTGTTTTATCGCTAGCAATATTTCTAATAGGGGTACCCCCAACGAAACAGATCTGACACCTTATTTCTGGAATACATAATTAGCTACCAATGAAGAATTAACATGCTGACTATTTAAGTAACATTTTTTAAGTTTTTATATCTGCAGGTGAAAGCTGTTTTTTCCTAGTAAATTATAGATGACAGCATTTGAAGTTAAACCCAGAGATTGGGCTGTGATAAAGGTCTGCAGATAAGCTAATCATCCGATTCCATGGAGAACCCAGCCATCCGGAGATGGGATCAAGTCGTGGATCAGGCCATCGACCAACTGACTACTGGATCATGTACTCCAATTCCAGTCCAAGGCATCATGGATCCCTGCTGCTAAGAGCTCAGCTGTGCTGGTGATGATTGAGCCCAAAAGATCATCGTGGATTCCGAATCGTAGATGGCATCTGTCTGCTTTGGTCCAAGACTTCTAGACTTCTATTACCTGGGATATTGGACCCAACACCTGTTTTAATCCTTACCAGAGAAGAAAATTTGTCACACTTTTACTCTGCAGGGCTCGATGTTCTTAGCCGGAGCCCACTTTAATTGTCCACTTGTTTGACAACTAGCAATATCTTTCAAAAAGTATTTGAACCATGAAGTTATGAAAGGTGTAGAAGGAAAAGCTAATTATCTGCAAGCAAAGCAGAATACAGGAAATCCCTAAATAATATGTATTTAATGAATGTTTGCATTAATGGGAATACTACATGATTATTATGAATTCAAAGTGGTTAAGAATAGATATTTTTAGATAAGTGTTTTTACATGACTAATGACATTTAGTGTGAGATAATAAGTTACCTTTAATGACCAAAGATTTATGTAATTTGGAGTTAATCAAAATCTAATCTAATATAGCATAAAATATCTATTAGAGATTATGTTAAGTGACTGTCATTGCAGAGACATTCCACCATTGCTAGTTAGGGCCAGTCCAGTTTAGATATTCTAGGATATTGATTGTAATATTATAACAAATAATGTAGAGCTCAACATTTAGGTACATTTATTAATTGAGAAGAATAATAGTAAACTTATGGGATGGCACACATAACTAGTATTTTGGGACACTTACTGTAGGTCAGAACATACACAACCTTTAGAATAGGATGATACAGTTTAGGCTGATTTGTTGATGGCAATACATGACAAATGATTAATATTATGGCTTGTTGAGTATATTTATAAAAGAAAGCGAAATGAAGCAACAATTTGGCCCATAGGAGATGGAGTGTCTTATACATGTAGTAGTAAATGGGTGGTCTGTGAATTAAAAAGCCCAGATGAAAATTTGAAAATCTCTACTGGTGACAGAAGATTTGAACGCTTAATGAAAAACTTGTGTGTAACCCTTGAAATCTGAATGTGACTTCAGAGGTGACCCAGTGACTTGCATTTTGGAAAGTAGTGCTGACATCTTCCGAAGGGAGCATTGACACCTACTATCCACAAAATAACTGCATTAATTGTGATAAAGGTGTTTCAAGTTTGAGTTCAAGCTGGGTGTAAATTTGGGCAACTTTATGAATGAAAGTGTTAGGATGTGAGTATGGTGAGGTGCATAAGGACTTTATCTCTGAGTATTATTGTGCTCATCAGTGGCAACATAAAATTGGGAGCTGTTGAGTTTATTAATATAAATATTTGGCTATCTGTGTCGCCACCAACTGTATTATTAACAGGTCTGATTGTAGATGAACACACAGAACTAGGTATATTAAATAGTTATTTCATCATATGTAGGAATTGGGACAATTCTGACATTATGTGTTTAGTGTAAACTCATCTTAGAAACAAAAGGTAAGACCAGTACACTTAGGATTGGCTTCATTTGAACCTAGGAACACGGGGAGCTATATTTGCCGAAGCAGGAATTACGTTCTTGATTGTATCATTGTGTCCTTGAATGGTATTTTCCTGTTTATTGCCAGTTTTCAAATCAATTGTTGCCAGAATTGCTGTCAAACAAATGTACATCCAAGTTCTTGAACCATGGACATCTTCAACTACAGATTTTGATTCTCTTCTTGATGACAATGTAAATAATGAAATACTAAACCAAAAAAGGAAGCTCCTTGGGTGAAGTGCTAGTAACTGCTCCCCAGGGAGGTGACCCTCTACGGTGCGCAAAGTACCCGGGTTGAAGAAAAATATCATTTTTGTGGAAACATGTTTTTCTCTAAAAGAAGGAAAAGCACTTATTATGGACAATTACTTTATTATTTTTGTAAGCCTCATATATGTATTATTCTCTAGTAACCTTCATGTATTATGTTATATTTCCATGTTATTCAATTTTATGTACTCATGATTGATTATGCATACTTTTGACTATTAGGGTAGGGCCAGGAAGTCTTTTACTCCTTTATGCTGATTAATAGGGGGAGATGTTTGGCTCCTGTGCCACCAGAGGAGGGGTATGGGTGTCGGTGGATTGAGAAGACCTATGAGGAACCTGTATTAGGCTCCGAGGAAGATTTAACCGACCTCCCCTACCTTTCTTTTGGAACTTCAGGCTAGATGGTGAGGCTTGATTAAGCCTCAAAGGGAGGAGATATATGGAAAATAAAATTAGTATATTCATGTATTAGCAAAAATAAATAAGCATTAACCTTAGTACAAATATTAATGCAAGTTAGGCCTGCTAAATAAATGGTTAAATAAAGGCCAATGCCATATTTCTTTTTTAATTACAGCTTAGCTTTAGCTGCCAATAAAACCTAGCGAGAGGACCCAGGAAGGGAGAATGATGAGATAATGACTGCTCAAAGATGGAAGAAAGGAAAACACCTGTTGGTTCTCAGCCGACCTAAAAATAAGAGAAGCAGAACAATAAAGATAATTGACAGAAAATAAGAAATATTGGTAGTTCTAATAAAAGTTAATTAGGCCAACTGCAGAGAAAGGAGCCAAGGGAAAGCAGCGAATAGGCTGCTTCTAGCGAGGTCAGAATGATAAGAAATGATATATAAACTGTGATTTTTGAACTGTTCGAGGCTCAGCCTAATTTGACCGAATTGGGTTTAGTCCATGTTGTTGTTATATTCTAATAAAACAATATACTCTGTTTGCCCATTCTCTTGACTCCTAGAGTCTTCATCCCAGGTGAAAACTTTTTCGTGCGTCTTTGCTCTGACGATTTTCTCTTCGTCATTCCCACTTCTCACTCCAAATTACTGGCCCATTGGCAAGGCCTCTACGAGGTTAATGAAATGAAGGGGCTTGTTGACTATCTGGTAAAACAACCAAATCATCGACCAAGCAAGCGTATATATCACATCAATCTGCTGAAGCCGTGGAAGAAACGAGACCCTGGGCTTTCCTCCAGCCAGCAACACTTCCTCTTCACTCAGAAAATCAGCCTTAACTTTGACCCAAATCTGACACCTCTTCAACGACAGGAGCTCAAAAACAGCAATCCTGTCGATATTGAGAGTGGTGAGTGAAACACCCGAGTGGACCTTTCTGACTGAGCACGACATAGTGACAGAGCCCTGGGTAGACAGGGGCCCGACCACCTCCCAGAAGCCAAACGCTCCGAAGTGGAGCTTGAGATCTGACGGATGCTCGACCTAGGGGAGATTGAAGAGAACCATAGCCCCTGGCCCAGTCTGATCGTTCTTGTCCCTAAACCAGACGGTTCCTTGAGGTCATGTAATGACTTCCATTGGCGTAATCAAGTCTCACAATTTGATGCCTGTCCGATGCCCCGAGTAGTCAATCTCCTCGAGCGGTTAGGAAAGGCACAATACTTGACCACCCTTGACATAGCATAGGGGTACTGGCAAATTCCTTTAACGGAGTCCATAAAAGTGGGCACTGGCAGTATTGTGTAGTTCCCTTTCGCTTGCACAGGGCCCCTGAGACCTTTCAGCATCTGGTGGATAAAGTGCTCTGGCCCCACAACGCCTACAGTGCCGCCTACATGGTTGAGGTAGTCATTTATTCTGGCACATGGGAAGAACACGTACAGCAGGTCAAAGCGGTACTCCAAACACTAGCAGAAACTTGACTCCGTATCAACCCAAAGAAATGCTTCTTTGGCTTGACCAAAGCCAAATATTTGGGCTATCTAGTCGGCGGGAGGGTGGCACTGTGGCACAGTGGTAGCACTGCAGCCTCGCAGTAAGGAGACCTGGGTTTGCTTCCCGGGATCTCCCTGCATGGAGTTTGCATGTTCTCCCCATGTTTGCGTGGGTTTCCTCTGGGTGCTCCAGTTTCCTCCCATGGTCCAAAGACATGCAGGTTAGGTGTATTGACAATCCTCAATTGTCCCTAGTGTGGGTGTGTGTGTGTGTGTGTCCTGCGGTAGTTTGGCGCCCAGCAGACCCCCATGACCTTGTGTTAAGATATACTGTAGCGGGTTGGAGAATGACTGACTGACTGACTGACTAACTGATGACTGACTAGTCAGCAAGGGTACTGTCAAACCTCCAAAGTGCTCCAAAATCCATACCATTCTAAACTGGCCCCGTCCCAAGACTAAACGGCAGGTTCAAGCCTTCCTGGGCTTAGCAGGGTACTACCACCAGTTCGTGCCTTGTTTTTCAGAGAGGGCCATGCCATTAACCATTAAACTGCCAGGACCAGTTATAGTTGGTTCCCAATGCATTTTGCCAGCACGCCAGAGCTGAGTATATTTGGCAACATACATTCATTGAACTCCGCAACTGGCTAAAGTTGGTTCCCAGTGTAATTTGCCAGCACTCAGGAGCTGAGTATATTCGGTGACATACATTTATTGAACGCCGCAACTGGCTATAGTTGGTTCCCGGTACAATTTGCCAGCATGTAGGAGCTGATCAATCAGTGCCATACATTCATTGAGCAACCAGCTCACGACCACTGCCAACCCCAAGCTAATCAACTCCTTTCGTGTTTAGTTGTCCTTGTTTTGGACTTGGAACTAGATGTTGCTCTGGAGCCATTTATTTAAAATTTTATGTATTTTGCTTTGTACATTGTACAATATAGGGGGTGGTTCCTCAAACCTTTTTCTTCCTTCTTTGGGTATCCTTACAATGTTTTCACTATACCAATCAATTCTCTCCAAGGCACTATACATTTAGACCTGAACAGGTCAATACAGCCAATTCCTTGTGCCCCACATAATGTGTCAGTTGCTATGAAGAATGCTGTTAAAGCCCAGTTTGACAAATAGGAAGCTGATAGCCATATTGCCTCAGTCTCTGAACTGACTGATTGGATCAGCAACATGGTAATTGTGAAGAAGCCTGATAAATTGCAGCTGTTCATTGACGCAAAATTTTTGAATCAAGCTCTGCAAAGTTCTTACTACCTTATGTCCATCCTTGACGTACTGTATGAGATCCCTAAGGCTAGGCTCTTTACCTTAGTGGATGCCGGAGACGCCTTTCTTCAGTGTAAGCTAGACAAGGAAAGTAGGTTCATGACCACATTTTAAACACCCTGGGGCCAGAAAAGGTGGCTGAAGTTCCTTTTGGTGCTAGTGTTGCACCAGAAGTGTGCCAACATAAGCAACATGAGTTGTTGGCAGAGCTTGAGGGGATGGAACCAGGCACAAATGACATCCTCATTGTGGGTTGTGGTGATACTGATGACAAGAATAATAAACACCATGACACAAAGTTGTTTCCTTCATGGAGCGATGCAGAAATGTCAGCCTGAGGCTTAGTGTTAAGAAGTTGCACTTTAAAGTGCCCAAAGTTCTCTTTTATAGACACATTTTGTCATTCAGTGGCTTAAAAGCTGATCCAAAAAAAGTGCCATCAAGTTCCAACTCCAATAGATGCAAAAGCTGTACAACAATTCATTGGGTTCATCATGTACTTGAACAAATTCTTACCAAATTTTTTTAGAAGTGTGTGAGCCCCTAATAAAACTATTTGGCACTTGCTCCCGAAACACGAAGCAGCTGTTTAAGAGATTAAGAATCTTGTTACCTCGACTCCAGTTTTGTGATATTATGATGTGTCTAAATCTGTTACCATCCAAAGTGATTCAAGCCATTATGGTCTGGGCTGTTGTCTCATGCAAGAGGGCCAGCCCATTGCTTTTGCTTTAAGAGGATTGACTTCAATGAGCAAAACTATGCACAGATAGGGAAGTACAGCCTAAAGAGTGTATTTGCATAGCAGTGCAAATACTACATATATAGCCAAGATCAAATCATAGCAGAAACGGATCACAAACCTCTTATTTCCATATTTAGCAACTCACGTCTCTGTACACCAAAATGCCTACAGAGTATGTTGCTTGTTCTCCAGCATTACAACCTCAAGGTGGTTTATAAACCAGGTCCTGAGATGTGTTTGAGTGGCACCCTCATAAGATCCACAGCAACAGATAGAAACAAAAATTCAAGGCAATCATGGCATTCATTCTGTGCATTACAGCAGGAGCAATCTGATCCTGAACAAATTAATTAGGCTGATTATATCAATGGAACAGATCAGCGCCTTACCCAAATAAGGCATCATACACAAAAAGATGAAAGTGCTCAAATCCACAGTTCTAATTGGCTAACTAAACCTAAAACCAGTTTAGCACTCAGAGAATAATTGCCATACAGGGAAGAGGTCAGTGTTGAAAATGGTGTGCTTTATAAATGTCAGAGAGTGATTGTCCCAGTGCACCTAGAAATTTTAGATAGATAGATAGATAGATAGATAGATAGATAGATAGATAGATAGATAGATAGATAGATAGATAGATAGATAGATAGATAGATAGATAGATAGATAGATAGATACTTTATTAATCCCAAGGGGAAATTCACATAATCCAGCAGCAGTATACTGATACAAAGAAACAATATTAAATTAAATAGTAATAAAAATGAAAAAAGTTAGCATTTACTTCCCCGGGTGGAATTGAAGAGTCGCATAGTGTGGGGGAGGAACGATCTCCTCAGTCTGTCAGTGGAGCAGGACAGTGACAAAAGTCTGTCACTGAAGCTACTCCTCTGCCTGGAGATGACACTGTTCAGTGGATGCAGTGGATTCTTCATGATTGACAGGAGTTTGCTTAATGCCCGTCACTCTGCCACAGATGTTAAACTGTCCAACTTTACTCCTACAATAGAGCCTGCCTTCTTAACAAGTTTGTCCAGGCGTGAGGCGTCTTTCGTCTTTATGCTGCCACCTCAGCACACCACCGCGTAGAAGAGGGCACTCGCCACAACCGTCTGGTAGAACATCTGCAGCATCTTACTGCAGATGTTGAACGTTGCCAACCTTCTCAGAAAGTATAGTCTGCTCTGACATTTCTTACATAGAGCATCAGTATTGGCAGTCCAGTCCAATTTGTCATCCAGCTGCACTCCCAGATATTTATAGGTCTGCACCCTCTGCACACAGTCACCTCTGATGATCACAGGGTCCATGAGGGGCCTGGGCCTCCTAAAATCCACCACCAGCTCCTTGGTTTTGCTGGTGTTAAGATGTAAGTGGTTTGAGTCGCACCATTTAACAAAGTCTTTGATTAGCTTCCTGTACTCTTCCTCCTGCCCACTCCTGATGCAGCCCACAATAGCAGTGTCATCAGCGAACTTTTGCACGTGACAGGACTCTGAGTCATATTGGAAGTCTGATGTATATAGATTGAACAGGACCGGAGAAAGTGCAGTCCCCTGCGGCGCCCCTGTATTGCTGAACACAATGTCAGACCTGCAGTTCCCAAGACGCACATATTGAGGTCTGTCTGTAAGATAGTCCACAATCCATGCCACCAGGTGTGAGTCTACTCCCATCTCAGTCAGCTTGTCTCTAAGGAGCAGAGGTTGGATGGTGTTGAAGGCGCTAGAGAAGTCCAAAAACATAATTCTTACAGCACTACTGCCTCTGTCCAGGTGGGAGAGGGATCGGTGTAGCATATAGATGATGGCATCCTCCGCTCCCACCTTCTCCTCGTATGTGAACTGCAGAGGGTCGAGGGCGTGGCGGACCTGTGACCTCAGGTGGTGAAGCAGCAGCCGCTCCATGGTCTTCATCAGATGTGACGTCAGAGCAACAGGCCGGAAGTCATTCAGCTCACTAGGACGTGATACCTTTGGGACAGGGGTGATACAAGATGTTTTCCAAAGCCTTGGGACTCTCCCCTGTTCCAGGCTCAGGTTAAAGATGCGCTGTAGAGGACTCCCCAGTTCCAACGCACAGGCCTTCAGCAGTCATGGCGATACACCATCTGGACCTGCTGCTTTGCTGGCACGAAGTCTTTTCAGCTCTCTGCTCACATGGGCTGCTGTAATTGTGGGTGGAGATGTCTCACCTATGCTGGTATCAGCAGAAGGATGGTTGGAGGATGCAGTACTCCGAGGTGAGAGTGGGTTAGGGTGATCAAACTTATTAAAGAAGTTGTTCATTTGGTTTGCTCTCTCCACGTCTGTCTCGATGGCGGCACCCCGCTTCGAGCTGCAGCCAGTGATAATCTTCATCCCATCCCACACTTCCTTCATGCTGTTGTTCTGCAACTTCTGCTCCAGCTTTCTCCTGTACTGCTCTTTCGCCGCCCTGAGTTGGACTCGGAGTTCCTTCTGCACGCGCTTGAGCTCATGCTGATCACCACCTTTAAAAGCCCTTTTCTTCTGGTTCAAAAGGCCCTTGATGTCACTTGTAACCCATGGCTTGTTGTTAGCATAGCAGCGTACTGTTCTTACTGGAACAACAATGTCCATACAGAAGTTGATGTAATCAGTTGTGCATTCAACAGCCTCTTCAATGTTCTTACTATGTGACCCCAGCAGTACATCCCAGTCTGTAGTTCCAAAGCAGTCTCTCAGATCCTGCTCTGCCTCAGGGGACCACTTCCTGAATGAGCGTGTGGTTGTAGGTAGCGCCCTCACTCTTGGTTTGTATTGAGGCTGAAGCAGAACCAGGTTATGATCTGCTTTCCCAAGTGCAGGCAGCGGGGTGGCGCTGTATGCGTCTTTAACGTTTGCATACAGTAGGTCGATAGTCCTGTTTCCCCTGGTGTTACAATCCATATACTGGGAGAAGGCAGGTAATGTTTTGTCCAGCGTCACTTGATTAAAGTCTCCAGAGATTAGCACAAGCGCCTCTGGGTGCTGCGTTTGTAACTTAGCAACTGCGGAATGGATGATGTCACTCGCTATCTCTGCGTTCGCTTGAAGGGGGATGTAAACAATAACAACAATCACATGTCCAAACTCTCTGGGCAAGTAATAGGGACGCAGACTTACGGCCAACAGTTCGATGTCCCTGCAGCCATTGGAGATTTTAACGTTTACATGTCCTGAGTTGCACCACTTTGTATTGACATAGAGAGCGAGTCCTCCTCCTTTCTTCTTCCCGCAGGTACTTGCGTCTCTGTCTGCTCTAACTGTGCTAAACCCGGGTAGCTCCACGTTAGCATCTGGGATGATAGTTGTTAGCCACGTTTCACTAAAACACAGCAAGCTGCATTCTTTGTAGGTTCTGACATTTTTCACCAGCACACCCAGTTCGTCAATCTTATTTGGTAGTGAGTTCACATTTCCCAGGATCACAGAAGGCACCGACGGTTTATAACGCCATTTTCTCTCAAGTTGTCTCAATTTAATCTTATCTTTTATCTTTGCGCCGGCTAGGCTGCCCTGATATCGTCTTCTTACCTCGTCAGGTAAATAAGGAACCACACCGGCATGAGCATTTCTTCTCAGTGCTTTAAGCTGACTACTTGAATAGGCGATTCTCGGAGTGTAAAAATCCATGTCAAGTAGTAAAAATAGTAAAAAGTGTCCAGGGAGCAATTCCACATAAAAGAAAGTGGTAGAAGTGATCAATGAAATAGATAAAAATAGAGATAAAAAGGTAAAAAGATAAAGTCATATACGGAGCTGCTGGAAAAGGCTACCACTCGGATGCGGCGCCGGAAATGAATGAAAGATGGATACATGCAAGACACATTGGTGGGGAAGCCTAGATAAAAATAGAGATAAAAAGGTAAAAAGATAAAGTCATATACGGAGCTGCTGGAAAAGGCTACCACTCGGATGCAGCGCCGGAAATGAATGAAAGATGGATACATGCAAGACACATTGGTGGGGAAGCCTGATACAGACGGGCACATGATATTTTATACTGGCCCTGCATGCAGAGCAAGATTAAAGACTTTGTGAGCAAATATACAGTCTGCAATGAGTATGCTAGAGAACAGGAAAAGCAGACAATGATGTCTCATGAACTTCCAACCAAACCCAGGCAGATCATCAGCATCAATGTCTTCCAGCACAGTGGCAAAGATTTTCTGCTGCTTGCTGACCACACTTGGACTATTGGGAGATTAAGGTTTTGCCTGACTTATTGGCAGAAAAAAACTGTCAAATGTTGTAAGGCACTGTTTGCCCATTATGGTCAACCCAATAGAGTAATCACTGATAATGGGTCCCAGTTTGCTTTTTTACCATTCAGACGTTTTGCAAAAGGGTGGAAATTTAATCATTGCATGTCCTCCCCACAACATCCAAAGGCTCATGGTAAGGCTTTAGCAGCTGTAAAGATAGGAAAAAAATCTCATCAAAAAGCACTGCGTGATGGCAGCAATGCGCTGAATGTCCAGGCACAGAAGACTACCCTCCCAGTCACTAACACATTGTTAGAACCCAGTATCGTGACAGGTGTTGTGGAGAAACTACAAGAGAAAAAACAGCAAAAAAGTTCTCCCAGAGCTTTCAGCGGAAGAATCCATTCAGATGAAGCCACCACCCGATGATCAAACAGGTATCTGGAAGCTTGGATCCTATGTGCAGAAGGTAGCCCCAAGATCCTATCTATCTTCGGAATAGAGTGGATTTAAGACCAGCTGAATCCTCTATGCAAAATCCAGACTTAAAGACGGAGCTCAATAACTTAAACCAGCTGGAAGGATGTAGCAAGCCAGAGATGCAGAAGAGGAGCAGTCATCTCATGCAACTGTAACTACATGCCCTCTTCAGGACTCTTGCACTGACTGCAGTGATAACACTTCTACATAGCATACCACTGTTGTCTCACGCTATGGTCAGGTGCCCAGGCCTCCCAACAAACTTAATCTGTGATGTACTCTTTGTTTTGCAGTTACTTCTCAATCATATGTTTCTCTACTTGTATGCTATTGACGGAGTTACAGTGGGTACGGAAAGTATTCAGACCCCCTTCAATTTTTCACTCTTTGCAGCCATTTGCTAAAATCATTTTAATTATTTTTTTTCCTCATTAATGTACACACAGCACTCCATATTGACAGACAAAAAAAAAGAATTTTTGAAATTGTTGCAGATTTATTAAAAAAGAAAAACTGAAATATCACATGGTCCTAAGTATTCAGACCCTTTGCTGTGACACTCATATATTTATATTTGTGTGGAGTTTACATGTTCATCCTTGATCACCTTCATTTGAGTCCAGCTGTGTTTGATTATACTGATTGGACTTGATTAGGAAAGCCACACACCTGTCTATATAAGACCTTACAGCTCACAATGCATGTCAGAGCAAATGAGAATCATGAGGTCAAAGGAACTGCCTGAAGAGCTCAGAGACAGAATTGTGGCAAGGCCCAGATCTGGCCAAGGTTACAAGAAAATTTCTGCTGCACTTAAGGTTCCCAAGAGCACAGTGGCCTCCATAATCCTTAAATGGAAGACGTTTGGGACGACCAGAACCCTTCCTAGAGCTGGCCGTCCGGCCAAGCTGAGCTACCGTGGGAGAAGAGCCTTGGTGAGAGAGGTAAAGAAGAACCCTAAGATCTCTTTGGCTGAGCTCCACAGATGCAGTCAGGAGATGGGAGAAAGTTGTAGAAAGTCAACCATCACTGCAGCCCTCCACCAGTCAGGGCTTTATGGCAGAGTGGCCTGTCGGAAGCCTCTCCTCAGTGCAAGACACATAACAGCCCGCATGGAGTTTGCTAAAAGACACCTGAAGATTCTCTGGTCTGATGAGACCAAGATAGAACTTTTTGGCCTTAATTCTAAGTAGTATGTGTGGAGATAACCAGGCACTGCTCATCACTTGTCCAATACAGTCCCCACAGTGAAGCATGGTGGTGGCAGCATTATGCTGTGGGGGTGTTTTTCAGCTGCAGGGACAGGACAACTGGTTGCAATCGAGGGAAAGATGAATGCGGCCAAGTACAGGGATATGCTGGACAAAAACCTTCTCCAGAGTCCTAAGGACCTCAGACTGGGCCGAAGGTTTACCTTCCAACAAGACAATGACCCTAAGCACACAGCTAAAATAACGAAGGAGTGGATTCACAACAACTCTGTGACTGTTCTTGAATGGCCCAGCCAGAGCCCTGACTTAAACCCAATTGAGCATCTCTGGAGAGACCTAAAAATGGCTGTCCACCAATGTTTACCATCCAACCTGACAGAACTGGAGAGGATCTGCAAGGAGGAATGGCAGAGGATCCCCAAATCCAGGTGTGAAAAACTTGTTGCATCTTTCTCAGGAAGACTCATGGATGTATTAGCTCAAAAGGGTGCTTCTACTAAATACTGAGCAAAGGGTCTGAATACTTAGGACCATGTGATATTTCAGTTTTTCTTTTTTAATAAATCTGCAACAATTTCAAAAATTCTTTTTTTTTGTCTGTCAATATGGGGTGCTGTGTGTACATTAATGAGGAAAAAAAATAATTTAAATGATTTTAGCAAATGGCTGCAATATAACAAAGAGTGAAAAATTGAAGGGGGTCTGAATACTTTCCATACCCACTGTATATTGGAATGTAAAAAAACTAAAAACAAAAAGCATATGCATGTATATATGGGGGTGTCACGGTGGCGCAGTGGGTAACACTGCTGCCTCGCAGTTAGGAGACCCGTGTTAGCTTTCCGGGTCCTCCCTGTGTGGAGTTTGCATGTTCTCCCCATGTCTGTGTGGGTTACCTCCGGGTACTCTGGTTTCCTCCCACAGTCCAAAGACATGCAGGTTAGGTGCATTGGCAATTCTAAATTGTCCCTAGTGTGTGCTTGGTGTGTGGGTGTGTGTGCACACCCTGCGGTGGGCTGGCGCCCCGCCCAGGGTTTGTTTCCTGCCTTGCACCCTGTGTTGGCTGGGATTGGCTCCAGCAGATCCCCATGACCCTGTATTAGGATATAGCGGGTTGGATAATGGATTGATGGATGTATATATAGTCATAGTTATATGAAAAGTATATGCATGTATATATAGTCATAGTTATATGAATTATGGTCTATCATGAAAAGCCAAAATAGTTTAACTTAGTGACAATACTAATTCTACCTGTACATTTGATGACTAATTTTTTTCAGGAATCAAATAATGTTAGAGATGTTAGCTGGCAAGCTGATGCAGTATGATGATGTCATCAGTGCACGTCGGCACCGGCACGTTTTGTTCAGTGTATTTTATCCAACAGCATACAACACAACTAACGTTGAACTGTGTGCCTGGCTATTGTTGTTATTAACATGAGAAACACTCTGCAGTATCCTTTTGTGCAGCTTGGTGGCAGTACTGATTATCACATGGATCGGCAGTTCACAGAGATGGGAGAAACAAATGAGCTGTGTGTTGCATTTGTACCCCATGTAGTAAATGGGTGACTTGATTAAGCATGGTAGACCACATATTAAGGCTAAGACAAGTTTATACTTGACGTGTCCACGCTGACCAAAAGGGACGAACAGTGAAAATGACGTCAGACATCCAGGCATGCCCCCACACACCACGGGCGCGCATTGAGTTTTTGATGCACATAGTATGTAAAATTTTTCCAAATGCACAGTGATGTGGATTCCGCATTGAATATCCAAAGTGGTGAGTTTGGACAAGAGGCTGGTTACATATGCTCCAGAATGATGAATGAAAGGCTAAATACTCATATAACACTTTTAGGAACACCATCTTCTCCTTTTTTTCACAAGCACAACTCACTTACTCTGCTGTGACACTGTTAGATATTTGACAATGGCTAAATACTGTCACCTACTGACTATGAGACTAGGAACACAAGTATAAATGTGTTTTAGTCGTTAATGTCACACAGAAGTTGTTTGCACTACAGTCTGTGTGCTGGTTTCATGTGGTAAGTATAAACAAGCCCTTATGCAGGTAAGCAGTGCAAAAAGTATATTGACAGAATAAATAAAAGGAATGTAATTTGAAAAATATTTAACAGTGTCAAAATAACATAAGACTTTGTGAGTCATTTATCTTAAGTACAAGCAAGTTAAAGTCAAGGCATGTCTTTTTTTAATATTGTTAATCTTCTTCTTCTTTCGGCTGCTCCCATTAGGGTTGCCACAGCAGATCATCTTCTTCCATATCTTTCTGTCCTCTGCATCTTGTTCTGTTACCTGCATGTCCTCTCTCACCACATCCATAAACCTTCTCTTAGGCCTTCCTCTTTTCCTCTTTCCTGGCAGCTCTATCCTTAGCATTCTTCTCCCAATATACCCAGCATCTCTCCTCTGCACATGTCCAAACCAATGTAATCTCACCTGTCTGACTTTGTCTCCCAACCATCCAACTAGAGCTGATCCTCTAATGTACTCATTTTTAATCCTATCCATCCTCGTCACACCCAGTGCAAATCTTAGCATCTTTAACTCTGCTACCTCAAGCTCTATCTCCTGCTTTCTGGTCAGTGCCACCGTCTTCAATCTATATAACATAGCTGTTTTCACTACCGTCCTGTAGACCTTCCCTTTTCACTCTTGCTAATACCTGTCTGTCACAAATTACTCCTGACACTCTTCTCCACCCATTCCACCCTGCCTGCACTCTCTTTTTCACCTCTCTTCCACAATCCCCATTACTCTGTACTGTTGATCCCAAGTATTTAAACTCATTCACCGTCTCCAATTCTACTCCTTGCATCCTCACCATTCCACTGACCTCCCTCTCATTTACACAAATATATTCTGTCTTGTTCCTACTGACCTTCATTCCTCTCCTGTCTAGAGCATATCTCCACCTCTCCAGGGTCTCCTCAACCTGCTCCCTATTATCACTACAGATCACAATGTCATCAGCAAGCATTATAGTCCACGGGGACTCCTGTCTAATCTCGTCTGTCAACCTGTTCATTACCATTGCAAATAAGAAAGGGCTCAGAGCCGATCCCTGATGTAATCCCACCTCCACATTGAATGCATCCGTCACTTGTACGGCGGACCTCACCACTGTCACACTTCCCTCGTACATATCCTGTACAACTCTTATGTACTTCTATGCCACTCCCGACTTCCTCATATAATACCACCGCTCCTCTCGAGGCACCCTGTCATATGTTTTCTCCAGGTCCACAAAGACGCAATGCAACTCCTTCTGGCCTTCTCTAAACTTCTCCATCAACATCCTCAGAGCAAACATTGCATTTGTGGTGCTTTTTCTTGGCATGAAACCATACTGTTGCTCACAAATCATCACCTCACTTCTAAACCTAGCTTCCACTACTCATCCTATAACTTCATGCTGTGGCTCATCAATTTTATCCCCCTGTAGTTACTACAGTCCTGCAAATCCCCCTTATTCTTAAATATCGGCACCAGTACACTTTTTCTCCACTCCTCAGGCATCCTCTCACTTTCCAAGATTCCATTAAACAATCTGGTTAAAAACTCCACTGCCATCTCTCCTAAACACCTCCATGCTTCCACAGGTATGTCATCTGGACCAACGGCCTTTCCATTTGTCATCCTCTTCATAGCTGTCCTTACTTTCCTCCTTGCTAATCCGTTGCACTTTCTGATTAACTATCTCCAAATCATCCAACCTCTTCTCTCTCTCATTCTCCTCATTCATCAGCCTCTCAAAGTACTCTTTCCATCTGCTCAACACACTCTCCTCACTTGTGAGTATGTTTCCATCTTTATCCTTAATCACCCTAACCTGCTGCACATCTTTCCCAGCTCAGTCCCTCTGTCTAGCCAATCGGTACAGGTCCTTTTCTCACACTTTAGTGTTTAACCTTTCATACATCTCATCATACGCCTTTTCTTTAGCCTTTGCCACCTCTCTCTTCACATTGTGCCTCATCTCCTTGTACTCTTGACTACTTTCTGCATCTCTCTGACTATCCCACTTCTTCTTTGCCATCCTCTTCCTCTGTATACTCTCCTGTATTTCCTCATTCCACCACCAGGTTTCCTTTTCCTCCTTCCTCTGTCCAGATGTCACCCCAAGCACCCTTCTTGCTGTCACCCTTACCACATCAGCTGTAGTTGCCCAACTGTCTGGTAAGTCTTCACTACCACCCAGTGCCTGTCTCACCTTCTCCCTAAACTCAACTTTGCAGTCTTTCTTTTCCAAATTCCACCATTTTATCCTTGGCTCTGCCCTTACTCTCTTCCTCTTCTTGATCTCCAATGTCATCCTACAGACCATCATTCTATGCTGCTTAACTACACTTTCCCCTGCCACCACTTTGCAGTCTTCAATCTCCTTCAGATCAACTCTTCTGCAAAGGATGTAATCTACCCGTGTGCATCTCCTTGACACCATACCTACCCATCACCTCCTTGTCTCCTCTGTTCCCTTCACCAACATTCCCATTGAAATCCACTCCAGTCACCATTTTCTGTCCCTTGGGTACACTGTTCATCACTTCATCCAACTCACTCCCAACTTGCAGGGCATATGTACTAACAACATTCATCATCAAACCTTCAATTTCCAGCTTCATAATCATTACTCTGACACTCTTTTCACCTCCAAAACACTCTTGACATACTGTTCCTTCAGAATAACTTCTACCCCATTTCTCCTCCCATCCACAATTAATTTTGGTAATTAATTAGACACAACCGTTCCATGTTCTGTCACTATGGAAGTTTGTTGAATGGCATATGTACTACTCTCTGTCCTCTAGAAACTTGAACATATATTTTGTAGGTGTTATATTTTCACCAGTGTCTCACACACATAATAATGTGATCCTACATGGGCCCTTAACCTATCACAGGCACCACAAGTGGATTGAAGAATATTGCTACATCATAGCCTTCCCTTATATCCTTTTGCCACTATTCTGGGAAAGTAGTGCTTTTCTTATATCTTCAACAGTGTGCTATGTTCCTATCACCCCCTAGCACCATCACATTCAGAAACTGGTTCCAATTCATTTACCTGAGATATACCGATCATGGTGTTTTCTGGAAACACACCCTGATTCTGGTACGTTATGTCATCTAATACATACCGGATCTATTGCTCTGAGAGCCCTGTTCTTCATTTAATTGGAGACCTAAGCATAGAAATGTTATTTGGGCTGTATATTTGTGACAATATATAGGTTTATTCTATTCTTAGTCACTATTACCATATACAGTGAAGTGAATAAATATGTTCTCCTTGTCCGATTTTCCATATGTGGTGTAGCCAGGTATCGATTACAAGGGGGTATTCATTTTTCTTCAGGGGAGAATAAGTATTTCCTAACTTTAGTTAATAGAAAATGAAAAATGCCTCATATTTTTGTCTACTTTTATCCAAAGTAGTATTTTGCATGAAGTCTGAAACATACTCTTTCGAAAATATATGCAATACTGCACTATATATATACAGTATATATATATTGTCACGCACGCGTGAGTAGGGGGCCGCAGACGGACCTTAATATGTTCGGGAAGACATACGCCAGCAGGGAATGGTGGGGTACTAACCTTTCTCCTTTTGTTTCTTACAGAAGAAAAGACGCACCGCCGCCATGAGTCTCCCTCCTACAGCTTCCCGCACTACGCTACTTCCGCCCTTCCTCCGTCCACTACTCATGACATCATCAATCCCATCTTGCACCATGGCTCCTTCCCAGCATTCCTCCACTTCCAGCCCCTCCTCCATAAATGTCCGCCGACGCCATCTTTGGGTGTCATGCACGAAGAAGTTCAATTTTCATGTACATTGACTTGTTAAAAAAAGTCTGGAACACATTGCAATATATGGGGCCGGAAACCCCAAACCTTTATGTTGTTATTTGCTCTCTCTTTTACAGTGGCGTAGTCGGCAGGATAGACAGTTCGAAGCAATGTCCGAAGGACAGGACCTGAACTCCATGCTGCAAGGAATGAACACGCAGATCCAGTCCCTGCAGCAAGAGCAAGCCGTGACCAACCGGGAGTTAGAGGAGACGAAGGCCCGGTTGGCCGCTGCACAGACGGTAAGACCTGATCCACCTCGACCGACGCCTCCACCTCTTGTGCCCTTGTCGGATGCGGACGACGTCGAGTCGCATCTGGGCATTTTTGAAAGGACGGCCACCCGGAACCAGTTGCAGCGGTCCGAGTGGGCGTCCATACTGGCACCCTACCTGAAGGGACCCGCGCAGCGGGCTTATTACGACCTCCCCAAGGAGGAGGCTGCGGATTATGACCTCCTAAAAACGGAGATCCTGGCACGCTACGGCATCACGCCGGGCCAGCAGGCAAGTGAGTGGAGTAACTGGCAGTTCGACCCTGACAAGCCGGCCCTAGCACAGGCCTTCGACTTCTGGGGCAAGATGGGGCGCTGGTTACGGCCTGAGGGTCACCAAGCCCGGAAGGTGGTAGAACAGGTGGCCTGTGAGGGCCTGGTTAACGCTATGCCCAGTTTCCTCGCCCAGCAGGTCCGCCGCCATCCTTACAAGGACATGCAGGATCTCCTGGAAGTCCTCGAACTACCCCCGAGCCCACTCGACATGCTGCGGAAGCGCTGCCTAAACCCAAAGAGAAGCCGGCCTCCCCACGCTGTTACAAGTGTGGCGAGATCGGCCACCTGCTACCTGCCTGCCCGCTGAACACCGAACCAATGGACTGCACTTGGGCTTCTACGGAGAGGTACTGTGCCCCGTCGCAACCCCTGGCAAGTCCTAATACGGGAATGGTGTTAATAAATGGGCACTCAGTGGTGGCTTTGTTTGATTCTGGCAGCAACATAACCATTGTCGCTCGCCGTTATGTTTTACCGCGACAGTGGCTAAACCAACACGCACAAGTCACTTGTGTACATGGCGAGACCAGGTCTTATCGTTCCGCAACCTGCTACATCACCTGGAAAGGGGAGTTGACTCGCTTGCTGGTCGCTGTGTTACCTGAACCCCCCTTTCCGGTGATTTGGGACAGGACTGGTTGCACAGAAACAGCGGTAAAGTACACACCGCTCCCGGGGCCTCGTTGGGTCTGGTTATGAAGGGGCAAGGCATCCTTCCCGCGGTCCCCACGCCGTGCTTTTGGGCGGAACCTAGGGATGCAGGCACACAGGGGGACGCTTCTCTGTCGACAGACCCTGACCCGGAAGTATCCGCCGGGGAGGGCACGAGCCGGGGAACTCTTCCTGTCACCAGCTCACAAGACCCTCTGCATAGCCTGGATTACCAGTTTTGATCCACACCGGCGTCCTTCAAAAGAGAACAGTGGAATGATGATTCCCTGAGGTTTGCCCGGAATGCTATCGTTGTCCCCGGCAGCTCACAAGCTGACGTTTCCATGCCACGCGAGCCCTTTTTTGTGTTGGAAAATGATCTGTTGTATCGAGTTGCGACACATGAGGGTGAGGTGCGGAAGTTGCTGCTAGTTCCGCGTACCTTCCGGTGGGAGATATGTGAACTAGCTCACACTCACCTCTTTGGCGCCCACCTCGGGGCCGAGAAAACGTTGGATAGAATAAAGCTCTGGTTTTACTGGCCCGGGATTAATGAGGAGGCCGGCGTGTCAGATTCGCCAGATACCCAGAAGGGACCGCGCTCCTCTCGTTCCCATCCCGCTAATCGATATTCCCTTTGACAGAATAGGGGTGGATTTAGTAGGACCCCTGGAACCTTCCAACCGTGGTCATAAATATATATTGGTCATGGTTGACTACGCAACCCGATACCCAGAGGCGGTTCCCCTGCGCTCCGCTAATACAAAGAACATCGGACGGGAATTAGTCAACCTATTTTCTAGAGTGGGTATACCCAGAGAAGTCCTCACGGACCAGGGTACACCCTTTACCTCGGATACGTTCAGGGAAGTTGCCAGGTTACTCCGAATTAAGCACCTGAAGACGTCTGTCTATCACCCGCAAACAGACGGGTTGGTAGAACGTTTTAACCAGACGCTTAAACAGATGCTACGCAAGGTAGTCAACGCGGACGGTAGAAACTAGGACCAGCTCCTACCACTCGTGCTGTTTGCCTACCGGGAAGTACCCCAGGCCTCTACGGGTTTCTCCCCTTTTGAGTTGTTATATGGACGACAGCCCCGAGGACTTTTGAATATAATAAAAGAAGGATGGGAGGCCAAGGCCCTACCCTCCACCAATATATTGGAGTATGTGACTGCACGACAGGCTCAACAAAATCAGGCCACTCCTAAAAGATCACGTGACTCGTGCGCAGGCAGCGCAAGCCCGGTGTTACAACCGTAACTCGGTTCTCCGGGTGTTCCACCCGGGGGATCGAGTGATGATACTCATTCCTACCTCCCATTTCAAACTATTGGCTCATTGGCAAGGACCCTACGAGGTTAAAGAAAGAAAGGGGCTCGTCGATTATTTGGTTAAACAACCAAATCATCGGACGAGCGAGAGGATCTACCATGTCAATTTATTAAAACCTTGGAAGGACAAGGAGGAGTCTCCCGACCTTCGTAGATCCCTCTCCCTATTTGTGGGCACGGCTGCCCTTAACCTCGGTGACGAGCTGACACCCCTACAGCGACAGGAATTAACCCACGCGATCCTGGCCGTTCTCGAAGTAGTGAGCGAGTCGCCCAGCCGGACTTCGCTGATTGAGCACGACATAGTCACGGCACCCGGAGTTATCGTCCGGGAGAGGCCCTATAGACTCCCGGAGGCAAAACGCGCCGAACTGGAACTCGAGGTTCAACGGATGTTGGACATGGATATTGTTGAAGAGAGCCATAGTCCCTGGTCCAGTCCTATTGTCCTTGTTCCTAAGCCGGACGGCTCTTGGAGATTCTGTAATGACTTCAGACGTCTAAACCAGGTCTCCAAGATCGATGCCTACCCGATGCCCCGGATAGATGACCTTCTTGAATACCTGGGTACGGCTCGATATTTGACTACCCTTGACATGACAAAAGGGTACTGGCAAATTCCCTTAACGGCATCTGCCAAGGAGAAAACCGCCTTCAGTACCCCTAGCGGACATTGGCAATACAAGGTCCTCCCATTTGGACTGCACGGGGCCCCAGCGACCTTTCAGCGTCTGGTGGATAGAGTGCTAAAGCCCCACCAGTCCTATAGTGCCGCCTACCTGGATGATGTTGTCATCTATTCCGGCACCTGGAAGGAGCATCTATTGCAGCTCTCCGCTGTCCTAGCAGCACTGGCAAAAGCCGGCCTCCGCATAAACCCCCGTAAATGCTTCTTTCGTCTAAAGGAGGCCAAGTATTTGGGCTACCTAGTGGGACGAGGACAGGTGAAGCCACAATGTTACAAAATCAAAGACATCCTGGAATGGCCCCGTCCGAGTACCAAGAGACAGGTGCAGGCTTTCTTGGGGTTAGCTGGGTACTACCGCCGGTTCGTGCCCTGTTTCTCTGAAAGGGCAACAGCCTTGACCGATTTAACAAAAAAAGGCGCTCCTTTATACGTGGTATGGAACGACAAGGCGGAACGTGCATTCAGCGACTTAAAAAAGGCCTTAACATAGGCACCAGTATTGAGAACCACTGATTTTGGTCTTCCTTTTCTTCTCCAGACCGATGCTTCGGACACAGGCCTAGGCGCCGTGCTGAGCCAAAGTATCGATGGTGTCGAGCACCCCGTGATGTACCTGAGCCGGAAACTGTTGGACCGGGAGACCAGGTACGTGGCAGTGGAGAGGGAAGCCTTGGCCATTAAGTGGGCGGAGACACATCTACGGTACTACCTGTTGGGTCGCGAATTCACTCTAGTGACTGGTCACGCTGCTCTTCAGTGGATGTCACTACACAAAGAGTCGAATCCCCGAGTCACCAGGTGGTTTCTGGATTTGCAGCCATACAAGTTCACCGTCATTTATCGTCGTGGCAACCTTCAGGCCAATGCCGATGCCCTCTCTCGTATTCACGAGCTCTCGGTTAGGTCCGCCCGACCTGACGGTTCTGGGCTGAGGGTGTCACGCACGCGTGAGTAGGGGGCCGCGGACGGACCTTAATAAGTTCGGGAAGACATACGCCAGCAGGGAATGGCGGGGTGCTAACCTTTCTCCTTTTGTTTCTTACAGAAGAAAAGACGCACCACCGCCATGAGTCTCCCTCCTACAGCTTCCCGCACTACACTACTTCCGCCCTTCCTCCGTCCACTATTCATGATGTCATCAATCCCATCTTGCACCACGGCTCCTTCCCAGCATTCCTCCACTTCTGGCCCCTCCTCCATAAATGTCCGCCGACGCCATCTTTGGGTGTCATGC
>JANRMT010062804.1:16837814-16878318 GCA_026402145.1 Polypterus bichir lapradei | reverse complement strand
CTATCTATCTATCTATCTATCTATCTATCTATCTATCTATCTATCTAATTTATTAAATAAACAAAAGAAGCACAGAATGGCAGCAAGAAATGGAGAAAAAGGCTAAAGAGTATGCCTAAAAAGGAACAAACAAGTGTATATATAATCCGGAGATAGCAAAACAAAGCAAAAAAGTCCACAAAAACGAGAAAATTTCAAATATTCTTTAGAAAGTCAAAGATTGATCCATACTCCACAACTAAAATTGATCTTCTGAGGAACCTAAATCTACAGTCTGGATACAAAAGGCTGAGAGTTGTCATTCAGAAGTAACTTAGTGGTTTCCCACCCCTTGAGGTTCCAGCAATGAAACACAAGGGATGTAACCATGAAGAAACATATCTACACCACACACAAATACCACAGAATATTTAAACAAGACAGTATTAACAATTACATAAACATGTAGAATATAAAAATAAAACATTAAAAAGGAAAATATACTTAAGCCAGGAAAAAAAAAAATGTGGTTTAAAAATAATAAACAAGTCATATGAGACTTTTTTATGGATCTTTTCATATTGTTTGCTGTTATTCAACCTGGGTGTCCCCTGAAGCCAGTTGTATCAGGAGCTCTGTGATTGCCATTTTCCATGAAAGCAGAAGATTAACTTTTTTTGACCATCACTACATAAAATGGTGTTGTGGGGAGAGTGTGTGTAACACATAAACAACATAATCTTTCAGTGGAGTAATTTATCATTAAGTGTACGACAGCCTGCCTTTTGACCTGTAAGACATTTTTAACACCCCTGAGAGCCTTGATGTAGTCATTGACACAAAAATGTCCCCATTGACACATCTGTACTAGCCATATGACAGACACACTCAGCCTCTTACAGACTCTATAGATTCAGCATTTATTACACTTTCTCACCAAAGGAGGCAATGTAGAGCAATATCAGGTGTGTTTCAATGGAGTAAACATGGCGATAATATGACCCTACGTATTTGGTTATCACTTGATGTTTTACCCAAACATGCTGTTTGTGAGCATAATAGGCATCTAAACCTACACATGTACATACAAGAATACTAGACTCTTCATCTTCAAAGAAAAAATGATAAGTAACAGGGTGTTTAGCTCAACACAATTAATCCGTCTCTATTCAACAAACTGATAGCTCAATCTGTTTGATCTCCAAAGATGATATTCACACAGACTTGTCCACTGTTCCGAGACATATTTATTCATTATTAAGAGGAGAAGAAGAGCATTTTGAAAAATCATGAAATCCTTAAACAAAATCATCAGCACTGGGCACTCAACCTTCTTATTTAATGTGACAAATGCTGTCAAACCCCATAACTAGAATAAAAGAACAAATCTACCAGGTTATGGAATTATTTTAAATTGCTTCACTCCTTATTGTTCATTTCTGAAAAATTCTCCCAAAGGACCTGAATCCCCGATAACTGCGACATACTAGTGCCCTTAAATGTCAGTTCAAAGGATAAAAATTTTGGGAAACATTTGGTGACCTGTGTCTAGTGAAGATACCAGTATGTGAAGAGAAAAGAAGGACATGAATATGCAAGTGGCACATATAAATGTAGATGGTGATAGGGACAAATGCCTATGGCTGCTGATGGGACCTGCTCTTCCATAAATGATGTCATAACTCTTCTCTTGTCTTGAAGGAAGCTGTTCTCAGTGTCTGAACGAAGTTGCAAACATCTTTCTGTTCACTTGGTCATCATAAGTTTTATTATGTTTTGTTTTCATTCATCTTGGTCATATTGGCTTTTTTATGTTCACTTCATGTCCACTTGAATTGGTCACTGTCCCTTGGGATCCTTTTTGGTGATCCATTACATCCCCAGTCATGTTTTTCAAATTTTTCTTGTACTGAATTACAAGGCTACCTGCCTCTTTAGACTGGGCTAACATGCTCTGCTATTGTATACTACACGAGTTGCTCATTTATTCATTTGTTATAATTCTGATACCTTTCTTGACATGTTTATTCATTTAGTAATTTACATTCAAGCTGATATTTTAATTTTGTACAATGTACGATAGAGCTTAATGCCAATCCAACCAACAAGGTCTTCTAGTGTGGTTGGCAGTGTGTAATTGGGCAGGCATTAAGTCACATGGGGGAAAAAAAGCAGATGTGGTAAACCGAGATCCACGAATGGTGTGTGCTGGTTGGTGAGGCCGGGTGGTCAAATAGTCTTCTGTTCTCTTGTTAATGCTGTGACTGATACCATTCAGATTCTTTTTCTGAGCCATCTCTGCAGTTTCTTTGTCTGTCACCCCTCAGAGACACATGAAGTGAGGAATTGCAGAATACATGACTTTGGATTTCAGAAATGTGAAATGTAAAGCAAGTAGAGTGCAGCACAAAAATTGACAGAATGCAAGAATCTGGCAGAATTTCAAGTCAACCGCTTAGCTAGGCAGCTTCTCTAAATGCAACCACAAACTGAATAAGTGATCAAGTGTTGCTTTTGAGGGTGGAGGACCCAGTGAAGCACTCCAGAGGTGACTATGAATAGATACCGCACCTCTCTTTGGCCATTGCTGTGTGCCCTGCACTCTCCTCTGAACAGTGAAGGCAGGTGATGTTGGCCACACTTGTCTTCTCACCTGGGCTATTTCATATTTCTTTGGTGGTGGGCCTGCTGTGGAGAAAGAGATAGGCATCACATAGCATGAATTATGAATCTGTGTGTGGTCCTGCAAGGCTCAGTAGGCCAAACTCACCTTTCATCGTTATCTGATGCTGTTTGTTCCCAAATGTGTAGCAGGGGGACTTAAACCGGACTGGCAGGTGTGGCCCTAGTGTGGATCCCAGCTTGTAATGTGCTGGTGAGGGCCACTGTGAACAGTAGGTGAGAGAGACAGAAGGGAAAACCATTTTAAACAAATGGTGACATGAGTGTTGAAACCAGGTATTACAAAGTACTAGTTAGATATTAAACATAAAGGGTTCATAGAAAGACACTTTTTCCTGATATATTTCTTCTAAGACACAAAACACCTTTACAAAGTTTAACAAAAACATAAAAACCCAGGATTTAGTGGCCACACTTTAAACATATCAGAAGAAACAAAGCTCAGGCCATATAAGAAAGAATACTATGGTGTTTTCAAATAAGCTGTTGGGGGTACATTTCCCCCTGAGGCCTAGAAATTAATATATCATTTTTAATGTGAAAAAGTACCTTCTGCATTAGCTTGTCTGTAACACACAACAACTTGAGAAAATAAAAAGCTACATCCGTTATGAATCCAGTTTTAGATACCTTGAGACTCTGGTAATTTCATTTCTAGACCATTCTGGATTATATTTGTGGTGGTTTATATATATTATTCTGTTTGTGACATTACCATGGTGCCATCTTGAAATCCTGCATTATTGTTTGTATGTGTCACCATTTTGTAACGGCCGACCCTTACCCATCCCTCTTTACCAATCGACGGTTTAAAGACAAGTAAGCAAAGGCAGAAATGTAAAAAAGTGTGGGAATATATTAAGTGAAGCACAATGACAAAAACAATACAAATGCCCAACGTAAAATAAAGCTATTAATATATATATATACCTACACCAAACCCGCAAAGTGAAAACACTACATATATATTAAGAAAAAACCTCCCTTGCCCCTGCAACATATAACGAACACAAAACACAAATAATATCAATGATTGAGAACTGAATGCCAATGAACGTGAAATTGAGTCCAGTTAAATCACTGTTCAGAATGCTGATGACTGATCAAAAATAGATGCGTTTGAATCTCCCGGAAAAAATATAACAATCTCACCGTGCTTCCTCAGCGTGTGGTGGATAATAATGTCCAACCCCGGGGTTTCTGGCGATGATTGAGCTGTCGTGAATCCAGCAGAATGAGAAGCAAATCTGGAACAAACCGCGATGTAAATAGTGGCAGAAAATGATGAATGGTTGTTGGTAAATGAAATCTCTCTCTTTCTCCTTCTTTCCCTCTTTCCCTCCTGATCGTTTAAATAGTGACAAGCCAGATGTAATTGTTAAAATCCCGGCCCTGATGTGTCCAGGGGTTTGCTGCCTCCCCGCAACACCCTTCCCCGTTTCTTATTACGGGGATGACATTTAAACAGACACACATTAGTTTAAACGGGGTGCTGAGACGAGACGCGACTGGGTGCAACACAATAAACAACAATACTATGTGGCCCCACTACAGTTTTGTGTTGGTTTCTGATGGTCACAGCCATATTTTGTATTGTAATTACAATCCTTTGACGGTATTGTACAGCCACTATTTAAGATAATGGTAGACATATACAAACCAGTGACCTCTCTGCATTACAGACAGGTGGGGCACAGCCTCTTCAGATTCCACTAAGTGCGTGTTCTCCAAGAATTAGGCCCCTTTTTATTCATCCTTAGCATGAACATGGTCATGGCAGATATCCAAATGCAGTACCCCATGAATACTACTACACACCAACAATGTCCTACTTTCGAAGGAAATGGGCCACAGCTTCAAGTTTCACATGTAACAACACAGAAAACTCACAAAGCACTGGCTTGACTGGCTGAAAAAAGACATGTGAAAAGTCAACATCACCCCCCAACACCTGGATCACAATAAACAGAGACTGACATGCAAATCAGCAGACCCTGAGCCAGTAAGAGTCAAATGATATAAAGAAGATTAAAAAATATTTATATCAAAATCAACATTGTCTTTTTTGAATTTGAGTTTTTTCTAGTCAAGTGTATGAGGTACAAGTCAGTGATGAGGTATGAAAAGGCCATAAATATTTGCTCCTTTAAATGCTGCAACAATAATATAATATTAATACTAATACATTTTATTTAAAAGGTGCCTTTCTTAGCACTCAAGGTCACCTTACAATAAAATTAAACAACATTAGTAAAATAAAAACAAGAGAATGATAAATCACAAAGCAATAATTAGAAAACAAACAACGATAACAGGCAGTAACAGTGTAGAATTCACAATTGGTATGCCAGTTTGAAAAGATAAGTTTTGAGGATAGTTTTAAAATGTGTTATTGAATTGAGCTGGCATATATGAGAGGGAAGAGAATTCCAGAGTTGAGGAGCACTATGAGAGACATTTGAGCTCCCATAGAACAGAGTTTGATGTGTGGTACAGAAAGTAGAGCTGCAGATGAGGATCTGAGTGAGCGAGAGGAGTGTAAGTCTGTAGGAGATCAGTGAGGTTGTGGAGAGCTTTAAATGTTAAGAGCTGTATTTTGTATTGTATTCTGTACTTAACAGGTAGCCAGTGAAGTAAAGAAGGAATAGGTGTAATATGTTCAGTGGATTTAGAACAGGTTATTATCCTGGCAGCAGAATTTTGAAAAAGTTGTAAGCGATGGATAAGTTTTTGTGGGACACCAGATAGAATAGCATTAAAGTAATCTATATGTGAGGTGACTCGGGCATTAACCAATACTTCAGTACTGTGTTGCGTAAGAACAGGACAAAGTCTAGAAATGTTTCAGAGATGGAAGAAGGCAGTCTGAGAAATGTTACTTATATGGGAAGAAAAAGAGAGAGTACTGTCAAGAATAACACCCAGGGTCTTAACTTGGGAAGATATGTTTGTGTTAATATTGTTAGTTAAAATAGAAGAATGGAATATGAAAAAAAGAAAAAAACGTTTAGACTGGGAATGTTTTGAATTTAATAAATTATACTGATCAGAATGTGGCATTAGGGCATCTTTGATATTCTCCATTACTGCCACAGGCAAGGATGGTCAACTTTAGCTAAAGCTGTGCTACGACCAGGTGAGCTTGTTGTTATATTCTTCATGGATTACCTTTTACTGCATTTGCATTTCTTGTCTTCTTATTCTTAAAAGGAGTGTTGGTTATAGAATAACTGAACCATGCCTCTGTTGCTGGTGACACTTCAATGCTTCTGCCCTTTCACATGGAAAATATCTTTCTCTCCTTTGCTTCCTCATGCAAGGGTCACTGGTCATTTCAATGGAGTTAAATTCAGTGTACACTCAAAAACTGAACTCAGTAAGTTATTTTCTTTATACAGATACCTTAAGTTAATTTAACACAAAATCCTCATATTTTCTGATAATGATGACATACATTTTCTCCATGTCACATTAGTACATTTATTTTGCACATTGCTTTTCTTTAAACAGACTAAGGTATAATTAGTCTCAGGCTACATCCACACTACCATGTTTACATTTAAAAATTATGT
The DNA here is from genome assembly GCA_026402145.1 of Polypterus bichir lapradei. Lineage (NCBI taxonomy): Eukaryota > Metazoa > Chordata > Cladistia > Polypteriformes > Polypteridae > Polypterus > Polypterus bichir. The sequence continues at coordinate 16,872,085 of JANRMT010062804.1, read as the reverse complement.
TTTAAAACTAAAATGACACCACCCCCCCCCCCCCCTCCCCTGGATTTATTGTGAATGATGAGAGGACCAGCAGACAGTAATGTGAAGCAGATTCGTAATCAGTGCTAGTCAAAGTCAATACTGGGACATCAAAAATATATTGAGCAACCAAAGTGCTGGGGAAAACTAAAATATCAAAGTAAAATGAAAAGAACAGATCAAAACCAAAGTGATTCTAGCACATGGCCTACTGAAAATTGAAGCTAACACTAGAGAGTATTGCTTATTTTGTAACCAGCAGAAACATAATGTTGACTTGGCTGTATTTATACCTGAACTTGCTGTTGCATCACAAAACTGTGGTCAGGTGTGTCTTGTTTTCACAAATTGTGCAAAATGAAATGATGGCAAGACTTTCTTTTTAAGTATGCAGGGGAACTTTATTTATCACAGCTCTTACATCCACGGCATCCATGCTCTATTAACTCTAAAACAAAAACAATCAAGGTCCCTTTTTCTGGTGCTTTCCTTATGACATAGGTGCCTAAACAATGCCTGATAATATTAATACATTTCAATGACATATTTTAAAACAAAACTGCACATATATGTATTAATATTTTGTTGACAAGACCTGGTGCGATATGAGGGTAACTGTGATCCTAAACTAGGCAATCATTCAGTGGTGTAAGTATCAGGTAACAGTGGTGTGTTTTCAGGTGTGCAAGCTTCAGGTGAGACTTGTGTGTTTACATATGTGGATTGTAATTGTGTATCACACTGTTCACCTGGTTCTGTGTCTGCAATGTTGACGTTATTCGAACTAAGCTTTTCCATAGTACTCTGGATGTGCCTGCAGTTGTGGTGATACACCTGTCCATCTGTGCGGAGGATATATGATTGATCAGTTCCAGCTGGTTGGATGACAACCACTGGTTTCCAGTGTTCCTGCTCTTGGAGTCTGACAGTTGCTCCAGCATCAAGTGGTGGCAGTGGCTTTGATGATCTATCGTAGTAAACCTTTTGGTGATGTTGTCTTTGGCTCCTTCTTATGAATTCTACCTTATGGCTAACAGCTTGCAGGTGTAATTGTTTGCTTGATGTTGCCAGGATTGAACAAAGTCGTCGGCTCATCAACAGCTGTGCTGGTGGCTTAAAATTGTCCACTGGCGTGTTACGATATTCAAGCAGACTGAGATTTGGGTCTTTTCCATCTGCATAAGCTTTGTCCAAAAGTACTTTGGCTGTCTGCACAGTACTTTCAGCAAGACCATTACTCTGTGGGTAGTGTGGACTTGAGGTGATGTGTGTGAATTCCCACGACTTGGCAAATGATTCAAACTCCTTTGATGTGCATTGGGGTCCACTGTCTGATATTAATATCTATGCAATGCCATGTCTGTCGAAGACTGCTTTGAGCTTGTGTAACACAGTTGCTGATGTGGTGGTGTGAGCTGTCTAATTCAAAATATCTGCTATAGTAGTCAACAATTATGAATTAGTTTCCACTGTCCCATGTGAATATGTCTGTACCTACAACTTCTTTGGTGTTCGATGGATGACGTTCCAGACAGATCTGACACTTTGCTACAATTGCCTCTATTTGCTTTGACATTCCGGGCCAAAACATTATATCACATGCTCTTTTCTGCATTTTTCCATGCCCATGTGACTTGCATGGATCTCCATTAGCATTTGTTCTCTGAGACTTGTAGGAATGACCATTTTTTCTCCCTTAAAGACAATTCCATTGATTTTGGACAACTCATCTCGGTGATTCCAGAATTGCATGATGCTCTTGGGGAATTTTCTCCTCAGGCTATCCATTGTGAATAGCTGTTCTCAGAGCACTAAGATGTTCATCTTTCTCAGTTTCAACTTGTATCTCCTTTAATCTGGTATCACTCACTGGTAAGCTGTTGAAAACTGTGTGGACATGCACATCCATCCCTTCACTGAGGTTGCTGTCATGGGAGGTAATGGACTGTCTTGAGAGTGTGTCGGCAACAGGAATGTCTTTTCCTGGTCGGTGAACAATGTGGAAGTCATATCTCTGCAGTTGAAGGATCATTCTCTGCAGCCTTGGTGGGGCTGTGGCTAATTGTTTTCTTAAGATTGACTCCAACAGCTTGTGGTGCGACTCCACACAAACTCGACAACCATATGCATATTGGTGAAAACGCTTGAACCCAAGGAGAATTGCATACATTTCTTTTTCAATATGGGCATAATTTATCTCACTGTCTGTGAGTGACTTGGAAGCATAGCTGATGTGTCTGCCTTCTTGTAGCAGTACAGCACCAAGCCCATATTTTAATGCATCTACTTGCAAGTAGAGGTCTTTCTCAGGGTTGAAATAGGCAAGAACTGGTCCTGGTTCTCTAGTAATGATGTCTTTCATTTTCTGAAATGCTGCATCATGCTGCTTATCCCATACAAAAGCTGCTTGACTGCTTCAAGAGATGACGCATTGGCGCACTACCCTCAGACAGATTAGGTGCAATCTTGGCGAGGTAATTTGCCATGCCTAGCACTGTCTCCAGTTCTACCCGATTCTTTGGTGGCTTCATCATCTTGATAGCAGAGATTTTCACAGTAGAGAGGCGATGACCAAAGTAGCTGACCTCAGTGGCTTCAATGGTGAGTTTCTCAGCATTTAGATGGACTCCTTTCTCCCATGAACGTTGTAGCATGGCACGGAGGTTCTGGTCATGCTCTTCATGGTTTGCGCCATAGATAAGAATGTCGTCCACGATGGCAACCACTACGTTGAGGCCTTGATGTGTCTCATCTATTTTCCTCTGAAATTCATCCTGGACAAAGATGAGGCCAAACGGTAAGTACAGGAAACAGTAGCATCCAAACAGGGTGTTAAATGTTGTCAGCATAGAAGATTCTTCCGTGAGCTTTATAGCCCAATATCCCAAATGGCATCTACTACGCTAGAGTAGGGTGCTCCTGTCAGCTGTGAAGTGATGTCCGCTAGTGTTGGCAGAGGGTAGTGGGGCCATTTAATAGCTTTGTTCAATTCTCTAGGGTCAGGACAAACTCTGAGCTTGCCTGTTCTTGATTTTTCAACGACCACCAATGCATTCACCCATGCAGTTGGTTCTGTCACCTTGTAAATGATTCCTGATTTCTCCATATTCAGCAGCTCTTCCTTTAGTCGATTTCGCAAGTCAAGGGGAATCCTTCTTGGCAGTTACACTACTGGAACTGCTGTGGGGTCAAGGTGAATACTACACTCCCCAGGGAACAGACCAGTGCCCTTAAAAACATCAGCAAACTCTTCTTTTATTGACTTTATGTCAGCTGGTGAGGTTACTGCTAGGACTAGCTTAATCAAATCTAAATCTAGACATGCCTTTAGTCCTAACACTGGAGGTGCCTGTGTCTCTATAATATAGAAATCCAAAACCATGCTGCGCTCCTTGTATTTACAATGCAGTATACATGCACCTCTTACTATAAGCTGCTCTCCTCCATAACCTGTCAGTTTGCGCACAGTGGATTGTAGCTTGCATTCACTCAGTAGACTATTGTACTCACTCACAAGAATTACATTAACTTGTGCACCGGTGTCTAATTTAAATTTAAGTTTTACACCTTGTTTTCCTATTGCTATGTCTGCAAAGGCTTGCTCAGTTTCAGAGGGTTGTTCCTTTCTTACTGCATCAATAAACAGATCGTCTTCCTCTTTATCTGAGACATCACACACTGCATGCACGGGTTTACCTTTCCCAGTCCTGCAAACTTTAGCAAAGTGGTTCAATTAACCACATTTTTTACACTGTCTTCCTTTAGCTGGACATTGACTTTTTCCACCGTGTGCTTTGTTTCCACAGTAGCTGCACTTATGAATATGTTTGCATGCGTCACTCACTTCATATTCTTTTGCTGCCTTCTCAATTGTGTAATGCATTTTTTGTGCAGCGCTCTTTGGAGATCTTGCTTGTTGTCTGTGTACTGTGTTCACATTTAGTTCACGTGAGCTGCTGACGGTGCCTGCATCGAAGGTTCTGATCTGTGCTTGTGCTATCTCGTGTAATCTTGCGATGTCCACGGTTTTGTTTAACACTAGAATTACCAGAGCCTACAAAAAAACTTGTAGATCCGGCCCACCTTAAATCCATTCGGACCTCTCCATCAGCATCTTTTCTCCTGTAAATGTGCTGATAAAGACAAGCAGCAAGCAGCCTGCTATTCCATCCCCCACTGCTGCAGAACATGAACAAAGTTCTCCCAGCTTATGTCTTGATTATCTGGGAGTGAAGTGCTGGAGTTTTAGAGTGGAAATAATAGATTGTTATTTGGAACATATGCATTTCATGTGTGTTCCGTTTCTACAATAATCTGTGTAAACACATTGTTAAAACAGAAACGTTTTTCATATTTTAGTAGTAAATGACAAAATATTGGCATAAACTATATTATGTCAAAGCATAAAGTCCAAAGATCAAATAAACACGTTCACAAAAGGTTCAAGTAAGATACAACAGCTTCCGTGGCGTAGCTCTAAGATTTGCTGACTTGTAATCAAGAGTCCCTGGTTCGATCACGACTGCCTCCTATATTAGCTGCTCTTATTGACGGTACTTGCATGTATGTTAACATTTGAATCTGATGATTGCATATAGTGCTGAACTGACCTCTCTTTACTATTCTTTCCTCTGCATGTCCTGGAGTACAAAAGAAACAGCACCGTACAGCAACAGGGAGACTGGCAAGATCAGGAAAAAAAAATACCACGCGGTTGCTGATTATAACTGCAAGATGTTATGCAAATGAATATGAATAATATGAATAATGTTGCATCCTGGTCACAATGTTTTCCGAAATGTCCTATACAGGTCATAAAATGAATAATTCCAAATATCATTTATACTTATGTCTCTGTTTTTTTTTTTTGTCAGTGTGGCTTTGACATCCTGGACCATAAGGTGCATACTAATTCAGTGTGAGCAGGAACACTCAATAAAACTGAAAAAAAAAAAAGTGACAGTGATATATGAATAAGGCAGATTCACCAGCATTTGTGTGTCAGCTTTTATCCCTCCAGATCAGAGAATGTCCAGTTCCATTGCCTCAAAACACCACTCACATCTACAATTACTCCCAGTTTCAAATAAAAACTAACAGCGTCAGATCCCTAGGGCGGTAGTATGTATCGTAATCGTGACTGAGAGAATAAAAGTGAAAAAAAAGGTAACTTTTACAAGTACTATAAATGTATACCATCTGTTACAGACGCAAATCAAATGTATGTGTTTACTGTATAATAATAACAATAAGAGCAGCTCACTACTTAAAACAGCAAATATAGGAGGCAGTTGGGATTGAACCAGAGACTCTTGATTACAAGTCAGCAAATCTTACTGCTATGCCACGGAAGCTGTTGTGTTATCCATGAACCTTTTGTGAAAGTGTTTATTTGATCTTTAGACTTCAGGCCTCATACATTATATAATTTATGCCAACATTTTGTCATTTACTACTAAAATATGAAAAACGTTTCTGTTTTAACAATGTTAGACTTCAGGCCTCACACATTATATAATTTATGCCAACATTTTGTCATTTACTACTAAAATATGAAAAACGTTTCTGTTTTAACAATGTGTTTACACAGATTATTGTAGAAACGGAACACACATGAAATGTATGTGTTCCAAATAACAATCTATTATTTCCACTCTAAAACTCCAGCACTTCACTCCCAGATAATCAAGGTATGAGCTGGGAGAACTTTGTGCACGTTCTGCAGCTGTGGGGGATGGAATAGCAGGCTGCTTGCTGCTTGTCTTTATCGGCACATTTACAGGAGAAAAGACGGTGACGGAGAGGTGTGATGGGATTTAAGGTGGGCTGAGTTTTTTTTGTAGGCTTTGGTAATTCTAGTGTTAAAACTGGGCAGCCTAAACATAAAACTTCAGCAATTCTCTTTACCTTAATGTGGTCAGATATTACAAATGTCAATGTATGGTCCCTTTTAGAATACTTGGACACATTACCCTTTATCATGGTGCAGTTTATCCATGTTAAATTAAAAGTAAATGAGATAACAAGAGTGATGAAGGGAATTTCACTGTAAGTGTCATCAGCAAATTTAATGATGCTGGTGTTGTTCTGAGAGGCCACACAGTCATAGGTAAACAGGGTGTAGAGCACTGGACTCAGAACACAGCCTTGGGGGCAGCTGGTGCTGATTGTTCTTGTGCCTGATGTTTGGTTTCCCACTCTGATTGATTGGGGTCTGTCTGTAAGGAAATTCAGCACCCAGCTGCAGAGGGATTATGTCAGTCCAAGGGAGACAAGTTTATTGCACAGTTTCCATGCGACAACTGTATTGAATGCTGAGCTATAGTCAATAAACATACATATGTGTCCCTTTTCTCCAGGTGTGTGAGGATTATGTGGATGGCAGCATTGACTACATCATCAGTGGACCAATTTCAGCAGTAAGCATACTGTAGGAGGTTGAAGGTTGCTGGAATTGACTTCTGCATGTGTGCCATGACTAGTCTCTCAAAGCATTTAATCACAATAGAGGTGAGTGCAACGGGACGATAGTCATTAAGACAGCTCACCTGGGATTTCTTTGGAAGTGGCATGATGGTAGTGGTTTTGAAGCAGGAGGGTAAGGATGCCTGTGCCAGGGACAGATTGAATATGTCCCCGATCAACTCCAATGAACAGACCCTGAGTGTAGCCCCAGGATGCGGTCAGGGCCTGCTGCCTTGCGGGGGCTTATTCGACTCAGGACCTGACGCACCTCCGCTGGTGTTACTGACAATAGTGCATCATACGTGCCTCCAGTGACTGGTGCTCCCCACCATGGCAATGGGTGTTAAGCTCCTCGAAATGAGCATTCAACTTGTTAAGCTCATCTGGCAGTGTGGTCTGGCTTGCTGTAGCCCGCAGTGTCCTCTGTTTATAGTCAGTAATATGCTGCAATCCTTGCCACCAAGGAATCCGAGGTAATGTAATAATCCTCCAGCTTCAGCCTGTACTGTTGTTTGATAGATTTATGCAAGTCATATCTGGTAATTTTATAGTTATTGTCATCACCAAAGACAAATGCAGCAGAGTGGGCATGCAGCATAAACCGCACCTCCCCATTAATCCACGGGTTATTATTAGGATACAGCCTACAGCGTTATATGGGAAAGATGATGTCAGTACATGTGCATATATACCCAGTTCTAAAAACACCCAAGTTAGTACTCTCAAAGTAGTGCTGAAGAGTTTGCTCAATCTCTTCCCATATCTTGCCATTCTTGTTAGGTTGATACCCTTTAAGAGGTTTTTACTACACTTAAAACCCACAAGTATCAAAAAATACCCCATGTGGCCAGGTGCAGGAATGATAGGATGCACAACAGAGAAACGTTTTGACACAAGCCGGGTCATCCCATTTATTACAGTTTTAGTAACTTTAAGTAATACCTTTTTAGGCATTCTTAAACAGCCCTTTTGGGGCAGAACAATGAAAGACTTAAAGGCACAAATGGCAACAGAAATAAGGGTCCTTCAAGGGGGCTCCGTCCAGGAGTAAGCTCAACCTGCAAAAGACACCACCTGTGTGTACCGGAAGGTGAGGGGCTAAGTACCCTCACTGGGTGGTTTCTCGGAGCTGTGGGGAGAAATGAAGAAGTGGTTAGTGACAGCATCCGTCTTACCCGGGCGGGTTATTGTATACCTCGAGTGAGCCAGCAAGGAGAATCTCTGATGCGCATGTGTGACACATGTTGTCTTTATGTCATTTATGTGGAAAATAATCATGAAACCTTGACCCATTCCTTGTTTCTTGCAATAGATTTAAAAATCAGTGATTGCTATAGGTATTGGATAATAACATCAATGCTAATTTCCAGTCTGTCCCCTTAAAATTTATTTATTTGCTGCTCCCAGAAATTACCTTTCCTAAACAGTCACAAGGCAAATTGCCTCAGTAGCCACCATCCACCTACGCTGCCATTCAGGGAGACGTTTTGTCTGCCAATATAGGGTAGTTTTTCTTCTAGATTAGATAAACTTTATTAATCCCATGGGGAAATCCAAACACATACAGCAGCAGAAACATGAAAAACAAGAATACAGACTCACAGGACAGATAATACAGCTAATCAATCAGTCAATAAATAAATAATTAAATAAATAAAGTTAAGGAGTACTTTGGGTAGAAGTGTTGAATTAACAGAGAAGACTCTAAGTGCTGCTTCTTAGCACACCAAGGTGTAATGAGCAAGTGGCTAAAAGCCCTCCAACACAGCGCCTCCTGGAGGTGATGGAGAGGATTTTTCATGATGGGATCTAATTTTGCCATCATCCTGTATTTTCCACAACAGCTTTCATTGTGTCCAGGATTCACCCTGTGATGGAGCAGGCTATTCTGACATATTTGACAGCTTCTATCTAAACCTTCCACTCTTTAGTGCCACATTAATGGATCTTCTTGACATTGGTAAGCCCTTGGCCTGGTAGTCAGTCCTTCTCTTTTTTTTCCATTCATCCATCCATCCATTGCCTTAAGTTCAGGCAGCAATAGCCTTTCCTGGCAGCATAAAGAGGATGGGAAAAAATTATCAGACCAAGAAGGTATTCATTTATCTTTCAATTTTCCTAGCTTATTCCAGGTGAAAGTTTACTTTTGTATTAAAATAATTATTATTGAGAGCCTCTTTAGTAATTATTAAACTATGAATTCATTATTACTTCTTCTGTATAATTTAGCTTTCTACTTTTTTCATTTCTCAAGAAATGTTATTAGGTTTTTCACAGTCCCCAAGTGAGTGTGTACATGCAATTATTTCAATCACTTAAAAATGATAAATTGCAGACAATAACATAATTTCTCTGAAATGTAATTATGCCATCTTACGCTTTGCTACAAATTTATAATGAAATTTGCTCCAGTATGAAGTAATGAAGAATACTGGCATTGAAATGAACGTGATTGCACTTTTGTCACAGACTTTTTATCTAGGCAATTTATTTATGTTGAAATTTATTTCTTGGATCATGACACATTTATAAGGAGAGTTGACAAACCCTGTTGCATCTACTATTTAAGGCAATTGTATTCTTTTATGTATATGACCTAGCAACTTTAACTTTAACTGTGAAACACGCATATACGAAAAATGGACAAAAAAAAACTTCAAAATGGGAGTTCATTTTGCTTTTATTTAGCAAAAATATCTGCCAATGGGGTAAGCAAAATTTACTTTACAAGATTTCTTAAACTAAGCTAAAAATCGTAAAAGATTTGATAAGCCAATAATTCTTACAATGCGGAAAACAAGATTAATGTTATGATATAGATACTTTTCACTTGTTTAGATTTCATTTTTTGCAGTATATTGTATTGTATGAAAATATGGAAAAGCATAGATCAAAAAAGAGAGTGACTAGGGACCTCCTGTCAGCTATTATTCTTAAATTTACATAGACTCTGTTAAAAGACAAAACACCTATGCATTTAACAACTAATTAATTTTCACAGAGTATGATTACACATAATAAAATTGATACACTGATTTTAGACAAATGCTTTCAGAACAGAAAGACTTTTTCCCATGATGTGTGCTGCTTTCACCAGCTTATGATACTGCTATGCTGTCTATTGTTTAGTTTTTTCATGATTTTTGTTTGCACATCATTAGTTTTTGTGTTCTGTGTTTTTCCATAGATGCATGCAAAATTTAAGAGGTTTACATTTTAATATATATTATTTCAATAGCAGTAATATGAATTATTAGCATCATAAGAGTGACTGGTAATTGATGTTTCAAACTGGTCAGTAAAGAAATATCTTGAAGAAAAAATACAGTTGTAAATACCTAGAAACCAAAATATTCCTAAGGTGCTCATTAGGGGAGTCACTCTGGAGAGTAGTTTTATAACTACCATGATGTAAGTCAATGCATGAAACTGTAAAGTGCTATATAGGCAGGTACTGTAGGATGAGCATTAATTACCCAAGCATGAGGTGAGATACCGGGGTATATAAATAGGATTATAAAAAGGATTTATGTGTTTGTGAAATGTTCTTACAGATTCAATGTTCTGTGACTGATTATAATTTCAAATCTGACTTTTACAAGTGATAACTGATACTGTTAGTCTAAATTGAGTTTGTACAGTAGTATTTTCAGCAAGATTTCTACCATTGACATCAAACACAGTTTTGCATGTTAAAAATGCATAGTTAGTTTAGATTTTCTGGGGAAAATGCACCAATTAGAAAACCATACTAGGACTGTGACAGCTTAAAATTAAGCTTGATTTGTTAAGATAATGTGGTTTATGTCGCTTTCAGCATCTGGTCATAACCAGCAGGACCAATATTTTGGCTACTACATATTTAATTTAGAAACAGATGGGGGTAAAAATAGCAAGTTCTTTCTGTCCAGGTCACTATCATAAATATGTGTTATGGAGTTTTTTGCTGCGTTTTTAAGACTATTAATGGTGACATCATTACAGGGACAATTTGAATGAATTTCTTGCTGTGATCTCCACCATTTTTTGATACAGTACTTGCATAACAATGGAGTACTGTTTACTGGTTGCTTTGCCCATTGCCAGTCAAGGAACATGCAAGTCTTATGACATACTGTATTAACTTCATTTTGTCTTGTGTAAAAGGCAGATGCATGCAGCGATTATATCCTAGTGCTGGATCAATTCTTTGTTTCTTTTTAGTGTTAGTTAATGTACAGTAAAGGAACCCAAATCAGGCTTGGAATTTTTGCCTTATACACTGCAAAAAAATAATTCTAAGCCAAGTGCAAAATATGTCAATCATGAAATCAAGTCTTGTTTTCCTTATTATAAGAATTATTGACTCATCCACACATTTGTATTTACAATTATTTAGCTTACTTTAAGAAATCTTTTCAAGTACATTTTGCTTACCCCTTTGGCAGACTTTTTTTTGCTAATTACAAGCAAAACAACTCCCATTTTTTTGTCTAGTAATGCATGTGCATTTTTGCAGTGTAGTGTCCATTGTTTTTGATTGCTTGCTGGTCTTAATTATTTTTTAAGCCTTTCTGGTATTTAAACTGTCATCATTTTTTGTTGTGTTATGGCATGTCCACATTTTGTTTAGTTCACACCCTGTTTATTTTCTATATATACATGTCTTAACTTAAAGTGACAAGTGCAGATACAGGAAAGGTATTCAGCAACCAGAATCACCTCTTTGAAAAAGGTGTCTAACAATAGTGACTGCACAGACGGAAAGTTAGCAATCCCACTAACAGAAAATCCAGTGGTGCAACAACAATAATTTTTTTCTTATGTACCCCAAAATCACTCAATGAATACCTCAATAGACTGTTTTTGACAAGCCCTGACTCTCATAAAGATAAGAACAAACCCCTAAAAAGAACTTTGGAAGGGCAATTCAGAGAGAGACACCTTTCCAGGGAGGTTCAGTGAGCAATGGGTGTGAAAATATAGGGGTAAATGCAACACACAAAACAGAACAAAAGTAATCTTCTTCAGAGAGGTAGATGGCCAACCACAAAAATACAATACAATAGTAGAAACTACGTTACTCATACATAGCTGTCCTCACCAAGTGCTAGCGCAGAGCGCCGTGACAACTCTGACGGCTAAATACAAGAATAGATTATACTACTCACTAAATGCAGAACTATCACATAAAAGGAAACATATTTGTTAAAATACATCAAACACAAAGTAGAAATGAATTAACATAAATGAAAAACGGCAATAGCTGTCGACCCACCACCAGATTGTAGAAAAGGGGTCAGACAAGCCAGTCAGAGTCCTGGAGACCTCGGCTAACGAGCTGAGTCAGTGGTGGGTGGGCTGGCCAGTGTGATAAAAGGACCCTTCTACCCAGTAATTCCAGTGCTTCTTTATCTTATTATAGGCAGGCAAGCAACTTGGCAGCAGAGCAGTGGCACCAAGTGCCACATAAGGATACCAAAAAAAGGAAACGCAACAGTGGAGGGTTAGTAACTTTTTATAAATATCATATTACTTCTATTTTAGTACTAATGATTAACAACAGAAATGCAGTAAAATGCCTTACTGATGCCTGCATATCTGTCAATGACACTGTTATGGACAGTTTAGCTAACAGTAATTTTGCTTAGTAGCATTGATATTCTTGTTCAGCAGTCAGAATCAAGATGAACGTAATGTCAGTTTTACAGTCAGTCAGTCATCGTCCAACCCACTATATCCCAACACAGGGTCACAGGGGTCTGCTGGAGCCAATCCCAGCCAGCACAGGGCGCAAGGCAGGAACAAACCCCGGGCAGGTCCCACCGCAGATCAGTTTTACAATAAAGAAATAAAAAAATAGTACATCTCTCACACCCAGTTTAGAAAGCTACTGTATGTAATTAACAACCTCAATAAAGAATATTGATTCCCCCTTTATTTCATTACTAGACACAGCATCGGGGTTGCCCAGGTAAGTAATTTTAAGGCATAACTATACAGCTCTTATAGACAGTGTATCTTAAAGTGTACAACAAATTCAATCAATTTAATTATTTTGAGGCTCAAAAATCCGGTAAAAAGCAGTGTCCTTAATGTTTGCTCAGATCCGGCGCTTAAAAGTTTCTCTCGAACTCTCGCTGAGTTTGTGCCAAACACTATTTTATTCCTGACCATCTCATCTTCATTTGCATAAGCACAGTCCTTCACCAGCAATTTTAACTCCGTTACAAAGTGATCAAAAGTCACGTGTATCCCCTACGTCTTCTCATTAAACTTATATCTTGCGAATATATTCGTCTTAGGCATGACATACGCCTCAAAGCGGTCATAATAAGTTTTCAGTACCTTGGCTTCCTCTTGGGTGAGAGTCCATGTGTTGAAAATGTCTCTTCCTTTTTCCCCAGTCCACAGGAGCAGATAGCTGCATTTCACACTCGCATCTTTGCCTTTTAGCAGGCCAGAAAACATCAGCTCCACATGTTGTCGGAACTTTTTCCATGCTCCTGGCAGGTTAAAAGAATCCCAGTCAATTCATGGCGAGGGAACAACAGCAAAATCCATGACTGTCCTCTATTCTGAAACCATGTCTTGTTTTCACAAATTGTGCAAAATGAAATGATGGCAAGACTTTCTTTTTAATTATGTGTAATGGGCTAGAATTCAGTATTTAAAGAAAATTACATTTCTATGTTGCTTAGTGGAATGGGCTATAAACAAGTGTTTCAAAGAAAAGGCTACAGGTTATTGCAGTTGGATATCTACAGGACATAAATATTTACCTGTCTTGCTAAAGAGTCACCTGCTTTGAATAGTCAGACTAATTTGATTTAGTATTTCATCTACACACAATGTGGGGATACAGAACTGTCTGCTTCCTTAGAAAATTAACGAGTTCTGGGGACATTGGTTTCTAATCAAGTACTCAAAGTAAATGTGTTTACACTATTTGTTATGCAGAGGAAATTGGCTTGCACCATTGTTTTCACTGATTGCCATGTTGATCTATGCTGAAATTGAAGCATATATATTTCTGGAAAAAAGGAGAATAAAGGGAGAGAGAAGTATGGTCTGAGACTCGGGACTGCTGCCTGTTTCTTTATGCTTTTCACCATATCACTGTGGCTACACCCTGTAGCAACAGTGGCTTGTACCTGGCCCAGGTTCCCCTAGACCGTGAGGTCAGTAACATATACAGGGGAACTTTATTCATCACAGCTCTTACATCCACAGCATCCATGCTCTATATTATTCAAAACAACATTACTCTAAAACAAAAACAATCGAGGTCCCTTTTTCTGGGACATAGGTGCATAAACAATGCCTGATAATAATAATACATTTCAATGACATATTTTAAAACAAAATTGCACATATATGTATTCATACTTTGTTGACACATAAATATTACAAGGTGATCGTTAATTTGTGTTACATTAATAATAAACAAGGGAAAAAATTCAAATCACTCCCAAATGAGTTCCAACAATAAAAACTAAGAAAAATAATGTTTATAATTACAAAAAATATCTCCATTAACACGACCAAAAAACATATGACATAGACATAAATCTACACTGGGCATGCACACATCAGCTGAAAAATCCTTGAAGGGGTGGTAACACCACCGGCCATGGGATTATTGCAGATCTATGGTGACCAGTAAATTTGCCTTTTATGTGTGTATCCTGCATTCCAGCTTTACATAAAAGCTGAATACAGGTAAGCAACACAACAAGCACCATGGAAAGCAATCTTTCTGTATCCGCTATGCTGGTATATGGTTTTCTTCTGTATTGGGTGACCAATCAGGGAATTAACTGTTGTAATGAGCAGGATCCAATCAGGGAAGGGCTATGTAATAAGCACAAGCGAATCAGAGCACAAATAGAAACTGCACTTTCGAAAACTGCCCATTCACACCACAACGCTGAAGCTACATTTTCAAAAGTATATGGCTCTGGAAAGTTATTTTAAAAGTCTCCATTTTCAAGGGCTGAAAATGCTAGGGTAGTGTGGATGAAAGGTGAAAATGTAGACTAATGTCTGCATTTTTAAATTAAAATGTAGTAGGCCTTAAGAACTGCTGTCATTATCCAGTTACCTAAAGTAAATTTTATTCAAAGTGAACAAATCTTATACTCATTAAATGATATGGCTGATTTCCCAGTGACCAACTGTGGTATGGCCCATTGATGCTGCTGCAGTCTGCTCCTCTACTTGTGGCCATGCTTCCTGACTTAAACCATTAAACAGCAAATGAAACTCATTTCTTCTAATGCATCTTTCCAACAGTGATCTGTCACCTCGATTTCTCAGTTTTTTACCTTTAAAGATTCCTGTGGATTAGATGTCTAAACTGTTCTGTTGATCCTCCTGTAGCAGCAGTAATAACAGTGCAGTCTTTTGTAATAAAAACATTGAAAATCATACTAGCATACCCAACAAAAATGCAGCATATCACCATTCTCCAGCATAATGATAAAAATGTATTAAATACAGAATTTCATTTTTTTAATAGAAAAACAAATGAAAGTTGCTGCAAATTTTGATTATATCTTTTTAGCAGTGAAGTAATTGCCTGACAGACATATTATTAATCTCTGACTGTCTGAGCCTTCTAATTCCTCATTTTAATATTGAAGGTTTTAAAAGATTTTATTACAGATGTTGATAAGACACAGTAATGAGTGCACTCCAAGACACTGCATTGATATGCCACCTGTTAATTCTGATATTTTCCAATATTATTAATGGCTTTCATTCAGGAGGTCATGATGAGAATTTATAATTTTGGTATTCAGATTGTGTTTAATCCCCACTATAGGCAGACTTAGTACCTGATCTTCGAAGGAGGTCTGGGTTGTGAATGGTCTGCTGCCTTGGAACCAGCTTTTCTCCCATGATGTCCTACCACCGCCTTCTGATGAGAAGAAGAAAAAACACATGAGTTTTGCATCTTTAGAATAGGCAGCAACATGAATATATCTATCTAACAAATTTGTTTTAATGGATTAATTTACAATATATTCAATTTTACTAAGGTGTTATTAAACATTCAAAACTTGGTAAAGACATAAAATAAGAAATAAATAGGGACACCCACTGTCATGCCATAGCAAATTTCAAATTAAAATAATTTTCAGATTATCAGATTTCTGAGTATTGTGGGGTGTTAGAAACACTTCATTATGCATTTTACATCTCTGGCAGCATTTACTAAGTTAAGTCGATTAGTGAGATGTAGTGAATCCTGACTGGTAGGTAAAAATAAAGAAAGAAGAATGGGACGTTAGAATGAGAGAATGTGTTGTGATTGTATATGTTTTTGGTACTTGCAAGTGTGTTTCTGTAATGCAAGTCTTATTTCTGTATTTTCTGGATGCGTCTGGCTACTTTGTTCCTTTTAGAAGGCGTGAGGGATGGTCAGCACCCTTACCCGAATGGGGCACCCTCAGGATGGAAGGACAGGGGGAGACAGCTTAACAGGCCTTTTCTCCCCCAGGATGCTAGATGGCAGCAAGCCCATGCTTGGATTCCCACATGGTTGTCCACAAGGAATGCCAGATATTGTAATCCCCATAGACAGCTTTGTTGGGCCCCGTGGGAGCTGCTAGGGGGAGCTGCAGGAGTTCCCATTCCATAGAGTTCCAACCTCACCCAGAAGTGCTTCAGAGTATTACATCACCCGAAGCACTCCTGGGGATTAGATAAAAGGTGCTGTCTTCCTCATATTAAAGAGTCAGTGCTCAGACGAATATGAGCAACGATTGGGAGGAGAAGTGGAGAAAGCAGTGACACAGAGAAAGAAAGACAAAGAGTTGCTGTATTGTGTTGTGCTAATTACAAAATACTTATGACTGTGGCAAGAAACAGTTGTTGTGGAAGAGTTTCCCACAGTAAAGACTTTCTGGGCTTTTATACTTGTGTCTGTGTCTGTTTGCGTTGAGTGTCCACAAAAGCCATATACTGTAATAGGAAGATATTTAAAAGTTACACAAATGCGTGACAATAATATTTTTATATTAATGTTTATTTTTCCCCTGATTACTAGCTCATATTTCTACACAAGCCATTTATGTAATGTACATGCTAAAATTATTAGCAGTGTTTCTTACTCTTAACGGGCATGGTGGAGCCAAATGTGTAGGCTGGTGGAACATGCCAGCTGAGAACCCAAGTTGAAGGTGTTTAAGTTGTTGGGCCAGGACCTTTAAGGTTGAAGGATAAAGGAGGTCTGCTCTCTAATGTCTCTCGTAGCCCTGCAAAATGAATGGAGAATCAATAGAAATGGTTCTAAAATAACATAAATTTAATTCATTAATGTATGTCCAGAAAAAAATAACAATTATAAATTGTTAGGGATTAACATTTACAATTCAAACTTAGGAGGAAAACAACTTAAAGCTGATGTCACATTATGCAGCTTCTATTAGGATATATCAGACTTCCTGACTGCTGTTGCTTATCTTGTCAATGGACCATATCAGTTTACAAGACTGAAAATCACTTTTCAGCACAATATTGCTTGCCTCTTTTTCTGACAGCCAAAAGAATACTGCCTGACTGAACTGATGCTGTATGAAAGGTTAACAGGTTCAGTGAGCTCCATCACACTCTCATCCTATTTTTTATTCTTCTTTCCATTCTGCTGTGGTACATAAAAATAGAGATATCAGACAAAAGAGCTTCTCTTTTGTTTGAAAGATCCACATCCACAACTCTCGCTGCTTGCAGTTCTGGTCACCTAGCTGTAAAAAAGGCATAGCAGCACTTGAAGCTGTGTAGAGGAGGGCAGACAAGTGTAACTGAGGTCTAAAGGGCATGGCCTACTCTGGCAGGCTGAGAGAAATTAACCTGTTTAGTATCAAGCAGACAAGACTGCATGAGAATCTAATCTAAAACTTCAAAAAGCATTGAAAAAGTGGGTGCAAAGGAATTTAAAACTAAATAGTGAATTGCATCCTCAAGGAAACCAGTGGAAATTAAGGGGAAGTGAATTTAAGACTGAAGCCAGAAAGCACTGCCAAGTCATTTAGTTTAAAAAGAAGAACTGACAACCTTTCAAAAGCATTTGGAGCAGATTTCGGATCATTCCAAATGATATTACAGCAAAGCAAAACTGAATTCTCATTAGTCCTGATGAATTATTTTAAAAGTGTGTTTGCCTTAGTATTCAAGCAAGGCATACAACTAGGCTGGGCTGGAGAGTTTCCAGAGTACAAGTTAATGTTTGTAAAATGTGTTGCACAACAGAAAAAAAGAATAGAAAATTGTAAGCAGCTCTGATTTGGAGTTGCAATTACTGTAATTTTTCTTCTGTTTTAGAACTTAAGTTTACAAGGTGCAGAACATAAGATATATCCATCCATCATTATAAATCTGCTTCATTCAGGTAAAAGTCATGGGGTTGTTTTGCTTTTCTTTTTTCTTTGTATTTCTATTTTTCTTTTGTTTCCTCCTTATTGATTTTGAAGTAAACAATTGCAGTTGTTTTGTATTATTATTTATTTGCTTGAATAATATGCCATTGTAATGTTTTGCTTTCCCCAACAAAAAAAATCCACATTTACATATAAAAAGAGTCCTGGGTTCAGCAGGATATTGAAGCAGCATTGGTTGCAAAATTGGAAAAAATCCTGTGACTCAAAGGGCAACTTTGTAGGTTAAATTAGAATTGCCAACTAATCTAATTCACATGTTTTGGGGCCATGGGAGCAGAACTAGAATACCTGGAAAGAAACTCATGCAGACACAGGTTCAGGTGTGGCCCAGCTTTGAATCCAGTTTCCTGAAGCTGTGAGTCAGCATGTATGCTACAAACATCCATCCATCCATTTTCCAACCCGCTAAATCTGAACACAGGGTCACGGGGGTCTGCTGGAGCCAATCCCAGCCAACACAGGGCACAGGACACACACAAACAGCACACACTAGGGCCAATTTAGAATCGCCAATCCACCTAACCTGCATGTCTTTGGACTGTGGGAGGAAACCGGAGCGCCCGGAGGAAACCCACGCAGACACGGGGAGTACATGCAGACTCCACGCAGGGAGGACCTGGGAAGTGAACCCGGGTCTCCTAACTGCGAGGCAGCAGCACTACCACTGTGCCACCGTGCCACCCTGCTACAAACATAAAATAATAATAATAAACTCAATATAAGTTTGTTTTTCTTAGATTTTGATTTTAACCCTTTTTCCAAACATAATCTTGAATCTATTTTGGGCAGTGATTTCTTTTTTTTGTAAGCATTGTGCTCTTTCCTGTGAAATGACCTTCATTTAAATAACATTTATTTGGCTTGATAAATACTTTGACTGCTAGGTTTAATTTAGATAATGTACAATACCTAGTGTGATAAGTTTATGTTAGGCAGCTTAACCAGGCTCTTTTTTTTGTAATATGAATGCTCTGTTGTACTTTCCATATAGAAGTTGGAAGCGTACACTGATACAGCGCATTGCAGCATCCACCACTCTACAAACCACCTCTGGATCCCAAATTAGGACCCAAACACAGCCGTGCATCGTCTGACACCTCAGCACCACACTAGTTTGAACAGAATGGAACAGTGTGAGGTTTTTTTTTTTTTTTTTTTTTTTTTTTTTACAGCAGATGGAGTGCCACCAACCCCCAAGTTCTCCCTGCAAGTTGGACCTGCTTGCAGGGTTGGCTGCAGGTTTACATCATACCCAGGACAGAACAATTGCAGATTAAGGGCCTTCCTCAAGGGCCCAATAGAGTGCAATCACTTCTGGCATTTATGGGACTCAAACAGAAACCTTCTGATTGCTGGTGCAGATCCCTAGCCTCTGAACCACCTCTCCATATTCCACATAAAACAATAAAATGACCACAAGGGATTTTTAAATCTTTACAGATTCATTTATTAGGGGCACATTGTAAATATTCATACTAATTTTTTGCTAGATTTTCCCAATTTCCAAAACAATTAACAATCCCCAGTTTTCTTCATGTGTACCACAAGTATTGCATTTTTCTGTGCTGTTCGCCTCTTATTTTGTTTGGTTACATCGTCACCTGCCAAGACATATGCACTGTGCGTTTCTCTCTGGTGTTGGAGTTCTTTTAAATACACCAGCTCATTCATACGTAAGCTGCCTTCTATTGAAACAATAACAGTCAACATTGTGACATAATAATGCTGATGTATTTATTAATCATTTCTCGCTATTATAACGAGACTTTTTTCCTGGTGATAAGACATGATCTTTGGAAAAGAAATCTTTTGAAGAGAGACAGAGAGACACTTTCACGTCCTGTCCCGAGTCACGTCATACTTACAACCTTTGGAAGCAAGTCCCATGATACACCTGCAGAGCAGGTTAGAGATAATAGAAGTAGGAAAATTCAAAAGTTTCAAAAAATGAGAGTAAAGATCGCATTAGCGCAAAAAAACGGAAAAAATTACTCAGTGAAATAACGGAACAGCAAAAAGAGATCACAGAGTGTTTGAGGATGTCTGGGGGGCAAGAGAGACAAGGCAGTGAGACAAAAGGACAGGTACAGATCATGCGGCACAGAAGCAGCAGCAAGCCAGCAGCTGATCAAACAAAGAGGAGGTTAAAAAAATTGTATTTGTTATATCACCATTTAAGAGGGGTTTTCGGAGGAGCGGCCACATCTCCTTGGGGTGTGTTCAGCCCCCCTCTTCACAATGGTGCATAGTGCTGGCGGGAGGGGGAAGGGGTTGATGAGCAAAGCAAGCAGGGGACATAGCCCCCTAGTATCTATACTAATAAACGGCAAAGCCCTCACTCACTGACTCACTGACTGACTGACTGACTGACTCA
Source organism: Polypterus bichir lapradei (assembly GCA_026402145.1). Lineage (NCBI taxonomy): Eukaryota > Metazoa > Chordata > Cladistia > Polypteriformes > Polypteridae > Polypterus > Polypterus bichir. Next base: position 16,851,805 of record JANRMT010062804.1, on the reverse strand, counting down.
TCACTAATTCTCCAACTTCCCGTGTAGGTAGAAGGCTGAAATTTGGCAGGCTTATTCCTTACAGCTTCCTTACAAAAGTTGGGCAGGTTTCATTTCGAAATTCTACGCGTAATGGTCATAACTGGAAGCTGTTTTTCTCCATTTACTGTAATGGAGATGAGCTTGAAACCCGTGAGGGCGGAGTTTCGTGTGACATCATCACGCCTCCCACGTAATCACGCAGTAGGTAGAAACAAAGCACACGGTGGAAAAAGTGAATGTCCCGCTAAAGGAAGACAGTGTTAAAAAAAAAACCCGTGCATGCAGTGTGTCAGGTCTCAGATAAAGAAGAAGACGAGCTGTTTATTGATGCAGTAAGAAACGAATCTTTTTCATAGCTTCTTTAACACACTACGTCTCTGCTGCGATACGCGGGTATATATATATGTATATATATACCCCGATCTACATACTCGAATAATGAATACTTTATTCGCAATCAATGATTGTTTTGGTAAAGCCATACTCAGTGTATTCATTAGATGAACGGTAAAAAAGTAAGAGCGAGGGGAGGATGACTTATTGAGGCATGTAGGCTGTAGTGCGCGTCAACTCTATCTGAATTGCACGATCACATTTGAAAAAATATATCTTTTCAAGTTCTATTTAGTCCATATATGTCAAACTCAAGGGCCGCGGGCCACATCCGGCCCGGCGTGTAATTATATCCGGCCCGCGAGATCATTTTATATACTGTATTATTGTTATTAATGGCCCGGGTATATGAAGCGCTGGTAACACAATAAACTACAGATCCCATAATGCAGCGCTTCAGCTGCCTTGCCGAACACTTACCGCGTTAATCAAGTCTAGCTTATGATTTTGCAAGTTATTGCGAAGCTAGCCCACACGATGCTGAAGAGAAAAGTTGATTCTGAAAATAGAGCCTTTAAAAACCGATGGGAGGCTGAGTATATGTTTACTGACATTGCCGGTAAACCAGTGTGTCTCATTTGTGGAGCTAATGTGGCTGTAATTACAGAATTTAATCTAAGACGGCACTATGAGACAAAACATCAGGGTAACCTGAAAGACCTGAATGCAATGCAGAAGATACAGAAAGCAGAAGAATTAAATAAGAATCTGACACTTCAGCGGACGTTTTTACCCGTGCACAATCACAAAGTGATTTCAAGTGAAGCTGCTTTTATGGGAGACACAAATGCACCAGTGCAACTTGCCCCACTTTCCCTGTTGCCAAGTAATGTTGAACCAAGTCGTCACTACGGTGTTCCCAAATACGCACTTTGCTGATAAACTGAGCGCACTGAGTTTGCACGGCGCTTTGGTGACTTTGAAGAACAAAAAAAGTCCGTCTACATGCGGCTCGAACCTTGTGCATGTTTGGTAGCACATATCTGTGTGAGAAGCTCTTCTCAGTGATAAAGACTAACAAAACAGCACACAGGAGTCGCCTCACTGATGAGCACCTGCAGTCCATCCTGAGAATCTCCACAACACAGAACCTCACACCAAACATAAACGAACTTGTTGCCAAAAAAAGATGCCAGGCGTCCAGCTCTAAAATGACATATGAGCAAAGACAACTGAATGATTTGATTTGTTATTGCTGAAAGGAACACATTTTATTTATATTTCCAGGTTTTGTTATGCAGCATGTTCATATTTGAATTTGTATAATTTTGACAGGATATATTTTTATGGAGAGCAAAATCTTTTGGGATATTTAAAATTTAAGTTTATTTTTTATATAAAATTACATAAGAGTAAAGAAATTTGAATGTTTGTTCTTTTAAAGTTTACTTTATTTCTAACTTGTATAATTTAGACAGCATATATTTTTATGGAGAGCAAAATATTATAAGTTGTTTAAGGTTTGAGTTGATTTATTCAGGAATAATATTCCTGTCTGTTTTTACCATTCCTACCAAAGATATTTCTGTCGACTAAATAAAAATTCCTTCTATTTAAAATTTAAATAGAACTTGAACAAATACGATAGTTCATAATATCCACGCAGACTTGCACGTAAGAGCGGGAGTTATCCGTTTTAACAAGCAGCGTATTGCACTGATACGAAATAGCTGTGTGTGTATATATGTAGATATGTATGTATATGTATATATATGTTTATATATGTGTGTGTGTATGTATATATATATGTATTTGTCTGTATATATGTGTGTGTATGTATGTATGTGTGTATGTATATGTATGTGTATATGTGTGTGTGTATATATATGTGTATATGTATAGATATGTATATATATATGTTTATGTGTGTGTGTGTAAATATATATATATATTTATATATATATATATATATATATATATGACAGTAACACTCATCACTCACAACAGTGACAAAACAATTACATTGACAATCATGTTACGTTATTTTCAAAATGTTTCCTTTTCTTTTTCATTGCTTCTTTAACACACTACTTCTCCCCTGCGAAGCGCGGGTATTTTGCTATCTCAGATAAAGAGGAAGACGAACTGTTTATTGATGCAGTAAGAAGCGAATTGATGAATGAAACCTCTTATCTTTACAACGATTGACAAACAGGGAATGTAACTTGAACACAACACATCCTACAAATATGAAGCTGATTGAAAGAAATAATGATAATCAAGTCCTTGATGACAGCAACACTCACAAAACAATTACTGTATATTGACAATCATGTTACGTTATTATTAAAATGTTTCCTTTTGTTTTTACTTCTCCGCTGCCAAGCGCGGGTATTTTGCTATATATATATATATACCCCGATCTACATACTGTGCTCTCAAATAGACAAGCCACACGCCGTGGCGCAATGGTAGAAGCTTCGACATCCGAGGTTCGATTCCCGAGAGGGGATGCACTGAGTATATACGTGCGCTCACTACTTCTCCGCTGCGAGGTGCGAGTATTTTCATATTCATATATATATATATATATATATATGAATGACCTCCAAAGAACGCAGAGACTTTTGATCATGTGAACGTGTCTGCAAAAACTGGCGTCTCCTGCCCAGCAAAAGTCGAGCAGCCGGCGCGCGCGCATAGCTGTGCCGGCCTTTGAGACGCTGACTGCACTTCTGCCTTAAGTCAAAGTGAGCACTTTTAATTTTTTTCATCCTCCCCCTGAGCTATAGCCCAGACAAGTGCAAACACGGGACCCCTTTTCTACACCACGGCAAAATAATATTAAGGCGATTCACACTTTATTTTGCACGTATACGATTATGAGGTCGTCAGCTCGGATTATGAAGACACGCACAGGAGTGGAGGACTGACAGTGCCATCACAGCCGATTAATAGCTGGGACGTCTCACCAGTCTACACAAGACCCACCGCGACTGTCCCCAAAAGGCGCTCATATCGTCAGCGAAAATATCTCTCTACACTATATAAAAGAAAAAGGCAACTTTCCTTTCTTTACACCTTTTTTCCTTTTATCCCAAACCAAAGCCTTTTTCTCTTAACACTGCAGAGGACACAAAACTAATTTTCTTTAATTGCTGGTAATGCCGGTAAGGCACATTACCAGAGGCAGAAATTTGGACGTTCACATAGAAAATGTAATTTCTATACCACAGCCGTCGTGTAGTGCCATTCAAAAGGGATCGACTACCGAGAGATGATCCATATACATTTTAGCTGCTGTTAGTACTACTTACCTGTTCTGTTTCACCGTCTTTAAAATGTAGTTTACTCGCAACCACTCCAGTAGTGCTCAATGTACCTGTACTTCTTAAAACATTAATGTTTTACTGTTTAATAACTTATACACTACATTTTATTATTTTTCCCTTGCACTCCGTGACCAAAGCTATACACACACACACATATAGACACATACATATATATATACACATATATATACCTGTGTGTATGTTTGTATGTATGTGTGTATATATATATACATATACATATACATATATATATATATATACATATACATACATATATATATATATACACACACACATACATACATACATACATACATACACACACACACATATATATAATATATATATATATATATATATGACAGCAACACTCATAACAGTGACAAAACAATTACATTGACAATCATGTTACATTATTTTTAAAATGTTTCCTTTTCTTTTTCTTTCCTTCTTTAACACACTACTTCTCCGCTGCGAAGCGCGGGTATTTTGCTAGTTTATTATAAATTGCAGATTCCAGTGAGGCCACTTGCCTTACTCACTGTCTGATTTTTTCACTCACTAGTATATTAAATTCTTATGTTCAGTGAGTAACATTCAATTCACCTCACTTAAATGATTAATCCATACTGACATTTACTGACCCATCTTAATCCACTGTTAAGATTGCAGGGAGCTGGGCTAAAGGCAGCGTGGCAGCATCAGGCTCAAGGAAAGTATCAGCCCTGTACATTCAGACATACCTGGCCAATTAAGCCTCATTTGTTCATTTTTACAATGTGCAGAAAACTCACATGGACTCCATTAGAGTGTTTTATTTTGATCCAGGCAGTGATTTGAGATTAGTCTTTCGAAGCTAAAATTATGTCAATAAAAATGCATTGGTTTTTCATTGATTATAAATGCTGATCAAGTTATGAATGTCTTTCTTGTTTGAATAAAACAGAACTTGCATGTCTGAATAAAACAGAAACAGAGGCCTGCATGGATAAACAGTTGAGCCATCCTGTCCTGTTAGAAATTGAGTAATATGGCAAAACACTATGTAAGAAATTAGGAAACCTCTGGACATGACTGGAGACTGTGGAACTGAAGTGAGTGCACAAAGTGTGGAAAGAAGTAACCAATATAAAAAAAATAGACAAATTCATTTTTTTCCATTCCTACACTCTTCTAGGCTGGTACTTTATTGGGTTGTATGGCTCCTTGTAGAACCATTGCTTTACAAAGAAATATTTTATTCAGTAAAGCATTCTATGTATATAAAACTGGTTCTTTGAGCTTAGAAGAAGCTCCAAATATGAGGTCAAAGCAGAAGTCTTTAATGCATAGTTGACTTATCCCTTTGTTACATTAGCAGCAACAGTCATTTTAAAATCAGAAATGCATTGGTATTCTACAAATCTGTTACTATCTATTTGTGGTAATTTATGGAACCTGTTACAGGTCTAAGTACATGATATTTCTTTTTCAAAGCTTTATCTGAATGGTTCATTTGGGGAAACAGTTTATAACCTTTATTTTTAAGTATGTTGACACGCATGTACATCAGAGAACTCCCTTGTAGGCTCTGTCAAGGTATGTAATAACCTGCTGGGGCAAGAGAGGATCTGCCGCTACCGCCACCTTCTCTTTCATCCTCTACAGTGCCAAGAAACACCCAGTCAAGGCAATTAGCTCTGCCCCTTCCAGTCTCACAGACCTAAAGCCTGAGCATACCAGAAGGAGACATATTTTTTCGGCCCAAGCAAGCCATAGAACAGAACTCTGCTAAAGCCAGACCCTTAAATTACATTTTGAAACCCTGCTTAATGGACAAGAGCTATCACACTCTAAATAAGTTAATTTCTTTCTTATTTTTTCCTCATCTTGAGACAAATAAAAGTGATGACCAGGCTAGTGTTACAAAATTTCTTGGCTGTCCTAATTGACATTACTGCACCCAGCTACAGTGTATAGTCAAATATATGATATACTGTAGAAGATAATATCTAATTTGTTTATTAAACAAACCAGTAGTGACAATTTAATATGTTATTGAGGTTTTTGAATTACTGTCCAGAAAATTGCAGATTTGCAATGACATAACACAATCACTACAACAGATTAATGTTTGATGTGCTGAAGATTATACATAATATTCATACTAGTGCAGTTAAGTTAACAACTAAAACGTTTAGAGCAAAACAAAAGAATTATAGCTGGCAATGATGAAGACTGAAAATAAATCTTTGATCTAAATTTAGATTTTCTTTGATATCATGCTATGTCTGATATGGCAATTCCAAAAAATGTTTGAATTAGCAAATGGAGAGTCATCTTCTAACTTCCAGGAATGGTATATCACAGAAACAGAATACAAAATATACAAAAATAGAAGAAATCAGGAAGAGGCCAAATGTATTGTCAAGGCACTATATATATACATATACTTTATATACAGGTATATTGTCATACAGGAGCACAAAGGCGACAGTTAAAGGGCCCTAGTGACTGCAGTTCTACTGCTGCTTCAGGGGTTGGTGCTGTGTCCTAATGTCTCTCTCTCTCTCTCTCTCTCTCTTTCTCTTTTCCTCCCTCTGCAGACTGGTTGGATTGACGGCTAGGACACTTTTGATGTCACGTCCAGTGTCTGGCCAAATGGACATGCCTCTTCCTGTCAGATGTTCCCAAAACTGCAGCCTCCACCTCTTGGAACAATTCTGTTTTTCAGAGGGAATTCATATTGACACAGGGACAACATGCAAACTCCACATAGGGAGTACACAGGACTTGAACTCTAGCTTCCTTGTTGTGTGTGTTGTGTTGCCACAGAACAGCAATTTGATTTTGGGAGGCATTTCCCACTGAAATAAAGCCTTGTGTGATGTGCTGAAATTGTGCACACAATCATTTGTGTCAGATTTTGGGAGCTGGTGTGCCTGGTAACCACTATATATATATTTACAAATATAGAGTACGCTCTATCACACTGGGACACTAGGAAGCACCATCACTAACTTTCTTGTCTCTTTTGTCACTTGGTACTCAGAGAAAACGCCCATTGAGGGCACCTGACACCACCCCTTCAGGTCCAGGGGCTATAAAACTAATGTGCTCCTAGAAGGTAACGGCAGATGAGTCACCAGTGGTACATAGCTCCTAGCCTGAAGCCTGACCACTCTTCAGAACCTTGAGAACCTCAGACAGTTTTTAAACTGTGCGTTGTTACTTGGTCGTGCTATTGAGCGCCTGTTATTTTCAGCTATATATACAGTATATATGTGGGTGTTTGTGTGTGTGTGTGTGTGCCTTTGTTATTGCACTGAATGTTTGGATGCAGATATTGTTAATGAGTGAAACAAAGCTATGTGTTTTCTTGGTATTGGATAGCTTTGCTCATTTGTTCATTTACTCAAGTGAAAAGGTGTTATTGTTTCACTCAGATGTCCCTAATCTATTAATAGATTTTGGTTGAAGACCTGAAAACATTCAGTGTCAAACATTTCCAATAATACAGAAAATCAGGAAGGAGTCGAGGACTTTATATGGCTTAAACTCACTAAATTCATTTTAGGATCAAATGGAGTAATATACAGTAAAGGGGTAATATATAAAATGAGAATACTGAAAATGGCAAGGAATACCTGACAAAATTGAAATGCAAAGTATCCTAACTAGTAGCCAGACATATGAATGAAAAATATCACCTGTCTCATTTAAATGTTCATGTTATATGTATTTTAGTGTAAAATATGGCACCTACTGTAGAGACGTGTTCAATAATTTACAGTGATTGAATTTCTTGTGAAGGAAGAAATTCCCTATACTGACATTAACGCATGACCTCAAAATGCACATAGAGATGCTTATTTGGTCAAAAGCAGTGTTAGATAATGGGTAAAGTACTTCAAAGATGCAACCTCAAAAACATTGGCATATTCCCATAGTGGTTGGCCACAAACTGCCAATATTTAATGCAGCAAAGAAAATTAATGCAGAGGCCATCAGAGAGAACTGAAATGTGACAATCTGAGAAGTGGTAGGGATGGCTGAATTAGAACGCTGCCACCAGGGAGTGTTTAAAATTCAGTCAATGTTTCTACAAAAGCTTCAACTGTAATGGAAATTGTGTTATACTGTACACAGTTAAGTGGATTGGACAAACATGTAGAGATTTCCTATTTATGTCTGCATTAAGTCATAAAATGAATATGCTTTATATTGTTAGCATGAGTCAACTTATGAATGTTAGTGCATATGAATTTTTAAGTAAGACTCTTTATTACTATGTATGAAAGTAGTTATAATGAAAAATAATACATAAGAGGCACTACCATCAAGTGGAATTAAAAACTGACTGATATTAGCCACCATATGAGTCATTTTTTCATTGCATTGCAAGTGTTCTCATTTTGTTACTTACAGTGTATTTTGCCCTATTGTACATGAAAGTCCTTCACACACAACAATAGAAATAAAAGAAAAACATTTCACATAAATATCTGCTTTCTCGTTTTTGTAAAGTATTTGAAAAGTGTTCTCTGTTGTACTAAATTACATATATAGTGGATTCAGACAGTATTCAGACCTCATTACTTTCTGTACACTTCATTGTGGTGTAGATTTAATTTTAAATGAATAAATGTTGCAATTTTTGCCCATCAATATACACTCAACAACCTATATGTCAAAGTAAAAAAAATGTTTTGAGGTTTTCAAATGTATTTAAAATCAAAAGCTGAAATATCTTATTTATATAAGTAATTAATGGACTGTCTGGGTAATGGACTATCTGTCAGGCAGACTGCAAATTGTGAGACTCAAGGATTGTGTTTCTGAAATGGATGTGAGCAAAACTGGAGCAGCACAAGGAACAGTCCTGTCTCTTTTTCTCTTCACTCTGTACACCAATGACTATAAATATAACACCAGGTCATGTCACTTGCAGAAATTCTCAGATGATTCTACACTTATGGGATATATTGATTAGGGGGATGATACAAGAGTATAGGAGTCACATGAAGAACTTTGTTTCTAGGTGCAGGAAGAATTGCTCGTATCTCAATATAAGCCAAACCAAGGAACTGGTTATTGACTTTTGCTGCATCAAAGAGCCTCTGTTTCAGGTCGCTATTCAAGGAGCTGATGTAGAAGTGGTGCATTGTTGCAAGTACTTGGGGGTCCACATCAATAACAGGTTGGACTGGTCTTGTAACACAGAGGAATTATATAAGAAAGGGCAGATCAGGCTCTTTTTTCTTAACAGACTGCATTCCTTAATGTTGGTAATGACATCCTTCAAACCTTCTACAACTCTATGCTGGCCACTACAATCTTCTATGCTGTGGTGTGCTGAGGATGTAACATCACTTCAAGAAAGGCCAAATCAACAAGCTAATTAAAGGGAAGGCTCAGTTATGATCCTTGAAGGTCGTAAAAAAGGAAAGAATTATGAACAATTCTGCACCTCCTCTCTCTGACACACTAACACTGAGGACTTTCAGCCAACAAATTATTCAGCAGAAGAAAGAAATGCTACTGGGGCTCTTTTATACCAATAGCAATACATCTGCCTAATGCCTTACTGTAACTGTGACTTGCTTTGCTTTGTGATTTTTTGCTCTGCTTTTGACCTCTCTTTACATTTGGTATTGGGACTTTGTTCACCTTAGCTTGGCTTTGCTGGCAATTCCAATTTTAATTGTCTTCCTTTTTAGTTATTCTGGTGTATGTTCATATCATAGTGTGTGAGTTTGTATCTATCTATCTATCTATCTATCTATCTATCTATCTATCTATCTATGCATGGAGGCCTCAAAAACTGCCAAGTGAAAGAAGTTTGTAACCACAAGGACTTTCCCTAGAGTTGATCATACAATCAATCTGAGTATCTGGACATGAAGGGCGCTCATCAGAGAGAATACCATAAACCCAATGGTCACTCTAACAGAGCTACAAATATCCTCTGCTGATTTGTGAGATCCCATCAGAAGGATAACCATCTCAATGTTATATTTCAGCTATGGTTCCTCCCTTGGTTGAGTTTCAGATCCTTGTTTTACATCCTTTTTGAGTCTTTTATTCATGCTAATGTTTATTTACTTGTGTTTATGTTTACTTTTGTTTATTGTATGGTTTATTCTCAACACATGCGTTACGTTCCTTGTGTTTTTATGAGTGATTCCCCAAGAGGTGGGGCCATCTACCCATGACTGCCCTCAGTCCTATAAGGCAATATCTTAAATAGCTTATCTAAATCTCATTTTGTAAAGATCCTGTGTTTGCTCTTATTACTTGCCAGTTCCTACTAGCAATACCCCCTCTACTGGGTATTTTGGAGGTTTTTCTGACTTTGTGCTTAGGAATTCTTGAGTTTCGTAATGCTCAGAAGCATCCATCAATCAGTTGTTCATAGTAGAGTGACTAACTCCCACTTGTAGTTTGCAAAGGGGCATTTAAAGGACTCTAAGAGCATGAAGATAAAGATTATCTGGTCTGCTGAGACAAAATTTAGCTATTTGAGTAGAACTCCAAACACTATGTTGGTTTGCAGGACAGACACTGCTTATCACCTGCCTAATACCATCCTTGCAGTGGAGCATGGCAGTGGCAGCATCATACTATGGAGGTGCTTCTCAGCAGCAGGGACAGGGAGACTGGTCAGAATTAAGGAAAGGATGAATGCACATAAATACAGATAGGTCCATAAATTAAACCTGCTCAAGAGTGCAGTCAGCCTCAGACTGGGGTGATGGTTCACCTTTCATCATGACAATGACTTGAATCATACAGCCAAGTCAAGGCTGCAGTGGCTTTGGGACGAGTCTCTCACTGTCATTGAGGAGTACTGCCAAAGCCTAGACTTAAACCCCTTAGAACATCTGTGCAGAGACCCCGAGATGGCAGTTTACAGACGCTTTCCATCCAATGTAATGTATCTTGAGACAATCTGCTAGAAGAATTGGATAAGCTGTTCACATCCAGGTGTGCAGAGCTTGTAAAGATTTTCCCAAGAATACTCAAAGCTGTACTTGCTGCCAAAGAGGACTCTACAAAGTACAGAATTAAGGGTCTGAATACTTATATGAATAAGAGATTTCAGTTTTTAATACAAAAAAAATCAAACCTTTCTGGAAACGTTTTCATTTTTTCATCATTGAAAATCAAACCATTTAAAATTAAATCTGAAACACAGTAAAGTGTGCAGAAAGTGAAGGGGACTGAATACTATCTAAATCTACTGCAGCTAAAATGGGTGAGACTGTTTAAAGAGTTTACAGGCAGTGCACGAGCAGCACTTCTCAAATATATTTTTAAAATTCAGTAGATAATTCAATATGGGGTCTTATAGCTGCTCTAAACATCTTTACAGGAAGCTCAATAGTTAAATAAATGTCATCTCAAAACGCTGTGGAAAGAATATTACAAAAAAAAAAAAATTGAAAAAAAAAAAAGAAAAAAATTTAGAAATGAAGATCTCATATAGACGTCCCCTAAAATCTGGTGACAATACTAATACAAACTATTAAACGAGCAGATAAGTATTTAAGCAAGTCAGTTATTTCATTTATTTATTTTAACCATGTTAGCTCAATACAGTGGCATGTTGGTTAGCACTGCTTCAAGGCTTTAGTTATCTGGGGTGAGATTCTGGCCTGGTCACTGTCTGGATATAGTTCACTTGCTCTCCTCATATCTGTGTCACTCCCCCAACCCCTCTGTGAACGTTGGTTTAAATGGCAATTAAAAATTGGTCCAGTGTGACAGTTTATGAGTAAATGTGTGAGAAAAGAGAGAGAGCAAAAATCGAAAGCAAGGCAATGAATAAAGAACGAAAGAAAACAAAAGAAAGATTTACAGGGAAAGAAAAATTCAAGTTCAAGAACAACAAATGTGTGAACATGTATAAGTGTATGCATGTGTAAGTAAAAGTGTATACATGTTCACACATGTATATGTGTGAGCATGTATAAGGGGGACAGCCAAAAGATTCAAGGATTCATAGGGAGAGAAATGTTGAGATACTTTGCATTTTATTTACATGATTAGACACAACGTTAAAACCACAAAAAAAATATTTTACAGTCCCTCCCTTTCAAGGATTCAAGAGGACACTCTGAGGATCTCTTAATCAATATATCAGAAAAGGAGTGGAAAATAGCAATGTAGAGAATTCACTCAAGCTCCATATGTGCCAAGCATACAATTATTCAACTCAAAATTACATATCGAGCACATCTGTCTCACCTAAAACTCTCCAAAATGTTTCCAGGGCAAGATCCAACCTGCGAACGCTGCAATCAAGTCCCAGCCTCACTGGGTCACATGTTTTGGGCCTGCACCAAATTAACATCATTCTGGACCAAAATTTTTAATTATCTTTCAGACAGCCTTGGTGTCACAATACCTCCTAACCCATTAACAGCTGTGTTTGGGGTTCTTCCAGATGGGCTTAAAGCAGAGAAGGACAAACAAACTGTGATTGCATTCAATACACTTTTGGCACGCAGACTTATTTTGCTAAATTGAAAGAATCCTAGCTCTTCTCTTTTATGTCAGTAGGAAACTGATGTGTTATACTATTTGAATTTGGAAAAAATCAAATACTCAGTTAGAGGATCTGTACAAATTTTTTTTCAAAACATGGCAGGATCTAATCAATAATATTTTAGAATAAGCTCTTTAAGCACCAAGGAAGCAATTATTTCCGCCTTTATTTTACTTCTCCATTCATCTCTATTGGCCTATCAAACTCATCAATTTAGGTATGTTTACAAGCCTTAAGTTTTACCCCGTTGGCCATGCTCTCTCTCTCAGGGGTGGGGGTCGACCTGTTCTCAATCCTATTTTTTGTAAAAATTGATCGATTGGTATGAATGGTTACAATAAAATTAATAAAAAAATAAAAAAAAATAATAATAAAACCACAAAAAAGGTGAAGTGAATAATATTGATTATCTTGTTACAGTTTCATCTGTCAAGGGGTGGGGATATATTTTGGCAGCAAGTGAACGGTCAGTTCTTGAAGGTGGTATGTTAGGAGCAGGAAAAATGGGCAAAAGTGAGCATCTGAGCAAAATTAACAAGAGCCAAGTTTTGATGGCTAACCAAATTGGCCAGAGCACCTCCAAAATGGTAGGCCATGTCACATCTTCCTGAAATGCAGTGGTTAGTACCTACCCAAAGTGGTCCAAGATAGGACAACTGTTGACAACTCAGGGAGCATTGGCAAGCCCTTCTGGTCTAATCCCACAGAAGAGCTACTGTAGCACAGATTGCTGAATATCGTATTTCTGGCCATGAGAGAAAGGTATCAGAACAAACAATGCATTGCTGCATTGCTCACCATGGGGGCTGTGTAGTCCTAAACTGGTGTGAGTGGTCATACTGAGCCCTGCCCACTGGTAAAAGTGCCTACAATGGACACATGCTCGTAAGAAACGGACCAGGAAGAAATCAAAAAAAGTGGCCTGGTCTGAAGAATCATGTTTTCTTTTAGATCATAGACAGCCATGTGTGTTGTTAACCTGGGGAAGAGATGGCAGCTGGATGCACAATGGGATGAAGGCAAGCCAGTGGAGTCACTGTGATTTTCTGGGCAATGTTCTGCTGGGAAACTTTGGGTCCTGGCATTAATGTGGATGTTACTTTGACACATACCACCAACCTAAATATTATAGTAGACCATGAACATCCCTTCATGGCAATAGTATTCCCAGATGGCAGTGGCCTCTTTCAGCAGCATAATGTGCTCTGCCACACTACAAAAATTGTTCAGGAATGGACTGAGGAACATGACAAAAAGTTCAAGGTGTTGATGTGGCCTCCAAATTCCCCAGATCTCAATCCGATCGAGCATCTGTGGGATGTGTTGGAAAAACAAGTATGAACCATGGAGGCCCCATCTAACAACTTATAGAACTTAAAGGAACTGCTGCTAACATCTTAGTGCCAGATACCACAGGACAGCCTTCAGAGTTCTTGTGGAGTCCATGCCTCAATGGGTCAGAACTGTTTTAGTGGGAAAAGGGGAACATACACAATATTAGGCAGGTGATTTTTAATGTTGTGTCTAATTGATAATACAGTGTAACTTGATTCTTGACATTTACTCTTTTCATTTTGTACTGCAATTGATTTATCACGTTTTTGCAAATTATTTTTGAGTTGCTGTGGAGCCACAGCTAATGCTGGCAAAATAAAATATAGGGCAGGAAGTAACAATGGGTGAGATGCCAGTTCATTGCAGGGTAGACCCACACTCACATAGGACTGATTTAAAGTTTCCACTCATCCCAATTCTCAGATTTTAGGATGGGGAAG
>JANRMT010062804.1:16748093-16792814 GCA_026402145.1 Polypterus bichir lapradei | reverse complement strand
ATATATATATATATATCTACATATACACACATACATATACATACACACACATATACACACAAATACATACACACACATATATATAAACATATATATACATATTGTACATATCTACATATATACATATACACACACACACACAACTAACGTATATGTTGAAGTTCTATTTAAATTTTAAATAGAAGGAATTTTTATTTAGTCGACAGAATATTATTCCGGAATAAATCAACTCAAACCTTAAATAACTTAGAATATTTTGCTCTCCATAAAAAATATATCCTGTCTAAATTATACAAGTTAGAAATAAAGTAAATATTAAAAGAACAAACATTCAAATTTCTTTACTCTTATGTAATTTTATATAAAAAATAAACTTAAATTTTAAATATCCCAAAAGATTTTGCTCTCCATAAAAATATATCCTGTCAAAATTATACAAATTCCAATATGAACATGGTGCATAACAAAACCTGGAAACATAAATAAAATTTGTTCTTTTCAGCAATAACAAATCAAATCATTCAGTTTATGAACAAAGTGCGTACTTGGCAACAGGGAAAGTGGGGCAAGTTGCACTGGTGCATTTGTGTCTCCCATAAAAGTAGCTTCACTTAAAATCACTTTGTGATTTTGCATGGGTAAAAACATCTGCTGAAGTGTCAGATTCTTCTTTAACTCTTCTGCTTTCTGTATCTTGTGCATTGCATTCAGGTCTTTCAGGTTATCTTGATGTTTTGTCTCATATAGGGCTGGGCAAAAAATCGATTTCATCGATTTATCGATTTTGTAGTTTAAAGCGATTTTTATTTTGCAAACTCGAGTTTTTTGCCACAATAGTTTTTTCGGACTTTTCCGCGTTTCGTCCTTGTTGGTTACCGTAGCGCGATATGAGCCAGCCCCCGCCCCGCCTAACACAGTCAAAACATGGCAGCGTGTAGCAGAGAACTACTTCCAAAGAAAGGCACAGGTAATTCCGTAATTTGGAACTGGTTTGGTTTTGATGCAGCAGACGAAACACAGACGAAGCCTTGCTGCAAAATATGTTTCAAGGCTGTTGCTACTGGAAGCAGCAGTACAACAAATCTTTTCCAGCACCTGAGGAATAAACATCCCGAAGAATGGGAGAAGTGCAGCCGACTCCGTAGCGAAAACGGCTCCTCTAGCACACCTGCTAAAAAGCAAACTACACTTCCAGAGAGCTTTACAAACTGTGTACCTTATGATATGAACGGAGCACGATGGAAAGCGATTACAGAGGCGATCACGTTTTATATTGCCACAGACATGCTGCCAATTTATTCTGTCGAAAAGCGAGGCTTTAATCACATGCTGAAAGTATTAGATGCGAGGTACGTTGTCCCCAGTCGCAAGTATTTCGCCGATGTAGCGCTGCCTCACCTGTACAATACAACTCAGGAAAAGATCCGCAGTGAGCTGGAGGAGATGCAGTTTTACTCAGCCACAACGGACCTGTGGTCCAGCCGGACGATGCAGCCATATCTGAGTCTGACGGTTCACTACATCAACACTAGTTGGACTCTGCGCAGCATCTGCCTTCAGACAGCGTATTTCCCCGACAACCACACTGGTGACATAATTGCCCATGGCTTAAAAGACGCTCTCAGCTCCTGGGGACTTTCGGAGGAACGACTCGTCTGCATGACAACTGATAGTGGCACCAACATCATAAAAGCCCTTAAGGACAACAACTGGCCCAGCTTGCAGTGTTTTGGCCACAGACTCCACAACGCTATAGGTAAGAGTTGGTGTAAGAATAAATAGGTGCACATACTTGCACATTGTAAAGTACAGTTTTCTTATAATTTAATAGCCAGAACATGGTATATATTTCAACTGGTTTACACACATAGACTGGGTTACATAAATAAACCTGACTTTTCCTTAATCTGCATTCATTATACATTATGTATTAAACTGTGTTACAGCTATTAAAATTGTGATAAAAGTACAAAACAATTTTGAAAACTCACATAATCAAATATATAGTTTAAGCTTGGAGTGACAAAAAATATACTAAATATCTTTTCACATTTATTAGAGAATGGTGTGAAGGATTCAAGGATCGATCGGGCCATAGGGGTCTGCAAAAAAGCTGTATCAGCCTTCTCCTACAGCTGGAAAAAAAGGCGAGACATGACAGAGGTGCAGGCTGAGCTTGGACTTCCCCAGCATCTTTTGATCTCAGAATCCCCAACACGTTGGGGGTCTCGTCAAAAGATGATTGAGCGCTTTCTTGAGCAAGAGAAGGCAATAACTTGTGTCCTGGGTGCGGACAAGAAAACGCGTCATCTTGTTCCCACGTGGCAAGATTTGGAAGTATTAGAAGCCACCAACAAAGCAGTAAAACCTTTCCAGGACTTCACTGATGCACTGTCAGGGGAATCATATGTCAGTGTGTCATGCATCAAACCAGTGCTGCATTTGTTTAAAACAAGTCTCCTCCTGCCAGAGGAGGAAGATTTGGAGCTAACAAAAACAATCAAAGCTAACATCATGCGTTACCTCGAAAGTAAATACTGTGATTTGGAGAAAGAGGAACTTTTGGACATGGTCACACTTTTAGACCCGAGGTTCCGTACAACCTACATTGATGCAAGCAAACTGGAAGTTGTCAAAAAAAGAGCGGTGTCTGAGATCTCTGCTCTCTGCAACTCTACCACAGAGGAAGCTGGTCCCTCAGCTGTTCAAGAGAACACCCCACCAAAAAAGAAAATGACTCTGGGTGCCTTCTTTAAAAACAGTGCACCATCCACCACGCCACACCCACAATCTGAGAAAACAAAAATTGAGACTGAGCTTGCAACGTATTTCCTTATTCCAGACATAGAGCCAGACACAGATCCTCTTGAATGGTGGAAGCTGCATCAGCCCAACTTTCCAAGGCTAAGCTTACTGGCTAAAAAATATCTTTCTATTCCAGCCACTAGTGCCCCCTCAGAGAGGGTATTTAGTGTGGGTGGGGGAATAGTTACCTGCAACCGGGCCTGCCTTAAGCCAGAGGTTGTGGACAGGCTCATCTTTCTTGCAAAAAATGTTTAGAATGAGCATGCACAATGTTTCAGAGATCTAACAAGCACGTGTTTTGTTGTTATAGATAAAAGTTTACATTTGTTCATTCTTTGAGCAGGCTATATGTCTGCCACAGGCATGTTTCATTTTTTATATTCACACTATACTGAGAAGAGTTTATTTTTTTTAATTGTAATGTTATATGTTACAACATTTGTAATTATCTGATTTCTTGAACAGAAAATTTAAGCTCCTGTGAAGCTGTTGCACTTTTGCTTAAACCTGGGTTAAAGCTTGAAATTGTTGAATGACAGAGCCTCATTTACTTTTTGTTTTGGGATTCTACGCATTTTAACTCTTGAGGACAATCATAGCAATAAAGTTGCACTTTTGACACTATATCTGATGTCTGCAGCCATTTTTTAAGTGCATTGGAAAAAAAAAAATCGAAAATCGAATCGAAACTCGAATTTTTCTTTAAAAATCGAAGATTTTTTTTTTAGGCAAAATCGGCCAGCCCTAGTCTCATAGTGCCGTCTTAGAATAAATTCTGTAATTACACCCACATTTGCTACAGAAATGAGACACACGGGTTTACCGGCAATGTCAGTAAACATATACAAAGCCTCCCATCGTTTTTTAAAGGCTCTATGTTCAGAATCACCTTTTCTCTTCGGCATCGTGTGGGCTAGCTTCACAATAACTTGCAGCATCATAAGCTAGACTTGATTAACGCAGTAAGTGTTCGGCAAGGCAGCTGAAGCGCTGCATTATGGGATCTGTAGTTTATTGTGTTACCAGCGCTTCATATCCCTGGGCCATTAATAACAATAATACAGTATATAAAATGATCTCGCGGGCCGGATATAATTACACGCCGGGCCGGATGTGGCCTGCGGCCCTTGAGTTTGACACATATGGACTAAACTAGCAAAATACCCGCGCTTCGCAGCGGCGAAGTACTGCATTAAAATTTTTATTAAGAAGAAAATTTAACCTTTTTAAAGTGAGGGAAAATATGGCAATAATTATTTGTTAAGGATCTCTTTGTATACCACGTTGTCAGTTCGGCCCTCCGGTTGTAATATGACCAAGCTGTGCGCTGAGCTTACTCTTGAGCATGCAACTTACAGTTGGCCATGTGAACAGTAATCTTGTTTCAAATCTCACAGCATGGATTGCTGCTCTCATAATCGATTTCAGTTTCATGGTTTGTTTCAATTACGACAGTATTTGCAGGACTTCTGTTGAAGTGACATTCGGCATCTGTCAAGCGTTGTAAGCTTACAACCGGTTTCATCGATAACTTCACATCCAGCTTTTGAGAGTTTAAACATTCATAAACATCAAAGTGTCCACTACTGAAATTGTCACCTATGAATGTAAGATGTTTAAGAGGCATTGGCGGTTGTCGAAAGGTGTAAAATATTTGGCCATTTCGGTACACTTGAAAGCACCAACCAAACAATTCAGCGGCAGCCATCAACTCACATGCAGAACCATAAGTGAAGGGCTTAAGCATTTCACTTTTCTAGTGCTCCTGTGTAGTATAATTATCTCCTGTACCGTCATCAGTCCACACCTTGAACCTGTCCCAGTCATTCAATACATAAGACACAATGTTCTTCCAGATATCAAGAGTGAGCCTGATATGGCCGTGCAATATGTAACACAGAGAATGGAAAAGGTAGGTACCATCTCCGGGCATGGAAACCACTCGGTAAGTGACAGTTCTTTGATCGATGGTGATTACCTCGATAGACATGGTAATGGGGGTTGGAATGATGAAGGAAATGGGTACCTGAGTAATGTAAAGTAAGTCTAAAATACCTATACAATAACTATAATTGTAATAAACAAACAATAAAACAGCGGAAAAGCCGTGGATTAAACAAAAAGGCTGTAGTTATCAGCAGGGAGACGTGAATCCCGTGGCGATGCAAGGAAGGGAATGTAGAGACTGGAGCGACAGACGGCCTTATATAGGCAGGCAGCCAACAACGTGGGAGGTGATGGGATGGGAGACCCAACGCCGCCTCACATGGTGACCAAGCTGCAGGCTATTGACGTATATATGTACGTAAATAGGATTCAGTTAGCGTTGGGAACCCGTGTACCAAATTTCTTGAAGATGGGCCCATAAGTAACAAAGACTGTTGAAAAGTTCAATATGGTGGCCGACAGTGGCATCATACCACCGAAATAAGTACGTACATTGGTTTCGGTTAGTGCAGGGAAGCCGCCTACCAAATTTCGAGAAGATGAGGCCATAAATAAGAAAGTTCAACATGGCGGACGTTGTTGATCGTTACGCGTAGAATTTCGAAATGAAACCTGCTTAACATTTGTAAGTAAGCTGTAAGGAATGAGCCTGCCAAATATCAGCCTTCTACCTATACGGGAAGTTGGAGAATTAGTGATGTTGGAAAATTCAATATGGCGGCTGACAGTGGTGTCATACCAACGAAATAAGTATGTACATTGGTTTTGGTTAGCTCAGGGAAGTCACCTACCAAATTTCGTGAAGATGGGGCCGTAAATAAGAAAGTTCAACATGGCGGACGTTGTTGACCGTTATGACCGTTATGCGTAGAATTTCGAAATGAAACCTGCTTAACTTTTGTAAGTAAGCTGTAAGGAATGGGCCTGCCAAATTTCAGCCTTCTACCTACACGGGAAGTTGGAGAATTAGTGACATTGGAAAGTTCAATATGGCGGCTGACAGTGGCGTCATACCACCGAAATAAGTATGCACATTGGTTTCGGTTAGCGCAGGGAAGTCACCTACCAAATTTCGTGAAGATGGGGTCAGCCTTCTACCTACACGGGAAGTTTGAAAATTGGTGACGTTGGAAAGTTCAATATGGCGGCCGACAGTGGCGTCATACCATCGAAATAAGTACATACATCGGTTTCGGTTAGCGCAGGGAAGCCGCCTACCAAATTTCGTGAAGATGGGGCCATAAATAAGAAAGTTCAACATGGCGGACGTTGTCGACCGTTATCGACCGTTATGACCGTTACGTGTAGAATTTCGAAATGAAACCTGCTTAACTTTTGTAAGTAAGCTGTAAGGAATGAGCCTGCCAAATTTCAGCTTTCTACCTACATGGGAAGTTGGAGAATTAGTGATGAGTCAGTCAGTCAGTCAGTCAGTCAGTGAGTGAGGGCTTTGCCTTTTATTATTATAGATAGAACTTGAAAAGATATATTTTTTCAAATGTGATCGCGCAATTCAGATAAGAGTTGACGCGCACTACAGTACATCGAGCCCGCGTGCTATTGTGGTTTTGCCTGCGTGCCTCAATAAGTCATCCTCCCCTCGCTCTTACTTTTTTACCGTTCATCTAATGAATACACTGAGTATGGCTTTACCAAAACAATCATTGATGGCGAATAAAGTATCCATTATTCGAGTATGTAGATCGGGGTATATATATATACATATATATATACCCGCGTATCGCAGCGGAGAAGTAGTGTGTTAAAGCAGCTATGAAAAAGAAAAGGGAACATTTTAAAAATAACGTAACATGACTGTCAATATACAGTAATTGTTTTGTGAGTTTTACTGAGTGTTGCTGTCATCAAGGATTTGATTATCATTATTTCTTTCAATCAGGTTCGTATTTGTAGAATGTGTTGTGTTCAAGTTACATTCCGTGTTTGTCAATTGTTGTAAAGATGACAGGTTTCATTCATCGATTCGTTTCTCACTGCATCAATAAACAGCTCATCTTCTTCTTTATCTGAGACCTGACACACTGCATGCACGGGTTTTTTTTTTACACTGTCTTCCTTTAGCGGTACATTGACTTTTTCCACCGTGTGCTTTGTTTCCGCATTAGCTGCATTTATGAATATGCTTGTATGTATCAGACGCTTCATATTTTTTTGCTGCCTTTTCAATTGTGTAATTCGGTTTTTGTTCAGCGCTCTTTGGAACTGTTGCTTTTTGTCTGTGCACTGCGTCAGTTCACGTGAGCCGCTCGGTGTACATGCATCGAAGTTTCCCAGCTGTGCTGGTGCCATGTCGTGCTATGTCCATGGCTGTATCTAATGTTACCGAAGTCCCGGCACTTAAAACTTTCTCTCGCAGTTTCGCTGAGTTTGTGCCAAACACCACCCTGACCATCTCATCTTCCTCTGCATAAGCACAGTCCTTCACCCGTGAATATTTACCCGTGGCAGTGTTTCTATTGGATTGCCGCTGACGGACGGCCTTAAATGGGCAGGCACTAAATTACAAACTCCAGCGGCAGCCTGTCTATGAACTTAATTTAAAGTTTAGGTTTACATCGTGCTTTGTTTCCGAAGTAGCAGAACTCATGAATATGGTTGTACATGTCACTCGCTCGCTTCTTATTGTTTCGCTGCCTTCTCAATTATATAATGCCTGTTTTCTTCAACGCTTTTTGGGCCTCTTCCTGGTTTTCTACGTACTGCGTGATTACGTGGGAGGCGTGATGATGTCAGACGAAACTCCGCCCCCACGGGTTTCAAGCTCATCTCCATTACAGTAAATGGAGAAAAACAGCTTCCAGTTATGACTATTACGCATAGAATTTCGAAATGAAACCTGCCCAACTTTTGTAAGGAAGCTGTAAGGAATAAGCCTGCCAAATTTCAGCCTTCTACCTACACGGGAAGTTGGAGAATTAGTGATGAGTGAGTGAGTGAGTGAGTGAGTGAGTCAGTGAGGGCTTTGCCGTTTATTAGTATAGATTCTGGTGCAAGTGTCAAAACTTAAAAAAGGAAGTCAGGTTGAGCATTTGAAAATAATTAATAAAAAATAGTTGCACATTTAATTTTCCCCATCACCAAATTTCCTTGTCCCGCCCCACCCAGCTACTTTTTCATGCCACCCGGCAGGAAAAAATTTCTGGGGAGAACACTGAGATGCAAACTTGTATTGCAAAATGCAATGCAAAACACACAATTTTTTCACTGAGGTGTCCTAAACGTGTAAATTACTGAAGGTTTAAATCTTTTTTTACTGTTAATCTCATTCATTCTCATTCATGAAGCATTAATTTTATGAGTAAACGAATTTATGTGCTTTCATTGCTACAAGTGGATTTTACACTTGCTGTTTGTACTGCATGTGCAAATTACAAATGCAGCCAAGTAGCACCCGTCATTAGTGTAAATCACAATTTTATTTCTCATTGTGCTGTATTACGTTCACTTTACTATGCAGGTGTCTTTCAAACATAAATTTAAAACATTTCACAAATATTACATATATAACACCTTTCACAGAAATTGCTGACACTAGTTTTAAATTTAAGAGTACTTTATTGGTAAAGGTAAATACATGTTGGTGTTCCTAAGAGAAACAGTCCATATGTTGCTTGCTAGAACACAGGTGTTTACATGTGTGAAAACATATGTCATGTAATTATTCTGTTTGTCCATCTAGCAAAATGTCTTGTTTCCATTTTGTTTGGCTACTAAGTGTTAATATGCTGAGGTATTTACAAATAAACCTGATTGAAGTATGGAAATAAGAGGAAAAATCCGTTAGAGTACAAGTCCTATGATTTTAAACACAACCTTTCAAAAACTCTCAATTTTCTTTTACAGCATCTAAAATGTTGAAGAATGTACTGCTTTGTACACCCCCAGCCTACTGACATGCCCGTCGGTACAGTAAGCAACCTGGCTACACGTAACGCCATCATTGCTTAAAATGGTTAAAGCAGCATGTGCTCACTGACATCAACAACTGTTATAAATGATGATAAACATTTCTTATTGTACCAACTATGTTGTGTCCAGAATCCGAGAAAGAAAGAAGTGACTCTGCCTCACTAAGGATCACCTTTTCTCTGCTTTCTTTGCTCACTGCTTGACTATAAACTGCTACTTCTTTGCTTGTGTTCTAAATGGTGCAACTGCCAGTGAGACAGCACTTACTGTATTAACACTAGAATTACTAGAGCCTACGAAAAAACTCGTAGATCCGACCCACCTTAAATCTGTTCGCACCACTCCACCAGCGTCCTTTGTCCTTTAAATGTGCCGATAAAGACAAGCAGCAAGCAGCCTGGTATCCCATCCCCCCACCGCCACGGAACTTGCACAAAGTTTTCCCTGCTCGATTGACTATCTGGGAGTGAAGTGGAGTTTTAGAGTGGAAATAATAGATCGTTATTTGGAACACAAGCATTTCATGTGTGTTCCGTTACTACAATAATCTGTGTAAACACATTGTTAAAACGGAAACGTTTTTCATATTTTAGTAGTAAATGACAAAATGGTAACGTAAACTATATAATGTGTGAAGCCTGAAGTCCAAAGGTCAAATAAACACTTTCACAAAAGATTCAAGGACAATACAACAGCTTCCGTGGCGTAGCGGTAAGATTTGCTGACTTGTAATCACGAGTCCCCGGTTCGATCCAGACTGCCTCCTATATTTGCTGTTTTCAGTAGTGAGCTGCTCTTATTGTTAATATTATACAGTACACACATACATTTGGTTTGCGTCTGTAACAGACAGTGTACATTTATAGGACTTGTAAAAGTTTATTCTCTCAGTCACGATCACGATACATACTCCTGGCCTAGGGATCTGACGCTGTTAGTTTTTATTTGAAACTGGGAATAACTGTGGATGTGAGTGGTGTTTTGAGGCAATGGAATTGGACATTCTCTGATCTGGAGGGATAAAAGCTGACACACAAACACTGGTGAATCTGCCGCCTTCGTATTTCACCGTCACTTGATTTTTTTTTTTTTAATTCAGTTTTATTTAGTGTTCCTGCTCACGCTGAATTAGTATGCACCTTATGGTCTATGATGTCAAAAAAAAAAAAAAACAGAGACATAGGTATATATGGTATATGTGGGTTTGGTCTCGTCCGTTACAGGAGATGGATGTCTGAAGTGGAGCTCCGTTAGCAGCGGCTTTATTTTTTCACTTATTTCTTATTATTTTGAGGTATCCTGTATTTACCCGACCTGAGGAGTTTCCACTACAGTATATAAACATGAGTAACAAGAAAGGGGGTCAGAAAGAACTGGAAAGGAAACTTAAAGCTACATCCAAGTCTAGACAGACTTCAAGCCCAAGTGCAAGGTACGGCCTATCAGAGACTGACCTAGAACAGGCAGGCGAAAGCACAGACTTCCCAGGACCCCGCTCCACTGCATCATCTACAGTCGAGAGCGAAAATGGGAGCGAAGGTGCAAGTGATGCAGGTCACGATAGCTAGCCAATTACAGAAGATCATTTGAAACTAGAAATGGCCTTGCAGTCCATGCTTTCATCTACTCCTCGCGAGCCTGAAGCATCGGCTATAACCGGGGTTGCCACTCCACCCGCGGAGCACAAAAGCGATTGTCCAAACTGAAGGAAATGATAAATGAGCTTTAGAAAGACATTCAGAGAAATATGAAGAAAGAAAGAAGTGACTTGCTTAAGACAAACGAGAAGCTGCGGCAGGTTAATAGAGACCTGGAAATGCGTCTGTATAATCGTTTTGATGTGACCTTTAAAGGTATGCTGGGGAAAATTGAGGAACACATTCAAGAAAACACATCTAAACTGAGAAAACTTGCCAATCAGCTGGATGACATTAAGCAAAAATTCATGGCTCGAATTGAAACAGCGGAATAACTGGCATCTAACGCTGATGGAAAAGTTACAGCTCCGAATTCCGAGTGCAACAAACTTGGAGACAGACTTGCGGCTGTGGAAGATGGATGCAGAAAGAATAATATTAGAATCGAAGTCCAAACCCAGTGAAATTCGCAATAGAACTATTCTCAAAAATAATTGGAGAGGACTTTAAATCAGATACCGAGATAGCAGCAGCTTATCGCATACGCGGATCAAATACCTTTTAAACCTAGGTCTTTTATTGTCCGCTTCGAGAGATTAATATCTAAGCTTGATGTGGTGGCACTTCTCAGACACAAGCAAGATATTATCAAATACAGCCTCTAGTATCCTGCCAAACTGAAAGTGGATGTTCAAGGCCAATACTACATCTTCTCCAGCAAGGAGGACGCAGAAAAGGAATTAAGGAAGCTGATCCCGACACTTTTTTTGAAACGCAATAGTGAGTGGCATCCTGTCATGGCACGGCAAGGAGATATCACCTGCTGTCTGATCCAATTGTAATGATACGGGTATTATAATTATACATCCTTTTCTCTACTCAGACACTTTTTGTTTATTTTTTAATTACAGTTATAGACGTGTGTGTGTGTGTGTGTGTGGGGAAAAAAAAAAAAAAAAAAAAACCTACTTTAATTTATAACTACCCTAAAGGAGACTGTTTAACATCATACCCTTGGTTTATTGTTATTTTTATTATTGCATTAGGATTTACTATGCTTATCCTGGACCACTTTTTAACTCCATTCCCTGACCACAACTTATCAGACCCCTGGAGGTTTCTAAACCCAAACTCAAGAACATATTCCTTCTACTCACCAGTGCATCATTGCTACTCAAGAATTGATTATTTCTTTATAGATAATAATTTCTTGCCTACGATTAAATCATGCAAGTACGACGCTATTGTTATTTCTGACTGTGCACCTCTGATCTTGGAGCTAAAATCATTATGCCCCACACACTCACCTCAGAGATGGCATCTTAACCTACTTCTATTAACAGACAAGAACTGTACAGAATTTATATCCAAACAAATCAGTTTCTCCCTAGAGACAAATACATCCTCAGAGGTTTCTGCAGGAATACTCTGGGGAATCACTAATGGCCTTCTTAAGAGGACAGATTATTGTATATCTTTCCCACAGGAATAAATTAGAAACAAAGAAAGTATTACTAGAATAGATGAAGAACATGCCAGGCGTCCAAGTGAGGCTCTTCATAGGAAAAGGCAGGCTCTGCATTCAGAACTCAACCTCTTAACAACTAAAGAAACTGAACAACTTATTTATAAATCAAGACATCATTACTATGAACACGGAGAGAAAGCTAATAAGCTTTTAGCTCAACAAATCCAGCAAAGCGTTCGCAATGCAATCCCAGTAATCACCAACACAAACGGAGATGAAATCATTGACCATAAAAATATAATGCACACATGTAGAGACAACTATAAATCCTTATATTATACTGAGTTTAAAGAAAACAACACACAATCTAATGCATTTCTGTATACATTACAGATACCACAAATAAACTCAGCAAAAAAAGAAACGTTCCTTTTTCAGGACTGTGTATTTCAACAATAATGTTTTAAAAATCCAAATAACTTTACAGATCTTCATTGTAAAGGGTTTAAACAATGTTTTCCATGCATGTTCAATTAACCATAATCAATTAATTAACATGCACCTGTGGAATGGTCGTTAAGACCTTAACAGCTTACAGAAAGTAGGCATTTAAGGTCACAGTTCTAAAAACGCAGGACACTAAAGAGACTTGTCTACCGACTGTGAAAAACACCCAAAGAAAGATGCCAAGGGTCCCTGCTCATCTGCGTGAACGTGCATTAGGCATGCTGCAGGGAGGCATGAGGACTGCTGATGTGGCTAGGGCAATAAATTGCCATGTCCGCACTGTGGGACGCCTAAGACAGCGCTACAGGGAGACAGGAAGGACAGCTGATCATCCTCGCAGTGGAAGACCACGTGTAACAACACCTGCACAGGATCGGTACATCCGAATATCACACCTGCATGACAGGTACAGGATGGCCACAACAGCTGCCTGAGTCACACCAGGAACACACAATCCCTCCATCAGTGCTCAGACTGTCCGCAATAGGCTGAGAGAGGCTGGACTGAGGGCTTGTGGGCCTGTTGTAAGGCAGGTCCTTACCAGACATCACCAGCAACAACGCCGCCTATGGGCACAAACCCACCTTCGCTGGACCAGACAGGAGTGGCAAAAAGTGCTCTTCACTGATGAGTCACGGTTTTGTCTCACCAGGGGTGATGAACGGATTTGTGTTTATCGTCGAAGGAATGAGCGTTACACCGAGGGCTGTACCCTGGAGCGGGATCGATTTGGAGGTGGGGGGTCCGTCATGGTCTGGGGCGGTATATCACATCACCATCGGACTGAGCTTGTTGTCATTGCAGGCAATCTCAATGCCTTGCGGTACAGGGAAGACATCCTCCTCCCTCATGTGGTACCCTTTATGCATGCTCATCCGGACATGATCTTCCAGCAGGACAATGCCACCAGCCATACTGCTCGTTCTGTGCGTGAGTTTCTGCATGACAGCAATGTCAGTGTTCTGCCATGGCCAGCGAAGAGCCCGGATCTCAATCCCATTGAGCACGTCTGGGACCTGTTGGATAGCAGGGTGAGGGCTAGGGCCATTCCCCCCAGAAATGTCCAGGAACTTGCAGGTGCCTTGGTGGAAGAGTGGGGTAACATCTCACAGCAAGAACTGACAAATGTGGTCCAGTCCATGAGGAGGAGATGCACTGCAGTACTTCAAGCAGCTGGTGGCCACACCAGATACTGACTGGTACTTTTGATTTTGAGCCTCCCTTCATTCAGGGACACATTGTGAAACATTTTTAGTTTATGTCTTATGGTGTTGACTCTTTTAGTGTTCATACAAATATTTACACATTATTTTACTGAAAGTAAAAACAGTTGAAAGTCAGAGGACGTTTCTTTTTTTGCTGAGTTTACCACTGGCAGTTCACTGTTGAAATGCTTATTAGATAAATGGGATTCTCAGAGATGGACTGGAACAGAAAATTTCTCTATATGCAGATGATATGATACTGTATACAGTACACCCCCAAATTTCACGGGGGTTACATTCCTAGAGCACCTGCGAATTGTGAAAAACCGCAAATTTTGGATGTGGTTAAAAAAATGCCTATTTTTATAATTTTAACCCTAATTATGCCCCCAAAACACTTTACATTCTTTATTTTTAGGTAATGTATTAAGCTGAGTTTGAAATTAAAGGTAAACCTGTATACTGTACTGCTATGTCTCCCGCAGTATTAGAATGTAAAATACTGTACCGTTGATATCGCTATATGTACTGTAATTCATGCAA
This sequence comes from Polypterus bichir lapradei, assembly GCA_026402145.1. NCBI lineage: Eukaryota > Metazoa > Chordata > Cladistia > Polypteriformes > Polypteridae > Polypterus > Polypterus bichir. The sequence continues at coordinate 16,778,772 of JANRMT010062804.1, read as the reverse complement.
GCGTGTTTTCATTGCCAGAAGTCTTAGGCGGTGCAGCTCGTTTCGGCAGCATCTTGGGGCTTTAACCGTTAAACTACCACATGCTTGGGGGTTAATGCATCTCTGGACGCCAAATACGTTTTTCCTACACTTTGAGTAATGTCACAATTAAAGAAAAAGTGAAATTTTAATTGAACACATTTTTTTCATGCAAAGAGCATCACAATTACTGCAACACTGATCATTTTACACACTGCTAATGAACTGTAAAAACTATTTTAAAAACTACTGGAACAATATGTACAAAGTGCAACTAACGCCATGGATGTAAATCACTGAACCAACTGCGCTTAAACTAGCTGCATGCAAGCAGACAGAGGTAAGCACAGATGCTTCCAGGCTAGTCTTAGTGCAGTTTGAACTTCATTCAAACACTTCAAACAAACATGTCTCATGTAGTTAGTTATCAATTAAACAATAGACAAACATCATAGGGGAGCATATACAGGAGCAGAGAATGTCAGGGGGAGGAGAGAGAAACAAAGCAATCAGCCAAAAAGGTCACGTGCTGCTCAGGCTTTTAAGTAAGTGTAGCGTGAGATGCTGCAATCGAGAAGACGGTGATTTATTTATTTTTATGGTGAGGATTCCAAGGACGCACCCAGCCTTGAGAGATAAAACCAAAGCAAACCGGTGATCAAACAGCAGATAAAGAATGTAATGAAAACAAATGAAATAAGAAAACAACAATACCACCCCTGTTCCCCTTACGGCGATTACACATTAAATACAACAAAGCACAAATAAAACACACACAGTAAATCATGAAAAACAACAACGGATGAAATGTAATGATGAAAATAGATAGTCTAGAGATCTGCAAGTTGAATGGGAATTTCCAGATAGTCCTGCCGGTAGTTCCTGAAATGGTGAAGATGGGTGGACGGGTTCAATCCTCATGTACACAGGCAGACAATTCAGACGCTCGAAACGATCCAGGACAAAATCAATAAGTACAGGTGAACCAACAGAAGGCAGACAGACACTTGAAACACAAATTACAAAAACTTTTTTTTTTTTTGCTTTTGGTCACCGGCCCCCTTTTTAAAAGCCATGCTGACATCCTTTGACCAGCACCCTCAGCAGAAGACCAATCAGGGCCATTGCTGGGAGTTGCAGTTTCAAATTCTATTGGCAACTTTCACCATCCCAAGTCGCAGTTTTCCCTCCAGCTGCTTCCTGTTCTCTCTACAGTACAGTATTGCCACGAAATAAAGCCATAAAAATTGTGGAGGATATTTGCGGTTTCCGCTAATAATTATTAGTTAAGTTCTAAGGAAAAAAACGTGAATCACTGAGGCCGCGAACTCTGAACCGTGACTTCGCGGGGGTCTACTGTATATCAGACCCAGAAAATACCGTGCCTGCAGTCTTAACAGCACTTACAGAATTTCAAAAGATCTCAGGTCTCAGAATTAATTTGAATAAAAGTGTACTCTTTCCAGTGAATTCTCAAGCATATAATAGTAGATTGGACACCCTACCTTTTATCATTGCAGATCAGTTTAAATACCTACGGGTAAATATCACAAGTAAATATAAAGCTCTTTATCAACAAAGTTTCACCGTCTGTATGGAAAAAATTAAGCAAGACTTGCATAGATGGCCAACCCTTTATCTCACTCTAGCTGGAAGAATTAACATTGTTAAAATGAATATCCTTCCTAAGCTTCTTTTTTTATTTCAAAATATTCCAATATACATCAATAAATCATTTTTTAAGCAATTAGATTCAACCATAACCTCATTTATTTGGAACTGAAAACATCCACGTATCCAAAGAGTGACCCTACAAAGACCCAAGGCAGAAGGTGGCATGGCTGTACCTAACTTTCAGTTTTATTACTGGGCAGCAAACCTACAAGCTATAAAAACCTGGACACAAATAGATTAACATACACAGGCTTGGTCCGCAATAAAGCACCTGTCTATTACATTGCATCTGACAAAATTGACTAAATAGATTTTATTCATGTAAAAAATATATAAATGATAAAAAAAATCTAAATTAACAAAATATTGAATTAGTCTTACTTAGCTACTGTGTGTTCAAAAAATATTTAATTCGTGAAAATGCTAAATATGGGAATATTAAATTGAGGTTCTACCATATTCAGAAATTACTTATCCAGTGAAGGTTAAAAAGTTGTTTCAGATGTAAATAGCATTAGTAAAATGGTATTCAAAAAGCAAGGAGGATTGTGATGATTTGAAAACTTGTGTTTTTTTTCCACATCATTGTGACTATTTGATGTTTAGTTTATTGATACAAAAAAAATCCACTATTTAAAGAGGAAGTACTTAAAATGTAAATACTACCTTATCTGCCTTTTTCGTGACACCATTTTTTATTGCCACTTTATTTTTCTACAAGATGTATCCTAGCAACAATTTGTAAACATTTTAAAATTATTTATTTAAAAGCTATATTTGTTATGTATACATTTTAAGACAAATATTTGCAAATAATCTATTAAATACAGAATTGCTTAAATGTGGAAGACTTCCATTTTAATCAAAAAAGAAATATAATTACTGTTGTTCTCAATAGGTGGAGACAGACAAAGCAACTGTAGGCTTTGAGATGCTAGAGGAGTGCTACCTGGCTAAAATTCTTGTGCAGGAAGGAACAAGAGATGTACCGATTGGTTCAGTTATTTGTATTACGGTGGACAAGTAAGTAATTTTCTTAATGAATGAATTTCATGCAAAAGAAAATTATCACAGTTGAAAGAGTAAACTTACAGTGAAATAAATTTATTTCACAAGTGCCCAAAATGTACTTTGCCTTTCTGGATTTTCTAGCATCCGAAGGTAGTTTACAAATACAGAACTATAGCACAGTTGTTCATATCCACACAGTAGGTTGTTGGTGGGTATTGAATCGCCATCCTTGTGGTTTACAGTATAGTCCGGTGCCTCAGTCACTAATCTAACCTACCTGCCAGACCATGTACCATGCTTATTATTAAGTGAGAGTATGAAGTCAACATTTGTAGTGTGCTTGTGCAATTTAAATTTTGAGACAAAAAGGTGAATATAAGTCAAAAGAATTAAATTTCATTTTTATTCATGCTTATTGTTTGTCAGGAAAGCTTGCGCTGTTTATTTTAAAATGTTTAGCTGAGTGTATACATGTGATTCTGCATTTTTGCTTATAAATTGCTATCACATCAAATAGCATTGCATCAGTCTCTAGCCAGCACCTGCAGCTCTGCCTGCCCATTGCATTGACATTTTATGAGCCTAACTATACTGCTATTGTTTAATTGAAAAGGTGACAACTGCAGCACAAGTACACACATATATAAATATAAAATTGTTTGATAAAACAGGGAAATCGATGTGAGAATATATGGTGTTTCAGCATTTAACAAGTTAGAAAATGTATGCATGGAATAACATGCAGGCGTGTGTTCAACGACTAAGTTAACTGACATGAAAGTTGGAGCATTTCACATTTTTAATTGCTTCATCCAAGAGTCACATTTTTTATTATGCATTTTTGTAACAATGTATCATATTCAAAAATCCATCCATTATCCAACCCACTATATCCTAACTACAGGGTCATGGGGGTCTGCCAGAGCCAATCCCAGCCAACACAGGGCGCAAGGCAGGAAACAAACCCCAGGCAGGGCGCCAGCGCACTGCAGGGCGTGCACACACACACAGCCACACACCAAGCACACACTAGGGACAATTTAGAATCGCCAGTGCACCTAGCCTGCATGTCTTTGGACTGTGGGAGGAAACCGGAGTACCCGGAGGAAACCCACGCAGGCACGGGGAGAACATGCAAACTCCACGCAGGGAGGACCCGGGAAGCGAACCCAGGTCTTCTAACTGCAAGGCAGCAGCGCTACCTACTGCGCCACCATGCCGCCCCCATATTCAAAAATAATAGCAATAATAGGATGCAATTACATGTGGTGTTAGAGTTCATAAAAAGCATGCTTTTTAAAAGCACTTTACAATTTCATGTAGTGAAAAATATGGCTTAAATAGGCTTGTTGTGGCTCTGTAGCTTTCATACACAGCAGCTTCCAATTCAAATGATGTAAATTTAGCATTGATTGATATGTTTTAGAGATGAAGGGTGTGTGACTAACAATTTTGTTAAATAATACATTTTTGAAAGTATAGCCAATAGAATAGTACTGAAATTACTGTATTGCCAAATTAAAAGTAACAATAATAATGCAAAATGACTAGTACTTGCATAAAACCACTATCAGTATTACCCTATGAAAGAAGAAAAGCAACAGAAGTAAATTTCCCATCTAGCTATTAATAATAGTTAAAATCCAGTAATCCATTAAAATTATATAAATAACTAGGAACTTGGAATGGAATGGATTTATTGTATAATGTGAATATCAAAGGTGACAATTATCTTAAAGAATTTATTTCCAGCCTGAAGATGCACTGAAGCAAAAGTAGCTGTTTGGGCACAGATAAAACTGTAAGTTACACTCAGCCTGCTGTATAACTCATCCTGTTATACCAGTAAGTAACTCCTTCAGCGCAACACTAACTGTAATCTTGCCCATTCCTTGGTACTTGCAACACAATCCGCGTCTTTGGGGCACCATTGGAAACTGAACATCACAGGATGGTCCCAGGGCCTTGATCTTCTGCCTGCAAAACCACTGTATTCTCCCATTTAACACTAGAATTACCAGAGCCTACGAAAAAACTCATAAACCCACCTTAAAATGTTTCTCACCTCTCCGTCAGCGTCTTTTGTCCTTTAAATGTGTTGATAAGCAGCAAACAGCAAGCAGTCTGCTATCACATCCCCTACCCCGCACAGTTTTCTCAGCTCAAGTCTGTTTACCTGCGTGTCAGTTGCTTAGGGTTGTTTAGAGTGAGAAGTCAAGCAAAATGACACCTTTTATAAATACTATATCGTTATTTGGAACACTTACATTTCATGTGTGTTCCGTGTCTACAACGATCTATGCACAATAAACACATCGTTAAAACAGAAACGTTTTTCATGTTTTAGTAATAATTGACAAAATGTAGACATGAAGTATATAATGTGTGAAGCCTGAATTCCAAATATCAAAGAAACACTTTCACAAAAGATACAAGTATAACAGAACAAATGCGCTTTTTTCCAAGCCTATAACCGAAGAAAAAGAAATCAGGTTAGTGTTACGTGTTGTCCTGACTTCTCGGGTAGTATACTGGTTAGAGCTGCTGACTCCAATTCAGAAGGTTCTGGGTTTGAGTGTTAACGTCTCCCAAAATAAACATTTTGAGTAGTGAGCTGTTCTTATTGTTAATATTATACAATAAAAGCATACATTTAATTTATGTCAGTAACAGCCGCTGTAAATGTATAGTACTTGTCAAAGTTAGTGTCTCTTTCTTTAGTTTTACTTTATTTACTTGTCTTCCTACAGCATAAAGGCACAAGTATACTGCAGAGCTTCCTCTGTTTGATTGTTAAGGGCATGCTCACAAATTACACGTGTAATGCCACAAAAAAATACCTTCTGACACTTTAGTATGCGAGCAATGGTACGAGAATGCAGTTAGACTTTTTTTGGTCACATGCACCACGCTAGTGTTTAGATCTGGACGGTGTAGCGTTGGCGAGCTCTGTAAGCCATGCTGTTTCTTTCAAGGACAGGTGATTGGCAGGATGACGCCGGACTTCGTCCTGTATTTAAACGGTACCATCTTTCTCTTTTACGCCTGGTGCAGCTGTTCAAGCTTCCAGATACATCCAACCCCCCGATCTGACGCCGTTTTCAAAACAAGTAGCACTATAACAGAGGTGAACTCAGATTGGAGAAAACAGAAGCCCTCCCCACCAGGTGCAGCTGCGTTGTTCTTATGTGTGAGTGAACGTTTCTTGCAGGAGGGCTTCTATTTTTGCACTAATGCAATATTATTTGAAAACGAACAGCGTCAGATTGGGTTTAATTACACGCTGGCGCTGCTACAGAAGGTGTGAGCTTATTCAGTGCAGCAGGATCAACACACAGTACATGCAATATTATTTGAAAACGAACAGCGTCAGGTCGGGCATATATTCGAACCCGATCTGACGCTGTTCGTTTTCAAATAATATTGTATTAGTGCGATGATGTTTTCACATATATTGTCTCTTTCTTTCATCTTGCGGTTTGTAATCAGTGACCGCATGTTTTTTCCCCGATCTTGCCAGTCCTCAGTTGCTGTGTGCTGTTTCTTTTGTACTCCAGGACATGCAGAGGACAGAATAGTACAGAACAGTAAGTTCAGCACTATATGCAATCATCAGATTCAAATGTTAACAGTTCACACACATGCAAGGATCGTCCTTCCTACATTTACAACGTGTGTACCTGTTACAATGTACACACTTCTCTCTATGCTGTTGTTTCTATTACACACCTGAAAGAAAGAGACAATATATGTGAAAACATCATCACACTAATGCAATATTATTTGAAAATGAACAGCGTCAGATCAGGTGTGAATGTATGCTGGCGCTGTTACTTAGAGTCAGATCAGGAGCTTATTCAGTGCATTATATAGTTTATGCCTACATCTTGTCATTTACTACTAAAATATGAAAAACGTTTCTGTTTTACAAATGTGTTTACACCGATTACTGTAGAAACGGAACACACATGAAATGCATGTGTTCCAAATAACGATCTATTATTTCCACTCTAAAACTCCACTTCACTCCCAGATAATTAATCAAGGCATGAGCTGGGAGAAGTTCATGCATGTTCTAAGTCGGTGGGGGGATGGAATAGCCGGCTGCTTGCAGCTTGTCTTTATCGGCACATTTAGAGGACAAAGGACGCTGGCGGAGAGGTGTGAACGGTTTTAAGGTGGGCCGGATCTACAAGTTTTTTCGTTGGCTCTAGTAATTCTAGTGTTAAATGCATCCTATTCTTTCCAACTCTTAGAACAGCTCCACCTTTCTTGTGTAATTAATTACTTCAAACATTGTTTAGCTGTAGGCTGATAACAATAATAGTCTGCAAATAGTATTAGTCAATTCAGTCTTGTATATGTTTACATAATCCATTTTTATTTTCAGAGAAGTTTTTGTTTCTTCTGCACACACACACACTGGCATCTGACTTGAATTAGGCGAGTAAAAGAGAAAAATATACAAGTTCAAATAAATGTTTTAAACTGTAAATCTGAAACAATTAGCTAATTTGTAGTTGAAGTTACACAATGTTTCTCTGTTTTAATATAGATGAGTTTACAGAATCTGAAAAAATTGTTAATGGAAGTGTTTGAAATTTCAAAACTGTGCAGTTCAATCTGTAAATACCTTTGAAGACAAAGTGTGCCAAATATCAACAAAATCAATTCACAAGGGGTCGAGTTGTTTCATGCAGGATGACCGACAGACTGACATGACTTTCGCAGTAGGTGGTTCTCGCATTATTTGTGAATGCATCTAAAAATGGAAATAATTTAAGAGTTTACAGCACTCAGTGAAGATGCTTATCTATTGATACAGTACTATACACTTGTACGTATATCTTGTAGGACTGTCAGATTAGCCAAAAAATAAGGTACAATCATCCCAATTAAAAATAAGTAAATATTTGAATATATTCAAATTTAGATTAATGATTCTGGATGTCACTTATGTGTTTGTACTTGCTTTTTATACTTTTATTATTATGGTAACGGCAGCAGCAGCCACAGCAAGAATTAACACTAACAGCAAAATAACAATCCTAGTGGCACTCGGGGAAACTATCATTTAAATACATGTCACAGTACTTTGGTAATGCAGGACACCAGCTGAATGCTACAAATGGGATGCTTGCAACATTGTTATAAGCACTTCATGTTTTGCTATTGCGCCATTATTTTTAATTTTTTTTTTTTTTAAATATACTGTAGCGTTGCATAATGCGTCTGGAGTAACTCAATGACAAAATGAATGGAGGTTAAACAAGCATCTGTTCTTTTACAATCGATTATCAGTTTTTGCCTTCAAATTAGAACTTTTTTTTTAATAAATTCAAATTATTTTTAAATGTTGACATAACTTGATGCCTAGTATCTTCACACAGTGATGTGCATTTAGAGATAAGTAGTGGACCAGTGTGTGATATAAATGAGAGGGTGAATTTTTTAAAAGTCTCCTAAGAAATGATAAGGTCAATTGTTGGAAAATGACGTACACAGAGAGTGTAAATATAAATATATTTTGGAACCCAAATCTCCTTATGTCATTTCTAATGATTTACAGTAAATATATTAAAAATGCTTAGATGACAGGCTATTCTTTTCTTAGACAATTATGGCCTCTTGACTGGTTTCACTATAATATTCTGGCCACCATTAAGAATTAATTGAGAGCCCTGCTTTACTTTTTGCAAATTTCTGATCCAGTATTTCTGTTTTTAGCCTTAATAATTGTACAATCAAGGGGGTTGTAATACCCACACATTTACACTTTTTATCTTATTGGTTATGTCAACACAGCTGTATTTGTGTTTTTCTTCACATTGACCAGTCTGACTGTTACAGATAAATGTTATGCACGTGGTTTGTTTCTTTTGTGAGATATTCCAAATTATTTATTTAGCCATTGTTGTGTTTGAGTTCTTTTTTCATTGTCCAAACAGCTTAGTTTATCTTCCTATACATTTCTGTAGGATTTGTGTTGGTTTAGGCCCAAAAACTGAGATACCAAAGATGGATGCTGAAAAATAAGAAGTATGTTATAGTAGAACCAATAAACACCTGAGGTGAAAGAAAGCAACACTTTATTACTCAAAAAAATAAAAGCAAAAATATGAAAAAATCCCAGAAACTGAAGCTTTTTGCCATATATTTATTCTGTTATCTGATATCTTTATTTCCAGCCTGTATACAGCAAAAGTGGCTCAATTGTTCTTCAGTTAAATATATACAGAAAATGAATTATTTTGACTTTGGAAATGTATTGTTACAGCATGGGAGCTAACATTAAAATGCTGAATGGATAAATATGTGTACAAATCTTTTGTCATGCAGAAAATAATAACGACTTTCAAAGCTATTAAATACTTTTGCACACCACTGTAATTATGGCCAATTTCATGTGTGACCAGTTCTGTTTTAGGTTTCCATTTAAATAAAAACTTTGCCATAATAGCATCATCCTATTTTATAGATATTTCTGGCTGGCTATTTATGTCATAATAAAAGTTATTTTTTTGCTTTAGTATATCAAATATATATTATATTATTATTATATCTTAAATCAAACATTTTGATTTAAAATGTTATAGATTTAATTGAAATATTTTATACTAGGACTTTAGGTATAGTTAGTCTAAGCAGATCTATGAGTTTCTAATATACATTTTGAAGTCTTTTTCACCTCATGAAGTTCTCTTATTCTCAAGACCTGAGCTGATTGCCGCCTTCAAAGATTACACCTTGGAAGCAGCAACATCCAGTTCTTCTGCAACTAGTGCTGCACCATCTCCACCTCCACCACCGCCTCCTCCATCAGTCAGTATGTCACAAGCTCCTGGTAGTTCCTACCCTCCACACATGAAGGTAAGTATAAAAAAGGTAGAACCCTAAATCTTAATTTTTGATACTAGAACTGAATGTAATTTTTGACAAATATGGTGATTTCCCATCTTGTAAAAACAAAAAATGGATTTTATAAGTCTGAATTGAATATTGGCAGAGTTTTATAAAGAAAAAAATAGGGTTGCTTGATGTGCACTCACCCAATTTATTCACTGACCTACTCTATTCAGTAATTGCAAAATAATATTATTTTAAATTAATAAAATCAAACTCAAAATTATCATACCATTTCACCTGAATTAATACATCATTCAGGATATTTTAATTTAACGTCTCATTTACAGAAACTCTTTAAAGCAAATTTTGAAACAATTTAATAGAGTAGTTAAACAGTAAAAAAAATACATTTTGCAAACTTGTAATGTTTTAATTTTCCAGGTCTTTCCCATTTTTTTTCATTTATTCTCACTTTAGAACCATCAATTAAACTTTTTATATTATTCCAAAATTATTTAGTAAGTACAAGAATAGAGTGCATTCTAAAAAAAATATTGAATCAGAATATAACTGTTGTCACAGATGACTAATTGCGTAAAAGTCAACAATCTGGTTAGTAATCTAGTACATTACCTTTTTCTCTATAAATTAGATTCAACTGCCTGCATTATCACCAACTATGACAATGGGCACAGTACAAAGATGGGAAAAGAAAGTGGGAGAGAAACTTAATGAAGGTGATCTTTTGGCTGAGATTGAAACTGACAAAGCAACAATCGGTAAGAACCATATTCTTTCCTGTCAAAATGATTTTGTTTCTAGCTTTAAATTTGGTATTGTCAGACACTGTAGTGAGCCTGTTTACGTTAACATCAGTTTTACTTACAGAATGTTGCAACTTTAAATTGTAATGATGTTCAAATAGATATCGACTTCACTTGACAATTTTCTCATTAAAAATGGTCTCTTCAGCAACAGTACTGTTTGTTCATAAAATGCCTGAGACAAGGAGCATATAATAATTATCTGCCTTAAAAGCATAACCATTTTGTTTTTTGAAAAACAAGAGTCTGAAATTTTTGAAAAATCCAGGAAATATATTTTGATATTTATATCATTAATAGTTTGCTGAAAAGACTTTAATATATTTTTTCTGTTCTCAGGGTTTGAGGTTCAAGAAGAAGGTTATCTAGCTAAAATTCTAATTTCTGAAGGCACAAGAGATGTGCCCCTGGGAACACCTTTATGTATCATTGTTGAAAAGGAAGCTGATATACATGCTTTTGCAGATTATGTAGAAACTGGAGTTCCAGATATCAAGTCTCCTCCAACTCCACAACCAATGGTAAGATTCAGATTTTTTTTTTTTGACAAAGGATTTGCAAAAACAAATGTAAATTATACATTATATAATAAATATTGTGTGAATGATGACATAATTGCTATTCAGTTTTCTCCAATCCAAGGTACATAATTTATTATAAAATTGTATACAGTGGGTATACAAAAGAATCCCCCCTTCATAATATTCACATATTGTTGCTTTTCAGTCTGAATGTAAGGATACAGGGTGGGGAATCTTTTAACCATCTCAGTCATTCTATTTTTTTTTTTTGGTTTTTTTGAACTGTTAATATTAGATCTTTCACTTGGCTGTTATAAATTGCATTGAGTAAATACAGCTGGAGAAATATTTTTTGTGTGTCTATTCATTTCAGGCTGCAAACCAACAAAATGTTAATATTTTGAAAGGGAGGGGGTGATTCTTTTCTATACCCACTGTAGTCCTAGGATAATTAATTGTATTTGCAGCTCACTTAATTTTTCTACATTGTTTGTCAACTTCATAAAGGAGAGAGTGTAAATTTTGTCCTTCTGTTGCAAGTCTTTTTTTTTTTTTTTTTAAACATTTTTTTCTTCAACCTCAATTTTGTTCTAAAGCCATTTTACACAGATTGTATCTTAAATAGCTTCAAAGAGAAGGAACTGCATTTTAAATGCTTTTTTAATTCCCCAACACAAGGACCTTTAATAAATTTAAAGTTATTACAGTCAGTTGTTTAAAACCCACATATTTCATGATGGTGCTTCGGGGATAAACTGTAAATGTGCTAGTAAACAGTTGTTTCTTATACCTGCAGTGAAAACTGGGACATTTTAACTAACATCAAAATAGGCTGCAATCATTTTCTGTGAAGTTTGACTGAACAACAGAAAATGTTACAAAATGTTTTAGGGAAATCTTTAAATCATCTATTTAAAACTGTAAGGCTATAAAGAAGTACTTTAATAGTTTTAATTAGTATAGAAATAAATAAAATGAGAAGTCAGTAAGTAGGTTAAGTTAAATTTGTTTCCTGTTAATTACAATGTTATTCTTAGGACTTTATAGGTAGCAGCTCTGCATTTTAGCTTGGGTAGGTATTCTTTTTTCTGCTGCCCCAACTGCAAATAGGACATGCTTTTCATTCATTCATACTGTACTTGCCACCAAGCAGAAATATTTAGAAGAAAAAAAATAACAAAAACTCTGCACAGAGATAAGGAAACATAACCGGTAGGAGTTTAGGCTATAGATAATAGGAGCAAGTGCTTCAAAATTAAAGCACTTACTGGACAGGAAAGAATTGAAAGTAATCTCCGATTCTTTATCTTTTCCCTGTCTTGTATGAAAATGATGCTCATTATGATTTTCTTCTATATCCGACACAAATATGAAAGCATAAACTGAAATGTCTGGAATAGAATCCTCTTTGTAAATTAATTGTTTTGTCATTTGTTATTATAGACGCCATCTCCAGCACTTGTTTCCTCTTCATTTGCCCCTTCCCCTGTGGTTCCTCCTACTGCTGCTGCTCCTGCACCACCTACTCCTTCTACCATGAAAGGGAGAGTATTTGCTAGTCCTTTAGCAAAGAAGATGGCAGCTGAAAAGGGCATTGACATTAGTCAAGTCAAAGGTAAAGTTAATAATTTAGGATATTGCTGAAATCAGTTGTCTGATTAAAACAAATAATAAAAAGTATGTTTGGATGTGAAGGAAAATTAAACTTTAAATGGTTAAAGTTAATCCACATTTGTTTTGCTAAGAAGAGATTTATTATATTCCAGAAAGCACTGAAATCATGTCCATTTTTAGCCTGTAAAACTCAATGGAATTTCTTCCTTCCCACTGTGCAGATGTGGAGATTTGAAGTATTCTTCTCAATGGGATCATTTCAATTAAATCCACCCTAACTAATAGATGACATCACTAAAAGATGTCTAACAATTTTCTTTATCATAGTAAAAATACACTGCTAGAAGAGGCATGTTTTGATGGTGTGCATTGTTTAAAGCATTGTATAAATGATGGTAGACAGAAAGCACATTCACCTATAGTTATGTAGGAATGTACTGTATTTAGAAAGTAAAATTTTTAATAAAGAACAAAGTGAAGTGTTCTTTGAGATTCATAGTATGCAGTATGTTCTTTTTTCCTCTTTTGCCACTGTCTCCCTGGAATTTAAAGCAGTTAACTGACTTGTTGGTAACCTGTTATATCCACATTCAAAGTCCCACCTATGGCAATAATTTATTGTGGTTAGGGTTAAATAACTGATTGTGTCATCGGACAGTGCCTTCGTGTTGCATGTTGATTAGTACATGCAGGTAAGAATTATACTATATTCTGTACATGTTGCAGTAATGACCCAATAATCCTATCTATTTCCTTTACCAGCTGGCAAAGAGCTGCACTATACAATAGCTTCTTTCCAAGCACAAATTGAAATAAATTAAGTGCTTTGTGCAGTGTTAAAATAAAATCAGTAAAGACGGAAAGCTTAGTCTAAAGGCTAAACAGAGTTTTCTGTTCATGCCATCATTCTCTTTGGTATTAAAATCTGCAAAAGGTAAGCCCATTTAATAGTACTATGGTTAATTGTGTATTTTATTTTATTTTTATATACCCTTTCTAAACACAATTTAAATTGCTGTGCAGAGTACACAGGTAGAAATATACATCTGTTGCTGAAAATAACACTTCTGGATGCAAGCCTGCATTACGGCATGCAACAATTCTACTAAAATCAATTCCATTCATCACTCATCCAGAGAGCCTTCATTTAACAAATAGTATAACAGTTCTCTGACTGTTTAGCCAATAGCAGTAATTCTAAAAATGTGGATCATATTTTTTATTAGTGGTTGCTTTTAGTAGTTTTCTGACTTTTAAGTATTTAAATGTGTCCTCTTTTTTTTTTTTTTTTTTTTTTATAACAATTGCTGTTTTTTTTTTTTTTTTTTAAACTAGGCAGTGGACCAGATGGACGTGTTACAAGGAAAGATCTTGAAAATTTTGTCCCACCCAAAGCTGTACCTGTAAGTAAAAATATTTTCTTCATTATCTTTTGTGAGTAGGCTTTAAAATTGCTTTCCTCATTCTACAGCTTATCTGATGCATCTAAACTAGTGTTAGAAGGAGGAACATAAATGCATTATACAGTATATTACTGCAATGCAATACACAAAGCTAATAAGAGAATGATCTAAATAGATTATGGACTGCTATGACTCACAATATTGGTTCAATAAAGTACTGGCATGTTGAAAAAATTACCTAAGGTGACATGTTGCATATTACATTGTTGTTTTATTGTTTTGAGCAACACAGTGGTTAAGACTGGTACTTCTTGGGCCTGGCTTGCCTGTCTTTGAGTCTTTTGTCCAGTTATTGTGGAAATTGCATGTTCTCACTGTAGCTATGAGGGTTTTCCTCTTTGTATTCTATTTTTTTATCCCGCATCTTCAAAAGATGTGCATTTTATATTATGTAGTGTTTGCAAATCACCTCGGTGTATATATGGCCCTATCAGCTATATTCTCTCTGTGCTCTGCATTTCTATATCTATAGTACATTTCATTGAGCAGCACTTAGAATATTTTTTATAGAAAAATTGTACCAAAAGAATTGAATCAATGTTAAAAGGAATTCATATAAATTTTTTTTTTTTTTTTTTTTGAAAGTGCAATTCACATTGTATCCCTGCTAATAAAATTTTGTTTTACTAGTGTTTGTGCCACGAATACTGCTTGGTTAGCATTGTCTTGTGTTCATCACAAAATTGTTTGAATTGTTTAAATATTTGTCTGTTTTATATCCCTTTTTTTAATCTAGTTCTTAAAACAATATACAGGGTGGTCAAGATCTAATTATGCAGATCCAGATCATCTGGATGACTTTGATTTATGCGGGGAAGATTCCAGTTCGGCATAAAGACGATTCTTCATGTCGTCAGTTCACACATTTCTCGATGGTCTGGGATTTTTCGGGTGATTTTCTATGTAATAAACTTTGTAAGTTATAGCGTAATGAAAATTGCATAATTAGATCTGGACCACACTATACTTACTTTTTATTAGTCAAAGGCCCCAAGTTGTAAAAATTTTAATGGCAAAGTATTTAATGGGAATATCACTGCATTTGTATAAATATATTATTCTTTTATTTAAAAATTATCTTACAGTGTTTTTCTTTGGCTTTTCTTTCTTTTTAGGCTACAGCTGCACCGTCTGCTCCAGCTCCCACACCTGTCCCCTCTGCTCCTGTGGCAACAGTGCCAACTGGGACTTTCACTGACATCCCTATTAGCAACATCCGCAGGGTATGGACGTTTTGATCACAATTGGGCCTGTTCCTCAATGAGCAAAGTATTTTTGACAAAAACTGGGCCCATTGTTACTATTAAGAAAAGTGGTGCCATAAGTATTGAGGTGGTTCTCTTGAAATACATTTTAGAATGATGCCTGATATGTAGTATACTGGTGTATGAAACCATACAGTTATTTAAAAACTAAAAATTAACATAGATAAAATGAAGTAGATAAAATGTAGATCATAACAAATAAGGGAAGTAAGATTTGCTGTCTTTGTTCTAGTTAAAAGTTTGTCTCTTATGTTTTAAATTATTTGTACCTTATCTACAACCTTTGTGGGCAAACAAAAAAAGTGAATTATTATACTTAAAGGAGACTGGGAAATAAATATGCATAGCAAAGATCCAGGGCCTTTTTTGTGGTATTCTTGTATATGCCTTTAAAAATTAAACTGTGCGTTTTGTTTGTAGAATTTAAAATCGGAACAGTATATTTTAAGGGGAAAAATAACCAAAATGCTAGTGAATATTGGTGTTGAAAAAGCTTAAAAATTATGTTCTTTTAGACATCTCCATAATTGTTCTGTTGTCTTCTTTATAGTGTTGAAAATGTATAAAATTATTTCCACAAAGATCTTGATTTTTTTTCCCATTTTTTTTGTATCTTTATGCTTTTATTTATTTTTTATCTTGCAGGTTATTGCTCAGCGTTTAATGCAGTCTAAGCAGACTATCCCACATTACTACCTTTCTGTTGACGTAAATATGGACAATATATTGGAGATGAGGAGAGAACTAAATGAGGTAATGTATTCCAGAAAGAAGATAATAAGTGTATATAGTAAACCTTTGTTTTACTCGTAAAACCTGGAAAAAATTGCATTACATTTAGTGAAATTTCACCCAGGATAAAAAGTTTTTTTCACATTAATTTAACAATCAAAACTAGCATTGTTTTTTCAAGCAGTGTTATTTCATTTAAAGCAATCAAACATTTGTTGTAGTGGTGAAGAAATATTTTTAAGAAATTAAAAACTTGAGGAACTTATCTGGATATGAAGGTTTAATCGCTTCAAAAAATAAAAAGGTTGTGAAGAATACTGGATTGTAATTTTAATGAAGTGATATTCATATTTTGCCTTAGTAATATATTATCAAGAAATATTAAGCACTGCTACTCCATTTCCCTCTTTAACACTAGAATTAGTAGAGCCTACGAAAAAACTCGTAGATCCATCCCACCTTAAATCGCTTCTCACCTCTCCGTCAGCGTCTTTTGTCCTTTAAATGTGTTGATAAGCAGCAAGCAGTCTGCTATCACATCCCCCACCGGCACACAGTTTTCTCAGCTCAAGTCTATTTACCTCCGTGTCAGTTGCTTGGAGTTGTATAGAGTGAGAAGTCAAGCAAAATGACACCTTTTATAAATACTATATTGTTATTTGGAACACATTCATTTCATGTGTGTTCTGTGTCTACAACAGTCTATGCACAGTAAACACATAATTAAAACAGAAACATTTTTCATGTTTTAGTAATAATCGACAAAATGTAGACATGAAGTGTATAATATGTTAAGCCCGATTTCCAAATATCAAATAAACACTTTCACAAAAGGTACAAATATAACAGAACAAGTGTGCTTCTATTCAAAAATATAACTGCAGAAAAAAAACACATGTTAGGGTGCGACATTGACACACATTTACTACGACTGCTTCGGTGGCGCAACGGTATCAGCTGTTGACTGGTAATCAAAACTCCACAGGTTTGATCCCCGACGAGACCGTTTTGAGAAGTGAGCTGCTTTTATTCCTACTACGAGGGCAATCCCAAAAGTAAGGTCACCAAAGCGGTGGGGATGTAGAGAAACTGTTCGTACGGCTGTTGGCCACACTGTTGTGATTGGTGCTTCCTCCACTCCCAAACAAGCATGCGCTGCTTCACTGGGATGCTCAATCTTGGCTTGGCAGCCCTTGAAAATGGAGCTCCCGTTGAACGCTACCGCCAAAAGCGAAATTCGTGCAGTTATTCGATTTTTGAACGCAAAAGGCATTAAACCAGTTGAAATTCATCGCCAATTGACAGAAGTGTATGGACAGTCGTGTAGAAATGTCAAAAACGTTCGCAAGTGGTGTAGAGAGTTTACAGCCAGTTGTACTGAAATTCACGACAAACAAAGGACATTTGTCCGGAAGGCGATTCTGCTCCGACGAAGAGGTGAAAGATGAGGTTCAGTGCTTCCTGAAGGACATGGCGGCGAGCTGGTATGACATGGGCATTCTAAAACTGCCACAGCATCTACAAAAATGCATCGACCGAAATGGCGATTATGTAGAAAAATAAATAATTCTTCAACCTTTAAAATGATGTAAATATTATAGAAAATAAACGGTTGTTTGTATTTCTAAAAAAATAGGAGACCTTACTTTTGGGATTGCCCTTGTATTTTAGAATAAAAACATACATTTGATTTCAGTCAGTCTGTAACAGCCGGTGTAAATGTTTGATACTTGTAAAGGTTAGCTTCAGTTTCATTCTGTCAGTCACATTCACGATCCTACCCCCCCATGTGACACTGCTGTTTTCACATAAAGACGCACATAAAATCTTGTGATTTTTTTTTATTCATATCACTTTAAATTATTTGCAAATATATTCTCGTTATTTTTAGGAAGTCAAGACACAAAATATAAAATTGTCAGTCAATGACTTTATAATCAAAGCATCAGCACTAGCGTGCTTGAAGGTGCCTGAAGCAAATTCATCCTGGATGGACACAGTGATTAGACAGTGAGTCATGCTTTACTTACCATTCTCATAAACTTAGTCTTTGCTTTAAAATTATCAAATAAGGGGATTACGAAAAAATGCTCTCTTTTTGAAGGCATGATTTTAATCGTGCTTGAATATGTGTTTTGTGAATTTGAAGTTGTTTGGTGTATTTGATCTTATAATTAACTAAAGGCATTACTAACATTTACCAGAATGTTGTGGAAATGGATGGATGAAATTAATAAAAAAATCACTTAATGTTCCGATGCGGTAATTAAAAATACAGTGGATTTAAAAACTATTTAAACCCCTTAACATTCTGCACACTTTATTAATAAAACTGTTGTTAGTACTGCCAGGGTGCAAAGAAGATATACACTTTTTGCCATAGTTTAACTGATTTTCAAAGCCATTACCTAAAGTTATTGCACAATTTAGTACTTGAAAGAGAATTACATTTTGAAAAGGCTTTGGTAAAAATTAACAAAAATAACTATCATTAACTATAGAATTCGGAAGAATGCAACAAGGTGTGTTTTTCACATTACATTGTGGTAAAATTAAATACTCTTTGTTGGTTTTTGACTCTTTTTAAGCCTAGAACCTTAAAATAATCTTTCTTGTTGTAATGGTTTTTGAGATGTAATCCGAATTTAATCATTTTTTCCTCATGCTTATGTTACAGAAACCATGTAGTGGATATTAGTGTGGCAGTGAGTACTGCTAATGGACTGATCACTCCCATTGTGTTTAATGCTCACATAAAAGGTCTGGCTTCAATTAGTAAAGATGTAGCTATATTGGCTAGCAAAGCAAGAGAAGGCAAGCTACAACCTCATGAATTTCAGGTATGCTCACTTTTGTGTGCCATACATACCTATCATATTGTCACATAGTTTGATGATTATTATTGACTTATAATTTTCCTTCAAGACAGTTATTTTGTTTTATTAATATAAAAATTATCATTAGAGAATAATACCTGATGTGAGTGAAGCAATAAATTAGTCTGATCAAAGAGTGAAAATGCCTTTCAATTATTACAAATAAATGAGAATTTTAAAATGGTAGTAATGTCTTATCCGTTTTTAGTTAAATACATATGTAGTAACTTCAGCACAGCAGTAGTAATACCTCAGTAATTTGACATAATAATGCTGTTTTTAAAAGGATAAGTGTAAAAGTATATTTATTGTTTTTGAAAAAGAAATATGTATATTTTGAAAGGTTTATTAATTCTTTGACTGTGTTTTATTTTTAAAGTAAAATCAGATAAAAATAAGAGCGTACTCTGTCTTTACAATTTGGGGAATTAAAATCCCATAAATAAATCATTTTGAGTATAAAATTATGACTTTACCTTAATCTTTCTACAAAATTAGTCAGTTTGTTTTGTTTGTTTTTTTTATTATAGGGAGGGACATTTACCATCTCAAATCTTGGGATGTATGGAATTAAGAATTTCTCTGCCATCATCAATCCCCCACAGGCTTGTATTCTGGCTGTTGGGGGATCTGATAAAAGACTACTACCAGCTGAGAATGAGAGAGGGTAAGTACTGTTACCGTTTGCTATGAGAACTATAATAATTTACTTTTTCTCTGAATAGTAGTTCTCAATTTCCAGACATATACAGTATGTAACATGCTGCTAATGGTAATTAAAAAAAGGGCAACGGTTCACAAATTCTGTGGTTCACTATTTATCACGTTCATTTTTTGTTCATGAATTCCATCTCCATTGATAACAGGTACAACAATAAACGATGTAGTTGTAGAGTATTTGTTAATGTCTACCACATAAAGGGAAATACACTTAAAAAGATGAACTTGCTTTCTCTTACACTTTTATTAAAAGAAAGGAAAAACTTTTCTCAAACAGGAAAAATGCATTTTATGATCGTATAAAACAGACCACCATTGTTTAGTTTTCCAGGCAAAAAAAAACTTACAGGAAAAATAATGTGAATCTAGTAGTTACACATATTAAAGCAGAAACATTGCATGGCACACTTTAATCGTCTTTGAATTGGGGCTGTGTACACCACTTCAGATGTAACACAAGTAGGCATGACGTTTTCATTACAGAGGAATTTTAAAAAACATTTTCCCATGTAGTTTTGTAACAGATTAAGGAGCATGTATTACAGTGATTCAGTAGTCTTGGTAAAAGTAAATATAAACCTTTTCTTAAGTCAAAATAACCCTGTGTCCTATTACATAACACTTATTAATGACATAGATAGAGGTATGCAGTTTTTATGTTATTTCGATTTGTATAAATCTCATGCTGTGCAAACACACATCCCAAATTCAATAGAATTAAAAAAAGATTACAAGAAAACCACTTTTCATTTCTACCTGATATAAATAGCTAAAGTAAATTACTGAAACAAGTATCATCAGGCAGAATGAAGTACAGTAAAATCTGGATTATCGTTCAGGGGTTGGGGCTGTGGCTGTGATGGATAAGAGACAGATAACAGAACAGCTACTTTAAAAATTATATACAGTAGATTAGTTTAATGAATAGTCTTATTTATTTACAAAACAAAACTATATTAATAAAATATAATATTAACAAAAGTAATTAATTCGTATAATATTGTAACAACCATCAAACACAACTCAAAGGTACTAGAGTTTTCTTTGTTTTACTTGGAGTCTTCGTTCCGTAACAAACGGTGCCGTCTTATACTCCATTACCTGGGTTACAGAGCAAACCTCCAAAACAATAAAAGAAAGTTTTCCCTACTAATTACTTTATATCCTGCCACTCACATTATGTCTTTCAGTATATCACAAACCCTCCTGCTTATTGTCTCCTGACTCCCCTACTCAGAACTTCCTTCCATTGTACCTTCCTTTTTCTCTTCTCATATCACTCATCTCCTAAGAGGTTTTTTCATCACTTACAGAACAGAAGCCCATCACCCAGTCCCAACATTTACAGTCTTCCACCCTTTCTTCCTCAGAGCACATCACAAGCTGCCTGCACGCCACAATATATTAACAAAACATAACAGGATTTAAAAAGAAAATTACAGTACAGAAAAACATTACCATTAGTGGTTTCTATTTTCTAAACATTTTTCAATTTTGTCCATAAATTGAAGCAGTACTTGAATCACTTTTGCCATTTCATAAACATTTAATAATTTCAGTTTTTGTGACAATTCCAACACCACATGCTTATGTGTATTCGCCATAACAATGTATAGTAGATTAATTATAACAAAAGAGAAAAGTTACAAAAGGCTATTAAAACTAAAGGTATATAACTGACACTGTGATTTCAAACGGCAGTATGACGGGAAGCTAGGGAAGAACACTATGAATTGGCACAAAGGAGAGTTGTTCCAATGTGCAGAGCTCGCAGCGTACCACATGGTGGTAGTAGTAGTAGTAGTATAGTAATAAGTAGGCGCTGGTGGCACGATTTTTTTTTTTCTTCGGCCCTGACCATTAATAGAGACTGAGGGTGAATCAAGTAATGGATAATCGAGGTTTTACTGTACCTTATTTTATAATTACCCTTACTAGTGCTGGGCAGTTTACCACTTCATACTGAAAACCTTTTTTTATTTTTGTTTTGATATGGATTTTTCTTATACCGCAACACCGGTTTAAATTGCCTAAACAACGTTCGGAACGTGGCGCAACAGGAAACTGTTTAAGGGGGACCTTTTTCACTGCTACACCGCTAAACAGGCATGCAATGGAGTACATGCGGTAGTGGAGGTATTGCACGATGAAAATGGACAGTGAACATTCGGAAACTGAAGCTGTAGCAGACGATAAAGTTGAACATGATGACACAGAAGAACTTTTGCTGGAAAAAGGAGTCACGTCTATTGTCTGGAGATACTTTGGATTTAAAAGGTCGGATGTGGACCATTATGTTCAAATATGTGAATACTGTTTCTATACTACTGGATAATACTGCAAGCCAAGTTATACTTGTTTTATTTTTTTCAATACTGTGTAATGTACCTGGGTACTGTGTAATAGTGTGACGACATGTTGACTTTATTCTTGACATTTCCACTTTAATCTCAACTCTTATGATGAGAATAAAGTCATCATGTTGACTTTATTCTCAACATTTCTACTTTATTCTCACCATTTATGTCGAGATTAAAGTCAACATGTTGACTTTATTCTCATAATTTGTCATTAAAGTAGAATATCTTAAACTAAACTTCATCTTAAAATGAATATTTAATGTACTAGATATCATTTTCAAGATGAAATGTATTAAAGCATGTGTTAATCATGTGGGAGCACGGTGGAGTGGAGGTTGCACTGCTGCCTCGGAGCAAAGGGGTCCCGGGTGTTCCCTGCTTTGAATTTGCGTGTTTTTCTGGTGGGTTTACTCGGCGTGCTTCAGTTTCCTTTCAAAGTCATGTAGGATGTGGGATTTTGCTATGCTATATTAACCCTGCTAGTGTATGTATTGCTCGTATTCACCCTGCGATGCGCTGGCGCCCTGTTCAGGATTTGCTCCTGCCTCACATATAATGCTTGCTGGGATGGGCAACCCTGAATGGATGGCATAATTAAACATGTATAACGAAGATTTTTTTTTTTTTAAGTTCTGAACACTCCGTGGTCTAAGTTTATAACTAGTTTTAATTTCACAAAGACGTTTATCTTGTGTGATTGGTTATATGGAGAAAGAAAAAGGAAGGATAGGAACTGGGGGTTTAGTAAGTCAGACATAGACAGCATGTATGCAATAAAGAAAGTCCGCTCAGATGAACATCCATTGAATTCTGTGTTTGTGTCTTCGACCACCAGATCATGAACCCAACATTTATACAATATTTAAGCTAAACCTGTGCGATACCCATTTATACATCCAGTTTTTTGGAGCCTCTTCACACCTGCCATAAAGTTCTCTACACTGAACGTACACCTGGGGACCCCTTACTGCGAGGGATCAGTACTACCACCACAGTACCGTGCATGTTTAATACCTGCTTTAATGCATTTTATCCTGAAAATGATATCAAGTATATATCTTAGCATTCAAAATTTTCAGAGAGCAGGAATATCATGAAGTGAATGGATTCTGTGCAGCGATCGCTGCTTGCGCCTCCTCTTAGTGTAGAGGAAGTCAATTTAAGAAGCGTGTAGCGATTAACAACTGGGTCGGGGAACACTTAACACAAATCATTTAATGTGCTACATTAACTTATGACGGCGTTTGAGAAAATCAAATTTATTTTAGGATGAAGTTTAGTTTATGACATTCTACTTTAATGATGAAATAAACTGAGAATAAAGTGGAAATGTCTACTTTAATCTCAACATAAGCGTTGAGATTAAAGTGGAAATGTCGAGAATAAAGTCAACATGTCGACTTTATTCTCGACATATAGGTTTTTTTTTTCCGTGTCCGTATTTTTTCTTCTTCACTGTGGCCCTAATACGATTCCGTAGGGCTATACCACAAATAGCATTATAAATGCAAGTTACAGTTTTATTATTTATGTACTGTATATAGCTTAGCTTGAAGCAAGGTCCATATTAATGCAATTTGCCTTAATGATGGTTCAGTTGCTAAAGATCTCATCACCAAGTTGCACTTGTTTTATTTTATTTTATTTTTATTTGGTGAATACTGTGTGATACACCTGGGCTTGAAGTAATAGTATTATTACAGGTAGTTGTGCTATTATTTATTGTTATTATTTATTACTTTAATTATTATGCAGTTTAATGATGGTAAAGTTGTTTAAAAAGTTACTTTAATGTGTCAGTGGACAAAGATTGTTAACATTAACAGAAAGTGTAGTTGGTTTACAAAAAATATTTACTATTTATTCCTTTTCTAAGACATGTTTAGTGCAATACAACTTTTGACAAATACCTCTGGATATTTTACTAAGTCTAAATGCCTCTTTGGATGGTTGAAAATATGTTGTCAAAATTTTAGTTTAAGTTGTTTGCAAAATTTGTTCAATAAAAAGGTTCTATATTTTGACTGCAACTGTCATGCAATGTGATTCCTTCTCTTCATTAGTGCCACCCCCTTGAAAACTATCACTTTATGGGGCCATGCAAACCTGTATTAATACTTGTGTGCACATTAAAATGTACATTGTAAAAAAAAAAAAAAACAATTCTCATGACAGTGGAATAGGTTATTCTTAGCCAGTCTACTGCAGTAATTGCAGTGGAAAATTTGGTTAACACCCACTCATGCATGGGAAAAAAATACCGTTGAATACCGTGAAGTCAGTATAATTTTGAAAAATATCGTGATTTAGAAGTTTGGTCATAGCACCCAGCACTAACCCTTACTGTGAAAATTGCCAAATAACTTACACTATGAAAGAATGTAAAGTTGCCCTCCAGCAAGTGTTTTTATTAAATATATTTAAATTTTTTTAATTTCCCATTGTATCTGCAGGTTTGATGTTGCCAACATGATGTCAGTTACACTGAGCTGTGATCACCGAGTTGTGGATGGAGCAGTGGGTGCACAATGGCTTGCAGAGTTCAGAAAGTTCCTTGAAAAACCCACCACCATGCTGCTATAAGTCCTGTTATAGAATTGAGGTTTCAAGTTTAGAATGGAGTTTTATTCATACATAATTGAGTGTATGAATGTGTACTTTTCTCTGTGTGCATGTATTTTTGTTTCATACAGATAATATGCACACATAAAGAAAACGGTCTCATCTTAAAAAATATATATATATATATTGTCTGCATGGACATTCTGCCCTCTGTTACAAGGCTGGTAAATAAAAGCCAGTGAATTATTATTTGCAATAAACCATCACTTAATTTAATTGGCACTGTAACCTGTGCAGATTTATTTTTATATGTGTATATTTTTAAATGGCAGTTAGAGTGAAACTGCTTTGTTTATATTATCAAAAGTAACTGTACGTTTTCCAGGTATACCCTTAGAGTGATAAAAGAAAAACTCTTTGTTTCTCCCATCTTCTATATTTTAATATAGAACAGGAAACCATGCAGATTAGAAATTGATAATCAGGTTTGGGAGTTGCATTAATTATAAATACAACCTTTGCCCACTTGTTTATTTTTTTCACACCTGTTTCTATATTAAAAATTACTACAGGATCAACCCTTTCAGTACCTCCATTTTATTACGTGACCGTGTAATATTTTCACATTCTAATTTATTTTTAAACAGCTTGAGCAAAATGTGATCAAAAATACTAAATTTAGTGTTTCTATACATTGTTTCAAATACAAAAGATACTT
Source organism: Polypterus bichir lapradei (assembly GCA_026402145.1). Classification (NCBI taxonomy): domain Eukaryota; kingdom Metazoa; phylum Chordata; class Cladistia; order Polypteriformes; family Polypteridae; genus Polypterus; species Polypterus bichir. The sequence continues at coordinate 16,753,568 of JANRMT010062804.1, read as the reverse complement.
CAGCTTTTGAAAAGTTCCATTTTGTTTGAAATACTTTTTTGTTAGGAATACTTTGGTGTGGATTTTAGTTAATATTATAGATATTGCACTTCTGTGTACTTTTTTAAATATTTTGGAATGTTGAATTCAGCATATGCAGAACTGAAGTATCTTCAGGAAACATTTTAATATTAGTACCCACTTGTATGACTGGTGCCAAAATATTGTTAAATATTAAAAGAAAACCTGATTAGGTTGAAAATGGCTTCTTGGAGAGAAATATTTTTTTTATATAATTTTGTGCTTTGCATTGTGCCATCTTTGCTATTTTCTGGATTTTGAGAAGTAAGGTCAGTTTTAAGTTGCATTATTAAATGACAGCCATGAACATAATGTTTTTTTTCTACTGCCAGAGCCTTTATTTATCAGTTTTGAGTGTGTGTACACATTTATGCATATAGATAAATCTAGATATTGAAAGAGAGACCCAAAAATTCTCAGAATCAGTCAGTTACTTGTAGTTTTCAACTGTGCCACTTGGTATAATATGTCTACAGTCTTGTTGAACAGTCTACCAAGTGGCACTGTGCTAAGCTGATCGAGATGCATATTTCTGTCATTTATTCTATAATTATGTGTGCTACTTAGATGATTTTGTTTTTCCACAAGCCAAAAAAACACATCAGGTCATGTTGAATATCAAAACAATGATGATTGCCTATTTTTGAAATTAAAAGATATCAAGGGGAAAACATGTCTGGAGCAGAAGGGCATGCAAAAGTACATTTTACACCATGACAGTACACTTGTACTTACTATATTATAAGTCAAAGAGTTTTTGATCAAAAACAATGTGGTTGTTACATCACAGACTTTGCTCCCTCTGATTTTTTCTTTGTTCCAGAAATTACAATTGAGATTGAAGAAAAGACAATTAGCAACCATGTTAGAAGTCCAGGAAAAAATTGCTGGAGGCTGCATATACAGTAGCAAAAGATGAGTACAGGAATGGAAGAAGCACTTGTACAAGTGTACTGTTATCTAGTAGCATAATTTGACAGTCCGGTTACTAAAAGGGAGTTGCCGTAACTTGTATAATAAAGTGGGGTTTTTTTTTGTTTTTGTTTTGCAATTCTATGAATTATATAACAGAAGGAAAATGTAAGGTAAATATATAAAAAAAACATCAAAACTGTGTTCCTATTGGGCCTAACTGAAAGCAAAATAATGTTTCTGCCTCTTTACCTCACTCCAGACTTCTGATCATTCCTACCTCCTCCTTGTCAGGTGAGCCATTGCTTGCTTATAACTCCAAGCTCACCTGGCTGAGGAATTGGAGTTCCTTTTAAAGAGGGGTTCAGAAAAAATTCTCGGGCACTGGCCAGCCAGCAAAGTACTACTTCTGGTCTAAAGTAAAGTCCTTGATAGGTGTGCAGCTGTCCCCTTAATGGGCTATGCACCTAAAGTGGCCAGAGTACATCGGCAGCCTTGTGCTTCTTTAGACAGGCCCAAAGGACTAAGCTCTGACCTCGTCACATCCTCCAACTGTCCTCAGTGTCCTGGCTAGGGTGTGACCTCCTCCAGGCACACTTCACCTACCTGCTGCCCTTCACTATATATATGGTGTATATATGAAATGTACGTGTATGTGTTTTACATAATATATATGTTCATCCATATTAATATAAACATTAAAGTATTAAAAAATTGCTTCATTGCTTGAGGATGTCTGACCATTATAATTTTCATGAAATGGGATTCGGAAAGTTGTTCAGTTATGACAAATGTTAGAGAAGTGAAGGGATGATGAGGGAACAAATGAATGTCAGTACTGTCTATGTCCGCTTCTTGGTCATTTGCATAAAGCTGTTCAAATTTTACACAATTTCATAATCAGACTGTCCCTCAAAGTTTTGACCATGCTATTATACGAATAATGTCCCCCTTGGAATTTCATACATACTGTTGTAAATATAATGTAAGGATGTTTTGTTTTGACGACAGTGCTTTATTAGATGGGCAGCCTATTAAACAATGTTCATGATTTTCAGGTCTTTCTCAAGATGTATAGTGTGAAATTGGGACTGCCCCCCTGTCATAAGGATGTCTGGTTACCCTAGTAAATTATAGTGGAAGTGAAATAGTGACTTGGTCTAATCTGCAAATAATGGAGTTGTGACGTTAGTTTTGTGTAAGGTAAATACTGAGTAAATGTTTATTTGCGCTGTGCACAACTGCTTACACGCTGCAGGGTACTTTTTAGAACATTGTACAAATCCAAACAAGATCGGCCCATTCAGCCCAACAAAGATTGCCACTCCTATCCCCTTAATTCTTCTGAATTCATTAATAATGGACAACTGCATTTTACAGTTCTGTAGGTAGCAAGATCATTTAATGTACCTGTTACAACTTAAAAGCATTGGAAGGAGTGAAATGCACATAAAGGTTTCTGCGTGCCCAGCTGAAATTGCCCATAGAGGAGTGTCGTCCTGCGTGCATGCAAGTACCCAGTGACAGCAAGTACTTACCTGTACATGCAATTTGCTGGCATTCCATTAACTTGCATTCTATTAGCAGCTATTAGAGGTGAAAAAGGAGAAAATATATGAGTTTGTGTAACAGCTGTCAGGGTGAAATTGAAACCATAAAGTACTTTGTACTTGAAATCTCACTGAACATTTTTCTATTTTCCAGTGCTTTTCAGTGGGAGATTTTGAAATTTAAAACTGTGTACAGTGTGATCTGTTCAAGGTGTCGTAATGAAAATTGAACTGCCTTAACAAATTTCTTTGAAGAATAATTGTGCTGAATTGGCCCATGGGAGGCCAAATTGTTCCATGCAGACAAAGACACATGGCTATTGCAGTAGGTGCTTTTGAAAATTCATAATCAGCTTGTCCTCAAGAAGTACCTCTGGTTATTAGGTTTTAAGTGACTGTACAGTAGAATGTTTGAGTGCTGCGTGGTGAGTCCAAAAACATCAAACATGATGTTATAGAAGTGCTGTGTAGTTATAAAAGATGCAAGAATCTGTAGCATCTTTAGCCGCATTGTTGTGGAATTCTGGGTACTGAGAGTAATCATGGTTGTATGCAATATTAGCTATAGGTGCACAGAAGGTTCATCAGTTATCAATTCTTAATTTTTTTTTTTTTTTTTTACACACTTGTCAAGGATTCTTGTTTATAAACTGTTCAAATTGGCATGCATATATCAAGTATGTAAAGGGCTTTTTGTTTTCAGCACAGATACTGTAAATGAGGGCACTGTTTTTCCTTAGTGTAAATGAAATGGGAATGTCTTTAAAGATTTAAAAATGCTTGCTTTAATATTTAGTCTTTGAACAGATAATTACCTATGCTCCAAGAACAATGTAAAAATAGTAGGAAATGAGAAATAAATAGTTTGTGTTCAGCATACTGGCAATACATTGAGTCAGTAAAACAGTTAAGTTTTTACTTGGTTTAATGGTTAGTTTTTTGTTTTTTTTATTTATATATTATTTATATTACCAAAATAAAATATAATGCCTTTAATTGATAAGTGGATGATATTTAATTAATGACCCCAAAACAGATAGTCCATTAATATAGCCCATAAAACTTCATACTGTGAGAATTTACGGCTTATATTCCTTTGGAGAAATTTTTAAATCGACAAACAACTTTGTTAACAGGTAATGTTTACAACTCTTAGATGATTAAAATCTTAAAATACCCAGATAGACAACATTCAAGTAAAAGTAATGCAGATTACAAAAGAAACTTTGACTTCCTTAAATGTGAAGGTTTGTGTACAACTTCTAAATTGCAGTTTTAACAGTTCAGCTTATATTAAGCTACTATTGTTTACTGTTATACAGAGAATGTGTAGATAATGCCAAATTTATTGTCAAGCCTGTTTGTCTTTGTTCATATTTTTGTACTCTTATTAAGTATTTTATATTTGGCTGAACTTGTTCCATGATGATCTAATACAAGATTCTCTTTTGTTGCTTGTACGGTAGTTCTTTTATTAAATTTCTTCTTTATTTTGAAAATGGTATATTGATTCACAAATTGTGAAATAAATTACCATGAAATACATGTCTCTAAGGCCTAACAGTATATAATTTTCCTTAGGAGCTAGAGGGTATCCTGGTTATTTCTCATCAGTGGTCCATTTGTGTATGTATTTGGATAAAAACTTTTTAGCCATCTGCATAATTTGACACATGGAAATCTTTCATGTATCAACAGTTCGATGACTTTACAAAGAACCTTAAATGGTAAACGACCAACCTCAGAGGTTTAAAAAGAAACTGATGAAGGAGGTAACATATTATCAGATTTTTGGCTTCTGAAGGTTCTTTATTTTCTTGTGGGTTAAACAAGCCCATCTTTGCCTTGTAGGGTTGTTTAACCTAAATGTTTATGTACATTTACACACACACACACACACATATATAATTTGCAGCTGGAGATCCACAAAGGGAGAAAATGACTCACGTATCATAAAGTAGTTTTTATTCCTGAGCTTTCAGCCCCAGGGGCCTTCATCAGAGGATAATGCTTAGACTTATAAGAATCAAAGGCAATATATAACAAAAATTGAGGGGGGCGGGAGGTATTGGTTGTAAAGTGTTATTTATTATGAACATGTTCTTTTTAAGTTTGCATATGCTGGGTTTATGTCCAAATGTCTGTTGATGGTGTTCTCGTTTGATAGCTAAGATTCAGCCAGCTGTCTGGCACTTTCAGTACTGGCCTTAAATCTTACTTGTGTATTGTCCCAGTTAAATGTATGTCCTGTTGATTTAGTATGCGTATAGATCAGTGATCATGAGTCCTTTCTTCTGACGCCATTGTGATGTTCATGTATACGTGTTGTAATTCTTTTTGATGTTTGTCCTATGTATACCGCTGGGTAAGAACTGCATGGAGTGCTCTAAACTGCGTTTCGTGTTTCTGCTGTTAATTTCTTGTTTTTAGCATTAAAGAGGACCGTTGCGCAGATTGTTTGTGGGTTTGTGTGCTATTCTGATGCGTGACTTGGCCAGGATGCTTGCTGCACCTTAAGACACCTTGTGGTGATAAGGGAGTGAGTACCAGGTGGGATGGGGGTTCTGGTTCAGGTCGATTGTTTTTTGAATTTTTTGGCGTCTTCTGTGTAAGCATCGTTTAATGAATGTTTTTGAGTATCTGTTTGAAGTGAAAAGACAGAAAAGATTGTGTCTTTCGTTCGTTTGAGACTAAAACGAACGCACGTGAAGGAGATGCGGACGGATCAGCTGCTGGCTTTCTGCTGCTGCTGCCGAGCTGCGTGTTCTGCTTGTTGCGCTGTGTGTTGCTCATTTAAAAGCCTGTACAGCAGCTGTCCTTTTGTGTCACTGCCTTGTCTTGTGTGACGTCAAAGTGTCTTCCGAGAAGATTTTTTTTTATTACAATAGATGTATAGTTTGTAATATATAATGTATATGTATGTATGTGTGTGTGTGTGCGTGCGTGTGTGTAT
>JANRMT010062804.1:16688363-16743093 GCA_026402145.1 Polypterus bichir lapradei | reverse complement strand
GAATTTTGGCCCACTCATCTTTGCAGAATTGTTGTAATTCAGCTTTATTTGAGGGTTTTCTAGCATGAACCGCCTTTTTAAGGTCATGCCATAGCATCTCAATTGGATTCAGGTCAGGACTTTGACTAGGCCACTCCAAAGTCTTCATTTTGTTTTTCTTCAGCCATTCAGAGGTGGATTTGCTGGTGTGTTTTGGGTCATTGTCCTGTTGCAGCACCCAAGATCGCTTCAGCTTGAGTTTACAAACAGATGGCCGGACATTCTCCTTCAGGATTTTTTGGTAGACAGTAGAATTCATGGTTCCATCTATCACAGCAAGTCTTCCAGGTCCTGAAGCAGCAAAACAACCCCAGACCATCACACTACCACCACCATATTTTACTGTTGGTGTGATGTTCTTTTTCTGAAATGCTGTGTTCCTTTTACGCCAGATGTAACGGGACATTTGCCTTCCAAAAAGTTCAACTTTTGTCTCATCAGTCCACAAGGTATTTTCCCAAAAGTCTTAGCAATCATTGAGATGTTTCTTAGCAAAATTGAGACGAGCCCTAATGTTCTTTTTGCTTAACAGTGGTTTGCGTCTTGGAAATCTGCCATGCAGGCCGTTTTTTGCCCAGTCTCTTTCTTATGGTGGAGTCATGAACACTGACCTTAATTGAGGCAAGTGAGGCCTGCAGTTCTTTAGACGTTGTCCTGGGGTCTTTTGTGACCTCTCGGATGAGTCGTCTCTGCGCTCTTGGGGTAATTTTGGTCGGCCGGCCACTCCTGGGAAGGTTCACCACTGTTCCGTGTTTTTGCCATTTGTGGATAATGGCTCACACTGTGGTTCGCTGGAGTCCCAAAGCTTTAGAAGTGGCATTATAACTTTTACCAGACTGATAGATCTCAATTACTTCTGTTCTCATTTGTTCCTGAATTTCTTTGGATCTTGGCATGATGTCTAGCTTTTGAGGTGCTTTTGGTCTACTTCTCTGTGTCAGGCAGCTCCTATTTAAGTGATTTCTTGATTGAAACAGGTGTGGCAGTAATCAGGCCTGGGGGTGGCTATGGAAATTGAACTCAGGTGTGATACACCACAGTTAGGTTATTTTTTAACAAGGGGGCAATTACTTTTTCACACAGGGCCATGTAGGTTTGGATTTTTTTTCTCCCTAAATAATAAAAACCATCATTTAAAAACTGCATTTTGTGTTTACTTGTGTTATATTTGACTAATGGTTAAATGTGTTTGATGATCAGAAACATTTTGTGTGACAAACATGCAAAAGAATAAGAAATCAGGAAGGGGGCAAATAGTTTTTCACACCACTGTGTGTATATATATATATATATATATATATATATATATATATATATATATATATAGACCAATGTATAACAGCTAGACTGAAGTTTGTAAGTGTTCACCAGGACCTGAGGCCTCATTTATAAAGCTTGTGCATGCGCAAACAGAGGCTTAAAATGTGCGCATGCAATTTCACACACAAATGTGGCAGAGTAACATTTGTATATTTAGGGAAACTCTGACCCATGCATGTGCAACGTTTTGGAGAAGCTGGAAAATGACAACACCATTCATAAAGTAGGGAAATTGAGCCAAACCAGCTAAAAATGGCTAACATTCAAAATAATACATATCACTGAACCATTTATAGGATGTGTGCTGAAGTGACAATTTCTTGAGCATGTAGTATGGGTCACATTTGACCCGTACCTCCTCTGTGATGGCAATTGAATGAACAGAAGGCTGCTAGGGTGGGTAGAAACAGCTACAATTTTTCCTGCTGTCTTTTTTGATGTGCTGATAAACATCTTTTAATGGTGGGAGACAACAGCTAATGATTTTCACAGCTGAACAAATCACCCACTGCAATACTCTCAATGATGGCAGAGTATAAATTTAACAATATGTGAAGGAAGAATAATCTGTGCCAGAGTGAAAACAGGAAAGGTGAAAAAACACAGCCTTGGAGGCAGCCAATGCTAAATAACATTAGATCAACAGATGGAGGCCCAGTCTCACATACAGCTTCCTGCCTGTCAAGAAACTCATAAAACACTGGCAGATACTACCCGCTTAGACACTGGTGCCTTACGCCTTTCCTGGACTCCAAGAGTGCAGAAGAGAGGCACTATAATGCAGCACACTTTCAGTTGTGGCTACTTTCGAATGCAGGATGCAGGGTCTCAATGCATCAGGACGTAGCTGCTCTACCAACCATTGAAGTGCTGAAGCATCGTAACTGCATATGTATGAGGTTGATTAGCACGCTCCATATATGGATGTTTCAGGGTGGCATTCAAGGGACATTTATGTACATTTACTTGGCAATTGTGATTTATAAACAGTAAATTACATAGAAATTTGCATATGCCAGGTTTTATAAATCTGATTTTTTTTTTTTTTTTTTTTTTTGCTGTACATGTTTTTCTGCTTTTTTAGCATGTGTATATTTTAACACGTAAATCCATGCAAGTTTTCTAAATGTGGCCCCTGACCTTTTAGAGGAGTGTTCTGTAGTCAGATGAGACTAAAATGTAACTGTTTGACCATAATGATCACTGCTATGTATGGAGGAAGAAGGGTGAAGCTTTTAAGCCTAAAGAACTTTATCTCAGCTGTGAAGCATGGGGGTGGCAGCATTACAATATGGAGGTAAAGGGACTGGGGGCACTTCAGAAAATAAATGGCATGAAGAAGGAGGATTATCTAGAAATCCTGAAGCAAAACCAAATGCTTTTTGTTGCAGAGTTGTCATTCTGCAGGACAATGCTTCAAAGGTGTTAGAAAACGGAGTGGCCATAACAAAGTTCTGACCTGAATGCCATAAAAAAAAATACGGTGTCCAAGTAAGGAAGCCCACAAACCTAACCAACCCACACCAGTTCTATCAGATGGATGGGGCAAAAATGCCTGCCAGTTTATTGTGAGAAGTTTGTGAAGGGAAATCTTAAACATTTAGTTCAAGTTAACCAATTAAAAGGCAATGCCCTAAACTACTAAAAGTGTACAGAAACTGAAAATCCAATGTAGTCAATAAAGGCTGAAATACATCAATCACTAAGCAATTTATTTGATATCACCACTTACAGAAATAAAGTAGACCCTCTAATTAATTGAACACAAAGCCTTTAGCCAAGGCAAATGGAAATGTGTTTTCTCAACTATCTATGCTTTTAATTTTATGTTAATGACATATGCAAGCAACACAGAATATTTAGTAACGTGTTTTATCTTATCAAAAAATTCCATATTTATAAATACAAGTACAACATCGATGATTTTCTTTAATAATTGTATGCTTATTGCAATCAGAAATGCTCCTTAATAAACACTGTCTTCTTAATGGAGATGTAAGACTTGAGATGTAACATTGTTAACCTTGGCAAGTTAAAAGTACTCGATATTTTCTTTCTTTTAATGTTACTCTCTACTAAATCCAACAAAATTAAATGTAGTAACATCCAGTTGCAGAGTAAACATGTGACATGCAGCAGGACGTGCAATACAGCCCTTTTATATCCAGACCTGATGTCTTTATCAGTGACTTTGATCAAAAGTAAAGGCTGAAATGACAGTCTTCCAAATATCTCAAATCTTTATTTTGTGCTGAGCACAGCCATTACGTATCTTTCATTATTCTTGTATGAACAGAGTCACCAACAGCACTTGAGTCCGCTTATTGAATTTTGCTGATGCGGACTCATCATTGATTTTCCTACTAAGGTCCAGATGAAGGAAATATTTGTCTTGCACTTCAATCAATACATCATCCTGGAAAAAAAAGTGAGACAGAACTATTATTCACATGTTACAGTTTCATTTCACCATGTTTGGCATCTTCTATATACAATGCATTAGATAGATAGATACTTTATTAATCCCAAGGGGAAATTCACATAATCCAGCAGCAGTATACTGATACAAAAAAAAATATTTAATTAAATAGTAATAAAAATGAAAAATAAAAAAAAGCAGACAATAACTTTGAGTAATGTTAGCATTTACTCCCCCGGGTGGAATTGAAGAGTCGCATAGTGTGGGGGAGGAACGATCTCCTCAGTCTGTCAGTGGAGCAAGACAGTGACAAAAGTCTGTCACTGAAGCTACTCCTCTGCCTGGAGATGACACTGTTCAGTGGATGCAGTGGATTCTTCATGATTGAGAGGAGTTTGCTTAATGCCCATCGCTCTGCCACAGATGTTAAACTGTCCAACTTTACTCCTACAATAGAGCCTGCTTTCTTAACAAGTTTGTCCAGGCGTGAGGCGTCTTTCATCTTTATGCTGCCTCCCCAGCACACCACTGCGTAGAAGAGGGCACTCGCCACAACCGTCTGGTAGAACATCTGCAGCATCTTATTGCAGATGTTGAAGGATGCCAACCTTCTCAGAAAGTATAGTTGGCTCTTACCTTTCTTACACAGAGTATCAGTATTGGCAGTCCAGTCCAATTTATCATCCAGCTGCACTCCCAGATATTTATAGGTCTGTACCCTCTGCACACAGTCACCTCTGATGATCACAGGGTCCATGAGGGACCTGGGCCTCCTAAAATCCACCACCAGCTCCTTGGTTTTGCTGGTGTTAAGATGTAAGTGGTTTGCAAAATAGGTTTATTGACAAAATTTGCAAACTTTCAGCTGTTTGCAATAAACAAATCAAAAAAGAACAATTTAAATAACTCGACACAACTCATATTACAAGTGGTTTCACCACAATCAACACAAAATCCAAATTATTAATGTGATGGAGGTAATTGCTTGGATTAGTGGTTTGTTGAGCATGGGTCAGGTTGATTGGAGGTATTTACATTACACCATTAAGGTAGCAAAATTGAGGATTCCTATATTTTGTGGCTTCCATCATTTAATGTTTTCGAGAGCATGTTTCATAAATTACCGAGTCATTTAATTAAACCTGTAAATCATACTTGTTTAATTAAATCATGTTGGTCCTTCCTGTGTGGCGTTTGCATGTTCTCCCCGTGTCTGCGTGGGATTCCTCCCACAGTCCAAAGACATGCAGGTTAGGTGCACTGGCGATTCTAAATTGTCCCTCGTGTGTGCCCTGCGGTGGGCTGGCGCCTTGCACCCCTGTGCTGGCTGGATTTGGCTCCAGCAGACCCCCCGTGACCCTGTGTTAGGATATAGCAGGTTGGATGACTGACTGACTGACTGACTGGTTTGAGAAGTGGCGTCCTCTTCTTGAGGTTGAATAATTCAACCTGAGCTGCTCACCGGCATCTCCTTAACATCTTGAAATACCTCCAATCAACCTGACCCATGCTCAACAAACCACTAATCCAAGCAATTACCTCCATCACATTATTAATTTGGATTTTGTGTTGATTGTGGAGAAACCACTTGTAATATGAGTTGTGTTGAGTTATTTAAATTGTTCTTTTTTGATTTGTTTATTGCAAACAGCTGAAAGTTTGCAAATTTTGTCAATAAACCTATTTTGCAAAGAGGGTTGAATAATTTTGAGTGCAACTGTAGGAACCTTGGCAGCCTGCAGCCCTTCCTTTTCAACTACCCTTTAAATGGCTTCTTTACACATGTGATGTATCGTCATCATCACAACCTCATTACCAATTTTCTATGCCATCATTTTCAACACCTTAGAGTGCTGGTTGTTTACTGCTTATTTGGGGTGGGAATTACTGGGGACAGCCCCATCTGTTATTGTGCTGTTTGACTCACAATAAGATTAGTTGGCATTTTGTTGCATTATTGTAGTACATGAAGTAACACGATTCAACTCTGTAACATATTCCAACTTATTATTTCATTGTATTTGACTAAAGTTAAATTTGATAATTTGAAAATCTCTATTACGCCTGATATGAAAAACCCACGATTCCATTCAACCAACTAAATCTCAGTGGTCTCCTCAGTAAGAATAGAAAACTAATCAGGAGAGGTACACGTTATATAACCATATTTAGTTACTTAAATACACCAATCAGCCTCAACTTTAAAACCACCTGCCTAATATCATGTAGGTCCGCCTCGTGCCGTCAAATCAGCTCTGACCTGTTGAGACATGGACTGCACAAGGTATCTGAAGGTGTCCTGTGGTATCTGGCACAAAGACGTTGGCAGAAGATCCTTTAAATGCTATAAGTTGCAAGGTGGGGTCTCCATGGATCGACTTGATTTTCCAGCCCAATCCAAACACTGATGCTTGATCGGATTGAGATCTGGGGAATTTGGAGACCAAGACAACACCATGACCTCTTTATGTTCCTCAAATTATTCCTGAACATTTTTATAGCATGGCAGGGCACGTTATCCTGCTGAAAGAGACCACTGCCATCAGGGAATAATGTTGCCATGAAAGGGTGTACATGATCTAAAACAATCTTTAGGTATGTGGTACATGTCAGAGTAACATCCATATTAATGACAGGACCTAAGGTTTTCCAGCAGAAGATTGCCCAGAGAATCACACTGTCTCTGCCAGCTTGGCTTCCTCCTAAGTACATCCTGCTGCCATCTCTTCCTTAGATAAATGACACACACAAACCCAGTCATCCATATAATCTAAAAAAAACAGGTAATTCATCAGACCAGGCCACCAGATTCCATTGCTCCATAGTCCAGTTCTGATCACATGCCCACTTAAGGTACTTTTAGTGGTAGACAGGGGTCCACATTAGCACTCTGACCAGTCTGTTGCTACAGCCCCATATGCAGCAAGCTGCAATGTGCAGTGTGTTCCGACACCTTTCTCTCATGACCACCAATAAGTTTTCCAGAAATTTGTTCTGCAGTAGCTCTTCTGTGGGATTGGAGTAGACAGGCTAGCCTTCGCTCCCCAAGCACATCAATGCTCACTGGTTGTCTTTCCCTGGACCACAAACCACTGCGTACTGGGAACATCATACAAGACCTGCCATTTTGGAGATGCTCTGATGCCCAGTTGTCTAGCCATCACAACTGGTCCTTGTCAAGGTCATTCAGATCCTTATGCTTGCCTATTTTTCCGGCTTCACACATCACCTTCAAGAACTGACTGTTCACTTGCTGTGTTCATATATCCCACTGCTGTCAGGTACCATTGTAACAATATGATTAAAGATATTCACTTCACCTGTCAGTGGTTTTAACACTGTGGCTGATCGGTGTTATACAAATGTAAACACAAACTTTCATTCACATCCCTCCTTTCAAAGCTTCATTACAACCCAGGCCAGATTTATATCTTACAAAGAGACAAACTTTTGAGATGGGGAGATGGTCCTTGTTTGCCATGCTATCGGAGGGCTTCATATTTATAGGACCATCCACAATAACTGCACGCTTCATATCATGGCATTTCTTAATGTGACATACGAAAAGCTAAAATGAACCCAAAGTCTGATCTTAGATGTGAACGGAGCACTTTGTAAAGTTGGTAGGATGTCAGCTACAGCAGTTTAATAAACAATGCATTTTGTTATGTAATTGCCAGGAAAATGAATTGCTTAAAAAAAGCTGATGTTTCTCCTCACTGTATTAATATTGCAATGAAGAATAATGCCATTGTATGCAGGGCCTATAGTAGTCACCCCTATTTATTTATTTTTTAATATAATATTGAATCAAAGCAGATATTATTTGGCTTTCTTGACGCAGGTCCACAGAAAAAGACTTTAATGTTAAAGTGAAAACAGATCTCTGCAAATTAATTACAAATATTGTGGACACTGGAGGGCGTATCAGAGCCTCAAGCCCTAGAAACAACGCCAAAGACACCAGTCCCGGGTCCAAACCATCTGCTTTATTTCGATTAAATACCTCAAACAGACTTCATTTTTTAAATAACAAGACAATGCATAATTGTCTTTTGTTTCTTCTGTATTCTTACACATCTTACTCCTCTGAGTAAGGCGGGGCAACTACATTTATTTCCCACTCTGTATTACTTCTGGTGGCAGAATATTGCACCCAGGAAGCACTTCCAGGTCAGGTGGAACTGCCACAAAGCAAGGGAGTCCTCTTCTGAGTCCACTGGCAGCACCCAAGGGAAACCAACAGGCCTACCTTGTGGGATTACATGCCCTATGCAGCTCTGCAAGTATCCGAAGTGGCACCACACCAGAGCAACACTGCCATGAAGTGCATCAGTTAGGGGAGACAGTTGTCTTTGGGAGGCAGGCTCGCCATGTCCATCCACCGTTCCTATCCCCCAACTGAGGCAGGGATCAGCACCCATCCATCCCTCACATTGAGTCTCCAGGCAATTTGGTGAAAAGGTAACTGAAAAGCAGAAGTCAGATGATGGAGACAAGAAAATACCCAAGTCTCTGAATATTTCTTGGAATTCAGTTAAATAAGTATTTAAAAATACTTGGATGACTCTTAAGTCAACTAGAATAAGGTTCTGTGGTCTGATGAGACCAACAATGAGCCTTTTGGTCATTAGACCGTATGTCACTGCACATTAACAATAACGCACCATGCTCACTCTGAAGAACAGTTGTGACATTGTCATGCTATGGGGATGCTTCTCTGCAGCAGGCCCTGGAAAGTTTGTGTGGGTATAGCCTAAAATGAATGCAGCAAAATACAGAAAAATTCTAGAGAAAATCTTGATGCAGTCTGCAAGAAACCTGCACATTACATGAAGATTTGTTTCACAGCAAGGAAATGAGCCCAAACATATAGCCAAAGTTACACAGGAATGACTTAAAAACAACACATGTTAGTGTGACCGAGTCCACATCTCAATCCAACTGAAAATATGTGGCTATACTTGAAAAAGGCTGTTCACTCACAATCCCCATGCAACCCAACAGAGTCTCTATAATGAGTCACCCCTCGGTCATGGTGGTATTGCTCCCTGTGTGCTGAATGGTACTGAGCAGGTCTAACAGACATCTTAACAGACAATGGCGCTATGTGTGATATACTGTGCCAGTGATTGAAATCCTGTATTGTGAAATTGAAACTTATAAGTGTGTTTAATTCTAGTCACTTTGCAATTAGTAAATACCTACATTTTGTTAATTCATTTACAGATTAACTGATGTTAAATGTTTATTTGTACCTTGTTAACATACCTAAGACTTTTATAACTTTTGCTCTATCTATATTTGTGCCTTTTTGTCTGCTGCTGTAATTTTGCGATTTCCTTCAGGATTAATAAAGTTTCTTTCTGTCTATGCATCTGAGTAGTTTTGCAAAGAAGAATGGTTAAATATTGCAGTGTGAAGATATGCTAAGCTTATTACAGATTTGTGCACACACACTCTCCAGGCTGACATCCGAGCACATTTCTCCAGTTTTGATGTCACTACACTTGTTACCTGTGTCATTCAGGATTGACTTTAAAATTCTGCTTATGGTTTATAAAGCCTTAAATAATCTCGCCCCATCTTATATATCGGAATGTCTGACACCCTATATTCCAAATCGTAACCTCAGATCCTCAAATGAGTATCTCCTTAGAATTCCAAGAACAAAACTTAAAAGTGGTGAGGCGGCCTTCTGCTGCTATGCACCTAAAATCTGGAATAGCCTGCCAATAGGAATTCGCCAGGCTGATACAGTGGAGCACTTTAAAACACTGCTGAAAACACATTACTTTAACATGGCCTTCTCATAACTTCACTTTAACTTACTGTAATCCTGATACTCTGTATGTTCAGTTCATCATAATAACTATTCATGGTGGCTCTAAAATCCGTACTGACCCCTACTCTCTCTTCTGTTTCTTTTTCCGGTTTCTTTGTGGTGGTGGCGGCGCAGGCCACCACCACCTACTCAAAGCATCATGATGCTCCAACAATGATGGATGGATTAAAAGCCAGAAGTCTACGTGACCATCATCATCAAGTCCTTCCGTGAGAACCCTAAACCTAAAGAGGACTGTTTCATTTATGTAAGAGGGGACTGGGCAGTCTAATGGTAAGGAATCCCTACAGATTTTATTTTTTTTTCCCAGCTGTCTGGAGTTTTTTTTTGTTTTTTCTGTCCACCCTGGCCATTGGACCTTACTCTTATTCTATGTTAATTAATGTTGACTTATTTTATTTTCTTACTGTGTCTTTTATTTTTCTATTCTTCATTATGTAAAGCACTTTGAGCTACTTTTTGTATGAAAATGTGCTATATAAATAAATGTTGTTGTTATTGTTGTTGACAAGGCCATCAAAGGTGCACCTACTGATTACAGACTTAAAGGTGAATACTTATGTACATGTATTCAATTATTTTGTGTTTTCTATTTGTAATTAATTTAGACCACTTTGAAGAGATCTGTTTTCACTTTGACATTAAAGACTCTGATGATAAGCGAATGGAATCCACTGTTATTCGAAGTTGTATAAAACTAAAATGTGTAAACATGAATACTTTCTACAGGCCCTATACAATTTATATTTTACTCCTTCAACCAACCTACTTCACACAATCCTATTTAAATTTGCTAAACTTTCAGCATTGTCTACCGGTCTCTCTTGTGGCATCTGCTCTGTGCACATCCTTCCTAAGTACTCTGAGGGTCGGCAATCTGAGGTTGGAAGGTTGGGAGACAAAGTCAGAGAGACGAGATTGCATTGGTTTGGACGTGTGCAGAGGAGAGATGCTGGGTATATTGGGAAAAGGATGTTAATGATAGAGCTACCAGGCAAGGTTTATGGATGTGGTGAGAGAGGACATGCAGCTGATAGGTGTAACAGAGCAAGACGCAGAAGACAGGATAACATGGAAAAAGATGATCTGCTGTGGCAGCCCCTAACAGGAGCAGCCAAAAGAAGAAGAAGATTTATGTTCTATTACGGTTGTGGTTATTGAATTATATTGTATTCTCATTTGTTCTCTGAAAATGGTGCTTGCTCTGAAAGACACTATACAGTAAAAAGCCTGACTGACTAAGTGAGGGTACATGCTGATCTGAGACTACACACTACAAACCAAGGGCCCTTGTTTTCTATAAGTTTCATATTAAGCCTACCTGTGAAATGCTGAGGTCACATTCTGAGACTGAATGTACCCCCGGAAGTTCCACGCTCAGTACAATTTTCTCTTCTACGTTATTTTTATTTTTAACTGTAGACAGATGATATTTGGGAGTCTGTGGTGGCTCCACGTCGAAATTTGTGCTAGAAATCACCTCAATCAGTCCAGTTTTCTTGGGATTTTCCAGCTGTTGACCGAAAAAAGGTAAAGAACAAATGGGCTCCGCTTCATCTCCAAGAGTAAGAGTTCTGATCTGCTGATCCAGAGACTTCTGCTGTCCTGTAAGGGAGACACACCATGAGATTGTTATTAGGAAAAGCAGGATACTTCTGTAAAATTAGGACAGCAAACGTGGTAATGGGCAAAGTCCTGCCTAGAAAGCACCAGGAGGCAGGAAGGGAATGTATGAGACCAGAAGATGAAACAAATTTAAAAAACCAAGCCAAAATTCAAAAATAGAGATCAGTCCTATCTTTCATCTAAACCCAAACTGAAACAGAATCCCTTGTCAACAGTCAAAGGCCAAGGTCGGTACACTAAAAGTGAATAAAGGGAATGTCCTCACTATCTTTCAGATTTGAATTGAAATCTCAGATGGCCAGAAAGTGCATTGCGCTGACTGTTGAGTCATATGTCATGACCTCCAAGACCACAACCCTTAACAAGAAGTCACTGCATCATGGCTACAAAGCCACCAAACAGCAGCAGAAAAGAAACAAAAATTATTTAGCAACTTAAAAACTAAGTCAAAGCAAAAATAAATATTGGCTTTGAATTCCTTGGGTGCTGCAGAAATCATGCAAAACCTTTATGTATAACCGAATCAAGTGCATGAAAATTTTCATAAAAATACTTTCCATAACAGTCAGCTTGAATAGCCAAAAACAACCAAAATACCAGGGACACCCAACAAATGACCGTGGTCCCAATGTTTGGAACATAACTGAATAAGCAGTGCTTTGAATACTGTAGCATGTACATGAACATAACTGTTATATTCAGTAATAGTATAAATCAATGTTACAATCACAACACTGTCTTTGTCGAGTTTCCACATTCTCCCGATGTCAGCACTGGATTTCTCCAGGCTTCCTCTTGATCTTTTCCCACCTCTATTTAGTGTCACTATGCCTGATTAACCTTGTCCAAACATCTTGGTCCTACAACACCTCCCCAATCAAACCCATTTCTTTCAGATCTTCTTTTACTTTATCCATCCACATCCACTTCAGCCTTCCTCACTTTCTCTTCCCCTGTACTTCCATTTCCATATCTCTTTTCCCACATCTTCTTTGTCTTACTTCATCAAATGTTCATACCACTTAAAACGGCTTTCCTGTACTTTCTTAGATAACTTTCCTACTTTTGTTGTACTTCTGATCATCCCATTTCTTGTTATATTCTTTGTAACTCCACACATCCATCTCAATATTCTCATTTCTGCCACATCCAACTTCTTCTCCTGTACTCAATTTACTGCGAATGTCTCCACTCTATAAATCATTGCTGGTCTTACCACTGTCTTAAAATCCTTACATTTAACTTTTGCCTTAATCTATTGAATATACAATACTCCTGATACCTTCTTCCAATTGTTCCATCCACATGGCACTCTGTGGGTGTTATCTCTGCATGCATCTGATTCTCCATCTTGGGCTACCATTAATCCAAGATATTTATACTTATCCATTCATTTCAATATTGCTCCCTGTAAACTACTTACTAAATCCTAATCATCATTAAACCTTATATATTCTGTCTTATTCCTAATTATCTTCAATCTTCCAAAGCCCTTCTCCATTCTACTAACTTCCTCTCCACTTCCTCCTTTCTGGTGCTACACACCACAATATCACAAGTAAAAATCACGCACCCGGGGGATTGGTCTTTTATCCAACAACATCAACACATCAATAGATCAAAGATTTGAGGACTTAAAGAAGATTCCAGGTGCAGACCGGCTCTAATTGGGATCCTGTCTGTTACCCCAACAGTGCTTTTAACCCAAAGTCTTCACTCTCATACATATCTTGGGCAGTCCTCACATACTTCTTTGGTACTCCATCCTCTCTCATGCACCTGCCGAACCTTTGACATTACAATCAAGCATAAGCCTTCTCCAAATTAATAAACATATGCAAGCCTTTCCATTTTTCTCTATGCATCTCTAGTAGCTGTGACAATGAAAAGACTGCATCAGTTTTTCCTCTCCCTGGCATAAAACCAAACTGCTTCTCCAATGTGGTGGTCTCTTCCCTGTGCCTTCTATCTATAACCCTTTCCCACATTTTCATTGTGTCTGACATCAGCTTTATCCCTCAATAAGTTCCACTGTTCTAAGTATCACTGTTCTCCTTATAAATGGGTGCAACCACACAGTTCCTCCACTCCTCTGGTGTTCTCTTCTGTTCATAGATCTTCGGCATTAGATCCCACTATCTACTTCTATTCCTTCTTCCCCTAAACTCTTACACACTTCCATTGGTATTTCAGCTTGTCTTGTTGCCTTATCATTCTTCATTTTTTTCAGTGCCTTATTTTCTTCTTCTCTCTCTTGGTACTAGCCCTTCATTTGGGACTCCATCCTCAAATACTATGCATGGATTTTCTTCACTAAACAAATTTTCAGAGTACCTCTTCCCTCAATTCTTGATCCAACCATGCTCACTGCTGCTCGTTTTTCTTCTGCTGTATCTAGACTAAAATCCTTTCCAGCCTCAACCCTTCACTATTCTAAAAATCATTCTCTCCCTCTTTTGTCTCTAGCTTTCAATACACCTCCTTCAAAACCTATGCCTTGGCTCTTGCCTCCAGCATCTCAGAAATGGGCAGTTTAATGTGATTGGGGACACTAAGCTGGGCCGCCATAGCATGAGCGAATGTACTTTGCTATGGAGGGTACCCAGCACTACTAGGTAGGTTCCACCCAATACCCACAGCACACTGTAATAAAAAGAGTGGATTAAAACAGTGGATGGATTATGGTGATGGTTAGTAATTCTTACTAAGAGCTGCAGAAGCCTGGCCTGTTTATGGCTTGTGTGGAACTTGCAGGTTCTCCCTGGTGTTTATGTGAGGCTTGCTTCAACACCCCAAGGACACTTAAGTTAGGTAAATTAGCAATTTTAAATTGAAGCCATATCAGTAAATATTTGTGTGTGCATGGATTCAACTGGTAATTTTAAAATGCCCCAGTTTGCATTTTCTTGCTGTAGATTGGTACTGCATCCAAACTTGTGCCCTTGCACCTGATCTTCCTCCAGCCACTGCAAACATGAATTGATAATGTTACTTTATGTGAGGTTATGTAAACATTTTATCAATAAAATGTGCTGTAAGCAAGAACTGGCATTTAAAAAAAATGCAATCAGTGTGAACTACAATTTTATCTATGACAGAAAGTAAGGCTGGGTTAGAGAACATTAAACCCATGCCTGTGCCTTTGCAGGGTGCAAAGTGAACATATTGGGCCAAAATATTCACAAACAACACTACAATGAACCATATTTTGCAGAGACAACAGATGGGTTAATAATTGCATAAGGATTTTGCCTGCAGTTCTTCAACTGATGCAATTGCTGAATCTTAAGTGGGAGTTACATTTTCACACAGATTTGCACTTGACTTGATAATGAAGTAAATCAGTATTAAAAGCCTGTAATGAATCCCTAGGAAAAATATGTTCTGAAATCGTTTCATCCAATTTTGGGTCACAGGGGCCACAGCCCTTTTCCAAAAAAATCAAACACAAGGCAGGAACCATCCTATGATGCATGCCAAGGCATCGCAGTGCACATTCACATACATAGCCATACCTTCTCATGCTGAAGCAATTTCAAGTGTCCAGTAAATCTGACCTGCAGGCATTTCAACTGGAGTATCATTAAACTCCCATCACACTGCATGAACTTGCCAATGATATTCAATTGCAGACTTCATTTACACAATACTAGCACAGCACCTCTCCTCTGCGCATTAGGGGTCCTGAAAAGGTGTAAGGCACTATTGTGTGAACGCACGTAGCACATGTAATGATGTGATTGTTGTTACAATGAATAGTACAACCATTTGAGACACTGAAGGTTTAGCCAGTGTGGCGAGTGGCTGGGGCTGCTACCCAGCCGGGACGCCCAAGAGGACCGATGGAGGGCTTGCGCCTCATCCAGACAATGAGGGGGCGACCGCCCTGGTGGCTTTGGGGACCACGGGACCTGAGCTTGGAAGCACAACCCTATAGGGGCCTGTGGTCACCGCCAGGGGGCACCCGAATACCTGAGGAGCCCTGGCCCTCAGCACTTCCGCCACACCCAGAAGTGCTGTGGGAAAGAAGACCAGGGACACCCGAAGTCCTTCCGGGTGCGCAGCTGGTACTTCCGCCACACTGGGGGGTGTTGGCGGAAACTAATTGGGAGGCACCTGGAGCACATCCCGGTGGAGATAAAAGGGGCCAGAGTCGGGTGGAAGGAGGACAAAGCTGTGGAGGAGTGGTGGTAGAAGAAGAGAGTGTTTTGTGGTGTGGTTTCAGTGCTTGGGACTGTGTTGTGGCTGGAGGGATTACGGGGAAGACGTGCCTTCAGGCTGAAGAAAAATAAAGTCTCTCATTTTATACATGCCTCCGTGTCCATCTGTGTCGGGTCAGGCGCCTATATAGCGCCTTTTTATTACAGTGGCGTAGTCGGTACTTCTGCCACACTGGGGAGTGTCGGCGGAAACTAACTGGGAGGCACCTGGAGCACGTCCGGGTGGAGATAAAAGGGGCTAGAGTCGGAAGTGTAGATGGGCAGAGCTCGGGAAGAGAGGAACAGAGGCGGCCTGAAGAAGGAAAAGGCATTGTGAGGCCTGGCCTTTGGGGGAGTTTTGGGGGTTTGTGTGCACATCTGTATATACTGTAGTTGACTTGTAAATAAACGTGTGGTGGTGCCTAAAACGATGTCTGCCTGTCTGTGTCCGGGCTGTCTTCCACACCAGTTACCTTACCAACAAGTCAGCCACTACATCACGTCCGTCAAAGTTACTCTGTCTCAAAATAAGTGAATCATGGGTTGACCAAGGTCACTGAGACATGATGTTTGCCAGTCACATCTTGGATGACTTGTGCATTTATGGACTTTAACTGCTTATGGTTAAAAAAAATCAGCTTTGTTCTTGGTAGGTGCCCCTTATTGCAATACGAGAGCAGTAAAGTGCTCTGATTATGTTAAGTGAACTGGACACTCCTGCAAATTGACTTTTTATGTTGGCAAAAAATATATATACATATATTTTGAAAACTGAATATAGTGTTTTGTCTGTCAGTTAATGGCTTTCAGCACAGCAGGAATGATGAAGAGAATCTTAGGTAAAATATTTCTGACAAGTTCCAGGAGAAATGACAACAGTTAGCCAATATAAACTGATGAAAAAAAAAAAAAAAAAAGTTCTTCAGTGCAAATACATAGTCTGTGCATAATAATCATTGCTTTTATGGCCATTTTGAGGTAATATGTTTGTCATGTCAATGCATGTGTGCATGCAGCAGTATGGAATTATTATGCATGTGAGTCATCGTTTGACTGGTTTGGCAGCATTTTCCTGCTTGATCAAGGGTGTCTTCATGTCCCAAGTTGTTGTAAATATACACACTTTTCCCTGTCAAGGTTTCTTTTATAAATCCTGACATTTGTCTAGAAAATTGCGTGCTTACATTTCAAGCCTCTTTGTTTACATACGTAAGCTTTCTACATGAAGCCCCAGGTCAGGATTCAAACTTTCTTTTCTGGAGCTGTTAAACTTGCAGCCTTATCCATTATGCCAACAGGATGTCCAAAAGACATGTATGATTGAGAGAATACATTTGCTAATACCGCCATACTTAACCACACAACAAATTATGAATGCACAATTACATATTCACTGTGTGGTCATACCTGTGCATTTAATATCCAGATGAGTTGGGGTGGGCAGCGTGGAGTTCATTAGACTGTCTTTCATTCTTCTACTGGTTCCTTTCAGCTTAACCTTTGTCATGGAGTAGGACTTGGACAAATGTAAGCCATGGTGCTGTTCAGTACATTTCATCGCGAAGCCAATCAGCTGGTCCATAACAGCATGATCTTGCTCACCTTGCTGCAGGACTTTTGGGTTATAAGCAATGCTGATCAACCAGTAGACCTCTATTGGAAAGAATTTAAGAATCATTTTAATGGGCTATGATTGAATAATGTTCAAAAATCATGGCTGAAGCCTTAGTAGAATGTGAACTTCTCCGATTTCAGTACCAAAAGAACACAGAAATGGCCTAGAACCCACATGAGAGGTAATTTTATGGGGAAATTATAGCAGGAAAGCAATTTCAGGAAGTAGCTGGGCAGTACAAAGGAACAAAATAAGAAAATGTCATTTCTTGTAAGACTATAGTGGATATTCAAGGTATGGTGTTGAAATTAGTCTACTGGTTTAGGATATTAATGGAATGAACATGAATACTTAGTGAAAAATCAATTTATTTGTTTTTGGATTTGCTTAATCCAGGTATATGGACATGGGCATTGTGGATCCAAGCCTATTCTAAAACCATTTGACAAGACCCTATCCTGAATTTGGTGCAGGCCTTTAGTGGGGCACACTCATACAGGGCCAATTTAAATTCACCTATTAAACAGGGTTGGGTCTCACATGATGTTCCATTGGCCCCTACCACACCTAGCACATTTTCTAAACAATGTTAAGGTGCAAGATGGACTCAATTTTTGCATATTATGTTTCTATTTTGAATCCTCTTATGCTGTCAAAGTAAAAGAAAACTCTGATGGACTCCTATCTAATCGAAAAAGAGTATCTGCTTGATATCTATTACTGCCAGACAGACCAAAAGACCCTGCAGCCTTGGTCAGGATCCAAACAAATGAAAGAACAGAGAGCTGTGCTGAACATATAAGAGAAGTTTTTTTTGTTTGTTTTTTGACAAATCAAAAATGTTTCTTTGCAAGCATTTTCAGGTTACATGTACCTGAATGTATGACATCAGAAACCCTGTACCCTCATTTTGCATCTTCACTTGCTTCCAGCACTTTCTTTAGACACAACTGTAAAGACACATGTGCGCAAACAAACTTTTCTACAAAACATTAATTCATGATGTATGAATGCAAGGTGGGGTCCATACTCAATATGGACAATGAGAGTGGAAGTACACGATTGCAATACTTTATAAGGCCATTTATATCACAGTTAGAGATGAGAAATACCCAAATTTTAAGCTTAAGTTTAAAAATCTGACTCCTTGTTTCAAAAGTCACAATGGCCACGGACAGCTGTTAGGGAGCTACCCCATTGAGTAACATCTGAACTGTTCCAGGCCTGTGAGCGACAGTAGCCTTCTATTTCACTCATTTGGTGCAGCATAGCTGCTGGCCATGTGTTCTGCCAGTCTTCCGTTGACTTTGACTCTTACTTGGAGAGGCAGGCATTCTTGGCATTTTGTTGAGGTGCCTAACCCCCAACACTAACAACATTTACATCTAGATCCATTCCTGTATTCCTGTGGCATGTGGAGATGTTCTCCAGCTGTGGTTTCTCCTCTCGCTTTATTGCCCTCTCTGGTCCATCTCTCATTCTGTGTTAGTCTGGTACCACTTGATTATTTTTTATTCTTCTTTGAGACTTTCTATTCTCTCTTTGCTCTCTTTTTTAATTTAATTTGCTCTGCTACTCTTTTTTTATTACACATTGAAGCTGAATTTGGTGAAATGGGAAATTACAATATAGTCTAATCAAACAAGAACGCATCAACAAAGACCAGTGAGAACTGGCTGATTAACTACTATCATTCTTCAGTAGTAAAAAAACAGATATATGGTAAAAAAAAAAATAGCAATGGCATTTTATTTGAATTAATAAATCAAAGCACCAGCTTTCATACCATACTTTACATAATCATGCCGCACTTTTATAACTAGTTACCATTTTCCTCTGTTACTTTTTCTAACTGTCCTGCTCTTATGGGCACAGGTTCAAGGTCAGAGCTGGGAGGTGGCACTCTGTTCCACGTACACAGATTGATGTACAAGATGTCTTCTTCAGGTTCCTAAATAAACATTAAAATTATTAAAACAAGCACAGGGTTCAGAGTTCAAGATTAAATTATTTAATTATGTTAACCTCTTTTGTAAGTCACTTTGAATAAAAGTATCTACTAATCAAATAAATGTAAATGTAAATATTAAAAAATAAAAGGACACATGCTGTAGAGATAGGCTGTGGCCCTCTGTCACACTGAATTAGATTAAGCAAGTTTAAGAATGATTATGTTATTTACATTTCACTTGGATAAAAAATCAAGCGAAGATGCAATTTAATAAGAGGACACATCAAATGGCCATTTTATTGGACGGTTCAAGCACTGACAGCAACACACATGGAGGTAATGTAGGCACAACTCTAAGACTGACAGAAAGATAAGAATAAAGATAGTGGGTGCCACATTCATCATCAAGAACAACAACCCCACTGGAGTTTTTAGAGAAGTGTAAGTTGGGTGATAAGAAGTCCAGTCATTTGAAAGGGGCCAACAAAAGATTGTGAAGAATGACAATTGGACAATGATCACTTTTCTGAGAGCTGAGTACAACAGTGGCACCAAAAAGGCATAACAAAAGTGATCACCTTGTCATGATGTGTTTAAAAAATGATGATCCAAACAACTTGCACCTAATATAGTGCCCACTTGATATATTATTAGAGATCAGGGACTTTGGCAGATATTGATGGTAGTTTGGATGGTATTGTACTCGTATAAAACATTTCATAAATTGAGTATTATTTTTTTGTCTTAATGAAACTCCTAGCTTTATGAATTCCTTAGCTCACACTCCAAAAAATGTGTATGTTAGGTTAACATGGAGCCTCTGAAATGGCCTGATGTGAGTTAATGCGTTTGCCCCAGGGTTAAATGGCATTCAGTCTAAGCTTGGTTCATACCTTATGCCCAATAATAACTGGTAGGGCTTTCACTCTTTAAAAGTCTGCAATGATAAAGTGGGTTCAGATAACAGACACTGGGCTACATAATGTAAGGAAAAAAACTTGCTTATGTGCCTTAACTGAAACATTCAAAATTCTCATTTCTGAAAGGACCTACTTCTTTCATAAGAAGAATTAATATGTTTATTTTGTATGCATCCTCATTTGTAAAGTTTGCCTGAAAACTGAACCTACTGGTAGAACAAATGCAAAAATTTAAAAATGAACAGTGATTATTATTATAATAATAATAGCAATAAAATTCCACTTTACCATAATTTTGGTTCGTACACAGGTATGTGGGCAAGGTGGGGCACAGTGTTCAATGCCCTCCTCCATATTGTGCCTTATAAATTTCCGATAAGCCTCTGGGTTTGATTCAGACATCTCGTCTAGCATTGACCAAAACTGATTCACATGCTGAAGCAAATCCTTTTGGTCCAGATTTATAGCCATGCTCTGTCCTAAAAAAAAGTAGAGTTTGTTAAAGATATCAGTAGTTAGTTCATTTTGTCACGTACTGTATTAATCTGAAGACCAAGTTTAATTTACTAAAAGGCAGCCCAGAAGTTACATTACACAGGTAAAGTAAGTAAAAATCACTTCAAGACAAACAAAAATTGGAACAAGAAAACAGAATGCATGTTTATGTTATTAATTACAAATCACAATACACACATTCTTTAATTTTATTGTATTTAAAGCGTAAAGCTCATGTTTAATTTTACAAATTCATGTTTTTTTCACCGACTGATTATGCTTCAGTATTACGTGAAGGGTAAAAACTGATACTCTAGAGAAGTGCAATATTTTCCAGTAAAAAAATATCACTGTAGACGAGAACATGCGTTAGTGGAGGTATTGAGCAGTGAAAATGGACAGGGAACATTTCAAAACGGAAGCTGTAGCAGACGATAAAGTTGAACATGATGATACAGAAAAACTTTTGACAAAAAAGGTGCCGTGTCTGTTATCTGAAGATACTTTGGTTTTAAAAGTTCGGATGTGGACCATTATGTTCAAATGTGTGAATACTGTTTCTATACTGCTGGATGATACTGCAAGCCATGTTGTACTTGTTTTATTATTATTATTATTATTTTTTTTTTTTTTTCAATACTGTGTAATGTACCTGGTTACTGTGTAATAGTGTGACGATGCCGGTCCCCTACAGACTCCCTCTTCCCACATGGGAGTCTGTTGAACCAACACCGTCGATAGTTATGATGAGCTGAGAAATCTCAATGAAGCCAGGGGATAGTGGAAGTGCTCAAGTGCTTTTGTTAAAAACAGTCAAAAATAAAACCAAAAGTGTCCATTGTGCAGTGCTCAGAAATATACAGTACCCAAATAAATAGCAAATCCATAAAACCAGTCAAACGTGGGGATAAAACCCATAATAAATAAATCCGTTAAAATAGAGGTTAAAATGCAGTCTGTCTCCTGGCCCGATCACAGCACACCACCTTCTGTCTCCACGGCTCATCCTTTACAGGCGTTGCTGGCGGAGCCTTTGCAGCACGAACTGCTTTCTACCAACTCCTGTCTTGACTGCCGCCACACTGCGCTGCCAGACCGTCTGAGGTTGGCACACCTCCCCCGTCTTCCTTCGCGCTCACTCAGTCGGTCCTCAGATCCATTGGGAGGTCTTACATTTCGCTTGCCCCACTCAAAACGCTTAGTCAGTGGGATGAACCAGCCCCTAGATCGCCTCAGCCTGCGCTCCCTCACGGAGCCGCAGCTCGTGCTGCTTTCACCTTCCTAGTGTATGTATTGTCTCCCATGACTGCCTTTTCCCTTCTTTAACCTCCTTGTGTTCTATCTTTTCTTTTTTGCTTCCCCCTGTCCTGCCGGCCCATAAATATACATCTCCGTGGGCACAGCGCCTTATTCACCCGCCGCAGTAAGCCGGTGAAGCAATAGCAATTCATTAGTTCCTCATTATTGCTCCCCTTCTTGAAAACTATCACTTTATGGGGCCATGCAAAACTTTATTAATACTTTTGTGCACATTAAATTGTTTTTTTTTGTACAATGTACAATTTTCATGACAGTGGAATAGGTTATTCTTCGCCAGTCTACTGCAGTAATTGCAGTGGAAAATGTGGTTAACTCATGCATGGAAAAAAAATATCGTTTAATACCATGAAAGCGGTACAATTTTGAAAAATACCATGATATAGAATTTTGGTCATACTGCCCAGCACTAAGTGAAAGTAAGAGCTCAATATAAAACATGCAGCCTGTAAGGACTGTCATGTTAAACTTAAAAACGTCTGTAGACTCAGACTTTCTCTCCAACTGGAGCACTTGAAGGATATACTTTATAGTAAATTTAGAATTCACAAACTCTCTCTCTCTGCCAGTTTAATGGCTGTCTTTCATATTCATCTAAGCTGGCTGGTTGACCTCTCAAAGAAGATAAAGCAGACATTTTCACTGCTGAATGCCTTTCCTGACAACAACCCCCTTTATGTTGCCTTTTGATAACCTTATTAAAATCCAAAAATTATGTCATTAAACAAAAAGCAGAGGAGTGGTAAACTATAACTGAATTCACTCATCCCTACAGATGCTTTGTTTTCTCCTTTTCTAATTAACGATGTCATGGGTGTGTGCATGGGAGATAACCTAAGGACTTTGGTGACAGTAATTACTAGGGCCCACGATTTACCGCGGCCCGCGGAATTTAGGGTTTTGCAGCGGTAAAACGGCATGCCGCGGAATTAACCTAACTGCCGCGGAAAATACCAAATCTGAATGAAATCTCACCATTTGAGGCATATTGATATTAGTATGATTAGTTTTGATTACTTCTTTAAGTTCTTTCTTTAGCCTATTGCATCATCTCATTAATATCTCTTAATATCTCAAAGTGGAGCTACAGTCCAGTTAAAGAAGCTTTCGGCGTTGCTGCAAAGTACTGATAAACTTAACGAGCTGAGAGCTGAACTTGAATTTGTATCTGTTCACTGCCAGCCAATTATGAACACTCTGACTTCTTTTGAGGCACAGTCATTCATGGCTGTCGATGTCTACAACAAAGTGTCTGACTTACTGTCTTGCCTGAAATCGTCCGGATTTCCAATTGCAAATAGCAGTTGTGAAGATGCAAAGCACAATACTGCTGCTAAACTTGAAGAATATTTTGTGGGAACCAAACAGCCAGCAATAGACCTATTCAGATCTGTGAGAGTATTTGATCCACGACAGCTACCACTTTTATGGAAAAATTTTGCTGATCATGCACAATCAGTGCCAACAATGATGGCTGCAGCAGATGAATGGCAAGCTTATCTGGACATAGCATCTCGTGAAGTAATTCCAGCTGATATCACTGCTTTTTGGCGTGCCTTAGAGGACAGACTGCCTCGCTTAGCAGCTCTTGCTAAAGTTTACATTGCGTTGTTGTGTCTTTCAGAATTGACTTTAAAATTCTGCTTATGGTTTATAAAGCCTTAAATAATCTCGCTCCATCTTATATATCGGAATGTGTGACACCCTGCATTCCAAAAGCAACACTTAAAAGAAGTGGTGACGTGGCCTTCTGCTGTTATGCACCTAAAATGTGGAATAGCCTGCTAATAGGAATTCGCCAGGCTAATACAGTGGAACATTTTAAAAAACTTCTGAAAACACATTACTTTAACATGGCCTTCTCATAACTTCACTTTAATTTAATCCTGATACTCTGTATGTTCAATTCATTATAATAACTATTCATGGTGCTCTAAAATCTGTACTAACCCCTATTCTCTCTTCTGTTTCTTTTTCTGGTTTCTTTGTGGTGACGGTCTGCGCCACCACCACCTACTCAAAGCATCATGATGCTCCAACATTGATGGACTAAAAGCCAGAAGTCTACATGACCATCATCATCAAGTCCTTCCGCGAGAACCCTAAATACAAAGAGGACTGTTTCATTTGTTAGGTAGAATGCCCAGAGGGGACTGGGCGGTCTCATGGCCTGGAATCCCTGCAGATTTTATTTTTTTCTCCAGCCGTTTGGAGTTTTTTTTTTTTTGTGTTTTTTCTGTCCTCCCTGGCCATCGGACCTTACTCTTATTTATGTTAATTAATGTTGACTTATTTTATTTTCTTACTGTGTCTTCTATTTTTCTATTCCTCATTATGTAAAGCACTTTGAGCTACATTTTTTGTATGAAAATGTGCTATATAAATAAATATTGTTGTTGTTGTTGCCGATCTCTTCTGTTGATGTGGAACGTTCGTTCTCAAAATATGGATCGGTGTTGTCACCACTGTGATATTCTCTGTCACAGGAAAACCTACAAGCTTACAGTGCCGTTTTCTTCAACAATAAATAAACAATAACTTTAGAAACATTATTAAATAGTTTGTTGAGAATAATATTATGCCTACATATGTTTCAGCATCGTTTGCCTAAAGCAAATCTGTGGATTAAAATGTGCGGATGTGAATTCTTTGATATACCTATTTGATTAGTATTACGAATTATGATTCATTATTATTAAGGATTAAGAATAAGAAAAATTGCATTTATTTTGCTTAGGTTATGAATTAGTCTTATGGCGTTCTAGTACTGCATTTGTCGGGCCATGGTACACCACGGAATTTAAAAAAACATGCTGCGGAATTTACGATTTCTTGTAGCAGTAAATCGTTGGCTCTAGTAATTACCTGTCGAACAAATATGTTCTAATGCCTTCTCTTCTCCTCCCCCAGCAGAACTGGAGATAGACAGCCATTCCCTTGCTGACATCACCTCTGTTGTTGGTCCTCCTGGACCAACCCCTTCTTGCCATATTACCATATAACCCGGGAACTGGCCATTTTGTTTCCAGTTCAAAATTGCGTCTAAAAAGATGTCCCTGCAATTATTGTATGTTTTTGTTTTTCAAAACCTTCAAACATATGGGGTTACCAAGATGGCACCCCAACTCTTTGTTTGTCTCCTTTTATACAAGGCCAAAAGTTCATTTCTGCAAGAGCTACAATGTGCCATGAATAAAAGAAAAGAAGGCCAAAATCCTTCAAATAAGGAAGAGAAACTAAGTGTGAAAAATGATTAATTAATAATTTATTGTTATCTGAGAAGAGAATAGTTCAGCAGGTTTTACTTGTGTATAAAAGGATAATTATTTACTGAGAAACGAGGTCGAGAGGTTCCGGCTAGATGTAGTCGGGCTCACCTCGACCGCACAGCTTGGACTCTGGAACCAATATCCTTGAGAGGGGCTGGACTCTCTACTACTCTGGAGTTGCCCACGGTGAGAGGCGCCAAGCGGGTGTGGGCATACTTATTGCCCCTCTGACTAGGAGCCTGTTCATTGGGGTTTACCCGGTGGACGAGAGGGTAGCCTCCTTCCGCCTTCGGGTGGGCGGACGGGTCCTAACTGTTTGTGCGTATGTGCCAAACAGCAGTTTGGAGTACCCACCCTTTTTGGAGTCCCTGGAGGGGGTGCTAGAGGGCATACCTTCTGGGGACTCCCTTGTTCTGCTGGGAGACTTCAATGCTCCCGTGGGCAATGACAGTGAGACCTGGAAAGGCGTGATTGGGAGGAATGCCCCCGCTCCCCCCCGATCTGAACCAGAGTGGTGTTTTGTTATTAGACTTCTGTGCTCATCACGGATTGTCCATAACAAACACCATGTTCAAGCATAGGGGTGTTCATATGTGCACTTGGCACCAGGACACCCTAGGCCTCAATTCGATAATCGACTTTGTGGTCATGTCATCGGACTTGTGGCCACATGTCTTGGACACTCGGGTGAAGAGAGGGGCAGAGCTGTCAACTGATCACCACCTGGTGATGAGTGGGCTTCGATGGTGGGGGAGGATGCTGATCAGGCCTGGTAGGCTTAAACATGTTGTAAGGGTCTGCTGGGAACATCTGGCAGAGTCCCCTGTCAGAAGTAGCTTCAACTCCCACCTCTGGCCGAACTTCGACTTCGTCCCGAGGGAGGTGGGGGACATTGAGTCCGAATGGGCCACGTTCTGTGCCTCTATTGTTGAGATGGCTGACCGGAGCATTGGCTGTAAGGTGGTTGGTGCCTGTCGTGGCGGCAATCCCCGAACCCGTTGGTGGACACCGGTGGTGAGGGATGCTGTCAAACTGAAGAAGGAAGAAGGAGTCCTACAGGACCCTTTTGTCCTGTGGGACTCTGGAGGTAGCTAATAGGTACCGGCAGGCCAAGCGGAATGCGGATTTGGTGGTTGCTGAGGCAAAAACTCGGGTGTGGGAGGAGTTTGGGAAGGCTATGAAGAACGAATTTCGGATGGTTTCGAGGAGATTCTGGTCCATCATCCAGCGTCTCAGGAGGGGGAAGCAGTGCAGTGTCAACACTGTATATGGTGGGGATGGTGCACTGCTAACCTCAACTCTGGACGTTGTGGGTCGGTGGGGAGAGTACTTCAAAGACCTCCTCAATCCCATTAACATGCCATCCAATGAGGAAGCAGAGCCTGGGGACTCAGAGGTGGGCTCCCCCATCTCTAGGACTGAGGTCAGCGAGGTGGTCAAAAAACTCCTTGGTGGCAAGGCCCCAGGGGTGGATGAGATACGCCCAGAGTTTCTCAAGGCTCTGGATGTTGTAGGACTGTCTTGGTTGACACGCCTCTGCAACATCACATGGACAGTGGGGACAGTGCCCAACCAGTTTACATGCGTTTTGTGGACTTGGAAAAGGCATTCGACTGTGTCCCTCAGGGAATCCTGTGGGGGCTGCTCCGGGAGTATGGGGTAAGGGCTGTTCAGTCCCTGTACAACCGGTGTCAGAGCTTGGTCCGTATTGCCGGCAGTAAGTCGAACCCATTTCCAGTGAGAGTTGGACTCCGCCACGGCTGCACTTTGTCACCGATTCTGTTCATAACTTTTATGGACAGAATTTCTAGGCACAGCCAGGGCGTTGAGGGGGTCTGGTCTGGTGGACTCAGGATTTTTTGCAGATGATATTGCCCTGTTTGCTTCATCAGGCCGTGATCTTTAGCTCTCTCTGGATCGGTTCACAGTTGAGTGTGAAGCGGCTGGGATGGGAATCAGCATCTCCAAATCCGAGACCATGGTCTTCAGCCGTAAAAGGGTGGAGTGCCCTCTCAGGGTTGGGAGCGAGATCCTGTCCCAAGTGGAGGAGTTCAAATATCTCGGGGTCTTGTTCACGAGTGAGGGAAGTATGGAGCGTGAGATCAACAGGTGGATCGGTATGGCATCCGTAGTAATGCGTGCTCTGCATCAGTCTGTCGTGGTGAAAAAAGGAGCTGAGCCGTAAGGCAAAGCACATATTACAAAGTTGTCCAAAACATGTTTCTTCCATCTTAAAAATGTTAGGAAATTAAGGCGCTTTCTAAATAAACAGGATTGTGAGAAATTAATTCATGCATTTATCTCTAGTAGGATTGACTATTGCAATGCGGTGTTCACTGGCTGTTCAAACTGTTCTTTATACAGCCACCAGTTAATCCAAAATGTGGCTGCAAGAATTATTACAAGAACAAGAAAATATGAACACATAACTCCAGTTCTTAAATCCTTACACTGGCTCAGCTGCTATTTCAAAATCCTCCTTTTAACATATAAAGCATTAAATGGCCAAGGTCCGGCTTACTTGTCTGAACTTATCATGACTTACAAACCTGAGCGCACATTAAGATCTGAAGATGCTGGTCTGCTTATGATTCCAAGGATTAATAAAATAACAGTGGGAGGTCGAGCCTTTAGTTACAGGGCCCCTAAATTGTGGAATGGTCTTCCTGCTTCTATAAGAGATGCCCCCTCGGTCTCAGCCTTTAAATCTCGGCTGAAGACTCACTACTTCAGTTTAGCATATTCTGACTAGAGCTGCTGATTAACTGTACATACTGCATCTCTGTTGTTAGTTATTAGCACTAAAACATAAGTAACATGATTGTTATAATTTGTTACTAACCCTCACCTATTCTGTTTCTGTTCTCAGTACTCAAATGTGGCAATTGGTGCCACGACCCAGCTGCCAAGTTGTTGCCTGCCTATGGTAAAGTCATCCCTGATGGAGGATCACAGGAATCATGGGAAAAAGGGGTCCTTTCATCGGATTGGCTGGCCGAGCAACGTTTCAGCCGTGGAATGGCCAAATGGGGAGGCAGCTTGATGGATGAGGTCTCCAGGACTCTAAAAATATCCAAATCTTATTATGGGATATCATCTACAGTTAAATTCTGCTCCGTGCTTCTAAAATTTGTATTATTATGCTGTATTAAGGATTTGTTCTGTTCTGTGTATTGTATTGTATTGACCCCCTTCTTTTGACACCCACTGCACGCCCAACCTACCTGGAAAGGGGTCTCTCTTTGAACTGCCTTTCCCAAGGTTTCTTCCATTTTTCCCTGCAAGGTTTTTTTGGGAGTTTTTCCTTGTCTTCTCAGAGAGTCAAGGCTGGGGGGGCTGTCAAGAGGCAGGGCCTGTTAAAGCCCATTGCGCCACTTCCTGTGTGATTTTGGGCTATACAAAAATAAACTGTATTGTATTGTATTGTATTGTAAAGCTCTCAATTTACCAGTCAATCTAAGTTCCTACCCTCACCTATGGTCATGAGCTATGGGTAGTGATTGAAAGAACGAGATCGGGAATACAAGCGGCTGAAATGAGTTTCCTCCGCAGGGTGGCTGGGCTTTCCCTTAAAGATAGGGTGAGAAGCTCAGTCATCTGGGAGGGGCTCAGAGTAGAGCCGCTGCTCCTCCACATCGAGAGGAGTCAGATGAGGTGGCTCGGGCATCTGATTGGGATGCCTCCTGGACGCCTCCCTGGTGAGGTGTTCCGGGCACGTCCAACCAGCAGGAGGCCCTGGGGAAGACCCAGGACACACTGGATGGACTATGTCTCCCTGGCCTGGGAACGCCTCGGGATTTCCCCGGAAGAGCTAGAAGAAGTGGCCAGGGAGAGGGAAGTCTGGGCATCTCTGCTCAAGCTGCTGCCCACGTGACCCGATCACGGATAAGAGGAAGAGGATGGATGGGTGGATAGACTTTCACAGTGAATTTGCTAGGTTCACCAGTGACTTTTTTTTTTGCTGAATGTTTCCCTGAAAATTTGCCATGTGGCCAGCTTAGGTGAACATATCCATACACCATAATGCTTTGCGAAGCCAACATGACATCACAGAGCAGTAGTAGCCAATGTTGGAAGGGGATGTCACTAATTGATCTAAGTTACCTGCCTAATTTGCATTGCACATGCGTAGAACAAATTTCCCCCTGGGGACAAATGAAGTTCTATCTATCTATCATGCATGCATACTGTAAGAGTACTTCACTTCACTTCACTTTTTACAGTGCTGCCCAATCTGCTTCTTG
Source organism: Polypterus bichir lapradei (assembly GCA_026402145.1). Classification (NCBI taxonomy): domain Eukaryota; kingdom Metazoa; phylum Chordata; class Cladistia; order Polypteriformes; family Polypteridae; genus Polypterus; species Polypterus bichir. Next base: position 16,713,834 of record JANRMT010062804.1, on the reverse strand, counting down.
CATGTGTGAATAATTTACAGCATATACACAAATGATTGATGTCATTACATGATTGGTATTTAAGCCAGATTTGCATTCCACATGCATTTAAAAAAATTAATAAACAAAACAACCTTGCAGTATTTTCATTTGAGGCATTTGCGGACTATAGTGAGAATATTATGAAAATACTTTGTTGTTCTGCATTGATTCATTGTACGTTGTGTGTTCACTGCTGGATTAAGTATGTTGTGCTCCTCGCTATGTAGAGCAGATAGGATACAGACCAGAACAGCCCCATCCCCCTCCTAAACACCAGAGTATATCACACTCATGCCTTGCTTCACAGGATCCGTAGGAGTGAGTTAGTCATAGTGATCCTGTCTTGGGAGATGCAGAGAGAGATAAAGGATATTGTGGACTCGGAGTATAATTTTTTTGTGGGTAGGCACAGTGGTGCAGTGGCCAGCTCAGTTCACATTTTTGGCCACAATAAAGGGGCCAGCATAGATGTCAGATGCTTTACTAGCCATCAGGAACATTTAAACGACCATTACACCATTACAATCCAATCAAAACTAGTTCAGTTCCTCCTTCACCATTGACTTCAAAGCATTTTGCACAGTTTGTAGAAATTCCTGAACATTTACACTTTTCCACCAAACTCAAAGTGAATTCAGCAGGTTTCACGCATCACTAGTAATTTCTAGGTCTAACAAAAAGGAGAATAAGTTCCAATATATTTCAGAATCAATTAAAAAATGTAATATATTGCAAACATTAAAAACACTGTATCATACATAATATCATATCATCCCTGGCAATTCCCAGCTCTAATGACTAAGAATTTGTTTAAATTGAAGCTAATAATATTTAACAGGCAGTGTGTTCTTGGAATTATGAAGTTTAATTATAAAACAGAAGGTTGCTAGTTTAATCCCCATATTGACCCACTTAGTATTCCTTAACATTCAACTGTGTGTGCTCGAAATGTCTAAAACATGTTGTATATGTAAACAATTTGGATATAGCCCTGTAAATTCAAGATGCCTTAAAAGGCCATTATTTAATATATCTTTCAGGCTGTAGTCAAGATCTCTGTTTCTTAACTATGCAAATCTGCCATGCTAGCCTCCATGGTTCATTTTAACACACTGTGGAAGGCGAGGTGGAATCTTACAAGGAAGGTCATGTCATGTTATACATGTACAGACAGCATTCCCATGGAGATTACATTAACTGGCGATTCCATATTGGTTCAACATATACAGTAAGTAAGAGTGTGGATGTGTATGTGAATGGCCTTGCCATGAACTAGTGCCTGATTCCGAGTAGTTTCTTGCCTTTCACCCAGCCTTTAAAGACTCTGGAAACCTTCAGTCTTGAATTGGGACTTATTATTTCAGTACACATGCATTTTAATCTGCTGTGACCATTAAGAGTGTTCTTGAGCAAACCCCAAACCCAAGTAACAATGCACAAATAAACAAGGCTGGTGAAAACAGTACATAGAACAAATTTTACTAACAACAACCAATGTCCAAATCAAAGTGCAGTGCTGTTATCTCCTAGAAATAATCCAATAAAAACAGTGTCCGTTTGGACATTTAAATCCTTAAATAAATGACCCATTAAAAAGGTTAAAGTCTAATGCATTTCTGTTGCAATACAGATACCACAGTTAGATACTCTCAGTGCAGAGGAATTGGATAAACCTCTGACAATTTCAGAATTACTAGATGCTATAAACTCACTTCAGAGTGAGAAAGCAGCAAGCCCTGATGGCTACTCTGCTGAATTTTATAAAAACAAATTCAATTAAGTTAGCTCCCCTTTTAGCAACATGTATTGAAGCTAGAGACAATAAAATTCTATCTCATACTTTCTGTCAAGCATTAATCACCGTCTTTCCTAAGAAAAATAGTGACTTATTACAATGTGCATCATTTACACCAATCTCACTTCTGAGATTATGCTTATGCTTAATATGTGATAAGGTACATTTTTCACAATCCATCGATTATTTTAAGGAAAACTAGGGGGCTTTGCCCGCTGCTCGCTTCGTTCGCCAACCGCTGTGTTTGGTTAATCGTATATACAATTTAAAAATTTTTTTTTTCTTTGGAATTGTTTCAATTTCATTATTTGCATTTTTACTTTAAAGCTTCATTAAAAACAAATATTTTTGGAGACACATTGTGACAACGCAACGTATAACTGCCTGTGAGTGACTATTGTTTCTGTTTCTCTAATAAATACTCTGACTTTTTCTAATGTTTGTCCCTGTGATTTATTGATTGTCATAGCAAAAGCTATTCTCACGGTAAACTATAAACATTTTAATACGAATGGCATATCACAATCTTCTTTGGTGTGTAATATTATTCCCGGAATATACACATTACCTTTCTTTTTGCCTGTTAAAATTTGCATCGCTTCTCCGTGATCATCAATATACACCTGACCGAACTGTGTATTCTTTGAAATTCAACTTGTCGTTGCTTTAACTTTTCCAAGACCACAGATTCTCATAGCGTATGGTCCATTATTGTGTAAATCCACGTTTTGTCCATTGAATGATGCAAATGCGAAAAGACTTTGTTGTCTACTCTTTGCCTTTTATTTCTGACCTTGGGAAACTCTTAAGGCCTTCTTAAGAGGACAGATTATCTCATATCTTTCCCACAGAAATAAATCCGAGGCCAAGAAAGTAGCAGATATAAAAAGCGAAATTACTAAAATAGATGAAGAACATGCCAGACTACCAAGCGAGACTCTACATAGGAGAAGGCAGGCTCTACATTCGGAATTAAACCTCTTGACAACTAAAGAAACTGAACAACTAATTTACAAATCCAGACATCATTACTATGAACATGGGGAGAAAGCTAATAAGCTTTTAGCTCAACAAATTCACAAGCAAGAAGTGCGCAACGCAATCTCGGTAATAACTAGTACGAACGGAGATAAAATCGTCGAACACCAAAATATAATGCACACTTTCAGAGACTACTATAAATCCCTATATACTACTGAGTTTAAGGAAGACAATACACAATCTAATGCATTTCTGGATACATTACAGATACCACAAATAGACGCTTTTACTGCGGAGGAACTTGATAAACCTCTGATGTTATCAGAATTACTAGATGCTATAAAATCACTCCAAGGCGGGAAAGCAGCAGGCCCTGATGGTTACCCTGCAGAATTTTACAAGAAATTCTCCGCTCAGCTAGCCCCCCTCTTATTAGCAACATTTACAGAAGCCAGAGATAACCAATCTCTTCCACAAACCTTTCGCCAAGCACTAATGACTGTCTTTCCAAAACAAAATAAGGACTTATTACAATGTGCATCATACAGACCAATTTCACTTCTGAATAACGACGTTAAAATACTCTCTAAAATCTTAGCCAGAAGGGTGGAGAAAGTGCTCCCCTCAGTAATATCACAAGACCAAACTGGATTTATTAGGGGCCGGCACTTATCTTCCAATCTTCGACGCCTGTTTAATGTAATATACTCACCAACTAAATCAAACACCCCAGAAATATTATTATCATTAGATGCAGAAAAAGCATTTGACATGATTGAATGGAAATACCTTTTTACTATATTGGAGAAGTTTGGGTTTGGCCCAAACATCTGTGCATGGATTAAATTACTGTATACTAACCCAGAAGCTTCAGTTTGCATCAACAACATTTGCTCAGACTACTTTAAACTAGAACGTGGCACTAGACAAGGATGCCCCTTGTCACCGCTGCTGTTTGCGATTGCCATTGAACCACTGGCAATACATTGTCGAAATACTGATCAGATAAAGGGGATTAGCAGAGAAGGACTGGAACAGAAAATCTCATTATATGCAGATGACATGGTACTGTATATATCAGACCCAGAAAATTCTGTACCTGCAGTCTTAGCAGCACTCACAGAATTTCAAAAGATCTCTGGTCTCAGAATTAATCTGAATAAAAGTGTACTCTTTCCAGTGAACTCTCAAGCATATAATATTAGATTAGATACCCTACCTTTTATCATTGCAGAACAGTTTAAATACCTAGGGGTAAACATCACAAGTAAACATAAAGCTCTACATCAACAAAATTTCGCCGTTTGCATGGAAAAAATTAAACAAGACTTGCATAGATGGTCAACCCTTCATCTCACACTAGCTGGAAGAATTAACACTGTTAAGATGAATATTCTTCCTAAGCTCCTTTTTTTATTTCAAAACATCCCAATATACATTAATAAATCATTTTTTAGGCAATTAGATTCGACAATAACCTCATTTATTTGGAATTCAAAACATCCACGCATCAAAAGAGCGACCCTACAAAGACAAAAGGCAGAAGGCGGCATGGCTCTACCTAACTTCCAGTTTTATTACTGGGCAGCAAATATACAGACGATAAGAACCTGGACACAAATAGAAGAACATACACAGGCTTGGACCGCAATAGAATTAAATTCCTGCAGTACTTCTTTGTATTCCTTGCTCTGTGCTCCAATAAACACACGTTATCGGCAATACACTAATAACCCAATTGTGCTCCACTCACTTAGAATCTGGAACCAATGTAGAAAGCATTTTAAGACGGAGAAGCTTCTATCTGTGGCACCCCTGCAAGAGAACCACCTCTTTCAACCCTCACAAACATATGCAGTTTTTAATATATGGAAAAAATTTGGAATTAACTTGCTTAGAGATCTTTATATAAACAACGTCTTTGCATTCTATGAGCAATTACATTCCAAATTTAACATTCCAGCTACACATTTCTTTCACTATCTTCAAATCAGACACTTTGTTAAACAAAACCTTCCAGATTTTCCTCATCTTGCACCCTCATCCATGCTGGAAAAAATATTGCTCAATCTCAAGGATTTAGACTCCATCTCTACAATATATAAAATCATTTTACAATCCCTCCCTTTTAAAGATCCAAGAGGACACTGGGAAAAAGATCTTTTAATTAATATATCAGAAAAGGAGTGGAAAGTAGCAATGCAGAGAATTCACTCGAGCTCCATATGCACAAAGCATACAATTATACAACTCAAAATTATATATCGAGCACATCTGTCTCGACTAAAACTCTCCAAAATGTTCCCAGGGCATGATCCAACCTGCGAACGTTGTAACCAAGTCCCAGCCTCACTAGGTCACATGTTCTGGTCCTGCACCAAATTAACATTATTCTGGACAAACAGTTTTAATTACCTTTCAGATAGCCTTGGACTTACAATCCCTCCAAACCCATTAACAGCTGTGTTTGGTGTTCTTCCAGATGGGTTTAAAGCGGAGGAAGACAAACAAATTGTGATTGCATTCACTACACTTTTAGCACGTAGACTTATTCTCATAAACTGGAAGAACCCAAACTCTCCTCTTTTAAGTCAGTGGGAAACCGATGTGTTATATTATTTGAAGTTGGAAAAAATCAAATACTCAGAGGATCCGTACAGACTTTTTTCAAAACATGGCAGGATCTAATCAGTAATATTTTAAAATAAGTTCAAAAGGCACAGAGAATTTATTAATTTAGGTATGTCTCCAAGCCTTAAATTTAACGCCGTTTGGCTTGCTCTCTCTCTCAGGGGTGGGGATCGATCTGTTCTTAATTTTTCTCTTTGTAAAAACTTGATTGCTTTGTATGGATTGTAATAAAATTAATAAAAAGAAAAAAAAAAAAAAATTATTTCTGACCTTGATTTGTCCTTCTATTTTTTCAATTACACCTGGTTCTGATGATCAATCACCTTTTGTTTGCGATAATTCGATCTTTTCTATCTTTTCTTTGATACTGTAGCAACTGACATGATAAAATGTCACAAAAGTTTTACTTGAACAATTGCCGATTTCGTAACCCCAAACAGAACTTTCTAACACCCTCTCCAACCCCTCCTCCCCCGGGTCTCGCCTCCCTTACTGCATCAATCAATACCCCGCTATCAGTTTTCCGTGCTGTACTCCACCCTCCCTCAAAGGACCATATAGTCATTTAAAACCAAAAAGGCCTCAACCTGGCTGGGACGCTACAATACTTTCGAATTTTACTGCTTTCATATTCTGTACCTTTCTCTACATGTGTATCATGCCATCATTTGTTTGAGCCTTTCGAATTCCACTGCTTTCATAATCTCTTATCTGCCTTTTTTTCTCTCCAACGCCTTTGGGTCTCTATTCTCCGTATTGTCCTTATACGCTTTATATGTGCTGAGAGCACATGATGTGTGTGTGTGCTATGTGCTATTACACGTCTGAGTGTTTTTTTGAAGAGGAAGCAGGACGAACCAATAAGAATCAAGAAATGCCGTGTGAGCTGCGTGTGGAGGGGACCGATTTTGAAGAGGAAGTAGGACAAACCAGAAGAGAAATATATATAAGAGATTGTATGATGGAAGCTGCTCTAAGATTATGTGTATCACTGACTGCAGAGCCCACAGGCAAAGAAACTGCACACCATCCATCCAGTTATTGTCTTCATAATACCTATCCTGTTGATGTCACAGAACAGCAGACCATCTATAACAACAACATCCATACCAAACATGTGGTGGCCCTCTTTGGACAGATTATGGGCAGTGTTGGGTTTGGAAAACCCAATTAAATGCCGCACTGGCTCAATATGGGAACTGCTACAAGGGTCCCCTTACCAAAATTATTAGCTGCTGGCAGAACAAGCTGAGTAAGACCCTCATTGGCCATGAATGGTTCAGTAACACTGGTCACTGCCACATAGTTTCCCAGTCTTTAATGTTATCACGGAGTAGGGAATGCTGTGAATTAGTACTTTCAGCACCTTCTACATTTTGATTGTAGAGGTATAAATAGCAATTTGAATTACTTCAAAAAGTATCATTTTTATATTGGCTAAAATGGCAGTTTTTTTTTAATATTTCATTGGTAATGTTTTTCCAGCAGACCCCCGTGACCCTGTAGTTAGGATATAGCGGGTTGGATAATGGATGGATGGATGTTTTTCTGTTTGCTGCTGTAATACTGCAAAAACAAAAAAAAGAAGCTGTATTCATACCAATATATACAAAGGCATTTAGTGCTTTGTAAGAATACATATATTAATAGTAAATAATAACAGGAGAAGCTGAAAGAAGAAGAAGAAAGAATTTAAAGCCACATTAGTATTACCCTTTTTATTCCTTTTCTTGCCATTTAATAAATTGTAAATCTTCATAATTACACAAAATATGATTAATGAAAAAACAGCTAAACACTAAAAAAAAAAAAAGCTTAAAGGGAAGGACAGAACTAGTAAATGGTGGCACAGTTGCAGCTCATCCTGGGCCCTCTCTAGGTAAAGTTTGCATGTTTTCTTCATGTCCATGTTGATTTCCTCCAAAAGTCATCGCTACATTGGCTCGGTGCTGTTTGTGAGTGTGTTTACCCTGTGATGGGATAGTGCCCTTTTCAGGGATTGTTGTTGCCTGCACCTGTTGCTGGCTGGGATAGGCCCCAGGTGCCTGGCAACTCTTCTCTGAATAAGTGGATATAGAAAATGGTCGGAGGAACTAGTAATGTATTAACATCTTTCAGGTTATTAACCAAATTTGGGCTACCTGCCTGTTTGCCCACACTGGGCCAGTGTTTTGGGGCCAATGCTACTCCGATATGTAAATTCCTACTGGCCCATTGTTGGCTGCCCACATAGGGCCAATACGTTTGCCTACACTGGGTTTATACTGATCCAATGTCAGTTTGTTTGCAGGGTAATTTCTTTATATAGCACATTTTCATACAAAGAATGCAGCTCCAAGTGCTTTAAAAGTTGTCTTAAAAAAGTTGTAATAATAAAAAAAAAAAACAGCAACAGAGAAAAGAATCTAACTTTCATTCATGAACTCTGGGAAATTTCAGCGTCGGATGTTCGATTATAACCAACAAACTCTGCAGCCAAGGTTTGTTAAACCATACCGATTTATACACCCACATTAAACGACGTACAAATTAAAGGCAAGCATAAGATACAACGTTTAGTTATACTTTTCCAGAAAAGGAACATAAACATGCACACTCCCACCTTCCAATTTGTACAACGGCTGACAATCCGTCCAACTAGTTGTAAGGCGGTTTGGCTTCTCTGGTTACCATAGAAATAGCTCGCCGTCCGTCTGGAAACAAATCCCAAATCGTAGTCTTGGTTCCTACCTTATTTACTCCTTACGTATGTTTGGCTAACTAACAATACTAAATGTACTCAATTTTACGAATTTCGTATTACCTGGATATTATGAGGTTGAAAGTCTATTATGAAAATGGCATGATTATCACACACTAAATCCAGTACAAAATAATGTTGACTTCAGTTGCCTCCGTCTGACTTTTTTGCGGCAACTTCCTTTTCGACTTACGACAGTTAGCAGAAAATGGCATGATCTTCTTCTGTTCAGATTACTGAGTTAAAACTGTTTATCTATGAGCTAAATATAATAGTTATTTTTTATCCGTTTACAACCACTAGTATATTTTCATTTAGCCGACACGAGACTCTTATTTTGACACACTGACCAGACTCGATGACAGGAAGTGATTCTCTGGTGTTGCTTATTGTTGCCAGCTTCACGCTGCCTTCAGTATTTGGTTTCATTTCCTGTCAGAAGAATAATTTGACTAGAAAAAGAGATACCATTGTGGTTAGAAATAGAATTCAGTGACGTAGACCGATGCAGAATCCATTTAGTGGCACTAATAGGTGAGTGGCGGTTTCTTGACAGACGCCTTGAGTTCCTTTGCTACGTGTCCATGTTTGATGTTACGTGGTCCTGTCATTAGTTACAGTGTGTTAAGCAGAAGATACTTGAAATCGTTTTTAAGCTCATGTTAATGTTAATACAATTGTATAGGATGGGAAATTTCACAAAAAGGTCCGACTGTTTGAGCCTCCCCTTCATTCTCTCTAAAATATGGATCCAATTGAAATCCAATTGTTGTTTTTACTTTTTTATGGGTTTTGTTTGACGCATATTATGACCCTTATGTAGATGTTGTTTAATTTTAAAATTACACTAGACGGATGGCGTTGTATAAAGCTTTGGTAAAAGCACATCTGAAACAAGAAGACCGTGTTCTTAATTTTCTCAAAAGCAGCAAGTTTTCACTCATTTAGTCTGACTGTTGGATGTTGGTGGATCACAGATGCATCTAAAAATGATTCTCTGGTACTGGCCTAGGTACGTGAGAAATTTGTATAGCTGAGGTGGATTTAAAACAGGAAAAAAATGGACTTCTTATTTTAAGCGACACACCTTTGAGTTCCTGCCCTCCACCTTGTTACTGCTGCCAATCCAGAATAAACCGTCACACTCTGATCTTATGGTGCCCATCATCAAGGTATCCAGGACTAAAGACCGTTTCAGTACTGTGGCCATTACTCCGCAGATCTCTGGCTTGACGGTCAGTATGTATGCATGGCTCCACTGGGTTTAACACTAAGCATTCTCTTGAGAACAAACCTTTTTGCGCTTGAATTTTAGATAAAATTGTACCGTGTTTAATCAAATAACGGTCGCTTTATCTTAAATTCTCATCTCACAGTGTTACCCAACAGTTTTTATTATTAGTTGACTGTCGAGCAGATTTGATGAAACCAGGCCACTTGTATTCATTCTCCAGCTTGAATGATATGTTAATCAGACTCGTACAGTGCAATGACAATGCCATTGCTGCAAAGTGCTGATTTTAGCAAAAGAGGAATATCCCATAAATGAAATCGTCTGCGTACAGTAGTACATGCATACATAAAAGACATTTCTCTTCATAAACGTAAATGAGCAGTTTGTCAAAATCATACTATATTATGGTTGACTGTTACACTGTTCTTAGTTTTGAAAGTCATCTCTTCCAACCTGCTTGTGAAGTAGAGATTTTTTTTTGTTTGTTTTTTGTTGTTGTGTTTTTTGTTTTTTTTGTTTGTGGGTTTTTTTTTTTTTTTTTTTTTTTAAGTTGTCCTTATTCTCTTTCACAGCAAAAATGTCTCGAGTTCCCATGGGTAAAGTGTTGCTCCGGAATGTCATTCGCCACACGGATGCCCATAACAAGGTAGTCCCAACAATCATTTCTAACCATTTTCTACATATCCTCTTGCCATAATTGCAAAGCAAGAGCCTGCTGTAGACTGAAAGACTGAACATCTTCAGTTAGCAGTCTGTTGTGTGTTTTTTTTTTTTTTTTTTCTTTTTTCATTTTACATTCTTAAAGAAAAAATAAGACCTTTTTCTACATATTTGGATAGTATAATTAGTTATTTTTACAATGTAGGGGATATAAACCTTAGTTTTGTTTCTCCAGAATTGTTTTTCTTAATACATCTGTATTAAGCCTTTTTTGAAATGAGACTTTTTTTTTTTATGTCAAATTTTTATAAATGTGTTTTTCCTCATTTCTGTATGGAATTTTCATATAGTCCTTGTGTCAACATTAGTTGTTCCAGATAACTGGATTTCCTTCCACATGGCAGAAGTGTTCATTTTAGGCCGATGATACAGTAAATTGGTCTGGCATGTCTGACTGAGTTTGCACTGTGATATACAGCCATTCCCAAATGTCTAAGTCTGATTCCTATTTAGTCTTTATTGTTACTGTGTAAGGGTTTATTACCTCACAAATATTGGAGTGAGTAGAGTCTGGAAAATGAATGAGTAATTGATCTGGAGTTCTTCCTGCTGGAAGAGGTGTTGGTGAGGCCAGCAAGGGGCAGTTACCCCTGAGGTGCATCCCAATGTCTTGGTACAGTGATTGGGAACATTGTAAAATTTGTGCTATCTTTTGGATGAGATGTAAAACCAAGGTCCTGACTCTAGTTGGTCTAAAAGATTTCTGGGCATGATTTGAAAATAAACCCAAATCCAACTTTTATTTGTCACATACAAATTATCAATACAGTAAATTATCCACATAGTACAGTGTGTAGTGAAATGCTTACTTTACAGAAGCTTAAAAAAATATAAATATCATTATAACAAACAGACAACAACCATTTAAACACACAAAGGAACTTCTGGCTGGAAAAAGAGCTGTTGCTGTGAATCACAGTCTTATAGGTGGCAATAAGATGTGCTCAGAGGTGCTCAGTTTTACTGCAGGTTTACTTTTAAAGGGACTGATATTTGAATAGAGCAAGTCCAGCTTGTTGTGTCCACAAATCAAAATAATTTGTTTGTTCTAATATTAACATCATTCTAGTGTCAGAATGAATCATTCATTGTAGTGTTGGTAACAGAGTGAGTTGTTTCTGTAGTTCCTGTGCTAATAAACAGTAATCAGGATGATGTAACTTATCTCACTAGACTAACGTGGACAAATCCAGGCAGTGTTTCAAAGACTGGATAACACGTTTAAGTTTTAATTTTACTGTACTCACTTTTTCACTGTTGCTTATTCATTTAGTTTCAGTCCATTTCTTTTCTGTTCTGCTCCGTCTTGTAATATCAGGTGAAAACCATTCAGCATTAAAATAGTGTTTGAAAAAAGTTTAAGCTGGTTCTCCACAATAAACAAATGCCACAGTACCTGAACTTGTCGTGATTTGCCATGACACGAAAAAGTTCATTCACCCCATTTAAAACCAATCTAACATTCCACAGTTATGGAGTTGGGTCCGTTCTGAGCGCTTTTCACTTTACTTTTTATCCTTGCTGCATATTAATTCCATCTTTGGACAAGCTGCTCCTGCGATAAGGTGCAATAGGTTCCCGTCAATACAATGCTATCATTGGAGTACAGGAACATTTAATATATTCCTCTCTACGTCCTCAGAGTCTCTTACGTTCTCCAATGTTATAGATGTAGTTTGCCTTCAGAGTCTTCTGATCGTCTTCGCTCTCTCTGTGACAACTTTTAAGTTCCCTGCTCATCCAAAATGCCGTGGATGCTGGGTGAATGCTCAGATCAATGTCAGTGGTGACAGCAGCATATCCTCGATTCAAAAATTCAATTAAGATTAAAGTAGTAAGCCAGCAGCCAAATCTTAATGTTAAAATGGTAATACTGTGTTAATGTTAATATTAATTAAATTTATTGGTTAATATTCTTAAAAAAAAAAAAAAAAAGGTAAATCCCCCCCCACCCACAAACCACCCTCAAAAAATAGAAACTCCAGTATTAGGCGGTTGCCAGCACAATGCCTGGAAGTCAAATATGGTTTTTCCGAATCTCCTGGTTAAAATTGCCTACCACAGTCTTGTCCATTCTGGCTCCCTAATCATTCCCTGTCTCTTATTGTCTAACTATCCCTCACACCCCTTCACTACCTAATACGCAATGTGTGTTGAGTACTTGTGCATAAATGGCTGCTGTCACATCATCTAGTTGGATGCAACACAATGGTGGGTTGTTGAATTGGTTACCCACTGTCTATGTAAAGCACTTTGAGAAGGCTAAAAAAGGGTTATATAAATGTAATTATTATAATGAATTGTTCTGAAGCTACCACATGTTTATATTTAATTTTTACTTCTAAGAAGTATGCTCTTTAGACAGTTAAATTAAAGACCTGTGTGTATGGAGCAGTCCGCTCTGCTCACTTTCAATCAAAGCCATTAGATGGTGCATGCATGCACCTCACTTCTCACTATGAAAGACTCGTGCACAGCAAATGCTGCCGCGCAATAGCGACGACATGTTCATGACATATATGAAGAGACACAGCAGCGTTGAAACTAAGCAAACCCCGCAGCTCAAGAACATTCTATTACTTAGCTAGTGCTCAGCCCAAGACACGACCCGGGAGCTGACTTGTCACTTTCCTGTGCTATCCAAACAAGTAGCACTTGGGGATTTTTAGTGTTGAGTGAAATCTTCATGGCTGAAATTACAGGTGAACAGGTGAATTGCGGCACAGAAGTACAGTGTTTGAGTGTGTTGTGACCCAATCCTCTGTGGTTATAGCTTTTGTTTGGCATGTAGCCCAATTCTGTAAGTTGCGAGTGTAACAAATGTAGAAGCTGTAGCCTTTGAATATATTGCTGTTCCCACTCTTCTGTACTGGTTTTCATCTAACCTGGATCATACACACATCTACATCTAGAGGCTATTTTAGGGTCTGAATTGCATTTTCAGAAAGTAAAGTAAACAACAATTTGGGGATTTTAGTTGAAGTAAACTGATTATATGATCTTCATTACTGTGTCCCTCATGATATTAAGTAAAAATAAATGGTATTTTCGTTTCAGTAATTAAAAAAAATAATGCTTAATCAGTCCCATTCTGTTTTAAAGAGTGTTTCTCAACCTTCATGGTGCAGCAATCCAGTTTTGCCTTTTTAATTTCATCAGTGACCCACTAGCAGCAATTGCAAATGGGGGTGGTCCACCTTGTTGTAATGAGTGTGATCAGAACAGTTGGGTGGCTCCCCCAGTTGTAAAATAGCATGACAGAAAGGGTGCCTGTTTCCCCTTGCAGTAACAAACACATTTAAAAGAGCGGAGAGACCCTTTGGCAAAACAAGCATTATTGAAAGAAGGAAGGGGATCCCCTTTGTGAAACGAGCACAGTTGAAAAGGGGAAACATTGTGGAGTGCTGTCCATCACTTAATAGTAATTTTAGAAAGCAGCAACATTTTTGAAAATATATAATAAAAATCCACCACCAAAAAAGAAGGTCCCCACTTCCATTCAAGACTTTTATCAGTCCTCCATAGAGTTATATACATTTGCATAACTACACAAATTAAATTAGTTTCTGTCCACCTAATATGATGTTTTGAAGTACGAAAGAAAAGGTAACTTTAGATTTAGCCATATGAGTGAAAGTGACTGAGAAGGACTTTCTTGTAGTAACAATGATGAAGCAAAAAGATCACACACTCAAATTTACTTCATTAAGAACACTTATAAAAGCTACCTGTGTTAAAATAATGACATAACTTAGTGAAATTATTTATTTAAAAAAATGAATATAGCTTGACTTGCCTTAAACCTGAGACAAACTATATCAGAGCCAATTATGCCAAATTAGATTGCAAGGTTGAGTGAATAGTGGCTTTGTGGCATAATTTACTTGATGCCAGAGTCCCTATAGAGGATTTTTTTGCAGTTTGTGTTCTTTCTTAATTTTCATTTCAAAGCAGTGTTCTGTTTTGTCATCTAAAAATGTGTCATCTAAAAATACACAAGTACAAGGAATGAACACTCAACTGAAAGACATATACCTATATATATTATCCAAAGTTTTGTGTGTGTTATTTTTTTATATCTAATGCTTTATTATTAGTCTTTATATAACTGCAAACAGAAATTAAGTTGTCCTATGAAAAATGTGAACAGCTTTTTTGCATGTCATGCTGGACCAACAGTGAACATACTGGAGATCAACTGCAAAAAAATATTTTACACATAAAAGGCACACAGTTACAAATAATCACAGATGTATACATGAATGCCTTCCTGTAAGAAACTGAGTCTTCTGTATAGCTGTCTACTGTTGGACCTTGCAGTTGGAGGTCAGCAGCAACTAACATATCTGTCCTCTTTCAAAATGGACCTGAAGTGTTTTAGTTAGTTATTAGAATACAAAGTTAATTGAAGTGTTTATCCGTTATATTGCCACTTCCCACTGCAGAGCTTTAAAACATTCATATAAGCAAGTCCACACTTCAGTAAAATTATTAATACAAGTAGTCTTGAAATATTCATTTTTGTTTTGGAAATAGCAGCAGGATTTTCTTACCTTTTTAACTTTGACTATGCGGTATTTGTAAATATAATAAAATACAGGTATACAATTCTTGCCATCTTGTGCTGAAATTCATTACCTGAATATAATCTGTATCTCAAGTTTTTTTTCCCCCTTTTTATTATTTCTTTTTCCCTAGATTCAAGAAGAATCTGAAATGTGGAAAATGAGAGAGATGGAGAGGCAGGCTCCAAGGAATTATTCAAAATGGCCACAGCCAAAATCTCCCAGGTAAGTTTTCTGTTTTGTTTCTTTACACAATGTGCAGCAAAAGTCAGCTGTTCAAAGCTGCTCAAATGCCTTTAGAGTTTGCTCCAAAGTGGGATAAAATACCAAAGATCTTCAAAATACATTCAAATAGTTAGTAATAAATCATAAGAGAATGTTATTGGAAGGACTTAAGAAACAAGAAAACAATAACAAAACTGCAACGTAGCCTGGATTACATACCCAGATCTTTTGTGTTACCTTACCATTTGAAGTAGCTTCACCACTTTCCCCTGTTTGTCAGTAACAGTGACTGTCTTTCCATCTTAGTTTCACTCATGTGGCCGGTATCGTCTTATATTAATCTCACTATAGGTTTAGGATCCCTGTGGAAGGAAGTAGCCTAAACTTTACTTCAGTGTGCCACTTTGTACCCCTTGTTTATTTCAGAACAAATCTGCTGCCAGGAATAACTTGGAAAAATCTCAGATGCACCAGATCATAGTCCCTTTTGCTAATTTTAGAGATTTTTGAACTTGAGAGCAATAACCTTTTACTGAAATGACCAGGTCCCAAAGATGTTTCTGGGCTTTCTGTTAAGGTGGGATTACTCACTCTTTTGTATCCACCTCATCTGTTTTTTTATGTTCTTCACACTTAAAACCACAAACACATTGTATAAAACCATAAACACATTGTATCTTTTGATATGCATTTCTTTTACACTTTCTGACAGGTGGCTTTTTAAAAGGGGGCTAATTGTGCACTTTCTGCATTTTTCTCCAACTACTGAATGTAGCATCAAATATTTAAAATATGAAGTGGTTTTCAGTTCTTCAAATAAATGGTAGAATGAATACAACTTGGTGTTAAAAGTCTATTCAGTATCAAATATATTTTTCTATTTTGACCTTTTTGTTCTAATAGTATTGTCTCCAAGGTTTGAGTTTCATCTTGTTTATTTTTACTTACATGCACTATGTTTGATTTCCAGAGGCAGAATGCGATGTGATGGCTATGATGATGATGAGAGAGAAGCAACCTCAACATACAGCTCTGAGAAGGACAGTCGGGAGGCAAGATACTGGACCAAGAAACTGTATGATTTTGAAGCCAATGATCCAAACCGGTACTTACTTTTAATGGTGACTATGGTAATTTAGAAGAATAAATATTTTAAACAATATTTGTTTAAATTATAAAGTTCTATCTTTCAGTCTAATTATACTTGTATAAATATACTTTTTAACACATCTGATGAAGCTATCCAGCCATTATGAATAACCTTTTTGAATGTTTGTATAACAGGATTTTGGCATAGTAGGTAGCACTATAGCCTTATATCACTAGAATATTGGAACTGGTTTGTCATTGTTTCTGCATTGGGCATCATTTCTCTTTGAGATTACTGTTTTTGTGGTTATTCTGGTTTTCTTCCCAATTTCTTAAATGTGAAAGATTCATTATTCCTTCAAGGCAATTAGTAAACATAATTTAATACTATACAATGCTACAAATCATGAAGATAACAGCAAAGTTGCTTAAATGGGTTTAGCTTTATTTTCTGCCTTACTTTTTGGTACCAAATACATAGGAATGAGACAGAATTAGTCAAATTGCTCTAGCATCCCCATACAAACCAAAATGAATGGTGAAGATGTGTCATTCCTTCTAGAACAGGGGGTCCACAGCAAAATGGGGGGGGGGGGGGATCATAAGATCTTATTATTTAAAAAGTTGTAAATAATAAAGCATTTTTCTAGTTAACTTTGCATTTTAATAACATCATGACTTGCCAATTGCCTATTAATAAACACGTTTTTCGAATTCTGCTCAAAGGCTACCGTAGACATACATTGCATTGTGGAGTTTAAAATAGTTCACAACAAGGTAAACACGGTGCGTCAAATGCTAAAAAATATGTAATGATAGACAATTTTTTTTTAAAAAAAGGAAACATTCTGAAGAAAACCCATCTTGTAGTTCTGCTTTAAAAGTCCAGATTTGTGCTGGCTAAGAAAAAAAAAATGGACTTGATTGCCCCAAATGCATTTTTTTGTCAGGAAATTCTGTCAAGCGAATATCTATCTAAAGCCATCTAAATTGAAAAAACCTCTAAAGCAAAAGCATCCAGCTGATTTTGGGAAACATAATGCTGCTTTCCTTTGAAAAACATCAACGCTTGTGAAACAAGTGAGTCCTTTCACATGGCAAGCAACAGTTTCAGACAGAGCACCGAAGGTGTTTTTTTGCCGTCGTATCGCAATGCCCATGTGAAGAAAGCTTGCACAATTGGATATCTTATATTACTGGTGACCAAAGACACAGTTTAGGAATTGCTTTGTGAGGAAGCTCTCTGTAAAATTGACACTGTCCCATTGTCAGACAATGCTGTGTGTAGACAGATATCTGACATGGCTGAGGATGTAATAGACCATTTTCTGGAACAGGTTTAAAAAAAAAAATAGCCCTTGGTTTGCATTTCGGTGGTGGGGGAGCACAGCTTATTGTCTGTGTAAGATTTTTTTGGAAATGGAAATTCTGTTGAGGAGCTTTTAAACTGCAAGAACTTCAGGGGAAGACAACAGGTGAAGGCTTTAGACACGTCAAATTTTAGACGTGTTTGTACAGGTACATTTTATTTGACTGGTCTTATTACATGGGCATTTGTATGGATGGTGCTGATGCCATGACAGGCAAGCATAGTGGGGTCTTTGCATTGATTAAGCCCAGAGCTCCAGAGGCCATGGATACACACTGCATGCTTCACAGAGAAGCACTTGTCACTGAAAGAATGGAGAATGAATTGCAACAAGTGCTTCAAGATGTTGTTAAAGTTGTATATAGTATCAAAGCGCACCCCCTTAAACACAGGCTGTTTGCCAAGCTGTGTAGTGATATAGGCAGCAGTCTTGAAAGCCTTCTGAGGTCCGATTTCTGTCCTGCCGGGCAGCTTTCAAGTGTTTCATCTCCATGAAGGGATGTGTAAATTTCTTTTGTCTGAGAACTTGCAGTTTGCTAGCTATTTAGACAATCGGTTGTGGCTTCTAAAGCTCTTATGTATTTGGCCAACATACTTCAACTTTTAAATGCTTTGAATCAGAGAATGTAGGGCAATGATCACAGCATACTTTATTTGCAAGATAAGTTTGTGCGTTCAGATAGAAAGTCAGACTTTGCAAGAAAAAGCTAAACAAAGGAAATACTGTAATATTCCTACTCCTTCACCAGGAGCTATGAACGTCTAATGCACCTGCAGACTTAGTCCTGCCTTTAACATTTTTACATCTGACACACCTGAAGGAATACTTTAGTGACTATTTCCCAGACCTGGACAATCATAATTTAAACTGGATCAGAAATCTGTTTGAGTCCAGAACTGAAGAGGAATATCTCGATTTGAGGTAACAAAAGGAATTAATTCAAATAGCCAATGATGGAAGTTTGAAAATGCAATTCTCTGCCATTCTAATGTCAGAATTTTGGAGCAGTCTTAGAAATGAATACCCACTCTTGAGAGTTGCCTCTTACCAGCTGCAGCAACATACCTGTGTAAGGCAGGTTTTTCTGCATTGAAAGTACTGAATACCAAAAATCAAGCATGTTTGACTGAGGAAAAGGATACGAGATTCTCCCTATGCCAGCTGCAACCCAGAGTGGACAAACTGTGCTTGTACATACAAGCCCAAAAGTATCGCTAGGCATAGGGGGAGTTTTATTTATTTATAATGAGTAGCTTATTTTTTCCATAGTAAAAGTGCCTTGTTTTATTACATGCACTTAACAGGTTGTAGGTCTTTATAGCAGTTTATTTGGGATATGTCATTTTTTTGGATGGTAATAGGTGGGGCATCCTCAGCCTAAGGTTAGTCTCTTCATTTCATTGCATGAAAAAGGTTTTGAACCCTTGTCCTAGAGCACAATTGCAGAGGTGTGTTATTTGTTCAGTGTTGCAGTTTATCTGATAGAAAGTCTTTTAAAGGATTGCCATCAGCCTCTACCAAAATGCGACATGGGCTAGAACATGCCATAAGTTGTTTTTTCTCGTCTTTCTAGCTCTTTCACATTATATGGGATGATTTACTACCTTTGTAAGCTGGAGATCCCTTGAATAAATAAATATACAGCTCTCCTTGCTGACTTCAAAACAGTTATTTAAAAGAAATTCACAGCACTACATAAGATAGCTTTTAGCATTTGTGACAAATTCATTTATATATCCATCATCCATTTCTGAACCTAAAGCACAGAGAGCTGTGAGTTTGTGGTGCAAAGCAGAAACTGCCTCTCGATGGTGATTAAAATTTATGTCAAATGTAAATATGACCAAATAAATATTGAAAGCGATGAGCTTCTGGGTACTTTTAATGTATCCATACTTTCTAGTCACGTGATTATACAGGTCAAATTCTGTTATAACGACTGTTTTCCCCATATGACGCGAGAAAATATAGAAATCTCGTTATTCTGAAGTACATTTAGCAGATACTTTCATTATAATGAAGTGCCCAGAAGACTTTAAAAGGCCTGAATGAATCATCTGCAGAGCGGCTAGTTCTGTGGCCGCAGCTCAGTTGTGCACAATGATCCCCAAACAGAAACATTGTAATATTTTTTTTTTCTTTCTTCGAACTTTCCTCGTACTGGTTTTTTTTGACCTTTTTGTTTCCTGCGGATTTCATTGATACCTTTTGCTTATTGCTCGTTAACATTTAAAAAACATCCATTGGAATTTAACTCATTGTTACCCTCTTATAGAAACAGCAGACACGAAACAGTGATAACAGTTCATATTAGGAAAAAAAAAACTTTACATTTTTGCAGCTCTCGATTGCGGGGGGAAGAAAAAGATGTTGCCAGTGAATTCAGAATTTTGCCATCGATGCTGTCAACTTTCTTGAAAGACCGAGCAAAAAAAGAAAACAAATCTCGGGTTGCAAACGTATGTGAACTTCTGCATTTGAAGATGTCAAAAAAGCAGTTATTATGTGGTTCAGAGATACTCGTTCAAGAAAAATTCCTATTAATGCGGCACTCATTCAAGGTAAATGTGAGGTTTGTAAACTCTCTTGGGACCACCCCTAACTAGACGACACGCCGAAGAGCGTTGCGAAGTCCAATCTCCGCGTCTATGGAAGACTGTTTATCTGTTGACGGGGCAACAATTGACTCAAAGATATTCAGCGTCTCTCAGCTATGCTGCGTCTCTCCACCAAAGCAAACAGAACAGATATCGATGGGTGATGCAGCCTGACTGCTGTGTCTGTGTATAGCAGAGTGGCAGATCACGCTACAATAGTGTGCTGTTCCTGTTTCAAGCTGAATAAAGTTGGTTTTCCTAAAGTACTGAGACTCAGCCTCGTGTTTTAGGGTGCAAGACAGGAACTTATAGCACCACCCCGATCTTTTATGATTTGCTTCTGTGTCACTTCACGGACAAACAATCTTCCACAGACGCTGCAATCGCATTTCGGGAAAGTGTATTATCGTAGGGAAATGCTGAGAAAAATTCTCGTCAGCATAACTTGTAGGCAGGAGGAGATTAAAATGAACACACAAGAAGTTATTGAAATGATTGCAAACTCCTTGGCGCAAGTTAAAGAAAGCACTATAGTAACAAATACAGAATCTCATTACAGCAAAATTTTCGTTCTAACAAAATATTTTTTAGGTCCCTAGGAGTTCGTTATAATGGAATTTGACCTGTATAAGGAATTTTACAATGTTGCATGCCATGGATGGCTTGATTTATTGATTGTTTAGACATATACTGTACACTGTGCAATTCTTTTAGTGTTCCTTCTTTTATACCTTAGGCATTTACTAAGTTCAAAACTGGATAAATGGGAACAGAATAGAACTGAACGTTCTTAAACCAGCTCAGTCACACTCAGGTTCAGTGGGTGGGTGCTGGAGCTGATCTTGGCATCACTGGGTGCAGGGCAAGAATCATCCTTTGATCCACTCAAACACTCCCAAGCTCAAAAAAGGCAAATTTTGATTTTTCAGTTAACCTAACTTAAGTCTTTGTGGATGTGGGAGGACAACTTTTCATTTAAAGTAGAACTTAAAAAAATGTACTTGAGTCACAATACATGATTAAACAAATATTTTCATGACATTTATTAGCCATTCTGTGACACAAAATATCAAACATCATTTGTCACAAAGTCATCTAAATATGAAGGTGAGAAGTGTGTCCCCTTTAAAACTAATATAAAAATAACAAAGCTGCTGTTAGGGTAAAAATGTTTTCGGTTAAACTGACTGAATCTGAAGAAATAGGTTTAATTATGATGTAAAACATATAAGTAAAGTATAATAGATATGTAATATTGTATAGTATGTAAATAAATGCAACTTTCACTATTAAATGCTACATAAAATAACTTCTGATAAAGTTAAAGATATAATTTCACAATTCAAGTCTTAAATTTGTTATGCATTCACTGTTTTCCAGAACTTAGACTGTGAATAAAGACTATAAATTTTTCTGCAAACAAATTAAATTCCCCTAAATTGTTTCAGAAAAATTTCAGAAGGCTTTTGAAAATATGCATGTGTCTTCCGTAGATTTACTGAAATTTCACAAAAGTATATATAACTGCAACCTGAATCCATTTTTTTCAGAGTGCATTTGATAACACTAACAGTAATTCTCTGCACATAGTATGAAGATTCTAACATGACAGTCTCCCTGTCTCAACTCCTAAGCATTAAGCACTTCACATGCCCTATAGAAATGTTGTTTGTGAAGGAACTCACTACAGTGTAAAAAGTGAGCTGGACTTGATGACCCACTACATACCTTGGTTGAAAAAGGGCAAACACTTTTTTAGTAAGCATTCAGTATTTTGATGGTAAATTGAACTTAAATAATTAAATATCATGAGAATATTTTAGAAAAGATGGTCAAGTGGAAATAAGTTTAACCCTCTTGTCCCTGCATGAATGTTCATTAATAAATAAGTAGACTAAACTATTTCACTTCCATTTAAAAATCTGGTTTTATATACCATATCACATGAATCTAATCCAAAAAATGTGAACACAAATGAACTTAAATGTAAACATTGCTGAAACATTTCTAATCAATTAAATATTTTCTTTCAGATGGGGACACAGTGGTTTTAAAGAGCTGTATCCAGAAGAGTTTCAGACAGAAAGGTATTGTACTGTAATTGTCATAGGAGGCTAATTGTACATTTTGCATGTGGTGCAGACAAACAGCTATAGTATCTATTGTGAATGAAAAACACAGTATTTTAGCTTGATAGGTTTTCTTTTAGGTAATGGAGTAAAACTCTTACTCGACACTCTAGTATGAACATAACAATAAATATTATTTTTGTTTGAATTGTATTTTTACATATCTCTAAGTTTTTAATATTTCAGTAGCCAGTTTTGCTTTGCCTGTCTTTACTAATTATGCTTATGCTTTTCCCCTTGTAGTGGTATTTCTTTCACATCATTCTCTTTTTTTTGTTCTGTTTTTAATTCTTTTTTTTTTAACTTCAGCTCTGAATTGCTTTTTTGAAATATATAATGATTGCTGTTACCTAGTATAAACATTTTAGGTTTATGGTCCTGTGATAAAAGAAGTCTAAATTTCAAACTCTTAAGCTTTGCTTTTTTCTAAACATGCACTTCTTCTCAATCTTGGAATTTAACTTTCAAGTGACTTATTGCTAATTATTATTTTTGTATTATTATTTCACTAATGCTTCATTGGAGATAACGTAGTATGAGGGGAATGGCATAAGTAAATTTGATACTATTTGTTTTAGTTTCATTGCTACTTTAGTGCTATCTGCATTTGATTTTAGAAAGGAGAAGAAATTAATAATAAAAACATTTATTAGCATTGAGCTTAACAATGCTCATTAAATGTAGAGCTTTTCTGAGCATTCAGTTCTAATGCTGTAGTAGATGCATGTTTCTAGGAAAATATTTGCCTAGATATGGAGTAGATAAATAGCAAAAAAAAACCAACAAATTAGTTTAAAGCCATTTCACTACAATTATTCATTAGTATACCAAAAGTATATTATTTTAAATGTGCTGAATTTCAGAATTTGTTGCATTTTAAATTTGAAACTGTCTCAGTGTTTCAAAAAATAAAACTATCATTATCAATAAATGATCAACATATTTCTTCATGTTATACTTCTTACTGTTCTTTGCTCAGATGAGAACTAGTGTGGTTCCATCTTAGGGATTTTACACACATTCACATTGGAGCAAAGTGTTGTCTACTCAATAGTTTATTTTTGAAGATCAAACTGAGCCTGTTCAGTTTTTAATTTTTAGTTACCCAACTCTTATTTGTGGCAATTTTAAACATGTCTCTCTATTATAATAAAAAAAATCTTGGGAAGAGAGACGTGACTTTCACAGAGAGACACTTTCACGTCCCGTGAGACGAGACTTTGCGCCAAGAGATTTAACCACGTCTGGGGCCAGAAATAAAAGACAAAGAGCAGATGACAAAGTAGAATGTCGTAAAGAAATCAAAAACGTTGCCACGATACACATGTAGAGCAGGTTAGAGATAATGGGAGTACGAAAATCCGAAAGTCTCAAAAGATTGATAGTAAAGATTGCATATACTGTAGATGTTACAGAACTTTTTATAATGAAAAAGTAAATCTATGTAGGAAGTCATTTTCCAATAACCTAATGGGCATTATATCTGGAAACCATAGTGTTGCTTACAATTTCAGGTGACTCTGTACTTCTTGAATAAAAACAGCCTTTCTTAATGAGGTTAAGATACTGAAATCTCTTTCATTAAATTTTTAGTGACAGTGATGAAGAAAATGTGAAAGAAAGTAAACATTCAGGACATTCTGCAAAATCATCCACCCAAGAGTCAAGAAAAAGAAAAAGGTCCAAGAAGGCGAGCAGAAAAGAAAAAAAAAAATCTGCAAAAAAACACAAGAAAAGAAAAAAGGAGGAGAACAGTGAACTAGAGAGCGAAGATTCAAGCTCGGATGAGAAATATAGCAAAAAAAGGAGAGCAAAAAGAAAGGTAAAAAAGTCTAAAAAAGCAAAACTCAAAAGCAAAAAGGATTCATCCAGAGAGAGTGATTCTGGCAGCTCTGAGGAGGAACAACAGAAACAGACTCAGAGAAAGAAGAAAAAACATCATCAAATGAAAATGGAGGAGACAACTGTAAATCATGAAATAAAGAATAAGCGGAAAAATTGGAAAATAGCAAATGACGAAAAATCGGAAGAAAGTTCAGAAGATTAGAAGAAACAAACTTGATTTTATTCCCTTTGAGTGAGTGAAAGTACTTGTTGATCACATTGGATCATTAGGTGTACAGCACCTGCAAAGCTGATATTCCAGCTCTTCTCAGGGCATGTTTTGAACCCTCATTTGAAATGTCCACCTTTAGTAACAAAATCACTGCAGAGTGAACTTTTTCCCCTTCTTTTCAGGCTTTTAATATTTCAGCTTCACTTTCTGGGTATAAAAGCCAAAGATGAAAAGTGATTTGCAAAAAGTGTTTTTCTTGTTTGTTATGTACTGTATATTCCAGAGTGTAATTTGTTATTGTTATTTTATGAAAATGAATTTGGTTGAATATTCATTCAACTTTATTTTTTGTAATAATATGATTTACATGCATGTATGCATGTAGAACTGTTGAAAATTTTTAAACAAACCTATCACGAGAGACCTTCATACAGAGTTCACTTTATATAAGAGCACTGATCAGTGGCTTCTGTAACATAAACTAGACAGGAGAGGTCACTTGGGGGAACAAGATATTACCAGGCTCCTGTTACTGAAATTGTGGAGGTAACAAATGATATTTTGGTGTCAGTTTCTCACAGATTTGGATGCAGAGTTAGTCACTGGAATATCTGTACAGTGTGTTTTCTATTATCAAGTGTATATTTTTTTATTTAATTTTTTACCAAGCAAATGCAATATGTGAATTATCCAGATGTCCACTAATAGCCCTCAGGTTTACTGTTTAGTAAGATAATGCTAAATAAAGCATGGGTTATTCTGACAGATATTAGCTGCAATTGAACATTTTTGAATAATGCTTTTTAACCTGAATGTTAATTGAACTAAAAGTGAAGAGGAAGTATTAAAGTGTAATATATTTATTATGTATGCCAGATTTAGGAACTTTTAAAATGACATAGCTCAATTCTTGCTCTATCCACTGAAAAGTGCACTTTTAGAATTTTATTGAATTTGCCATTTTCATCATGGATTTAATTTTTAAACATCTAAACAGTTATGATGCAGGGTATAGAACTCATGTTCTCACATTCGCTATGTTAAAGTTTTGTATAAGTTGAACATTTTCAACTTTGTACTTGGCCACTTCCAAATAATTTCCATGAGTATTAAATTATTTTTATTAATTATGTATTATTCTTATGTTTTTTCCAGTTTTATTATATAGTGTTGTGCTGGCTTTTTTATTGCAGTGTATTTCTTTGTATACTTTTTTGAATGCTTCAAAATTTTAATTTGAGATATTTTAATTGTGCATTTTATATGAAATGCCCTAGAATAAGGATACTCTTTTTTGCACAACAAAGTGACTCTATCT
>JANRMT010062804.1:16656502-16683363 GCA_026402145.1 Polypterus bichir lapradei | reverse complement strand
TTTTTTTTTTTGTCTTGTTTTGTTTTTTAAACCCTTACCAAAAAATGTAAAATCAAGGCTTTTTAAGCTCCCAATATTATTAACTAATTCTGGTATGCCTGGCATACCATTTCTCATTACTTTTTCAGTAAATAATGCACAGTTTTGTGGTACATTTCAATCCATAGTAGGAAAGTTGTCATTTTGCTCACAATACAGAAAAAGCTAACTAATTCCTCCATCTTTAGTGCTTTACCAATTATCCACTTTGGTTTGCTTTAAGTTGAGGTAATAAATATGTATGTTTAATTATTTTCCTATTTAATACAAATTCTGCAGTAAACCACTGAAGAGCTGAAAGTTTCTGAATATATATGTGTACTCTTTTTTTGAAAACTCAGATTTTTCTTTAAAATCTCTTATGTTTCCCAAAAGTTCAGAACCTTCTAAAAATAAAGAAGTGCTATATGCATTCAATCAAGTTGGGGGTGCTAGGCAGCCCTCTGTGAGAACCAGACCATGTTTGAATTTGTAACTCCTGTTCAACAATGCAGCATCCGGCTGTATGGTGGGTTGTGTGTGTGTGCTATACGTAAGTTTTCTGTTTGCATCACATTTATTAGAGAAAAGACTAATTACAATTAATTAAGTGGTATGTAAATTACTGATGTACTGGTTTCTTCGAAATTAAATTTGTCAAAGCTTTAATTGTTGCGGGACCACAGATTCTCAAAGCGTATGGTCCAGAATCCTGTAAATCTACGTTTTGAGCATTGATTGATGCAAACGCGAAAAAATTATTGTAGACTCTGATATTTTGCGTGTAGTGTTTGTTGATTTCACTTTCACCAAACAACAAACCTTCTCGTGGATACGCCTCTTCATTGGGAGGCAACACTACTTTTCCCTGATGGCAACACAAATTAAATGATCTACAAGTCTCTGACTTAAACCTTAAATCCGAACAATATCACCTATGTCTATATATTCAATCTATTTTTGGTGTTATGTTATTTCACAGTGCAATAATTTCCGTTCGTTTGTGCTAATGCGACATATTCTTTAACTTCCTCTGCATGTGTATTGCACCAACGTTTTAGAACGTCTTTATGAAGTCTTTTATTTCTGACCTGGATTTGACCTACAAGGTTTTCAATTCAACTTGGTCCATGCTGGTTATTACTTTTATTGATTTTCAGAATTTGCACATAGATTATTATTGTTCTTTTTTGCATTTTTTTTTTTTTTTTTTTGCCCTCTTTTCTCTCCAATGCCTTTGAGTCTCTTTTCGAAGTGCTGCTGTTTCTTCTTTGCTTAGTCATTGATGTGTCATCTAGAATGTATAACATTTTTAAGAGCTGAGAGCACATGAAGTGTGTCTGCCAAAAGCATTCCAACAACTGAGAGGTTAGATGTCCGTGATCTTGTTTTAAATTGGTTGTTCTCAAGGGACATCACTTTCCAAGAAGGTCATGTCTCGACCCAAGATTTTTTTATATAATAGATACATTTTATTAATAAACTTCCATCTTGCTGATTTCTATGGATAGCCAACTGAAATTGTTTACAACATGGTTAACATGTAGACCTATATGAGGCTTTACTAGAATAAGTGTTGGCTTTCTCTATAACCCAGATACATGCGTGTTTAGTTTTATTAGCAAAACTAAATTGGCCTTTTGTAAGTCGAGATTTATAGGCTGGGCTAGCATCCAATCCAGTGCTAGTTTTTGTCATATACCTGATGCTGCCACATTTAGTTTTGGATCACTATCACCCTGTATTAAAGATGTGAATTCAGAAAAGTAATGGATATTTGCTAGGAAATATGCATCAACTACATACTTTTTGTTTGTTTCTGTTTAAATACTCCAGTTGCAATACATAAAAATAAACCTAGATGTTCATAAAGTAATCATTTTAGTTTATACCACAAGTGTTTGAATTTCAAGTAGCTGGAAAACTTTGAGATGTACAAGTATACTTTATATTAAAAACATTTCCCCACAGTTGTGCTAAAATAATGAAATACTGAAACTATCAAGAGACGCATAAGGTAGCAATGTAACCTGATATACACTTGACCTTTTCTGTTTTAAAAGTATACTATTGCAGTAAGTTTACTACAGAGATTCTTTGTTACAGGACTGTCTTCAAGTTCAGGTGGACCACAAAGTCTCCCTTGAGATGCAATAAAAATTGATGGATTTAAGTAGCACCAAAAGTAAATTGTGGGCAAACTTACATGTGGACTGAGCAAGTATAGAATTGAATGGATTTATTGTCTCTTATTTTGTTTTCCCCCTGAAGGAGAGAGGTTTTGATAGATTTAAAGTTGGGATAGTGAGGGTGGCAGTGGAGTTGAGCGTAGAAATGAGATAAACATGGGTTATATCTTGTTTATAATATGGCATTTTAAAATAAAGGAGTATTACTTCAGACTCATGTTGAGACTTGTTTTCTGAACTTGGTACTTATCCGTGAAAATATATAACTTAATTATTTTATCTGAAAAGGTTTTGATGGTTTATTGCTTGAAGGACATTTTTTAGAAACCCCATGCACTCTGTACATTCTCAGAACAAGTGCTTTGTTACGTTTGGGGGTTGTATGACATTTTTGGAAAAAAATAACTTTGCAATTAAAATATACAAGATATGACAAGACAGGTAAAGTAACTGTACTGGCAGATTTGTTCATTTTTGTGTCATAATTAAAGATCCATATTACGTATGTATGTATTTTGTCAGAGGTGTTCAGCTGAAATGTGTGGCCTTGTGATGTTTGTGAGAAACACAGAGTCTCTGCCATGGTGGATTTTTGTCACTTCCATTTTTCCCTATAATGTCAGATTGTTTTTATTCATTGTCCGTATAAAGGAATGACATATGTTTACGTGGGAATCAAAACTTTTTATTCATCCTGTATATTTTCTTATTTGTTTAAATAAAATATTTTTATCTAATTGTTTCATTAACTGTATCACTACTAGTATTGTTATGCTGCTACTATTACATCACAATTTTAATTCATATGTAAAAAGGCAGATTTTATTGGGAAATTTAAAAATATTTTAATGAAACCTGTCAGGCAACTCCAGGGCAGGCTACCTAGAGCGTTACTTATTAGTAACCTTTTATACATTTCTTCAAAGAGTTTGCTTTTTTACTTGCTACTGTTTTACTGTTTAACTCAGGTTCGAACCTAATGTGAGCCCAAGTAACCATCTTTGATACTCGAAATACAACCAAAGTAGCTTGTTCTTGTTTTCCTGTTTGCCAGTCTTGCATTTGCATTCTTGGATACAGATCTTCCAAAAACTGTTTCTTCTTTTTCCTACTATGGGAGTCTTCTGTTTTGTTAACTGGTCACTTTTCACTCCACTCATCATCACATTTCTTCTTTGTATCAGTTCTCCATGCTGAACACATTCCAATCACTGTACCTGGTTACATTTATTATTCTCTTCATTGCTTCAGCTCCATCACCTTCTGCACTTGTAATATTATAGCATGCCTGGGGACACAGGAGCAGATAAACACAGTGATCACCCCTCCCCAAACTTCCTTGTTTGTAGTTTATCTGGTTTAACTTTCACACTTTGACATTTCTTTCTCCAAGCATTTTTAAAACGTGGCACGGTTGCATAGGAGCTAAAAAAAGCCCATTACTAACCCCTTGTCATCCACATGTGCCTGAAAGACTGAAGGTTACTCTTACAAGTCACCAGTCTTGCCACCAGGTACTGCACTCTTCAGGCTGTATACTTGGTGACCTTGTATACCTGGCATTGGCATAGGGATACAGTGGCCTCCACTATTATTGGTACCCCTTGTAAAAATTAGAAGTGTAAGAAAAAAATCACTGCTGAAGAACCGTCATCTTGCACTGAAAAAATAAGAAACATCTAACCTTTACTTAAAACAAGTTCAATCAAAGAAAAATAAAGCCCTCAATAACAGCACAAAGTCTTATCTTGTAATCTCTCTATTATAAAAAAAAAATAAAAAATCCTGCCGAGAAACAGTAAGGCGACAATACGTGATCTTCATGTTAAGATTGCAGAAGACACTTAAAAGACCTGTGAGACTAGAGAGATTGGCCACTGAGCATTTCGCGGGGACCTTTAACATGAGACTTTGTGCCAAGAGATTGACCCAGGACCGTCTTGCGATGACATAGAACATGAGATTCTTGCAACACACGCCCTACTTACGAATAAATAAGAGCAAGGGCAACCAGCCACACACTCACTCGTATTGTGGCTTTGAGCACACACAGATCCAGGGCATATAAAGCGTATAAGGACAATACGTTATAAATGAAACATAGATGACTAAGCGAAGAAGAAAGCAGAGTGGAGGAAAGAGACGCAAAAGCATTGGAGACAAAAAAGAGCAAAGAAGAAAAAGACTAATCTTGGTGCAAATTCAGAAAATAAGGAAAGTAATTATCAGCCCGGAACAAGTGGAATTGGAAAAAAAAGCATGTCCAATCGGGACATTGGCACTATACACATGCAGAGCAGGTTAGAGATTATGAAAGCAGTGGAATTCGAAAGGCTCAAAAAAAAAATAGTTGGCGTGATACACATGTGGAGAAAATTAAAGAATATGAAAGTAAGAAAATTAGAAAATATAAAAAAAAAAAAAAGTAAAGATTGCATTAGCGCAAACAAGTGGAAATTGTTACTCGAAAAAGGGAAAAAAATCACCACAGACCAGGTGTCGTAAAAAAAAAAAAAAAAGCAGGATAAAGTGAGGTCAGAAATAAAAGACAGAGTAGAAAACAAAGTAAAACATCATAAAAAGGTTAAAAAACCATGTGGCCAAACACATGCAGAGCAGGTTAGAGATAATGAAAACTGGAATTCAAAAGACTCACGCAAAACACATGCAGAGCAAGATACAGAATATAAAAGCATAAAAAAACGGCAGTGTCAAAAAAAGAACGTAAACATCGCATTAGCGCAAAGAAAGAGAAATTATTACTCGGAGAAATAACAAAAGGCGAATAGAGATCAATTATATGGACATCGGTGATATGTCAGAAGTATGTAAATATTGTAAGGCTTTGAAGTTTAAGTCAAGAGAATTTCAAAAACAGAGTTTACATCGCATGCATTTATTGGTTACTTTGCAAAAAAAAAAAAAATGATTAACTGCTGATGATGTACATCGTTTTGTCTGTGCAGAAATTCCAAACAGAGAAACCTATCCTGAATTATGGTACAAAGTCATTAAACACATGTCTCACTGACCTCATTTAAAAGATTCAACATATTGGGACTCGAAAGATTCCAAATATTGTTTTTTTACAGAAGTTATGAAGTAAAAGTGAAACTAATGAAATAGCAACAATTCAAAGAAAAAAATCTTAAAAGTGTGTATCCGGAAAAACAAAAACTGAGGTTGGCGAGCGAAGTGAGCAGGGGGCAAAGCCCCCTAGTCTTTTATAAGGTTGGAGAATACAGATCCTAATATTGCAGGGTTGATTTGGACATATGTTTTGGTTCATTATCCTGCTGGAAGATCCAATGACGACCCACTTTGTGTTTCCTGGTAGAGGCATCTATGTTTTGATTTAAAATCTCCTGATATTTCATGGAATCCAAGATGCCATGTACCCTAACAATGTTTTCACAGCCTTTGGAGGAAAAACAGCCCCACAACATCACAGAACCTCCACCATATTTCACAGTCGGGACAAGTTTCTTATCATTATGGCCATCCATCTTTTACACCAAACCCACCTTGCGTGTTTATTGCCAAAAATTTCAATTTTTGTTTCATCAGACCATAGAACACTGTTCCAGTCAAAGTTTGTGGATAACTGACAGAAAAGGCGTCTTTATGGTGTACCTTCCAAATAATCTGTTGGCATGGAGATGCTGTCTGATGGTCATTCTGGAGACTTGATAACGTCAGTATTTTACTTTTTCTTGCAATCCCCCAACAGTCATCTCTGGGTATATTATTGCCTCTCTTAACATCCTTTTCACTGTACGTGGGGGTAAAATAAACTAGGGTTCTCTTCCAGAAACGTTTTTCACAGTTCCAGTTGATGACCACTTTTTTATTATTGCCCTAACTGTAGAAATGGGCATTTTCAGGCGAGTAGCTAATTTTATAGCCATTCCCTGCGTTAAGAAGGGCAACACACTTCTGCTTCATTTGGATTGAGTGTTCTCTTTTCTTTGCCATGATGATGGTTGGCTAAGAAATGTGGTTCTGTGTCTCCTCACATCTGTAGCCCAGTTAATCAGGAAGTCATTGATTTCAGCTGGAAAGTTTGTGTACACTCCAATCAACTTAACAATGTCCAATTTAAATTGGAAACATGCTTCAGTTACATTGTTTCACATTAAAATTTCCAAGGGTGCCAACAAATATTTTTTAATAAACTTGTTTCAATTAAAAGTCAGGTGTTTCTCATTTTTTCAGTGCAAGATGACGGTTCTTCAGCCGACAGATTTTTTTTCTAACATTTCTTACTAATTTTTACAAGGGGAGCCAATAATAGTGGAGACCACTGTAGTTGTCCTGCTGGTGGGGTATCTTAACAGGCCAAAGGGAGGAGTAAGAGACATGAGAGTGTTGTTGGAGGGAATGGAGATGAGTAATCAGCTGTTGAGACACAAAACACAGCACAAATAATCTTTGCGTCCAAAAAATGTAAGTTTGTACAAAGTACTGTTGGATGCCATGCCTTGTATTGAACCTTCAAAGTCAAGTAATCAAGCAGGCATTAATGTCTATAGTATTAAAACCTCAGTATTGGGCACCTTCCTACATATTTTCAATATCCTACAGTTTATGTAAGGAATGCGTGAGAAGTGCATTATTGGGTGAATTGCTTTGTGTGAGTGTATCTTTCTATATAATACGCTACCATGGCTGTTCGTTTGTCTGTCCAGGATTTTAAATCACCTGTAGCTCGCAAACCGTTTTAACTATTGATCTGAAATTTGGTACAGATATACTACATAATGTCTATGATGCGCTTTCGAAGTGATGATTTTTATTACTCTTTTTATCTTTATTTTATTTTATTGTAGGATCAACTCTCGGCAGAGCGCAGCAGGGCGGCCATGCAGCGCATGCGTATGGGCACCGTTCTCATTCCTTACCACCTTTGCTAATCATTCTTGAGGCAGATTGAAGACTTAAGTGCCAGCTTAAGTGAAAAATTAAAGAAAACGTACTAAGTAATTGCAACACAAAAATCTAACTTAATCAGTTTTAACGCGAAAAAATGCCAACGAAAGAAGAGAAGCAGCGGGCCGCTAGGATGGAGAAAAGAAGAACTGCTGAGGAAGCAGCAAGCGCATCAACCTCTGAGCAAACGAATGCTAAACAGAGACAGAGGAAGAGTGAGAAAACTAGGAATGCTCAAGTCAAGTGTATTCACTGCACGTTATCGTGCAGTACGCCGTTACTGGTATAATTATAACTACTGTTATCCTCTTCATAAGTTTGTGCCTAGTAATATCTCAGAGGGACCACGCATTGCCCACCTACCCGCAGTAATGTAACTGAAACTTGATCATACAGTTATCAAAATCTTGCCCTTTGATTGCAACACGTGTTAATTATTTCTTGTAGCTGAACATTCACAGACTTACTTAATGAGATACTTGAAATAACTACTTTGATCGCGTATTTTTCTCAAAACTTCTTGCTTTTCAAGGAACGCCTTTGAAGTCTTAACAGTCAAATAGTACACTTAAGTGAAGTGTATAATGGTGCCTTGCATTTGGTTTGTGTTGCTGTTTTTTCATGAGTCAACGCCATCAGGATTTGAGGTGGACTTAAATTGGTCCTCATGTCTAATTATTTTTGTGGTTAATAGCCTTCACAAACTGGACCTTGTAATGTGCACATACGTGTACAGTCGGCCTATGTTTATTGCATGGAAAACAGACATACTTAGGCAAAGTACAAGTGTATTTGAGATCCACATTTGATCTTAAACAACTGGTGGGTCAGACTGTCCCAGTTTATTATCATTATCATTTTAATGCCTTTGCTTTATGGAAATTAACTTTGCATTACCATAATCAACAGCTCAGTAAACCCAGTTGTGTTGTTATTATTTTATTTATTATATATTTTAATTGATGTATTTTGAGAAATTCCTATTTTTCAAGCTTCAGCAGTAGATAATTACCATTCAAAAGAAGACTGAGTGACTGTCCTCACATGTTCTTTTCACTCTGATTTTCCAGCACAACAGCAGGTCTCCATTATTATCCCAGTCTTCACTAGTACTCAATATGGCTTTTCAAGTTACCTGCTTCAGAATGCTCCATTTTACAGTCCTACGGTAAAGTGTTCAAGAAAATTAGATTTGGCGACCCATAAGGTGGTCCCTGATTGATCTTCATGTGATTATTTGGAGTGTTTCCTGCCACTCTAAAGTGCGAAGAAAGCCTGAGATGTATTTATTTTTTTCTCCAGCCATCTGGAGTTTTTTTTTTTTTTTCTGTCCTCCCTGGCCATCGGACCTTACTTTTATTCTATGTTAATCAGTGTTCCCTTATTTTAATTCTTATTTATTTTGTCTTTTTTCTCTTTCTTCATCATGTAAAGTACTTTCAGCTACATTATTCGTATTAAAATGTGCTATATAAGTAAATGTTGCTGTTGTCAAAAGCAGCTGTGTTTGGCCATGAAAAAGCAGATGTTTTCTCCACATCCCCAGCACGTGACCATTTGGTGGGGCAAGGAAACCTTGGTTTTGCAAAACTGGCAGTTGGCACTGTTTTGTTGTGATGTAGTATTCTTGAGGCTCTGTGTCTGGGTGATTAAGGCTAGCAGCTCGTTCTTTATGGCATCATTGGGAGCACGGGCGATGTCTATAACCTCAATCCTTTTAGGGTCCCAAACACAATCCTCCTCCAGACCACTAGGTACTGCTTTCATACCGCAATTTGGTGGTACCCAGGCAGTATCGTAACCATTGCTGTGCCAGGTTTTCTGCATTGCGTTGTTATCAGTGTCGATTTTTTTTACTTTCCCCACATCGACCTTCAGCTTTAGGGACACTCTGTCAGTTGGTGGATTATTAATAGGATATCTGTCAGCTTTCTTCTGGTTACGGCTTATGTAGACACCAGGGCCAAGCATGCCATCCCTGGACTGATTAAACCCGTTTCTGATGATGTGTCTTGCATTATTGACAGAGGTGCCATGATACATTGTGTAGAGCCGTCCAGCCGTGGGCTCCTGTTCAGCGGTCAGATGCTGATCGTCATCGTATGAAACTTCCCAGCCATAAAAGTCCACTGATGTGCTATTACTCATCTAGCAATAAAAGGAAAAAGTGGTTAGTGGGAGAAAAAGGGAAAGTCCTTAGCCCTGTTAAGAAGTTTCAATAGCATGTTTACATTACATTCATTTACTAATACATCACATAATTTATTTTTTCAGCATCTCCTGCCCAACTTAAGCTGTGCCTCTATAGCCTTAAAAGGATGAAGCAGCCAGATGGTCTCATTCTCTCAATGGGCTCTTCCCTCCATCAAGGTCACTCCCACCAATTCAAAAGATGACAGATCATGCA
This sequence comes from Polypterus bichir lapradei, assembly GCA_026402145.1. Classification (NCBI taxonomy): domain Eukaryota; kingdom Metazoa; phylum Chordata; class Cladistia; order Polypteriformes; family Polypteridae; genus Polypterus; species Polypterus bichir. The sequence goes on along the minus strand of JANRMT010062804.1, from coordinate 16,673,820 downwards.
TCACAGTGTGAGCTCTTTATAATTTTAGAATGTTTATTTCATACACATGACTATTAAATTCCGTTACCCCATATGATATAAAGTAGTGACGTCTTTAAAGCGTCCCACATGTAACTAATTGTGTTGCTATCCAAAAAAGTAAAGCAAAAAAAAATCCACAAACATCTGTCGTCTGTGTTTCACACAAATAAACATTTCAAATGATACAAATGTGAAACCGAATTGCTGTCCTAGTGTGATGTATGGAGAGGGGAGTTGTGTCCTCAGTGTTAAGGACCCCATGGGGTGGTAAGCAGCCAGAGACAAGGCAAGGCAAGAGAAAAAAAGAATGAAAGATAAAAAGAAGAGGGCAAAATTTGTGGCCAGAGATCAAGCAAAAAGTTACAAAACTAAATTCCTGACTTAGTAAAAATATGTTTGTAAGCCAAAAATCCTAATGCTAGTTGTTCGGCCATTTTAAGGATAGGCAGCATTTATTTTTTTAAAAGGCATAAGGTCAGGGGTCTCATTTATAAAACTTGTGTGAATTTCAGCATAAAAATATGTTCATGATGAAAAAACTGGAAAATGTGCAGCGGGGCTACATAGCAATAGCGTTTTCAATGTTTGTACTGAGTGCGTTTTGTTTCCATCGTCCCGTTTGCTGTTTATAATGTGTGCGTCAGTGAATGTCGTCCCCGTAAATACTGGGGGATGGATAATGGAGAAAGACCGCAGCCCCAAGATGGAAAGCACCTGTTTACAATCAATCAATTACATCTGGCTCACAACTATATAAACAATCAGAAGGGAACAGAGGAATGAGAAAGACGGAGATTACATTTCACCAAAACGAACCAATGTTACCCACTGTTTTCCACATTGTGCTTTTGAAACCAGTTTGTTTTTCATTTTGCATCAATTCAATCATCGCCAGAGACCCCGGGGTTGGACTACATTATACATCACACGCCGAGGATTCACGGTGAGGTTGCTTCATTTTTTCCAGGAAATTCAAACACATCACTTATCTGTTAACCAGTCATCCGTATTCAGGACAGTTGTATAATCGGACTCAAGTTCACTATCATTGACATTTTCGTATTCATTCATTATTTGTGTTTTGTGTTTGGTATATGTTACTTGGACAAGGGAGGGTTTTGACATTGTATATATGGTGTTGTCACGTTGTTGCTTTGGTGGTGGTACATACGTATATATTTTCTACATGTGAAATTTGCATTTTTTGTTATTGTTTCATTTAATATATTTATCCACCTATTTTTACATATCTGCTTTTGTGTGCTTATGTTTAAACCGTCGATGGTGGGGAAAATTTTATTTGTTAGAGGTATGGCTTGGTATTTTTGGATTAATCTCAGTAAGTTTATCCAGGCCACAGGTCTTGGAGGTGTAGCTGAGGCTGGGTAAGGGGTTGGCCGTTACAAATGTGTACACCAAAAAAAAATCATATGTATAATTACCTCGCTACACACATTTCTACGTAATTCACCCTTTACAAATCACAAACACCTTGTAAATATATGTGAATGTGCCTCGAATGCCACCCTGAAACTTCCATATATAGATTATGTTAATCAACCTCACACATATGCATTCACGATGACGCAGAATTTCATTGGCTGGTACAGCAGCCTTGCCCCTAATGCATCAAAACTCCACCACTTGCTTTCAAGAGCATCTGTGACTGAGAATGCAAGATCATCTGCGGCATTCTAGCCCCTCTCCTCTGCATCCTGGGGGTAAAGGTGTAAGGTGTCAACATCTGAGCAGGTAGCCACTATCACCTGTGGCTACCTGGCACCTGCAATGTCGTGATTGCTGTTACAATAGATCGTATAGAACAATGAAAAACTGAGGAGTCAGCAAATTACCTTACCAACAAGCCAGCTACCACAAACAGCATCATCACGTCTGTCAATGCTATTTTGTTTCAAAATAAATGAATCACCAGTTGACCCAGGCCACCAGGTGACGATGTTTGTCAGCCACATCTTGGCATCACTGATAACTTAAGTGTTAATTGAATTTAACTGCTTATGGTTAACAAAAGCTGCTTCATTCTCGCTAGGTTCCTTTATTGTAATGTAAGTGCAATAAAATGCCAAGATTATGTTAGGAGAACCAAACACTGCTGCAAATTGCCTTTTTATGTTGACTAAAACATCTTTTATGTATGTACACCCACAGATACGAAAACTGGATGTAGAGCCTCAGAGGTTGGTTAATACCTTCTAGCACAGCGGGCACAGTGGAGTGAAGCTTGAGATAATTCTGACCTGTTGGGCAGTTCCCTGAGAAGTGGCAACAGGTAGCTGATATAAACTAACAAAAAAACAAAGTTATTTCTTGTAAAAACAGCATTGGCCTTCCTAAAAGCGGACTAAAACACAATCGTCACATTGAAGTATGTTTGTCGTGTCAATGCACATTATAATAACAGCACAGTGATATGAATTATTATGCATGTGAGTCACCATTTAGCTGATTTGGCTGCATTTCCCTGCTTGACTAAGGGTGCCATAAATTCCCAGTGTTTCGGAAATGTTGCGTACGCATGGGTCAGAGTTGCCATGAATATACCCACATTCCCCCCATTCTCTTTTTTTAAATCCCAATATTTGCGTCGAAAGCTGCGTGCGTTCATTTTGAGCCCTAATTTGTACGTTTTCAAGCTTTATAAATGAGGCCCCCGGAGCTGAAAGTGACAGAAACTGTAGTCAAATGGGCTGAAGTCAAAACCAGGAAGACGATTAGCACCCAAAAATAACCAAAGCCCACCACATTAGTCAAAAGTCAAAGTCTGAGAAAATGTGCAAAGTTCTGAGCTCTAAGAAATTCTTTACATCTGCTGACAACACTTAAGGTTGTGTTACACTGCACGACTTCTCCAGAAATTTTTGAGCTACAGTCTTCATCTCCATGATATTAGCGGGTAAGGGGGCAGGCACAGTTGTGTAGTTTTACATCCTCAGTGACAAACATTAACCAGTTTGCAACTCACCCTTTTGCCTTAAATTATGGAGTAGAATCTGTGTGTGTGTGAGTGAGAGAGAGAACTGACCACCAAAGAGTGCTCAAATCAGACATACAATGCATATAATGCAGCTATGTGAAATAAGGAACACGGGTGTTTGGACCTCACAAACAGAGCAGAAGCTCCTCTGTTTAATATCTCGTGTTTCACATACCACGAAAAAACGGAAAAGAGAAAAAATGTTCAGTATTATGGCTGAACGCATCGTAAACAGATATTCGTACAGCACCAAAGTGGTCAGGCAGCACATCGAGGGGTGTCAGAAAAAGGAGTGAGCTTGTAATACAGTAAAACCTCGATTATCCATCACTCAATTAACCATTAGTCTCCGTTATCCGTCAGGGCCAAAAAAAATTAAAAAAAAAAAAAAATCTCGCCGCCGCACTGTACGCCAGGACTCAGGAGCTCTGTACATTGGAAAAACTCTCCCTTGTGCTAACGTGTAGTGTTTTTCCCCAGCACCACGTGTCATGACACATTTTGAAATCACAGTACTATATCACTTACGAATCTTCAATTGTAATACCATTTCGTATATTATCTCTTTTGTTATAATTAAACTACTATGCATTGTTATAGGCGATAAATGTATGCAAGTGATGTTGCAATTGTCACAAAAAAATGTAAACGTTTACAAAAAGGTGAAAGTGCTTCAAGTATTGCTTCAATTTACGGAGTAGGAAGAACAACAGGGAACGATACAAATGTAATGCCGACAAAATTGAAAAACGTATCGAAAATGGAAAACACTAACGGTAATCTTCTTCTGTACTGTAATTTTCTTTTTAAATTCTGTTATATTCTTTTGTTGTTAATATATTGTGACATGCACGCAGCTTGTGAAGCGCTATGCGGGAGCAGAAAGGGCGGAATGTAGTAATGTGTCGTTCGCGAACGAATCTTCAGCCGCTCCTGCTGAGCTCTGCTGAGAATCCATGCAGGCAGGGGCGGGACTTTATTTGCAGTCTACCACGCCTGGTTAAGGTAATGGTAGGAGGACTCTGCATCGTCGCAACATAGGTCCCCTCAGAGAGAGTCTTCTCTGAAACAGGACAAATCACAGAGAGGAGAAATTCTTAAACTGATCTCCTCTTCACTGAGAGGAGGCGTAGACAGCGATTGCCACACGGAATACGTTCACTTTATGATATTCCTGCCTCTGAACATTTAGAATGCAAAGATAAATACTTGATATCATTTTCATGATTAAATTCATTAAAACATGTATTAAACATGAAGGGGTGCACGTTGACGTGGCGGTAGTGCTGCTCCCTCGAAGTAACGGATCCCCAGGTGTACGTTCAGTGTAGACAACCTTTATGGCAGATGTGACGAGGCTCCAAAAAGCTGGATGAACGAATGGGCATCGCACTGGTTTGACTGAAATATTGTGTAAATGTTGGGTTCGTGAGCTGGTGGTCGGTGACACGAACACAGAATTCAATGGCTGCTCTTCTGAGCGGGCTGTCTTTACTGGAGGAGTGCTGTCTCTGTCAATCGTACCAAACCCAGTGCGATACCCATTCATAACCCAGCGCCACCGTGCTGCCCCCAATAAATCATTAAACAGTAAAGAAACCAAAATTACAAATTAAACATCAATATAATCTTTATTTGTAATCTGTTATAATATAAACGGAACTGAAGTCCCTTCTCTTAAAATAAGACTAGGATTTTAAAACTTTATAAACGGAGCACTTGAGCTGTCAGACCTTCTCGTAACCATTAAGTCTAAACTTTAGTTTTATGTGAAAGAAAAGATAATTCGCCGCTTTGTTCGGTCGCACGACAGTAAACGATGTTCTTCCTCAAATCTTTCAGTATGAATAAAGTGAAAAAATATTGTTTGAGCCAGTAATATTAATGTGAAAGAAACTCTCACTGGATACGTCGCAAGCTGACCCATGAACTGTAACTCTAAAACGCTTTCATTTTTGACACGTATTGTTAATAAAATACAAAATTTTATACCTTGAGCTCGTTTCGTCTTTCCCGTTCTCTCCGCCGCGATCAGGTGTCTGGGCTGCCGTGCTTTCGCTTTCTTTTCTGCTTTGTGAGAACTGATGACGTACGGGCTTCAACAGCCTGACAAATTTGTGGTATATGAATATATTTGTATATATAAGAGAGATTTTACGTGACCGATCTGCCGCCTTATAAGGATTGTAGAAGGAAAGCGACTCGTGAACTCGTGGTTGTGCGTTTAAAACGGGGACTTTGGAGTGCTGCTATGCGTAGAATTTAGATGCATTTGTTTTGTATCTGTAAGCAGGAGTTCATGTCAGGAAATACCAATAAAGTTAATTGATAGATTATTTAAGGGAGGAGAAATTTGGTAGGTGGAGTAGGGAGATAGACGGGAAAAAAGAGTAGTGTTCTTGTGTAGCTCAGTGCTGTATCTACACTGTTGTAGTATTAAAGAAATAAATATAACTGGCAAATAGTCCACAAAACTTAACCAACCGCCGCTGCCACCAGTGTAAGAGCGGGTGTAAAGAGTCCGCTACTCTCCTTACCAGAATTCGGCGTCGGTTCTTTCGACCTCGGTAGCGTAGCCGACTAAGTCTTCGATGTGTGGAAAGGCACACAGCTGGCCACCCCAGTTTTGTGGACTATTTGCCAGTTATATGTATTTCTTTAATAATACAACAGTGGAGATACACCACTGAGCTACACAAGAACACTTCTCATTTTTTGTATCTCCCTACTCCACCCACCAAATTTCTCCTTCCTTAAATAATCTATCAATTAACTTTAATGGAATTTCCTGATATGAACTCCTGCTTACATACAGTGCATCCGGAAAGTATTCACAGCGCATCACTTTTTCCACATTTTGTTACGTTACAGCCTTATTCCAAAATAGATTAAATTAATTTTTTTGCTCAGAATTCTACACATAACACCCCATGATGACAACGTGAAAAAAGTTTACTTGAGGTTTTTGCAAATTTATTAAAAATAAAAAAAACTGAGAAATCACATGTACATAAGTATTCACAGCCTTTGCTCGATACTTTGTCGATGCACCTTTGGCAGCAATTACAGCCTCAAGTCTTTTTGAATATGATGCCACAAGCTTGGCACACCTATCCTTGGCCAGTTTCGCCCATTCCTCTTTGCAGCACCTCTCAAGCTCCATCAGGTTGGATCGGAAGCGTTGGTGCACAGCCATTTTAAGATCTCTCCAGAGATGTTCAATCGGATTCAAGTCTGGGCTCTGGCTGGGCCACTCAAGGAAATTCACAGAGTTGTCCTGAAGCCACACCTTTGACATTTTGGCTGTGTGCTTAGGGTCGTTGTCCTGCTGAAAGATGAACCGTCGCCTCAGTCTGAGGTCAAGAGCGCTCTGGAGCAGGTTTTCATCCAGGATGTCTCTGTACATTGCTGCAGTTATCTTTCCCTTTATTCTGACTAGTCTCTCAGTTCCGGCCGCTGAAAAACATCCCCACAGCATGATGCTGCCACCACCATGCTCCACTGTAGGGATGGTATTGGCCTGGTGATGAGCGGTGCCTGGTTTCCTCCAAACGTGACGCCTGGCATTCACACCAAAGAGTTCAATCTTTGTCTTATCAGACCAAAGAATTTTGTTTCTCATGGTCTGAGAGTCCTTCAGGTGCCTTTTGGCTAACTCCAGGCGGGCTGCCATATGCCTTTTACTAAGGAGTGGCTTCCGTCTGGCCACTCTACCATACAGGCCTGTTTGGTGGATTGCTGCAGAGATGGTTGTCCTTCTGGAAGGTTCTCCTCTCTCCATAGAGGACCTTTGGAGCTCTGACAGAGTGGCCATAGGGTTCTTGGTCACCTTCCTGACAAAGGCCCTTCTCCCCTGATCGCTCAGTTTAGATGGCCGGCCAGCTCTAGGTAGAGTCCTGGTGGTTTTGAACTTCTTCCACTTATGGATGATGGAGACCACTGTGCTCATTGGGACCTTCAAAGCAGCAGAAATTTTTCTGTAACCTTCCCCAGATTTGTGCTTTGAGACAATTCTGTCTCAGAGGTCTACAGACAATTCCTTTGACTTCATGCTTGGTTTGTGCTCTGACATGAAATGTCAACTGTGGGACCTTATATAGACAGGTGTGTGCCTTTCCAAATCATGTCCAATCAACTGAATTTACCACAGGTGGACTCCAATTAAGCTGCAGAAACATCTCAAGGATGATCAGGGGAAATAGGATGCATGTAACACAACAAAATGTGGAAAAAGTGATGCGCTGTGAATACTTTCCAGATGCACTGTATCTTTCAGATTTTTCTAAAAAGGTCATCCTATACAAAATCTCACATATTTGACAATCCCACCTCAACAAATTGAAAGCGGGACAGGAATACATTTAAAAATGAAAAGAGGAATCCATGCTGGTGTGTGTGATTTCCCCTTCATTCCCTAATCCCCCAATGACTGTAAGGGCACACTTCGCTTCCCTGCCACAGGTAACAACCCACCTGGCGCTCCGTGACCCCTGCGTCACGTCTGCTTAATTCTTCATCGGAATTCATATTCTCGACCAGAGTCGTCAAGGATCATTGAAAATTAGTAATTAATGACAATCTTTAAAATATGTTGATTATGAGAAAGATTTATATACAGTACAATAGCTAGGATACGCATGTGAAGGCAATATGTCTCATATGCAGCCTACGAATGGCAAGTTGGCGCACTGGGCTGCGCTGCTGCCTCAAGAATCTGTCATTATGGATTCGAATTGGCCCCGTGCAATTGATTTGTCACTTATTAGGTGCTTAGCATCTCTTTTAATTCCGTACGTCGAAGGTGGGTCATGATACCCTATGAAGTTTCAACGAGTTGCCCATACGTTTTAGAAAATATAACGGGAGAAAAAGGGTCAGGGTTAGGCTTTCGAAGGTCAGGAGCTGGACGCCTGAGATCATGCTATAAATCCCCACAAGACTCCAAACACGACGCCACTGACCCTACGTGGATGTTTGCGGAATGGGCGATGAGATGGACTGAGTAGGTATGTCAGAAAGTCCACTAATACATCACCTTTGACAAGCGCGTCCAGTTAAGGAAAAGTAAAGACTGATTGCTGGATGCATCTTTCAAAGCGAACACAAATATGATTCTGAATATGATTCAGAAATTGTTTGTGAATGCTGTTATTTCCTGAACTCTTTTAACTCATCGTATTGCCGATCGAATCTCATATGTAACCCTCAGCGGGGATCGGGTCGATCTCGGCGCGGCCGGGATTGAAAGGTCCGGAGCGCGTGCCTCTTGAGCTGCCCAAACGGCGCCCTTCGGTATCCATCACGTGCATCCACTATTATTAGACGTCGAGTACGGTTTTGAGGTTTCTCTTCGGTGTTCGGAGCACACTCCCCACGAGTTACCAAAACGGCGCCCCTCGGTGTCCTAAGCGCTTTGAGGGTGTGGGGAATTTCCAGGGCGCGCGCGACACTTTCGTTACATAAACCGCGCCTCTCAGTGTCTGAGCGCGCACCGCCTAACCTTCATAAACTGCGCCCTGGGTGGCCGCCTACGTCTGGCTCTGACACATCGACTTCTAAGTTCACGTCCAAAGCTTTACATAATAGTCCAGATTCCCGTCCTGTGCCGTATTATAAAACATACAGAGAAGTAGCAAATTAATATTATGGGATATACAGTACTGTACTATATTAAAAATTGCTGCCTTAGAAAGGAGTCTGAATGTGACCCTGTAGTGCGCCTACTGCCTTTACGCTTTAATCCAAGTCGCATCGACACCGAATTCGAAAATCTTTTACTTTCGCCTTCAATTACAGTACAATTACAATTACAATTGTGTTGAGTAAGAACAACCACGCCTTTCTTTATAAAGATTATTGCTGCGGGCGTTGTTATTAAAGGAGTGAAAAACGTAACATTTAAACGCTTGTTGTGATCACCACCTAGTGGAAAGACGAGGAACAGAATTCAAATGGTGCGCAGGACTTTGAATGACAGTCACGGGTGGATCTTTCATTATTTCTTTCTTTTACGCATTATCATAAAGCAGTAAATCTGAGCAATCTGATTTACAGTTAGTCATTAAGAGCGAGACAAGGTGTGTAAAAATGCTATTAGAGTTTTAGAAATATAATAAATCTATATTATGTATGTACATCAGGGGTACCCACACTTTTTCGGCTTGCGAGCTACAAGTCGAAATGATCTACCTACTTTAAAAATGCTATATATATACTGATTATACTTTATACATAAAATATGTTGTCGTACCTCGAGTAACATGGCACAATAACAATTCAATACATTTATGGTCACTATAGTACAGTATTTGGATTTAATAATCGTCATGTGGGAAAAGGCTGACTCGCATAAATAAGTAGAGCCGAATAACGCAGTCAAGGAGGTAGCTCTTGGAAGGACTTCTTATGCTTAATGATCGAGTGACTCACCCGGAACAATGCTTCGGTGTGTCTGCCTTTGCTTTTGAATTCAACCGAGTGAAAATGACGGCTGTCCGATTAACTGCGATTTTAGCCCCCTCTCCTTTCTTTTTCTCAGATCGCTTTTTGGAAGTACGTCAGTTTCGTAGTTTTTATAAACAGTTCGAAAGTGCCTTTCAACATTTTCCTTCTTTGGAATAGCAATTGTAAGCAGGAGTTCATATCAGGAAATTTCAATAAAGTTAATTGATAGATTGTTTAAGGGAGGAGAAATTTGGTGGGTGGAGTAGAGAGAGAGAGAAAGATAGAAAAAAACTCAGAAGTGGTTTTTGTGTAGCTCAGTGCGGTATGTCCACAGTTGTGTTCTTAAAGAAATAAATATAACTGGCAAATAGTCCACAAAACTGGGGTGACCATCTCTTTGTGCCTTTCCACACATCGAAGACTCAGTCGGCTACGCTACCGAGGTCGCCCGTAAGACAAGAAGAACCGACGCCGAATTCTGGTAAGGGGAGTAGCGGATTCTTAACACCCGCTCTTACACAATGATAGATTGACAGATCAGACAAACGCACTTCGATTGTGACATTGTGAGAAAAAAAAAATCCTCTTCCAATTCCACATCCAGCCCATACCCTCCCCAAACAATTTTTTAAGTCCCTTCTTTAATCGATATAAATTGGAAGACTAACTAGATCACAGCCGGAATTTTGCAGTAGCTCGCGCGTTTGATCGTGCGTGCGGGATGACCAGTATGCCACCCTGTATGTCAATCAAGTGGCAAATGTCATAGGGAGGATACATGGTAGACCAGGGGTTCCCAAACTTTTGGACGTCAAGTACCACCTGAGGTTAAGTGAGTTGCGTTGCGTACCACCCGCACCTTGTTGAAAGGGAGGGAGAGCTGTAAGGGGGTTTCGGGTCTAAACCGCCCCGAAATCTGAATAAAAGTTAAAAGAATTGGAAGAAATTATGCATAAAATTAATGAAAAAAATTGTGCATGTACATAAATTGATAAATTCCGCCCAGAAACTAAATCCTGCCTTCGCCCTGTATGTGACGCAATTACCGAAGACGAAATGGTATCGGCTTTGTGTTTAGATCTCGTGACTACGATGCGATACATCGGCAGTGCACGTATAACAACAAACGCGAGCGGTTTCTGTGAGGCAGAGTTACCGAAGACTAAATAGTGTCGGCGTTGTGCTTTCATCTAGTGACCAAAAGCTCAAACAGTGAAGAAGTAGAAATTGACTTCCGCGAAACGGAATTACGGTAGCGTTAAATGAACGAAATACTGATTCGAATAATAGGATTTATTCAGATGATGAAATTTCACATCACACTAAATTTGGGAATCCACGTATTATTGTATTTAAACAGTTTCATTGTTTTTTGCTCACAATAGGCTTGTCATAAAGGGTTTTGCACAGATAAATTAAATTTCAGGGACCGCGATGCGTACCACCTGAAAAGGCTGAGCGTACTACGCGTACCACAGTTTTTGAACCGCTGTGCTAGCCTAACGTTTAAAAAAATATTTTGAATGCAACGCGATCTACTTGCACTACCTTTCCGATCTACCGGTCGATAGCGATCGACGCATTGGGCACCCCTGATGTACAGTATAATGTCTTAAAGGTGGTTTCAGGTGACCATATATAAAGACAATTATTATGTGCTCTTTAAAACACTTTGCCCAGTAATTTGTTTTTTAACCTAGCGTGCCAATCTGTCCATTTTTAAAACCTGTTTTTTCCATCATAGGGAGCCTGTGGCTATTCCAATAGAGGTCAGTTGAAAGGATGGATAGCCATTTCAGAACAGGGAATACGCACGGACACTTAATACAAATGGGTCAATCAAGAATCGACAGCTAAATTGCCCTGCACATCTTTGACACATTGCAGGATAGCAAAATCTTCATGGACAGTCAACAAGCTAGGATCTGAATCCCTGTCTCTGGAGCTGTGAGACAGCAGTGCTAACTGGTATGCTACCCAAACTGTGGTGTGCAGTACTGCTGACCGCTTGGTCAAGTAGCAGGGCCTGCTTAAGTATTTTTGCTGCCCTACAGCACCAAATCCACCCCAGCCAATCATATATCATAAGGGTTTAATGAAGCTCATATAGTGACAGTGCCCCTCTCATCCTGGAGTGGTATCGCTTACCTGAAAGATGACCACCTAGTCACACGTGTGTGACAGATGCCAAAACAAACTAGCAGTTTGTTGTATGTAAAAGAATGTAAATTTGACTTAGCATTTTAAAATTGTTTATATTTTCAAAATATGTAAACACATTTTAAATCTAACAATAGAACTTATTAATAAAATAGGTTAATTACTTTAGGGTTGTTTCATTTCATAAACAGAATACCGGTTGTAAAAAGAAAATAATATGTTTATTTTAAATTCTTTATAGTTATATAAACACAAACTACTGAAACTCAAAACTGCTTTTTTCTTGATCATTGAAAGCTTACGAGCAATTGCATTGTTTAGGTGAGTTCACTTTCTATTGATAGGGTTGCTGAGAGTCGCATACTGGTAGTGATCATAGTGCTGCCAGCTGAGTATGGGTCATAAGAAAACAACAAAATTGCATCACAGAAACAATAACAAAACATTAATTAAAATGACAACAGCGCACACAATGTTTTAAACACAACATAACATTCCGATGACAACACCAAAGGGTTCAATGTCCAACCACAGACTGGATTAAAGAGCTTTGAGAATATTGGATTATGAAAGATCTCATTTATTAACATTCAGTTAACAAACAATATTAGGAACGTATTGATGAATCCCTGACATCCTTGCTGGATTCTTTGCTCTGGCTGGAAGGGCACATTCCATAAATCTTCTTTCCAAAGAGGGTTTGGAATGACAAAATTCTCATCTTCCACATCCAGACTAACCAAATGCTCCATGCTAGTACTGACTTCATTTTGGGGCTCACTTGTTTAGGACTCAATAGGCGGTATGTTGTCATCTGTGGCTCTGATTAAGTCCTACATTTGTGTTTACTTTGGAAAGGGCAGATTGTATCATCGCAGTTCCAGCATTTCTGCACTGGATGTAGTGTGTCCATCTCCTTTCCACACTTATGACATTCATTTGAAGAGTTTCCATGATTTGTATTTTGCCTCATCTTTTTAATCAGCCCCCTTAAACCATGTCTAGTTGCATCGTCTATGCAGAGTGCCACGTCCACCACTTTTATTCTCTTGGGGTCCCACACACAGTCTTCCTCTCTGCCAGATTTGATGGATGTAATATTACTCTTTGGGGGAACCCATGCACAGTCATAGCCATTCTGGTGCCAGGTCTTCTGAAGCGGGTGACTGTCAATGTCAATCTTTTTAACTTTTCCAACATTGACTCTGAGCTTCAGTACTACCTTATCTTTTTTGTCTGTCCTTTGGGGATAACATTTGGCCTTTTCTATGTTGCGGCTCACATAGACACCAGGTCCTAACAAACCATCCTTGGACCTCTGAAACCCATTCTTTATGATTTCTGCTGCATTACTGATGTGGGTGCCGTGGTACATTGTATAACCAGCAGCAGTCAGTGGCTCCTGACCAGAATCCAAATGACCCTGGCTACTTTTGATTACCTCCCAGCCACAAAATTCAAATGACATCTTGGTTTACTTTTTAGGCAACAATTCACTCTGCAAAGACAAAAAATAATATGATTTTTTAAAAATCTTAGAAGTAACTGCCATCTTAAAATGCTAGCTTTGATATCAACTCTTTGGAAATGTTTACTTTTACTGGTTATCAGTTATATATATATATATATATAATGTGTGTGTGTGTGTGTGTGTGTGTGTTTTCATATTAATCTGTTTCGTTAGCCAATAAAATGTGTCATTTTGTTATTTGCAACCGCAATGGCTACCACGGTACATCGCCCAACTACCTTTGCTATTAAAGACTACTAAAAAGTCAGGTTGCCCTGATGTACTACAATATTACAGTGCGCGAAAGAAAGAAAGAAAGATTAGTGCTGTGTTTTATATGAAAGTATACGGTTGATTTCGGTTCGCTAACGACAAGGTGTTACTGCCTGATTCGCATGCAGAAAAAACTATTTTGAATCAGGATCACCAAACATCGCATTACATATTGACGTTACGTTTTTTTTTTTGTTTTTGTTTAATGTTCTGAAGCCGAAATTACTTACTTTGCTCCTCACGTCCCGTGATCGGTACCCGTACACAACAGTTTAGTAATCGCAACATTTAACAGGAGAGGCACCGGGTTCCAAGTTTCGATTCTTGAATTCTTACGTCACAGTGTCGTTTAAAGAAGCAGATCACATAACACCCTTTTTGCATTTCCCGAAAGCAGCCTGTGGCTAAACGAATATAAATGTACACTTATTATTTTATCAAAAACTAAATTATGTAAATAATGTAACTTAAATAACGCCCGCAAGATTACGTGCAAATCCAATCTAAATCAGTCTCCCAAACCTTAAAAGGCTTTATATTCTAGTCTGAGGTTCAAAGCACGTAATTTGTCGCATTGACCGCATGGATTTTTTTCCACCATATAGCAGTCGGCGTCTGTTTTGGTATAACAGAATAAAATTATATCTAAAAAGAAAATAAAACGGTTAATCTTCATGGCAGTTGTCTAATATTTTCCTTCGGTATTAAATTTGGATTAGTCTGTCAAAATAATTATTGTAACGACACTGGGTTCGTTGCCCGGGTCCTCCCTGCGTGGAGTTTGCATGTTCTTCCCGTGTCTGCGTGGGTTTCCTCCGGGTGCTCCGTTTTCCTTCCACAGTCTAATGTCATGCAGGTTAGGTGTGTGGGCGTGTGTTGGCTGGAATTGGCTCCAGCAGACCCCCGTGACCCTGTGTTAGGATATAGCGGGTTGGATAATGACACTGGTCTTTCAAGAAAATATGCAGGTGGAGCCAGACCTGCTGGAGTATCGTGAAGGATTGGGAAAGTGAGATACAGGGTTGAGGGACAGTTTGAGACTACCAGGAGTCACCCAAGGCGAACAGCAGAATGAGTCACAGATGGTGCCCGTCACAAAAGAGCTAATAAACGCTCCTTCCAAGGACCAACGGCTGTTCGTGTCTGTGTGTCAGTCTTTCCTCCACCACATTAGTATTTAAAGTATTTACAAAGTAGAGCAGTGAATAACTTTATTGCCTGTAATGGACACAGTCAGTCGTCCACGGGCCATCGTAACATTGAAAAAACCCTCTTAATCCTAGTCAGGGTCGGAGAAACTCAGTACTATGGACGGACATCAGCCCACCAACCACGCACTTACATCAGCAATTAATAGAAAACGTACGTCTTTCAACACACAGCTTAGCACAATGTGAACAAACGCGAAATTTGAACCCAGAACGCTGAATACATGTGAATCCATTCAGTCCACCCCAATTATTTGACAAGCAGAAGAATACGAATTTCTGTCAGTCATTTTCTAACCCGCTTAGTTTTGAACCAGATCGCGGGGTTGACGGAGCCTATCGGGCTCGAGTCAGGACGCTGATCAGTGCCTGACATACGCAAATTTAATATATGACTGGCTGAAGTCGAAAATGATATTCACGCCCATTTTACTCCGGTCTGCAGCAGCAACATAGAATTACTAGACGCCGCATGACCAGAAGCATCCTATGGCAACGTCTCCCCCATATTACGAGTGGCACTGCTGTAGAGTGAAGTAATGGATAAAGATGCCTCACGCATGTGCTGCTTGGGATTGTACAAACCGCTGTACGCTCCAAACATTACATTTACATTTCATAGGTAAGGCTGCACAATTGTTTTGGTTATATTTGTCCATCAGAGAATCCCGTTTTATAATCTTAACTTTAGCTACACTAGGCTAAGCTAGCAAAGCTATGCATTTATGTGCTCAAGTGAGCCTCCAAACAACGTTTTGGCTAAGCGTATTTAGTCACTAACTATGTAGATTGTTGTTAGCTGTTAGCATTTCTGAAACTTTGAAGGTTTTCCAAAGAAATCCATCTCAGGAAGCAGTGGGAGGTAGCCTTTAGATGGGATTTTGAGGAAACTGTCCTGATTCCTTCTGAGGGTACAGTCAAGATGGTCAAAGTAGTTGAGCGTGTTATTCGACAGTCGACATTAGCGCAAGCTGTCAGTGCATCTTTGATCAATCAGTTTGTTCAGGCTGAGATTGGTTCAGATGATGTTTTTTTCTCAAGGAGCACATTGAGGAAACAGTTTGAAATTGACAACCATCATTTTATGCTCATGTACTTTAGTTGTGTCTGTCTTCCACAAACTAAGGTTGCACCATATTGCCAGACTGAATACTCACAAATTACAGGATCTGAGTGAGCGAGAGGGAGTAGGAGATCAGTGAAGTAGGGGGGAGCAGGACTGTGGAGAGCTTTAAATGTTAAGAGCGGTATTTTGTATTGTATTCAGTAGTGGACAGAGAGCTAGTGAAGTTGAGAGAGAATATGTGTAATATGTTCAGTGGATTTAGAACAGCAGGTTATTATCCTGGCAGCAGAATTTTGAAGAAGTTGTAAGTGATGGATACGTTTTTGTGTGATGCCAGATAGAATAGCATTACAGTAATCTATACGTGAGGTGACTTGGGCATTAACCAATACTACTGTAATGTGTTGCATAAGAACAGGACCAAGTCTAGAAATGTTTCAGAGATGGAAGAAGGCAGTCTGAGAAATGTTACTTATATGGGAGGAATTACTTAATTGCCATTATTAGTATATAAATGGATATAAATAATTGCATTTAAACAATTCGCCAAAATCTGTTGTATGTAAACAATACTGTTTTAAACATTATTGTTTTTTCATCAGAAAACCTGGTTTCCACATCTACCTGTATTAATTTAAATCGCACTTTTGCCACTTGCAATATGGCGGATGCGCTGACGCATCATGTCGACTGGGCAACACAGTGAATGCAGCATCTATCTATATACAGGTATGTCTATGCTTGGGACGCCAGTTCATCAAGACCTTGTGATGACGCCATTCAGCTCGCTCCGCCCCACCCTTTGAGTTCAGGCATGCGCAATAGCAGACACCGGCTGGCGCTTTCAAATCGAGATGCGGATCGCGTCCATGGGCCGTGGGGAAGATGATAAATATGAACCTGCCAGCAGGAAACTTAACGAGAATGTCCTGCCAAGTGGTAACTCCGTTTAGGATAAGTTTTCAAAAAACCATTTAAATTAATGCCTTTATTTTAATAATTAATGAATACAATGTTAGAGGAGAACTGAATGGGGATGGGGGGCAGTTGTTTCCTCAAACATCTGAAAAAAAATCGTTCAGGATATAAGTAATTAAGATGACCTCTTACAATTATATTATTTTATTACTACTGTAAGTATAGTATACATTGTTTTAAACATCTTATTTCATTTTTGTTTTCTTTGTATAACCTGTTCCGTGCTCCACCCCAATGCAGGACACATTTCAAGGTAGAGGAGCTTTTTATCTGTTGCACCTATACATGATGATCACCTTTTGAACCTTCCCAGACCTTATCGGTGTTTAACTTATTGAAAATGCTAGGGATATTAGATTAGATACCCTACCTTTTATCATTGCAGAACAGTTTAAATACCTAGGGGTAAACATCACAAGTAAACATAAAGCTCTATATCAGCAAAATTTCGCCGTCTACATGGAAAAAATTAAACAAGACTTGCATAGATGGTCAACCCTTCATCTCACACTAGCTGGAAGAATTAACACTGTTAAGATGAATATTCTTCCTAAGCTCCTTTTTTTATTTCAAAACATCCCAATATACATTAATAAATCATTCTTTAAGCAATTAGATTCAACAATAACCTCATTTATTTGGAATTCAAAACATCCACGCATC
>JANRMT010062804.1:16522383-16651502 GCA_026402145.1 Polypterus bichir lapradei | reverse complement strand
CCAAAATCTGTTGTATGTAAACAATACTGTTTTAAACATTATTGTTTTTTCATCAGAAAACCTGGTTTCCACATCTACCTGTATTAATTTAAATCGCACTTTTGCCACTCGCAATATGGCGGATGCGCTGACGCATCATGTCGACTGGGCAACACAGTGAATGCAGCATCTATCTATATATGTCTATGCTTGGGACGCCAGTTCATCAAGACCTTGTGATGACGCCATTCAGCTCGCTCCGCCCCACCCTTTGAGTTCAGGCATGCGCAATAGCAGACACCGGCTGGCGCTTTCAAATCGAGATGCGGATCGCGTCCATGGGCCGTGGGGAAGATGATAAATATGAACCTGCCAGCAGGAAACGTAACGAGAATGTCCTGCCAAGTGGTAACTCCGTTTAGGATAAGTTTTCAAAAAACCATTTAAATTAATGCCTTTATTTTAATAATTAATAAATACAATGTTAGAGGAGAACTGAATGGGGATGGGGGGCAGTTGTTTCCTCAAACATCTGAAAAAAAATCGTTCAGGATATAAGTAATTAAGATGACCTCTTACAATTATATTATTTTATTACTACTGTAAGTATAGTATACATTGTTTTAAACATCTTATTTCATTTTTGTTTTCTTTGTATAACCTGTTCCGTGCTCCACCCCAATGCAGGACACATTTCAAGGTAGAGGAGCTTTTTATCTGTTGCACCTATACATGATGATCACCTTTTGAACCTTCCCAGACCTTATCGGTGTTTAACTTATTGAAAATGCTAGGGATATTAGATTAGATACCCTACCTTTTATCATTGCAGAACAGTTTAAATACCTAGGGGTAAACATCACAAGTAAACATAAAGCTCTATATCAGCAAAATTTCGCCGTCTACATGGAAAAAATTAAACAAGACTTGCATAGATGGTCAACCCTTCATCTCACACTAGCTGGAAGAATTAACACTGTTAAGATGAATATTCTTCCTAAGCTCCTTTTTTTATTTCAAAACATCCCAATATACATTAATAAATCATTCTTTAAGCAATTAGATTCAACAATAACCTCATTTATTTGGAATTCAAAACATCCACGCATCAAAAGAGCGACCCTACAAAGACAAAAGGCAGAAGGCGGCATGGCTCTATCTAACTTCCAGTTTTATTACTGGGTAGCAGATATACAGGCAATAAGAACCTGGACACAAATAGAAGAACATACACAGGCTTGGTCCGCAATAGAAGTAAAATCCTGCAGTACTTCTTTGTATTCCTTGCTCTGTGCTCCAATAAACACACGTTATCGGCAATACACTAATAACCCAATTGTGCTCCACTCACTTAGAATCTGGAACCAATGTAGAAAGCATTTTAAGACGGAGAAGCTTCTATCTGTGGCACCTCTGCAAGAGAACCACCTCTTTCAACCTTCACAAGCATATGCAGTTTTTAATATCTGGAAAAAATTGGGAATTAACTTGCTTAGAGATCTTTATATAGACAACGTCTTTGCATCCTATGAACCATTACATTCCAAATTTAACATTCCAGCTACACATTTCTTTCACTATCTTCAAATCAGAAACTTTGTTAAACAGAACCTTCCAGATTTTCCTCATCTTGCACCCTCATCCATGCTGGAAAAAATATTGCTCAATCTCAAGGACTTAGACTCAGTCTCTACAATATATAAAATCATTTTACAATCCCTCCCTTTCAAATATCCAAGAGGACACTGGGAAAAAGATCTCTCAATTAATATATCAGAAAAGGAGTGGAAAGTAGCAATGCAGAGAATTCACTCGAGCTCCATATGCGCAAAGCATACAATTATACAACTCAAAATTATATATCGAGCACATCTGTCTTGACTAAAACTCTCCAAAATGTTTCCAGGGCATGATCCAACCTGCGAACGTTGCAACCAAGTCCCAGCCTCACTAGGTCACATGTTCTGGGCCTGCACCAAATTAACATTATTCTGGACAAAAATTTTTAATTACTTTTCAGATAGCCTTGGACTCACAATCCCTCCTAACCCATTAACAGCTGTGTTTGGGGTTCTTCCAGAGGGGCTTAAAGTGGAGAAAGACAAACAAATTGTGATTGCATTCACTACACTTTTGACACGCAGACTTATTCTGATAAACTAGAAGAACCCAAACTCTCCTCTTTTAAGTCAGTGGGAAACCGATGTGTTATATTATTTGAAATTGGAAAAAATCAAATACTCAGTTTGAGGATCCGTACAGACTTTTTTCAAAACATGGCAGGATCTAATCAGTAATATTTTAAAATAAGTTCATAAAGCACAGAGAATTTATTAATTTAGGTATGTTTACAAGCCTTAAAATTTAACGCGGCTTGGCTTGCTCTCTCTCTCAGGGGTGGGGATCGATCTGTTCTTAACTCAATTTTTCTTTTTGTAAAAACTTGATTGCTTTGTATGGATTGTAATAAAATTAATAAATAAAAATAAAAAAAAAAGAAAATGCTAGGGATAAAGATATGTAGAGATCTTTATATGGACAATGTATTTGCAACTTATGAGCAATTATGCTCCAAATTTACCTTTTCAGCGCTACACATTTTTTTCATTTTTGCAAATTAAAATTTTGTTAAAAGAAACCTGCCAAACTCTTCCGAACTCGCGCTCACGTCAATCTCAGATGCCACACTGGTTAGTCTTGATAAAGAAATCGGAAGGCTCTTTGACAATATACATAAAAAATGTCTCAAGGAATTTACCCTTCAAAGATTCTTGGGAGTGGTGGCAAAGGGACCTTTCAGTTGGCATCTTAGGAAAGGACTTGAACTCAGCCATACGTAGAATGCACTCCAGTTGTATCTGTGTCAAGCATTCCTCAGTTCAACTAAAGGTTTTTATTGATCACATTTAGTTTGTTCAAATTTGTCCAAAACGTACCCAGAGCAAGACCCAACCTGCGAGCACCGCCATTTAGCTCCAGCTTCACTAGGCTATATGTTTTGGGAATGCACCAAATGAAGATAATTTTGGATAAAATCTTTACACATTTCTGAAACAGCCTCAATGTTACAACCACTTGTCATCCATTGATGGTGATATCTGGAGGTATTAAAGTGCATTGTGTTAAATCGATTATAATAGCCTTTACCACGCTGCTATCACAGACGTATTTTGCTCAACTGGAAGAATCCCAAACTACCTTCTATAACTTAGTGAGTAAGCAACCTTCTATATTATCTCAAACTAAAAAAAAAAGTCTAATTCTGTCTTAGAGGATATGTCCAATAGTTTTTAAAAACATGGCAAGAATTTACTAATATTACTTCAGAATAATGAAATGCTGAGCCTGTGATAAACTCTCTTATGTTATTATACATTTTATCTCCTTTACTTGGTGTGATGGACATCCCTCAACAGAGGAAAGCAGCCTTTGCAGGACACTACATCACCTGGGACGCTAAATGGCAGCTCCCCTGGATGGAAATTAATTCTCAGATTCCTGCAGGGCAGTATGGGACATGGAGTCCGTCTCTTCAGCCCTGTTGTGTGCCATGGGTACTGCCAGGGGGAGCTTACCAAGAACCCGGGGAATATTACCGTGACGCTAACTTAGAAGTACTTTCGGAGTCACGAGGATGGAAACCTGCAGTACTTCCAGGATACTTGAAGAAGGCGATTGACCCAGAGGGGGAATACTTCTCGGTCATAGACTTTAAAAGGATTGTGGGAAATCCAGCAGATTGAGCCGGAGTTGGGTGGTAGAGGAACGGAGCTGCTGGGAGTGGAGGATTGGTTATTGTGATTATTGATATTATTGTTTATTGGAGAATTGTGGAGTGTACGGTGCTTTGTACAATTTATTCAAAAGAATTATTAAATATTATTCTTGGTGCTTTTAAACATGTGTCCTGGACGTCTGTCTGGTGGGTTCAACGAGGCAACAGCGCCTCTAGTGTCCACAATTGGCGTAGTCGGCAGGATTCTGGCCATCTGTTTGGTCAGAAAACCTTTGGGAATTAACGTGGACAGAACCCCCAGACAGCGACACACGAAACCGCCAGCCCCATTTCGACAGTTAGTCATGGGGGAAAAAAGAAGATGACTAAACCGACCAACAATGCTGAGAGAAGTCTGATGCAAGACAGCCCTTGCGTCCATAAGGAGCAACGGAGCGACGCTGTCGTACTGGAAGACGTTTTTCCGGGTGCCGATAACAAAGACGAGGTATGTGCCGGGGGAGGGATTGAAAACATATTTAAAATAAGCTATTTTGTCCCCTGCTCATATCTCGTAGACTGTGCACACCTGGAGGTCGCAATAAAAATGGCAAGTCATCCCGAAGACGGTTGTGCACTCTCTGAGGGGAACAAAAGCACAGAAGACTTCCACATGAGGTCGGACAGCCATGGACACGCGACCAGCCCCGAAGCATCACGGGAAGGAGAAGGTCAACCGCGGTCCGTAGGCTGGAGTCAGGACAACCAGGCGGATGCGGATTTTCTGAAAAAGAAGGGTAAGGAGGATGAAGCGTCGCACGCCACAGTTAAAGGTAAGGAGTTTCGGGGAGTGATCAATTGATCTGCCGAGAAACTGAGTCAGGCGTATCGCGGTCGGGTCGAAGCCAGTCTCCGGAACTCCAAATCCCAAACAGCCGTGCAAGACCCAACTGCGCAGGTACAGGAGAAGCCTGTCGGCTCGCGACTGGAGGGAGGGGCGTTTGAAAGTCCAAGCCTGCCTCCAGCC
This sequence comes from Polypterus bichir lapradei, assembly GCA_026402145.1. Taxonomy (NCBI): domain Eukaryota; kingdom Metazoa; phylum Chordata; class Cladistia; order Polypteriformes; family Polypteridae; genus Polypterus; species Polypterus bichir. The sequence continues at coordinate 16,646,781 of JANRMT010062804.1, read as the reverse complement.
GATCAAGAAGGGGACTTTAATTTGTGGGAGCTGGAAAAACTATTACAGCCTTTACAAAGCTTTTTTCAGGTCATCACTTCAATAAGAAAAGTAATAGAGGAATTGGGAGTGAAGGCCGAGGCACCTCTAAGGCGTGTGGAGGAATATTTACACCGCTGCGGATGGAAGCTTCCACAGATGACTGATTCGGCGGTACAGGTGAGCGTATCCGGTACCATACATAAAGTCGGGACTCAGATTACAAGGGCAGCGTGATTTTCTAGTATCGGCTGCCAAGTAATCTTAAATCCCACAGCTGATGTAGGCGTGATGACCGAGTGTCCGGTGTAAGGAGCAGAGCCGTCAGAACAGCGGGATAATGCTGGCTTACGAGTGATCCTGAACCTTAAGACATCGGTCTCACTTAAAACTAAAGGTGTGCAGACAGTAAAGGGTCTATCTCTCATCCATAGGGAGACCCAAACTGTAAGCAAGCCCCAAAAGGAAAAGGAGAACCTGCAAGAAAAGCAAGGGACTCCTAACAAAGAGCGTATGTGGAGGGGACGCTCTCCGCGTGGGTGGGGAGATAGTCTGCCCCCAGCTGGACAAAGGGCAAAGCAGACGTTACCGGCCTGCTTCCAGTCCCGCAGGATATTACAAAATGGGAGGAGGCTGTGTTATGAACGTCCCTCAACAGAGGAAATCAGTCTTTGCAGGACACTACATCCCCCGGGACGCTAGATGGCAGCTCCCCCTGGATGGAAATGGTTCCTTGGATTCCCGCAGGACAGTATAGGACATGGAGTCTGTCTCTTCAGTCTGTTGGGTGCCATGGGTGCCGCCAGTGGGAACTCACCAAGAACCCTGGGAATATTACCGTGACGCTAACCTGGAAGTACTTCGTAGTCGTGAGGACGGAAACCCGCAGTAAACAGACTTTAAAAGGATTGTTGGAAATCCAGCAGATTGAGCCAGAGTTGGGTGGTAGAGGAATGGAGCTGCTGGGAGTGGAGGATTGGTTATTGTGATTATTGATATTATTGTTTATTGAAGAATTGTGGAGTGTACGGTGCTTTGTGCACTTTATTCAAAAGAATTATTAAATATTATTCTTGGTGCTTTTAAACGTGTGTCCTGGACGTCTGTCTGGTGGGTTCAACGGGGCAACAGCGCCTCTAGCGTCCACACTTGAGTAGGGGTTGAATTTGGTTTTTTTTGTTATTTCAAAGTAAACGATTTATATGTGTTATGACGTAGTATGTTTGAGTAGTATGTCTTTATAATGTTCTGGTTTTTGAAAATACATTAAAATTATAAATTAATAAATACATATTGTACATTCATAAATAAATCTCATTTCAGTTACACAACAGAGGAAACTTGGTGCCTGAGTGATACCAAAGAGCAAAGAAACAGAGTGGCTTCCTTTATGCTGTGTATTCACCCCTGACTTCTTCAGATTACCTGGCATTGCAGATACTTCATTTCAAGGAAACAGAACCTTTGGAAGGTTGTTTCATCAGAATCGGTATCACTTTTATTCGCCATTTCTTAATGTACAGGAATTTGACTTGAGAGATTTGGAGCTACTTATAATGACATATAACATCACATACAAATAACATAAATAGCATAAGTTAAAAAGAAAAACTTCAAAGAAGGCTGCAGAATAGCATAATTATGATGATGTGTGAGAGTTTAGTGTGTATGCACACACATATATTTACATACACTGTGGTCGACGGCCAGCAGCTCATCCCGGCCAGGACACCCCTGTGATGGAAGGATGGTGGGAGGCAGCTTTTCCAGGACAATGCCTCCCCCAAAACGCTAGGTGGCAGCTTCCCTGGGATCTGGCGGTGCCTTGGATTCCCACAGGGCATCCTGGGACTTGGAGTTCGGTTGCACAGCCCTGTTGAGTGCTGCCAGGGGGAGCTGTAAAGGAACAGAAGGACTCATGTCGTATTTATAGACCGTAAGTACTCCCAGGTCACAAGGACGGGAGTCTGGAAGTACTTCCAGGTAGAAGAAAAATCCATTTCTCCATCTGACCTGGAAGTGCTAACAAGTCACACGAGTGGAAGAGCGAAAGAACTTCCAGGTCAAGGACTATATAAAGGAATGTTGGAGACCCAGCACGTGAGCCGGAGTCAGGAGCATTTGAACAGAGCTTGCTGGGAGGAGTGGAGGAGAAATTATTGTGATTATTATTATTATTGATATGAGAGGGAAACAAGAGCCTGTACTGCGGCTAATGCCAGTGAATCGGACATTGGCATATACTAATATCTTTTATTTTTTGGTAAAGGCGTCTTTCACAAGTACCTGACAACCTTGGACATTACATTTATGAATGACAGGAGCCTTCTGTCAAAATGGACAGGGGTGGAATCCCATGGCCTCAGCAGCGAAAAAAAGACATTAAATAACAGAATTAATAAAAGTATTTACTGTTACATTCTTTTAGAGTTCACATACATATATACAGAAAATGTGACATTCATAAAGTCATTTTTGATATTTACAGAGCATAATCTATCAGCTTTATTTTAACATTTTTAAAATTGATACATTATATACAGTCAGAAAGAAAGCCTTTAGGGCTTTATTGGCAACCACTTGACACCTTTTTGGCAGTGTGAACCTTCACTGAAGGCAAAATAAAAATAAACCATTCCTCACACAATATCACATTATCTGAGAACCATTACTATAAAAATTACCAAATGCATTTGTTTGTAATTTAAAAAATTTAAGACAACCAAATAAAAGTGCTGGCACATTCACATATGGAAAGGTTTTGGCACAGAATTAGTAAAATGTTTTTGTTAGCTGATACTGTGTCTGTCTTTTTTAAGACATATCTGGCTTTGATTAATAGTGGTAATGATGGAAAAATATAAAGGAAATTACCCCTTTAGATTTGTCATGGGATAAACAAAGCTCCATTTAAAGTCTTGTAAGTTACAGGGCAGCCGTAATTTATAAATAACAACTGGCGCAGAAAATAACAGATGTCCACTTTATAGCCATTGTTTGAAATGCCACATCTAAACCAAAACTTCCGTTAGTTAGTTATTAGGCCAATGTTCCATCTTGTATTCGGTTCCCTAGTTTTTCTTTGGGTGGCTTCAGCTGAATGTCCTGTTTCCATTACTATCGACTATCCCCATGATCATCCTCTACCCATGCCACAATCTTTCCTTCCCAGCCTGGGATGATATCTTCGTCGTGAAAAACCTGGAACACAAAGAGCATAATGTTGTAAGAAAGCATATTCTTCTTGGGTGCAGTCTGTTTTGGAAGCATTCAGTTCAAGTTCAAGCACTTTATTGTCATTGTGTAACACAATGAAATTACTTTTTGTGACAGCCCCCAGGTGCATTTAAAGAAAAGTCAAATAATTCCAAATATGTCGTATACGGTGTTAAGTGATCAAGTAACCAGAGCAAATTATTATTGCTCAAAGTACAGCAGCATAAATTGTTATTGCACCTGTTAATGAATAGTACATTACATATTCTATATTGTAATACATTAATATATTGCACATTACCAATATAGCTTATTGCACATGTTCATTTAAAAATGATCTCAGACTGAGGAGATTCAGAGTTCAGAAAGTTTATGGCAGATGGGAAAAGGCTATTTTTTAGTCTGTTTGTGCATTCCTGACGGGAGGAGCTCAAACAAAGAATTTTGAGGACGAGTTTTGTCCTTGAGAATGTTTTTGGCCCTTTTCACACAGCGAGTCTTATACAAGAGTTCGAGTGATGGCAGTTCAGTCCCAGTAATGGCCTCTGCTGTTTTTATGACCTGCTGCAGGGCTTCTTTAGCAGCCTTGGTGCAGCTGTTGTACCTGCAGGCCATCATGCAGTTAGTTAAGATACTCTCTATAGTGCATGTATAGAAATTAACCAGCAGCTTCTTGGGGAGGTCAGCTCTCCTTAGCTTCCTGGGAAAATAGAGGCGTTGTTGTGCTTTGCCTATTATAGCCAAGTTTTTGTCAGCTAGTCCTCTGAGATGGTGACTCCTAGAAACTTAAAGCTGGAAACTCTCTCCACAGCATATGCATTGATTGTTATCGGACTGTGACTGGTCTTTTTAGTGGTCCTAAAGTCCAGAATAACTTCTTTGGTCTTTTTGGTATTTAAGACCAGGTTGTTGGTGTTGCTGTCAGATTCCGAACCCCTTCCGTATATGCAGCTTCATTGTTGTCTGTTACAAGCCCAATGACAGTCGTATCATCCTCAAATTTAACAATAATGTTTGATTGGTGGATGGGTTAACAGTCATGGATGAAGAGTGCATAGAGAAGGGGACTTAGTACACATCCTTGCGGCACACCAGTGCTCAGGGTAAGGGTGGAGGATGTGTGTTTGCCCATCCTGACAGACTGGGGGCGGTGGGTGAGAAAATCCAGTAACCAGTTGCATATGGACGGAGCAAGTCCTAGTGCATAGAGTTTTTGGATCAGCTAGTTAGGTATGATGGCATTAAATGCAGAGCTGTAGTCAATGAAGAACATCTTGACATAGGTGTTGGGCTTTTCCAGGTGCGAAAGGGCAGCATGTAGAGCCACACAGATGCCGTCCTCAGTTGATCTGTTTGACCAATAGGCAAACTGGTGTTGGTCTAGATCAGCTGGGATGGAGGCTTTGATGTGGGTCATTACCAGTCGTTCAAAGCACTTTGCGATGGCAGGGGTGAGAGCGACTGGTCGATAGTCATTAAGACAGGTTATCCTCAGTTTTTTGGGAACAGGTACAATGGTTGTGGATTTCAGGCACAAGGGGACTACACCTGAGGAGAGAGAGAGGTTGAATACGTGTGTAAATACCTCTGCTAATTGGTCAGCGCAGGCCTGGAGCACACGTCCTTGCACATTATCAGGACCTGCTGCCTTTGTTGTAATGATGTTTTCGAGTGCCCGCCACACATCATGTATGTGTATGACCAAAGGCTGTGAGTCTCCGGTCAGCTCGAAGCTGTGCAAAGAAACTGTTAAGTTCCTCTGCTAGGGTGTCATTGTTATTGGCCAGTGTGTATTGTACGCCATTTTTCTTTTTGTAATCCGTGATTAATCGGATGCCTTACCACCTCCGCTGTGAGTCTGAGTTACTGTCCAAGTCCTCCTCTATCTGTTGTTTGTACATTAGTTTAGCAGACTTGATGCCCTTCTTGAGGTTAGCTCTGGCACAATAACCATTAAAGGACAAATGAAGCAATAAAACTTATTGAAACATTAATGACAGCATATGTTACAATTATAAAAGAAAGTAACGTGTAATTGACTCTTGAAAACATTAACATGTTGGCCGATTTTTCTGCAGTTATGTGTTAACCTATGGAGTACACAAACCTGCTGTCTGTTGGTTGTAGGATGAAAACTGAAAAGAGGGTCACAAAACCTACTGTTTGCTAATATTTCATATGATTATTATTTTTTTGATTGCATATCCTTCTATATAAAAGCGGTCGAGATTGTCCTTCCGTCCCGTGAGTGCTACGCAGGTGCGGAGTTTCACACACGCCCCGTCCATTTTGCAATGCACAATGGGATTTGTAGTTTCGTTTTTCCAGATAAAAGATGATTTTCTACTCCAGACTGTGCGATATCTTCTTCTTCTTTCTTACTATATAAAAGCGGTCAGCCTAGTTTATATAAAACCTTGTCAGTGTTTTCTTCTTTCAGCAAGGCTATTTTAGTTCAATTTTTTTAAATGTTATTTCATTTTTATTTCACTTTCAGATTTATGAGCTTTCGACCATTTATATTTTAGCGTTTTGGTGGCATAACTTAGATTTTATTTAAGAGAACCACTTCTGATTAGGTTTTGTTTTAGCTAAAAAAAACTGGCTATCCAATCAAGATCAACAATGCACGCTGTGCCTGCTTAGCAAAGGGTTTGTTGTAACATACAGATATGTCCAGTGAAGCTCTTTGGCTCCAGCCATCTGTACAGTTCATTTTCTGAATATTTCAATATCTATCCATGTAGCAATATTTATCTGTTGGCAGCATATTAAACGTTTGGATTAAGTACTTCACAGCACCTTATCAAGGAGGGTGAATGTGCGCACTTTCTTTTTGTGTTGATCGAAATGAATTATATCAGGCAACAGCTTTTTGCAGAGACAAAGTTAAAGTTTGTTGACCAGTGTGTGGTATGGAGGGTCCACGGCTTAACAGTAGGTGGCCCATTTTAAATGAATAATCACGCCCAGAGAAGGTGCAGTCTTCAGTCGGGTGCAGGTGTGCATGAGTGCGCTTCACAGTTAATTGAGGTACTGGCTGACCGCGCTACATACATGTGTAGAGGCAGGCCGATCAGTCGGGCATCTCGATGATGCCATGGAGGGCGAAGCTCCTTGCACCTACCAGTTATTTTATTTTCTTTGTAGGTTTGTAGTTTGTACTTTTTTTAGCATGTCACACTCCTGAGCCTCTTTATACACTTCTTTATTAATGCAGTTAAGAACATTTTTAAATTAATCAGATTCATTCCCTTTAAATGAGTTCCATAAACCTGGCTGCCATATTTGTCATTGAAGCACATGTTGTTCTTACAGTGAATGTCATGCTTGTAGTACGCCCAGACAATGCTGTGTGCCCATGTTCAGAAATATGTTTTGTCTAGGCAGCTGTCAGCTGTAATGCTCATTTGGTTGTAGCGGGGCCACATAAGTGTTGTTGTTTATTGTGTTTGCACTCTTGACACGTCCTCGTAAGAAGAAATGGGGAAGGCTGTTGCGGGGAGGCAGCTAACACCTGGAAACATCAGAGCTGGAGGTTTTTTCCATTACATCCAGCTCATTATTATTTAAATGGGAAAGAGGAAAAGAAGAGAGAGGAGACAGAAGGAGATTCACCTAACCGCAACTGATCATCAGTTTCTGCCTTCATTCACACTGTGTCATTTTTTCAGTTTGTTTCTCACTCGGCCGGATTAATACAACACATTCATCGCCAGAAACACCGGGGCTGGACATTATTTTCCACCATCGCCAAGGAATCATGGTGAGATTGTTCCAGTATTTAATTCGGGAGAATCAAACACAAACATTTTGGGACAGCTATCAGTAATTTGGACAGTTATTTACCTGGACTTATTTTCACGTTCATTATCATTTCAGTATTCATTCGTTGTCATTATTTGTATTGTGTGTTTGTTATTCGTGTGCAGGGACAAGGGAGGATTTATTATTGTATATACAGTATATATTGCCTTTCACGTTGGTGGTCTGGTGGAGGATATATATATATATATATTGTGATGGATGGCCGGGGCCCATGCCTGGCCGGGACGCCCCTTCACCACATATGCCAGGGGGACAAGGGTGGGAAGCCCAGCATCTCCCCCTGGATGCTAGACAGCAGCCTCCCTGGGTTGCAGCGGTGCCTCAGACTCCCCCAGGACTTCATGGGGGTTGGAGTTCTGTGCAGCTCTGTGGGGTTCTACAGGCGCTGCCAGGGGGTCCTGCAACAGGAGTTGTTGGCCCCTTTTGGGCTCTGGTTTCGCCTTACCCAGAAGTGCAGCCGGATGTTGGCAATCAACAACCTGGAGCACTTCTGGTTACCCAATAAAAGGGAGCCAGCAACCACCACTCAGTGGCCAGAGTCGGGTGGTGGAGAACAACGATTGCTGAGGAGGAGTGGTGGTGAGAGAAGAAGGTGCTTGGTGATTGTACCGTGCTTTGGGACTGTGTTGTGGCTGGAGGGATTAAGGGGAAGACGTGGCCTCCAGCTGAAGAAAAATAAAAGTCTTTTTATTTTATACGTGCCTCTCGTGTCAAGTCTGTGTCGGGTCATATATTATGCCGGGGTTTTGTATTATTGTATTTTTCATTTTATTTCATCTAATATAATTACTCCACTTGATTTACATTTTGATATTGTTTGCTTGTGTTTAACCGTTGATTGGGGGAAAATATTATTTGTCAGAGGTACGGCTTGGTAGATTTAGGTTTACTTCAGTAATTTATCCAGGCCACGGGACCTGATAGTGTGGCTGCCGGCTGGGTAAGGGGTCAGCCATTACATGGTTATATAGCCATATAGTGCAAAAAAAAAAAAAAATGACAGCCAGTCGACAGCAAAGTTCCCTGTAAGGAACAGGTTGGCAAAACTTGCCAGTTACTAGCCTGTAAGCACTCCTTATCATGCAATATAATTATCTATTTATATAGTCTGAAATCCATATGTGTATACAAGAGTTTTACTAGGTAGGTATGTAAGTGACAATCCATGAACGAGTTTTGCTGGGCAGGTAAGCTAAGTATTCCAGTTCTTCTACAGAATGTTTTACTGAGTAGGTAAGTAAGTAACAATCAATGTAAGAGTTTTACTGCATAGGTAAGTAAGTATGTCCAGTCCTTCTGTAACAATCAATGCAAGAGTTTTACAGGGTAGATAAGTAAGCACCCTATTATACTCACGTATAAGTCGGGTCTTGAAACCCGAAAAATCGATCATAAAATCAGACCCCGACTTGTATGCCCGTTCAAAAATGCGACACTTAATTTTTTAATTATTTTTACGTCTTCTTGCCTCTTCCAATCTCACATCAGTTTCTCAGATGCATCGAATTGTGTTGCAGCAGCGCAGTTACCAATTTGTTTCGCTACTTCAATGACATGTTATTTAAAAGCAGCTTCATGTTTTCTTCTGATCGAACGCTCCATTGTAGATAAGGGATTCTCTTACGGTAAAGGTGTATGAGGGTGTGAAATACAAAAAACACAAATCAGTGCAAATGTTGCTTCGAAATAGTTTGGGTATTACCATGTGGTCACGTAGGCACCAAGGTTATTATAGTTAACGAAAACTAAAATCAAAACTGAAACTATTATTAAAAAAACATTTTCGCACACTGAAATAAAATAATTAACAAAACCGAAATGAAAAACTAAAACTAAATGAAACTATTAAAGTAGCTGGAAATACTAACTGAAATAATAATTTACTAAAATATTTTTAGTTTTTGTTTTTGAATGAATATTCTTGCCGTTAGTCTTTAACCCTTCTAAGTTTTAACTTTAGAAAGTCATCCACCATGAGCCACCCGCACATATTCATCCAGTGAACGCCAGCTGGTGACGAAGGGCGGCTGTTCACACAGCATTTGCGAGCGAGCTCAATGCGGGTGCATAAAGTGTGTGAAATAGAAAGCGATTTACGTGCCAGCTTTGTTTGCGCTTATTGTATATCAAGATGTAGTTCAAATAGCTGAAATCAGAATGTGCTGGTCAACAAAATGTTTACCATACGGACAGAAAAATCACGAGTGAGTAACGTTTCAGTTTATTTCTCAGATGACTGCTTTTTGTTGACAGCAACTTAACCTGCCACTTTGCACAGAAGAAATCGTTTAGACTTTCTCATATACGAAGTATATACGAAGTATAGTAATCATGAAAAAATTCAACCTCGATATTTTGATGAATCTTGATGTTATAGACCTCCCAGAGTCCAAAAATACCTTTTTTTTGGAATTTGTGTGTGTGTGTGTGTGTGAGTGTGTATAAACACAATAACTCAAAAACGCAACTAGATAGATGGATGAAATTCAGCATGTGGTTGTTACACCAGAATTGTAGATCTGTATTAACTTTTGGGCCAAATTCATCACCCGGAAGTGGCTCTTTACCTTAACACATACTCAATTTTTTCTTTATTTGTGCAGCTGCAGAGTCCGATTTATTCAACTTTACTTTTATAATAATTGTTCAATATATTATTCATTTGATTTGATTTGTTGTTGATGGTTCCTAATGTACATAATATAAAAATATAATTCATTGTCTTGCAGTTTACTCCTCAAATATTCATCCCCATATCTGAGTATAAAAGAAAGTCAAGGGAGACCACTCCTGGTTTTGGAAAATAAAACTGCACTGATCAAGAGACTGACTAGGTCATCATACAAGATCAGCATATTGTTACTGACAAATCACTTTTGCTTTAAAAACATCGTTTAACAATGAAGCGATACAAACAAAGGTAGGTAGGCCAAGTGATGAAAAACTAAACATACTAATGGGTTTTTGTATTTATTCTATACTAGCAAAGTACCCGCGCTTCGCAGTGGAGAAGTAGTGTGTTAAAGAAGTTATGAAAAAGAAAAGGAAACATTTTAAAAATGTAACATGATTGTCAATGTAATTGTTTTGTGACTGTTATGAGTGTTGCTGTCATCAAGGATTTGATCATCATTATTTCTTTCAATCAGGTTCGTATTTGGAGGTAAACCGATTTGGTCGTGAACTAAAGCAATTTCACCCCCATAGGATTGTATGTAAATACAATTAATCCGTTCCAGACCATATGAACTGTATGTAAATATATATTTTTTTAGTTTTTAAGCACAAATATAATTATACCATAGAATGCACAGCGTAATAGTAAACTAAATGTAAAAACATTGAATAACACTGAGAAAACTAACACTGCAATAGTTCGTGCTATAGCGCTACCAACCGCTGGCTAAAAGCACTTTTTTTAATGAGGTTTAAGCACAGGGGAAAAATGAACACTTGAAAAAATCCGTAATTTAAAAAAACCACCAAGAAAAATAACATTGCAACAATGCACGCTATGAACAGATCGCTGGAAACAGAAGTGAAAACAAAATCAAGACCAGTGCATTCTTTAACCACCTTCCCACCTTAACGCGTCCAGCTCTCTCTCGCGCTGCCTGTGTATCTGCGTCCATCTCTCGCGCTGCCTTTGTGTGTGTGTGTGTGTGTGTGGCGCTATCTCTGTCGCGCTGCCTGTGTGTGTGGCACTATCTCTGTCGCGCTGCCTGTGTGTGTGTCACGCTGCCTGTGTGTGTGTGCTCGCGCTGACTGTGTGTCTGCGTCCAACTCTCGCACTGCCTTTGTGTGTGTGTGTGTGTGTGTGTGTCGCGCTGCCTGTGTGTGTGTGGCGCTATCTCTGTCGCGCTGCCTGTGTGTGTGTGCTCGCGCTGACTGTGTGTCTGCGTCCATCTCTCGCACTGCCTTTCTGTGTGTGTGTGTGTCGCGCTATCTGTCTCGTGCTGCCTGTGTGTGTGTGTCGCGCTGCCTGTGTGTGTGCTCGCGCTGACTGTGTGTGTGCGTCTGTCTCTCTCCGCGCTGCCTCTGTGTTTGTGTGTGTGTGTGTGTGTGTGTCGCGCTGTCTCGGGCTCTCTCTCTTGCTCGCTGCACAGGAAATACACGGGGAGAGACTGAACATGTACAAACCGAAAGGGAAACTGGCTTGTTCGTATACCGAGTGTGTGGTCACGAATATTTAGCTCAATTACGTGGGAGGCGTGCTGATTTCTGCAGTAGCTGCACTTATGAATATGCTAAGCACAGTCCAACACCCGCGAATATTTACCTTATATGGGCAGGCACTCAATTACGTGGGAGGCGTGATGACGCGGACGCAACTCTGCCTCCCATGGCCGTCGAGCTGAAGTCTATTACAGTATATGAACGAAAAAAAAGGTTGCAGTTATGACCATTACGCGTAGAATTTCGAAATGAAACCTGCCCAACTTTTGTAAGTAAGCTGTAAGGAATGAACCTGCCAAATTTCAGCCTTCTACCTACACGGGAAGTTGGAGAATTAGTGATGAGTGAGTCTGTCAGTGAGGGCTTTGCCTTTTATTAGTATAGATTTATTAATCTTTTTTAGTTCATATTCACAACTCTAAATACCTGATATTGTGAAAGTAATCCATTAGCAGAACTATATTTTAAAATATTTGTCTCCCTTTTATCAATGTTTTTTTCTCTCTCTCAAAATACATAGTTGAAATCATCATATTCTTTTTGTTCTTAACATCAGCTTTATCATACATATTGCATGTCAGGGATTTTTCCTGCCTTACATCCAAACCCGCTTGGGTAGGCTCCAGGTTTCCTGCGATCCTACTCTGGATAAACAGGTTTAGATAATGTATTTATTGTTCTTAATCTCAGATGCTGTCTCTGTTGTTTTATGCCTGTCTGTACTCCTATTACCTGCTCTGCTCATTATGGGTTTACTGTCCTTTATGTTGGGCTATTCAAGTCTCACTGACCCTAACCTAGACACTACATGCTTGTTTTACTTTGCTTCCTCAATACGGCTAAGTGGGGTCTGCACACTGATTCAAGTCTAACAGCCCTGTTCTTCCTAAACCCCCGTGATTTTCATGAGAAAATATTTTAAAAATTATAAAATTGTGTAAAATTGTTCATATTCAGTATCTAGTTTTGATTTTATATACAAAAAAATTACAAGAAACTGAAAAATATACTGCACCACCACCATTTAGATGTCTTCAAAAAAACAAAGACAGAGGGCAGGAATAAGAAAATGTTTAGGCCTACAGCAAACTGAGTCTGATCCAGGGGCTGGGTGTTAAACAGTGAGATGATCTGTATATCTTGATCCAGTCTGCTTCATGGTTCATCTCATTTAACATGCTTTGCATGCCAGCGCATGTTTGCACATTTTATACAAAGTGGCTTTTTCTGATATGCGTATTTAGTTACGTTTTTCATTTAATTGCTAAAAAAAACTGTGGGTTTTTTTCAGAATAGTTTAATTGTTACAAATGTTGCCCACTTGCCGATGGACATAATTTATCCTAAACCACCTTCTTTGTAGCTCTGATATACAGGCTTGAAATCAGACCAGACAGCAGGGCCTTCTTCGTCAAATGGGAGTTATCTGCTGAAATATTTGCTCAATGAGTTTTACTTTTTTGCGCTTCAGAAACCAGTTACTTCAAAGCAAATTACTGACAAACTGTTTGGTCATTTTAATGTCAGTTTTCATAGGATTTGCCTGCAGGCTTTCCATGCTAAGTTTTAAAAATAGATTACTGGGTGGAGCATCTTGTGCTTTCCCTCCACAGGGAAACTTTCCACAGGGTGATTTACTAATCTTGCAGCTTTGTATACTACTGGAAAATGGTGTGTGCTAAACCCTAAGTTGTGAGCCTGCATTTACGTATATATACCTCAAAGGAAATATTAATTAGCAGCAGGCTTTTGGCAATTGGTTAATTAAAAAACATGTAACAGATTTTCATTTCCACCCTTTTTAAATTTATTTCATTTAGTTTTTAAATGTGCTGTATTCACTTTAGTTAAATTTTTGTATTACACCCAGCTTTCAGTTTTGTTTTCATTTAATTAAACATAATGCTTTTTATCTCTTATATATATTTCTCTTCTGGTTCATCCTGCTTCCTCTTCAAACCCGGTCCTACCCACACGGCATTTCTTGATTCCTATTCATCCTCTTCCAAACCTTTCCCCACACTGCCTGCGGCCTCCCATACACCCCAACGCCGCTTTTCTCGAGTCCTATTCCTCCTTCGGACTACCGTGTTCCCCGCTCCTCTCTCATGACCCCATTGGTGTCACCGTGTCATATCTAGCCTGACCGCGTGACCTTTCACTTCGGCCATGTCTGCGCCTGGGAGTCTTTTCTGTAGCCTGCTACAGGAAGGTACTCTCTCGACCATTGCCATTGGTTTCGCTCCTTGCTATTGGTTTTGCTCCTTGCTATTTTCGTTATACTGCAACGGTTGTTTCCTAAGCCTTTGTTATAAAATGAACGACATTATCTTCTCTGTTGACAAGTTTTTGTACAACATCATCTGTATTCCGGGATCCAGAAACTGCCTGTTCCTATCAGTGGGTTATTTCTTGACACAAACGGTTGAAGAAGGCAATGCACTCTCACTACGACATAGGGCAGTAGATTTTGTTGCATCACACTGGGACAGATTTGGAGACATTCTTCCTGTTATTCTTTTCAACGCAAGTCGAGTTATTACAACAAGTCACAAGTACTATCAATACATGGCAACATCTACAGTTTATGGTGGTGAAGCTGAAATTCAAGCTCTTTCTGAGATTAGATCCTTTGACTCATTATGTGTCGTCCCCAGCAAAACACCTATTCACAACTACGTCTTTCAAGAAGTATTTATTTCTTCTTGATTTCTGAATTCTTTTCTCACTGCTTTCCGTTCCTGTTCTTACACTGCCGTATGCTACGGCGGGCATCCACTAGTACAGTGAAAGGCAACCTTTTTCGAGTTGCGGCGCACTAAGTCCAAAAATTTTCTTTCGCAGTGCATCTGAGGGACTGCCCATAAATAAAGTCGTGACGACACAATCTATGGACAATCGCCAATAAAAACAGTTAATTTTACAAGTTTGAAAGACATTTTATTAATAAAGGAATCAAATCATAAATCTTAAATTTAATTAATGTGATCGTTGAGATTGTTTTTCAGCACATATGAGAATGATGCAAGGATCAATTTTCGAAAGACAGACGCACATTTCCTTGTCGATCATTTGAAGTCTCTCGCGTTTCTTAGACTTCCGTAAGTGTTCCATTATCTGTTTTTCCAACATAAAATATATTTTTTTAAACATTATCTTTTTAATCAACCAAAAGTTCAAAAACACTAGCAATTTTAAATATTTTACAAAACTTTTCGCAGCGCCCCTAAAATGCACAAGTTGCCCGACAATGCAATAGCATACAGTATTAAAGTTACAATTTTGTTTAACCATAATAACTTTGGTTACCAGGCACTCCAGTCCAGTAAATGATAAATCCATTACTTTTTGATCCAAAAAATAATGAACTTACTGTTTTAAAACATTGTAGTTTTGGTTATAGATACAGTATGGCTAAAGGGTTATAAGTACCTTTTAATGGTTTGAGCCTATTTTTGGTTAAAAATGAAAAAATTAATTAAGATATTGTAGTATAACTCATTGTTTCCATAAAAAGTACAGTAAAAAAGCCAAAACGTTTAAACTAGAAAGCTAACATTTTTCTTTCAAATTTAGTAGACATTTCTTGTTGCAGGAGTAATATGGACAAGTATCCTTCATGCGGTTTTCTAATGTATCTATGACAAGACAACTTATTATACTGAGTAGGATAAAAAATCAAAGTAAAATAAATGAGAAAACAAAGAAAAAAAACAGATCCATACCTCCTCTTTGACTGTACCAAACTCGGGATCAAGTGCCTTGAAATGGTACCTGAAGTTACCTTCTCGGTCAATTGCTGCCTTGAAATCTTTCAGTGTTACCTCCCCAAGCCTACAACAAGTAGTGCAAAAACTATACATTTAGTATTTGTAACACACATTGAATTTTCAGTTATTCTTCGTCTTAGGGCTGTAAACATGTCAATAATTTTTCCAGGGACAACTGGACAGTTTTAGTGAATCATTTTCCAGAATATTAGACACACACAAACCATTACTTAATTTACTTAAGAGAAACTTGCTATAAATTTCAAAGTACTGTACCACAAAATATCACTAGCACAATATAAGAGTATAGCTAGGTGAAACAGAAAGGATAGACAACCTAAAGGAGAGTTAAACATGATTGTAAAGAAATGTTACTTTTGCATTTTAAAAAATATCTAAATCAATAAAATAATTTAAAAAATAAAACCCGCTTCTAACAATCACAAACATAATAAACCATGCTCAAAATATTTTAAGACTTGAGTCCAGTAACCTTTTTCTGATTATATGGGCTCATCAAACTATCAGTTAATATATGGAGTCAGTCAGTGGCTCTGGATAAGTTTGTATGATAATGAGGGGGTGATAGATGAAGACTGAAGTGTGAGCTTGAAAATGTAAAAGCTGCTGTGATGTAAGCTGGGTAAGGGGGTAAAGTTAGGAAAGATGGAAGGGCTAACAGACAACAGTGGGTGCCAAAGACGGCCATTAGAGAAGACAAAGATAATGAATAAAAGGTTAACTCGTTACTTAATGCAGGAAGCATACACAAGTGATGAAGCAGCTCCTGTTGTAATGGGTATGGGGGGTGTTTGTGTGAGGAAGTGACTACAGGTGGACAGAAGTAGATAAGACAAGTGTGCATAAGTTAGGTAGGTGTCCACTCTTCATGGAGTGAAACTGCAAACTTCTGTTGTGCCTATGGTGAAATTAAATGAGCCCACCAAACTGCAGTTATGATTGAACCATTGAAAATAATACAATTACAATATGCAGTGTACGGTGTAAATTTCACATAGTAAAGTTCTTCAGCTTTGATGAAGTTTAACTAAAAAAATATAAATAAAAGAATAACAAAGATAAGGAAAAAGGACAAAGCACTATAGGAACAATAGGGCACCAGTAGTTTCAGTGCGTAGTTACCATAGTTTATTCCAAAAAATGTCCTTGTTTCACACATAGCTAATGTGTTTTCTTGTAATAAATTTGTTCTGATTTTGGTTCCTATTTATTTCTAAAATATATTTTAAAGCAGTGACTTGTCACAAAATTACAAATGACACTATATTGGCTTCGGGAGCGGCACAGTGGCGCAGTGGTAGTGCTGCTGCCTTGCAGTTAGGTGACCTGGGTTTGCTTCCCAGGTCCTCCATGCATGGAGTTTGCATGTTCTCCCCGTGTCTGCGTGGGTTTCCTCCGGGTGCTCTGGTTTCCTCCCGCAGTCCAAAGACATGCAGGTTAGGTGCATTGGCGATTCTAAATTGTCCTTAGTGTGTGCTTGGTGTGTGGGTGTATGTGTGTGTGTGCCCTGCGGTGTGCTGGCACCCTGCCCAGAGTTTGTTTCCTGCCTTGCGCCCTGTGTTGGCTCGGATTGGCTCCAGCAGACCCCCGTGACCCTGTAGTTAGGATATAACGGGTTGGATAATGGATGGATGGACTATATTGGCTTCTACTCTTCATTATATACAGTATTTTATTTGTACCTGTGTGTATATTTTTAACTACAAGGGAGCAACATTTAGAAGATAATTAAGAAAAGAAGACAATAAAAATTAGACTGAATAGACTCAAATATGCTAGACATCAGGAACACAAAATGATGCAGTTCTACTCTAATGCTGTCTTATTGAGTGTGTTACATATGCTTTAATAACCCACTTATTAACATAAACCTGGATTAAAAAATGCTATGTATATCCTTATTCCGGTTAGAGAAACACAGATATTGGTCTCTGAGAAACCTGGTTAAGATACATAGATTTCTTTGCGAGTAACCCAGTAATTTGGCCATGTAAACCCTTATCAGAGTTACACTTAAGGATTTTGTAGTCTGCACATGTCCTTCGCACTCTGTTAGCCTCCACATGTCAGTGGGGAAAAAGTCTTTGCTTCGCACATACATCCACCTCCCACAGTTAGAAAACAGTGGAAATATCCTCAAAGATGAATTTCCTGAGGTAAATACTTGGGCAATCACATTAGCCCTTCTCCGAGTCGTAATAACCTGTTTAAATATTTCAGAAACCACTAAATTTATGTTGATAAGCTGAATGTACAATGCTAAACTCAGCAGAACAATCTCAGTAGCAGCATTGGTGGTAACATGTTAAAAGTATAGTGTGTTATATAGTACAGTTACTTTTTAAAATAATGAGTAACTTACTACAATACATATTTTATTGAAATAAAAATATCAGCATTATTATTATCCCAACAGCACTGGGTGTAAAGCAAGAAGCAAGCATACTTATACGCCACTCCTTTGCAGGGCTCAATCACATAGCCCAACAGAGAAGAGTGTGCTTCATGCAGGTAACAGAAACATACTAATAAGGTATTAATTTAGTTTTAATAAAGCTATTTTGTAAGGTTATGTTGAAAAACATTACATTTTATGATAAGTAACTATATAAAATATTTAGGTACTTATTTTTGTAAGTAATTAGTTATGTAATTAACTTGTTTTTAGAAGTAACTCTTGCACTGCTCAGGAGACACAGGCTCCATCGTTGTTTTTGGGTTTATGGCAGCAATTGATGATGTTTAATATTTTTTAGCGCATTACTATAACACTGAAGAGCATTGCCAAATGAAAACTCTATCGGTGAACTCATACATTAAACAAAGATTTTTAAGAAAGCAGGGGTGTCATTTATAAAACTTAAGTGTGAAAACATGAGCACTCTACCTACGTGAACATGCCTCAAATCCTATCCTATTGTCACCCTGAAGCGGCCATACATGGTCTATGCCAATGAACCTCATACTTATACAATCATGATGTAGATCGTCATTGGTTGGTAAAGCAGCCTCCCACCTGATGCATCCAACAAATGGGAGCTGTATTTAAGGAGTCCTGTGGTGAGCTCCACACGGCATTGAAATGTCTCTTGTCTGCATTTTGGGGGTCAGGGAAAGGCATAAGGCTCCTGAGAGGGTAGCCATTATTACCTGGCACATGTAATGACATGATTGCTGTTACAATGAATAGTACAGGCTATATGAAACACTGAGGGTTCAACCAGTTGACTTAATAAGAAGCCTCCCTCCCATACAACAAGTTGATTGATTAATGCTACTTTGCCTCAAAATAAGTTAATCATGTTTTGACCCAGGCAACTGAGCCACAATGTTAGTCAGTCTCATCATAGCATTACAGATGACATGTGCATTAACAGAATGTAAATGTTTACAATTACCAAAAGTAGAGCCATTCTTCCTAGGTGCCCTTATTGCAATAAAAGCGCTGTCAATTGCCACACTTATGTTAGGAAAACCTAACACTGCTGCAGATTTCCTTTTTATGTTGGCATGTACAACTAAACCATAAGGAAACTGAGTGTAGAGCCTCGTCAGAGTTTTATGGCTTGAAGCACAGCAGGCATGGTGGTGCTGAAAATTAGCTGAGATATTTCTGATCTATTAGCCAGATCCCTCTGGTAGGTGTACAGTTAGGTCCTTAAATATTTGGACAGAGACAACTTTTTTCTAATTTTGGTTCTGTACATTACCACAATGAATTTTAAATGAAACAACTCAGATGCAGTTGAAGTGCAGACTTTCAGCTTTAATTCAGTGGTTTGAACAAAAAGATTGCATAAAAATGTGAGGGAACTAAAGTATTTTTTTAACAAAATCCCTTATTTCAGGGGCTCAAAAGTAATTGGACAAATTTAAATAACTGGAAATAAAATGTTCATTTCTAATACTTGGTTAAAAACCCTTTGCTGGCAATGACAGCCTGAAGTCCTGAACTCATGGACATCACCAGATGCTGGGTTTCCTCCTTTTTAATGCTCTGCCAGGCCTTTACTGCAGCGGCTTTCAGTTGCTGTTTGTTTGTGGGCCTTTCTGTCTGAAGTTTAGTCTTCAGCAAGTGAAATGCATGCTCAATTGGGTTAAGATCAGGTGACTGACTTGGCCATTCAAGAATTTTCCACTTCTTTGCTTTAATAAACTCCTGGGTTGCTTTGGCTGTATGTTTTGAGTCATTGTCCATCTGTATCATGAAATGCCGCCCAATCAATTTGAGTGCATTTAGCTGGATTTGAGCAGACAGTATGTCTCTGAACACCTCAGAATTCATTCGGCTGCTTCTGTCCTGTGTCACATCATCAATAAACACTAGTGTCCCAGTGCCACTGGCAGCCATGCACGCCCAAGCCATCACACTGCCTCCATCGTGTTTTACAGATGATGTGGTATGCTTTGGATAATGAGCTGTTCCACGCCTTCTCCATACTTTTTTCTTGCCATCATTCTGGTAGAGGTTGATTTTGGTTTCATCTGTCCAAAAAATGTTTTTCCAGAATTTGCTGGCTTTTTTAGATGTTCTTTAGCAAAATCCAATCTAGCCTTTCTATTCTTGAGACTTATGAGTGGCTTGCACCTTGCAGTGCACCCTCTGTATTTACTTTCATGCAGCCTTCTCTTTATGGTAGACTTGGATATCGATACGCCTACCCCCTGAAGAGTGTTGTTCACTTGGTTGGCTGTTGTGAAGGGGTTTCTCTTCACCATGGAAATGATTCTGCGATCATCCACCACTGTTGTTTTCCGTGGACGTCCAGGTCTTTTTGCGTTGCTGAGTTCACCAGTGCCTGCTTTCTTTCTCAGGATGTACCAAACTGTAGATTTTGCCACTCGTAATATTGTAGCAATTTCTCGGTTGGGTTTTTTCTGTTTTCACAGCTTAAGGATGTCTTCTTTCACCTGCATGGAGAGTTCCTTTGACCGCATGTTGTCTGTTCACAGCAAAATCTTCCACATGCAAGCACCACACCTCACATCAACTCCAGGCCTTTTATCTGCTTAATTGATAATGACATAATGACGGACTTGCCCACACCTGCCCATGAAATAGCCTTTGAGTCAATTATCCAATTACTTTTGAGCCCCTGAAATGAAGGGGTTGTGTTAAAAAATGCTTTAGTTACCTCACATTTGTATGCAATTGTTTTGTTCATCCCACTGAATTAAAGCTAAAAGTCTGCACTTCAACTGCATCTGAGTTGTTTCATTTAAATTTCATTGTGGTAATGTACAGAACCAAAATTAGAAAAAAGTTGTCTCTGGCCAAATATTTATGGACCTAACTGTATGTGGCCAGAAAGCCAAGCATTTTTAAAACCAGAATATGTACAGGTAGTGCCCAATTTCAGGCAATCTGTCTTTCCAATGCTGGGGCAAAATCAGCGCATACTGTCATTTCGAGGGAATGGTACTTAAAATTCTAAATCGAGTCATGAACCAATCATCACCATTGGCAAAAAAATGCAACCAGCCCCTAAAATCTTGTCCCAATCAAATATGACCATTTGCGTAGTCTTCAAGCACTGCCAAACAAGCCGTGCTGTGTCAAACAATTAGGCTATAAATAGGCCATAGGGCATGAGATTTAGAAATGTCTGTATGCAGGGAGTGCTTTTGGTTTCTAATCCTTAGAAGTGTCAACAGGTAGCCAAATTATATTTGACATTCATAACTTCTGAGGTTTAATATGTTTGCCACATCAGTGCACATTATATTAACGGCTTGGTGATATGAATCATTATATGCGTGAGTCATCATTTAGTTGGTTTGGCTGCATTTCCCTACTTGCTCAAGGGTGTTATCATTACCGATTTTCTCTAAAATTTTGCATGGAAATGGGACAGAGTTGTTGTAAATATATGCAAGATTTCCCATCAAGTTTTCTTTTATAAATCTGAACTATTGCATGGAAAGCTGCATATGCACATTTTGAGCCTCTTTTTGTGCTTACACAAGTTTTATAAACCTGACCTCCGATTTCTGCCTTAACTGGGTTACTTATCCTGGATTTGTGTGGGCATGTAAATGCAATCGATAATGATACAATTGAATTAGTAGCAAGAAATGGCCATAGTGTTAGAATAAAAACCGGCTTAGGCATTCTCTAAGGCTAACACGCACAGAGTGCAAATATGAGATAGATTACCCTCAGGTTCTCACAAGTACGATTATAGATAATTCCTTTTAATTTTCTAAATTAATTTTTCGAAACTGAGCCAAAATCGATTTCTTACCTTTTTGGAATGGTGACCATGAAGGGAGTCAAAGACCGATCTGTGAAGTAAAGCACTTTGGTGGAAGCAGCAGTACTTAGTGTGGGGTTACTATGTGAGTGAGGCAGCTCTGTAATAAACAACACATACTTGTTTTAAGAAGACAATAACAGCAAAATCATCTGAATGTTGGCAGATGTCGGGAATGAGTCACAATCACAGTTTAGGTGGTGTTATCATATAAAAAACATTAAGGTATAATTTACCTTAAGCAATGAAATACATAGCATTCATCATTTCTAGTCCTTAATTTTATGCAGTTATCGATCTGAACCACATTGATATGACTTTTATTACAATTTATCAAGTATATTCTTACATCAGAATTTAAATGCATGTGACCTTACAGTTGGACTTATAGGATATATAAATAAATGGATGTATAATAATCAGTTCTAAAGTGGATCTAACCCTGATTTTAGAATAATCTTTGAGAATGTACCATATATGTGAAACCTTGGTTACCATGACATTATAATGTTTATGTAAGGCTTGCATACGCTCAATTTTGTTTGCTAGCAAGAGCAATAAATATAAGTTATGCTATGTTCTGCATGTACCAAATAAGAACAATGAACTTACTTGCACTTGGGGGCCAAGAGTCCCTTTCTGTGGGCAAAGCTCTACGTCTGGGAGACTTTCCTCGAGGCTGCAGGTATATTAAAAACAGTTACTAATAATCAGGTAACAGACAACCTTCAGAAGTAAACTTCATGATATTTACTGTTGTCCTCAAACAAGATCTTTGTAAAATGTCAGAGAAAGCAACTACATATAATGGAATAAAGTGAGTGGCATACTTCTTGATATTCCACTAAGGTCCATGCCACAAACAGAACATCAGCCTGGATCAGTGACACAGTTTATCAGTGAAGCAAAAGGCATACTAGCTCTTTATATCTCATTGATGGTTACATTTCTTTCTGAATTCATCTAACCTATTAAATAGCACCTGAACAATGGCCAGAAGAATACATGTGAGTGCCCATAACCAGCTTCACCTGGATGTCATCTAATTCTTCAACTGTCAGAGCCTACATCTAGGGCAGATTTATAATCTTACATTATAAAGGAAACAACTATGACATTTTGTGGAATATCTTTTGACATCTTTGTGACATAAATAACACTAATTTGTTACAAAGTTTAAACTAGCATAAAAAGTACCTATCATAAATAGTAGAACTTTTTACTGAAGAGCAGGTTTGTACTATTACCTTTATTTCTTTATTTCATCTTGGAGGTTTTATTAAATGTCCCAAAGGCTAGAGATGCAGCCCAATTTATTCAACAATATTCGTTATTAATTTCTACTAGTAAAGTCCAACATTTGCCAGAATATTAACCCTGAAATACTGAGGGTATTTAAATTGCCAAGAACCAGCACTGAATGTGGCTTTTACCTATCATTCTGTTTAACAAAAAAAGAAAACAAATTACCCTCTTGTCATGCTTCTTTTGTGTTTCCACCAAGTGTAGTCGCTCCATAAGACTGGAGATACTCTGTTCCAGAGTATCAATGGTGTGATGTTGTGGATCATGCCCACTAAAACTGTTTCTCAGACTACGAAGAGCATCACGCACCAGCTGTAAATCATCAGGCTAAAATAAAATCAACCAAACATTAAGATTAAGCCAAATGAAATTTCTGACATGATGGAAATTCTTCTGATTGACTGACTACCTAATCATGAGAGACAATCAGGCATCACAACCACTCTCATACTGAACATGAAATGATGGCTGATGAAGCTGAAATTTGGGGCAACTCGGAAAATCAGACAGGAGACTGAACATCAGGCTTAAAAATGTGTCAGAATCGCACAGTGTGTGTGTGTGTTGGATGTTTAAGACATCTATGCTGTGTGCATGTCCAATGTAGGTGGATGAATATGTGATAAGCATTTTCAGTTGTTTTAGTGTGGAGGAAAATGCTTTCAGAAATGATGTGAAAATGCTAGTGTGGACAGAGATTGTTTTCATTTAAAACTGTTATTTGTAAATGAAAACATAATAGTGTGGATGTTGCCTAAGAAGGGGTCAGGATTGAGAGAGAATTGGAAAGACAGAAGGGAGACTGACAAGGCAGCACTTTCAAAGCTGGGTAAGTTTGTGAGCCACCACATAAGGAAGGCCCAGTGGGTCAGCCAGTTCTTCTTTGGTTTGCCTGTCCTATGTTGTTTTTTTTTAATAAAATATTGGCATGAAGAATTTTGGCTGTTAAATAAACAGAACTAAGGAAATTAGTTAAATTGTAACTAAACAATCTGCCGTTCATTATCCAAAATTCAAAGTTGATTGTAAGCTTATTGTAGAAAAATGCAGATGATCTTTATGTAATAGATCATTCACAGCATAAGAATGATATTTACTCTTAAATTAACTAAATCTATTAATGTATTGAAACATACCCCTCTGTGTGAAGATGAAGCATTTCCTTTTATTACAGGGTGGGTATAACCATTGTTCTGAGAGCAGCTGGAAGCAGCAGACTGCAAACAAAGACAAAAAACAAAGTTTTAAAACTGGAAAATAATGTGCAGCCCTTGAACATTAAAGGTAAATGAGCAAATACTGTTTTCAGACATATATCTTTGTAAAATGGCCTTGAGATGACAGGTGCTTTATAAAACATTTAAGTCTAGTGTAAAAAAAGTATTTCTTAATGACCATAAACCTTTAAACAGTCATCAACAATCTAGTAGTATGTTTTTCCACTGCAGGAGAAAAAAATGAACTCTGAGGGAGATCAATGTGAGTCCAAGTGGAACAAAAAAAAAACACCCAATAGTGAAACATGCAATGTGTGACATCAATTGCAATAACTGCATCCCTGTAGACATTTGTATCATATTACATGTGTGTCCAATTTTACAGAGTTTAACCAATCATTGAGAAAATTGATTTTTAATATTTAAGAATATGACTGTGAGTGCAATAATTCTGAATATTGCTATTTTCGATTATGTTACACTCTCCTTTTAATAATGTAGATATTGTTTTCTTGTAAATTGAATTTTTCCACAGATTTTACTGTAAAGACTTTAATATTCATGAAAACTGTAATGATTAACAAATGCTATGGCGGTGCAGCAGTTAGAGCTACTTCTGATCTCTGAGAGACTGTGTTTAAAACACAGCCAAGTCACTGTCTATGTAGAGTTTGCATAATCTCTCCATCTATGTAGATTTTCTTATCCAGATATGCAAGTTGTCTTCATATAGTCTAAAGAAGTGCAAATTAAGTTAAATGGCAACTATAAACTTGACCAATATTTATAAACATGAATGTGTACTGTATACAAATTTGCCATGTCCCATCCAAAGATTATTCATCTGTAACATCCAAAGCTGCAGGAATGAACATACTGTATTTCCTCAGGGGCCTCATACTAGATTAAAATGGTTAATGAAATAGATGGACAAATGGATGAGATGTGTGATTGAAAAATGCCCAATCCCAAAGGGAATTTTAGCAACTATGTTTTTATTCTGTGTATTGTAATTTGCAACATTGACTTTTTATATTCTCTTCCAATATTCATAGTTATGTTTGTAATCATTGACATTGATCTATCTATCGCAGGGAGTAATGGACACAAGTGAGAAACTAGCAGTGGACAGGATGCTAGCCCATCAGACAGCAAATGTAAACACACACACAATAACTTTGCACCTCAGTCAGTCTAACAGCATATTTCAGTGGGTGGAAACTGTACTTATAGTAGGAAATGCACAGAATTTCAGATCAAAATATGAGATGCTGGGAATCAAACTTGCATTCAAATCATGAAAAGTCAACCTACTACCTAACATTGCCCCACAATTTTTTAGAATACTGGATTTGACCATGAAAAAATCATTTACATAATTTGTAATTATATTTGTGAAAAATAATCCATTCTGAATGGAAATTTCCATACAATGAAAATTGTATTCATTAATTCTACTTCACATACCTCATTAAGCTCTCTGTTCATTAAATCTTCAATAAGACTGCTTTTGTGATCTAGCTCTCTCTGGAGGTCAGCCTAAAAAAGGAAATCAAATTTAAAAAAGAACACTAGAAAAATGCATACAAGTAAACTTTTAATCATAAATTGTTCAAATCACATTGACTATTTCCATTATGAAGAAAAATTTATGCAGTAGGAAACAACCTTTTTATCTCATAATATATATACTAAGGCTCCTGTTTACTGGAATGTAAAACTTTTTTTTAAGAATTCTTTAACTTGAAATAACATGTTTTCCTGGATAGAATTGATTTTGTGAAATTTGTCTTACAAACCACCAAAACAATTAGTCAGTTGACTTTCATCTTCTAAACATTAGCACAACCCACAAGTAAATTTATTACAGAACTAAACTGAAGAAATGAGGGACAATTTTAGACAGGGAGGATACGTTTTCCAAAAAAGGTCAGAGTGAATGAATCTGTAAAGATGGTATTTATCCATAGCTGAAAAAAAACCCCAAAAAACTCTCTTTTAAAAACCTTTAGCTACTGTAGTCCAGGGGCTTCATGCATAACGCCGTGCGTAGAATTCACACTATAACATGGCGTGCGGGCAAAGGCGGAAATGTGCATACGCACAACAAAATCCAGATGCATAAATCTGTGTGAACGCCAGCTTCCACGTTCTTCTGCTCTGTAAATCCTGGTCAGTGTGAAAAGTAACGTATGTGCACGTGCCTGCTGTCCCGCCCCAACTCCTCCCAGAATTACGCCTATTTGAATATGCAAATCAATATAAATAGCCATTAAGCTCAGCCTTCAGTGAAAAGGCAATGGCAAAAGCACGAGGGAAAATAGTAGAATTTCAGCGAATACCAAGTGGAGTCAAGGAAAAACATACTATTTGTTGGTTTAAACAGTGGTATAAACAACAAGAAGAAGCTGATCAAGTGACATAGCATGTTGGAGAAACTCGAAAGCTCAAGTTCACAAAGTCGCACAGTGCAGGAAATAAAAAAGTAGTTGTCACATTTTAAAGTCACTGTGAAAAGGCAAGTCGTAGCCCACCGTCTGAGTGTCATAAGAAAGCTTATTAGGGTACAGAGAAAAAAAAAGGCACACAGTGGGAAAAAAAGCACGAAATGTCAACTGTAATCTCTAAATTTCCACTTTAATCATGTAGTTTATTTTGTCATTAAAGTAGAACATCATAAACTTCATCTTAAAATTGTTTAATTTACTAGTTTCTCAAATCCCATCGTAACTAAAGTAGCACGTGAAATGCTTTGTTTTGTATTTGATCTTCTATGTGCTCTATGTGTGTGAATCACTACTACGGGCTTTCTCTTCCTCCGACAGGACACAGAATCCATTACATTCATGATATTACAGCTCTCTGAATAATTAAAATACTGAGATGTATACGTGATATCATTTTCATGATGATAGGAGTTAAAGCATGTTATTAAACATGGGAACACGGTGGCGCAGTGATTGTTCATGTCTCACGCAAGATGCTTGCTGCGCCATGCGCGACCTTTGATGAAATCCTTTATTGCAGCAGTACTGTCTCTTTCAAACGTACTAATCCCCAATTTCTGTCCTTACTTTTCTTTCTCCAAATACCCAATCGCCACACAATCAGTTCTGTAATAGACATTAAGCCATCTGTAAGCTTAGAACGCAGATTCTTCAAAACTTTTAAGGAACATTGAAATATCTTCGTAGTACATGTTTAATTATTCTATCAATCTATCCTTCCAGT
Source organism: Polypterus bichir lapradei (assembly GCA_026402145.1). Lineage (NCBI taxonomy): Eukaryota > Metazoa > Chordata > Cladistia > Polypteriformes > Polypteridae > Polypterus > Polypterus bichir. Next base: position 16,619,745 of record JANRMT010062804.1, on the reverse strand, counting down.
GTCGCGCCAACTCCAACAAGAATAAAGCGTGAGGCAGGACCAATCCGTGAACGGAGTGCCAGCGCCTCGCTAGAACTGTGGCACAGTGTCCTCACATGTTTAGTTATTAACAATATAGATTATTTAAATGAAGTTAAAGTTTTATCTATATAATATAAAATAAACATATTTTGCAGCATTTCATCTTAAAAATGATATTGTCATTATATGTTAATATGCGCTTCAGAAAGTGTCTCAGGTTGTGCAATATTATAACTGTATCGCAAGTGTACAATGAGGTAATTGTACTTATAAGTACAAACTGTTCTACAAGGAGCTCTTTATGGACTGATTGTGTGCATTTATAGTTCTTGGGATGAAACCGTTTCTGAACCGCGAGGAAAGGCTCTGAAGCGTTTGCCGTATGAGTGCAGTTCAATAGACAGCATGGCTGAGGCAGCGTGTGCTTGATGCTGTATACCGATAATACTCTTTCCGATCAGCTGCTGTACAGCTGTGATTCACACTCAGATACAGTGATATAAGTACTCTGAGTGGTGCAGTGAGAGTAACAACGCTAAAGCAGCTATTGTATTTAGAATAGTTTGACTATTCTGTGGACCATCATATTGATACAGGTTAATTACAATCAGATGCCTTAAACTAATAAGCAATATGCGGTTAATTTCAGTGTATTTATAAAGCCACGTCAGGGATGCAGATGTAAAAAATAAAGGGTAACCACACAGGAACAGTAGCACTGCTCTGACGCTGGGTGCCACCAGTCTGCAAAACCGAGCACAGAACTTGCGTATACCAGGGTATGAGCTACCGTAGAAATGTGCGTGGCTTTACACCAAGTTTAGGTTTCATACATCGCAATTTGAACGTGGAAACATTTTTGTGCATACGCACCGTTTATACATGAGGCCCTAGGAGTCCAAACATTGTATATGAATTTATCCTACCTTAACATTTAAGTTAAGTATTCGCAACCTTTTCCACAAAATTACATTTCTTTGAGCTAGCAAAGTTCAAAGAACAAAAATGAAAGTAATAAGTATAAATACCAAAATGATGTAATACTGCACTGCATTACGGCCACATTTACAGTACATGGTCTTGATGCTGAAATTTGAAATGGTAAAGAAATCCGATCCAATGTTTGTGATATTTACATTACATGGTATAGAAGAGCTTATGTGGACTCTATACAATACACATGCACTGTGACGCAGCTAAGACTTAAACATGGATCCCTGCATATATTTTTTTTTTTTTTTTTACCTAGATTCTTCCATTTGCTAAGATTAGAAGTACAGCTCATTTTCAAAATATGGTAAGTAAGTGCAGAAGGGCTATGGCTTTTCATGCTTTAGTATAGTCTGCTGTGGTTTCGTCCACCTCCATTCACAGAAGATTCTACACAGCAAATTGCCAGTCTTAAATGAACTGTTATAGTGTAATTTAACACTGGCTTTTTTGCTGTATGGATGCACATGAGCAGTGTGGGACAATATTGTTAGCTGCTTTAACTCCCAGTGGCCGGAAAACTTGTCAATTAGATGAATAATGTGAAATTGTCTTTCTCTGCAGCCAGACACCCTCCATCTCTTCCTAATCAAGCCACAACACTGAGAAAAAACTTTCTGTCAGTACTGTATTTAAACTCAAATGGGATATAGACAATCTGAATTTACTTAGAATTTACCAACACATACAACATAAGATATAATGTTTTTTAGGGTGTTTACACCAAAATCCAATCAGTATCAGATATGTAAAAAAATCAAAATCAGTTCACATCAGGATGGCAGTGTAAATGCAACATTGTGTCCTGTTCAGAATTGCGTCGAGTACCTTTATGCGAGTGACATCAGTCAGCCTACGCGCTGTCTCATCCAACCTGGTCTGCTGTTGTTGTAACAGGCGATCCTTCTGAACTAGTTCTTTCTAGAAAACAGAAAGTAACTGATAACAGATCAGAGAGAACTTCTTGTCTGTACTACTAGTTAAGTAAAAATAGATTTCCGTTTAACAGGTTTTAATCTTTTTTCGGAATTCCAGAAAAATCATTCATCTTTTCATCCTGTTATTTACAAAATATGAATATTTCACTTCAGTTTTTAATCTGTTTTATTTATTTTTGTCAAACAACAAACAGTCAACATCAAAGAGGAGTTAAGGTAATAAGTAATATGACACAAACATGTGCTGAACAAAAATAATCACAGACCTAACAGCCATTGTTTGGGTTTATTGAGTTTGGCTGGGTAATGTTTAAATTGTCTTCCTCCTTTTTTCACAATGTGGGACATCCTTAGAGGTGAGAAACATTTTCCACATCAAATTTCACATATCTGTTATTCCTGTCCACAGATTCTCACTCCTCATTATATTCCACCAAGTAGCATTTGCTCACCAATTACTCTCTGCACTGTCGAAAACCCCTCAGCCCGTTTCTCTCAAATACAGAGGTTTTTAGCTCCTTTTAAAATCCTTTAAGAATCAGATCCTCACCAATGCGGTTTATAATTTTTATACCCCAGAATATGCCTTATTTATTTTCCCTAAACAAATACCTGCCCTAAGACCCTATTTCTTGCTGTCTCAAGTTTCAGACAGTAGATTTAAATTTCAGTAAATGTTATCTAAGTCCTGTGTCAAGTTTTTTATTTGAAAGCACATCCATAAAGTTCTCTAGAAGTTAATTTAGTTCTTTCATTCAGCATTAACCTAGAAGTCCACAGTGTGCTTTGTGGCAGTGTTTTGTTGTGTTATGAAAGAGCAATAAAATAAAGAATAACTAAATGATTAATTGACTTTCAAGCCAGTGTCAAAGTTAACAATGTCTTTAGACCGAGCGAGAACCAACCTCAACTACACAAACAGAACCGTTCCTTAAGCAGAAAAACACAGTACACAAATATTCCAGGAACAAACACACACATAAATAACGTCAATCTAACATTAATTTAAAAAAGAAATCTTTCTTAAATTCCACAGTGATAAACATTAGTCATCATATTTATGTAGTTGGCATACCTTGTATTCTCCTAGAAGTCTGTTTCTCTCTTCAACTTTTCTCAGGAGATCCACCTATAATCCCAGAATTAAAAAAAAAAAATGGTAACAAATTCTTGACTCAAAGCTGTGTTCTCTTTAATAGATCACTGAATTGCCTGTGTCACACACATGCGCATGGCAGGCAGCTAAAGGGCTTAAGTAAGACTGGGATGTGGCAGAGTGCACTGATTTTTTTTCTCTCTTTCCTGCAGACCATCCATGGGAGATTCCACCTGGCCCTGTTCACATCACTTCCGGGTCCGAGCCTATGAAGGAATACCTTGTCGGTTCTGGCCCCTTTGATGTCACGTCTGGGGTCGAGCCTATGGCTGAAGACCCTTATGAGCCCAACCCCTCTGACTGCACTTCCTGTCTTCCCCTTTAAAAGCCTCCACCTTTTCCTTGTTCCCTTAGTTCTGTTTTGGACTCGGTTTTGTGCACATCAGTGCTGTATAACATTTTTCAACTTTGCAGCCAGGATACCAAATATATGGGTGGCTGCCCCAAACCTTGCTATGACAGTTTCTGACACCTGGTAAAAGCTTAAAAAACAATTGTCAAAAATATGAATTTACTTTTTAATATTCAGATCTAACTTATTTCACAGCAAGGACACAAAAGGCTGCAGTGTATCCCACTAACACTGAGTGCAGTTCAGGAATCAACACTGGAAAAAGTGAAGGTCCAGCGCAGAGCACACTGATTTACTACACACTAGTAGCACCTACAACTGGACCACACACTGTCACCACATTAATAACACAAAGTGTCGTTTTTAGATTTATTTATTATTGCTATCACTGTTATTTACATATGATGTATCTCTATAAATAGCTGGATTGAAGCCCAGCCCTACCTACTTTAGTAATCACTTTATAACACAAAATGTTTAATAATATTACCTTGATAACCATTAAAAAGCAGATGGAAGATGGAAGAGATATTGGGACAGCTTGTCTATTAATTAAGCAAACAGACTTGATGGACTGTATAGTTTCCTGTTGTTTGTCATACTTCTTAAGTTTTAATGTAATACTAGTAATACAACCTCTTTCCCTTATTAATTTAAGAACCATTAAAAGCAATAATAGAACAATTAAACTAGATGGATTTCAAAACAGACAAAAAGCAACAGTTTTAATATGAAATGTAATCCAAGAATTAAACAAACTTAGGCCTATCTAAACAAATACAATTTGACAACTGTAAAATAAAAATGCAGTTACATGACATATGTAGCGTTTGACTGGCTTATTTAGTACATCTAAAGATTAAATCATCACAGATTAAATGAATGTGGCATTAAATAAAAAGTCTAAAGAACAAATAGGTCGTGTCGTATGTTTTGATGCAACCCCTCTAAAAGGTGCAGAATATTCTTACAATGGGATAATAAACTATGGTGGTATCTTTCCATGTTCTGAGCTGGAAGAAAACTAAGTACAGTACTTACTATTAAAAGAAAGCAATATATTTTTTAAAACATATTTTGTTAAAATTACTCAAAACCTTTATAGGTGGTAATACAGTAAAATTATCCATCCATCCTCCAACCCGTTATATCCTAACTACAGGGTCACCGAGGTCTGCTGGAGCCAATCCCAGCCAACACAGGGTGCAAGGCAGGAAACAAACCCCGGGCAGGGCGCCAGCCCACCGCAGGGCACACACACACCCCCACACACTAGGGACAATTTAGAATCGCCAATGGACCTAACCTGCATGTCTTTGGACTCTGGGAGGAAACCAGAGCACACAGAGGAAACCCACGTAAACATAGGGAGAACATGCAAACTCCACGCAGGGGAGCCTAACTATGAGGCAGCAGCGCTACTCACTGTGCCACCATGCCGCCCATGATCTGTTTGGTTTAATCAAATATTATAGAAGGAAACTTAAGAGAAAAAGCTGAAGTAGTGAGAATTACTCATTGGTTTTAGGCATTCAAATCATTTGACTGATATCCCCGGAAATGATATAAGAATGACCTGACATAGCAGAATCAAAACACTAAGAAGCCATGAAATTAAATAAGATTTATTATTGTCAAGGAATGGGTTCTAATTAATCAAGTGGATTAGAACAAAAACCTGCAGCCACTTCAGCCCTCCAGCACTGACATTGCTCACCCCTAGTCTAAACTGCTGAAAGAAAACAAAGTTCTTCAGTGTAAATATGGAGCATTGTTCTTCTTCAAAAGAAACTAAAATACAGTCTGTACATCATTCTTCACATTTGAACTGTAATATATCTGTCACATCAATACACATTATAATAACAGCTCAGTGATATGAAATTATGTGTGCCAGTCATCTGATATGGCTGCATTTCCCTACTTGACCAAAGGTGTTATAATTTCCCAGTTTCTCCAAAATGTTGCAAGGGTCAGAGTTGCTGTAAATATTAGCATGTTCCCCTGTTAAGGTTTCTTTTATAAATCCTGATGTTTGTGTGGGAAGTAGCATACAGTATACATATTTCGGGCCTCTGTTTGTGTGTATGCAAGCTTTATAAATGAGGCCCCTGGGCATTATTAATCTTTTTGCTTTGCTCCCTCCCTGACTATAACCTATTGTCTATAGAGGAGAAGTGAAAGCTTAAAGTTTTGTCAAAAAGTTCGATCTCGGGTTTTTGATAGATCTCAGCGTTTTAGGGTCCCCTGATACCGTCAGATACTGACACTGTCTATGTGTGTGTGTGCTTGTGTATCACAGTTTCTTGAGGATGGTCTAGAGCTAAAACGGCTGGATAGAAAAATACCAAAGTCGAAACTTACGATTTTTATGATGATGTGCTGATTAATTTTTAAGCCAAATCGTGCAAGAAAAAGAGGCACTCTAGAGGAACCCTCAAATACTGTAATTTTGCAATTAATCATTAATTCTTCTCATTAATTGCTATCATAATGACCTATTTTATGGTCAGAAAGATCAGCATTAGAGTGGCAAATAATTACTGAAATGTTATAGAATAGTTCGGGTAACTTGGTTCCTAGGGCGCAAAGCCCACTGACGCTCACGTCCGAATATTTTTATTAATAGATGTAATTATTATTTTCGCTATAAAAAAGAGTATGCCCTGAGATAAATATTGAATTAAAAAGAGTTTAATATCATTAACAAATGAAAAACAGTCATGTCTTAAAGAAATCTTCCACACAAACTCACATTCTGACTATGCAGTTCATCATGCACCATGTTTGCTCGGAGCAATTCCTGTTTAAGCTGCAGAACAGCAGTCTCCTGAAGAGCCAATCGCTGTTGAAGGGCATCCTGTAAAAGCAAAACAGAAGTTAACATCGTGGTAGTAAGGGAGAGGATGAAAAGCCTGAGTACAAATTGGATCAAATTACAACATGAGACTAGATTGATCTTTTTAATGCACATCTGCAAGTATGAGGCGGCAATATTATGTTTTACTTTAATTTGTGGAAAAAAACGAAAACTTTTCAGAAAGTAGAATAGATAATAAGCAAAACATGACCCAGGAAAACACCTAATGTGAACAGTGTATAATTAGATAAAAAATATCTTTCTACATACTGTATATTAGCATTTACAATTGCCTTTAAAAGCATAATTCTTAAATTAATAATAAGACTGATAAAATGTGTTTTTTTAACATAAATAGATGCACCATAACTAGCGTCAAATTTACAGCTTAAAACAAAATAATACAATTGTGCTCTTCTCACCTTCACTCCCTGAAGATTTCTGGTCTCCTGTTTGTATTTTTGTAGTTCTTTCTGTGGGATAAACAATGCAAGTCATAAGTTAGTTCCAGCTACCAAAACCCAGAAGCTACAGCGTGTGCAGAACTCAGATCTGTTTGCAGTTGATTTGGCAGAAAGTTAAAAATAAATGAGAGTTCATTGCTTAATAAATTAATATTGTCCACTGGAGCTTTAACATCTTTGTGCACTAATACATGACAATTAATTCTTAGCAAACTAGCGTCAATTTAAATCTTAGGTTTTTGCAAATAACGTTAAACAGGTAGAAAATCACTAATTCAATAAGCTTTTTACATTTGTTAGGAAACAAAGGGTTGACTAGAATAGCAAGATCAATACTTTATTCATCAGCAATGAATATATTCATTGAGTCATTTTTACACATGAAAAGGATGAATGTCACACACTTGAAAGAGAACTGTAGCACTAATGAGCTAGATGAATTCTACTGGCTTGTGTAAGGGTTTGACTGGCGCATACTGCCCTGTTTTAAATAACAAAATGAATGTATTTAAAGCCCCAGATTAACACCCACTTTAATGTTTGAGGCTTATGCATTGAGAAAAGAAGAGAACGATGCTTGGCACCTTAGAGGTATCATCTGCTTATTGAGTGTAATTTGGAAGTAAAAGACAATTTGCTTTGAATTTTTTTATATAATGCATTTCAAAATCTGCATTAATTATATTTCTTATTTTTGTCCAAACTGATCAAACATTTAGAAGTGCTGAATGGTTAAATGATTAATGTAGGCATTTTTCAGTAGCTCTTTACAAATATTTCCTTACAAATATTTGCTATTGAAACTACCATAAATAGGAAATCTAGATTTTATGCAAACAAGTAGGTTACATAACACTTAATAACCCGTTAGGTACCAAAGAGCTGAGAATATAGTATTTTAAACATGTAAGTATTCAATTTTATACTTCAATATTTTGCTTCACATTTCTTAGGATGGGTGCAGCAGTAGCAATGCTGCTTTGCAGTAAGGAGACCAGGGTTTGCATCCTGGGTCCTCCATTCATGGAGTGAGCCTGTTCTCCCCATGTCCGTGTCGGTTTCCACCGGGTGGTCCTCCCACAGGCCAGAAACTGCAGGATAGGTGGTGTGTGTGTCTGTGTTCACCCGGTGATGGACTAGCACCCTGACCAGGGGTTGTTCCTGCCTTGTACCCTATGCTTGTTGGGACAGGCTCCATCATCTGTGATCCTGCTCAGGATTATGCAGGCTTAGAAAATGTTATGGTACTACTTAGGATGTTATCTTTCTCAAAGAACAGACTGCAGTAAGGGCAACTATGAAAAATATTTAATCTTATGTCCACATTGAATTTCAAGAACTTGTGTTGAAAGACAATATAATGCTGTTTTTTTATTTTAAGAGAGTAATATTAATATTAAATCTAAGTATGTTTGTGGAATTAACACTTTGGATTAATCTACTTAAAAGCAACTTTAACTATTATTTTATTTAAGGCAGCTGAGTCCTGTTTGGTGTGTATAGGTTAAATGCAGATTTAATGTAAGATAATATAAACACAACTGGCACATTTGTGAAATGTTAGTAAATGTCATTTTGGCAAGTTTCTTTATAACACATATTGTATTATTATTTCAAGTTCCAGAAATGTTTCAAAGAGTACGTGTTTATGGGGGTCAATTTAAAATCTTTGCCTTGGGCACTTAACACCCTATTCAAGCTTTTTGTATTTTTTACTGCTTTTAGTACTTTGAAATGAAAGATAAAATGCAACGAACAAGCAGCCAATTATCTTTACATATAATTATTATTTTGCAAATTCTTCACTCTGATACAAGGATATTAAGAGTTATGCCCTCTGTAAAGTCTCCAAAGTAATTACTCTCACCTGGAATTTAATGATGGAACATGACATTAACAATGGCTTTTGTTTAAAATCTTAGTAGCGTGAGTTAGTGGGATGGCTTTCAAGACTAATCGGATCAAGCTCAATAATGTTAAATCCACTGACTTAAGTCTCAATATAATAGGAGTTACGGCTCTTACTAATTAAATAAATGTTTTCCATTATTTCAGAAAAAGAAATCAAAACAGTGTTTTAAAAATAGCATATTATCTGAAAATGTCAAGTAGCATGAATACACTTTTTAAAATTAAATACACTGCACTTGATTATCTCTATCTCTTAAAAGACTTGTGCAGATCCAATAATAGAATTTTTGGTTACAGGCAAAATAAAAAAATACTTCCACCTGTTTTTAGAAGTATTTTAAAGTTTCAGTTTAAGAACCAACTTTTTTAAATTCTTCACTTTAAAAACTAAGATTATCGATAACCAAATACTAGCAAAGCACCAATTGGGCACCGGTACAAGATGGGGGACAAAAGTAAGACCATATATATATTGTGAGAAAAATCCACACTGGCAACAGAAGTCCTCCAAAATGCCACTATGGTTATGCAGGACCCACCAGCAATGGTGTCTCCAATGATTGAAAGGTACTCTCCAAAAGCAAATAATCCAAAGGAAACAGAATGATAGACACACCATAAGAAACTGGGAATCTTTCAGCCAAATTCATCCAAGCTGGCAAAACCAAAAAATGCCCATTGCAGTTGAAACCTCTGCTGCTTATTACTGCTGTCAGATAGCCCATAGAATGCTGTATATGTTTATGCCTTTATATAATTGTAATGGATCAGGAACATCTGTGACTGTAAGAAGACACTCTAAGGGAGCCCCAGGATTTATTAAGGACACCTAGTACCCTAAGACTAGGAGCATACGAGCTGTCATGTGATGGTTCTCCTGAGGTAGATGAGTGGGAGAGACACCACATCCAACAAGAGGCCCATAATGCTGCCGGAGTTTTTTTTCTTTGTCTTCGGCATTACACTATATTATACTTTGTGTTTGTTCCCTGGAATGATTACCTTGCTTTGTGCTTACTTAATAAAACCTAATTTTTGATATATTCTTCAGTTCTCATGGTTATGTTTAACTAATGAAAGTTGTATGAAGACATGTCCACCATCACTGCCATTATATACCTATGCCTGAGATCCTGTATTGCTGGTTGTCTCACTATTCCACAGAGTCAGTATGCATATTTGGTGTATATTTATTTAGCTTTGTGGCTGCTACTATCTGTATCTCTCTTCCTTTTTCTGTCCACAAAAAATATTTGCATAAATACAAAAATTGTAATCTTTGCATTTACTTACCTGTAACACAATAAATTGTCTGATATAACAACTACAGGAGCATTTCTGAAGAATGTCTCCCATCACATAATCTTTCTTCACAAAAGGGTACTTATATGCCTAAACACAGTTATGTAACTTTTAAAGCATTTTATTAAAGCAATGAGAAACTGGTCATTCAAACTACTACATTTTTTCATGCATGGGTAATTAGTAATATATATGTATATTAAGATTACTGTATATAAAATATTTAAATCTTTCAAGTTATTTTATTTTATTCTTTTAATGAATACAGAAGCAAAATATTTCTTTACCTTAAGTTCCTGAGACTCCTCCATGCTTTGATCCAGCCGACTTCTGACAATAACCTAAAAGATGACAAAACTTTTGCTATGACACAACTTCCACCTACAAGCTCTTCAGGAACAGGTGTGAAGTCCAACTTGATAACAAATGAGGCATCAGGACGAGAACTCACCAGCTGCTCATCCGGGCACGTTCCACTGTCACCAAGGGCAAATGACGCCTCTTGATCGTCCTCTGGCAGAGACCCATTAAGAAGCAAGGCCTACGCACAATAGCAAAGAGAAATTAGATCCTCGGTCATGTGACCAAGCTCTGTGGGAAGTAAATCCTGCCAGGGGATCAGTTACAGAGTAACCAGTTTCTTAAAGTTACAAAGCCCTTCTTGGTTGATTCCTCCTTGACAATGTTTTGTAAACATACTTAATTTTGTATCCATTAATATGCTCCTAAATGGACTGCAAAATATACAATCAAAAATTGCTATTTGTTAATATAATGCATTCCACGTAACAGGATTTGTTAAGCTGGTATAAGTCATGACCATATGGCTGAATTATTTGTTAATGCACTGCAAAACTAGACAAACTGCTTATAAAAAGCAGATATTCATGTTTATTTCAAGAAAGATTTGTACCAGCTAACGAGGATTCAACTAGATGTACAATAAAGGTTTATATCAATTAGTAATAATTCAACCAGAATGTCACTGTATTACTTTATGTCAAAGTAAACAAAATCTATTTTTACTTTATTTACCATTAACTCCTGTCCCCCACTCACCCATTCTTGATTATTAGGTTGTTGACTCCTTTCACACTCCACATCCATTACTCTGCTTTACTTATTGCCTCTCTTGCATTATTGTCATTGCAGTCCTGATTCTTTCATTTTGCACAGATTTTTAATGTGTCCCTTACTTTCAACAAAGTTGTGCAATTCTTAAAAAGTTCATTATTTTTGGGTTGTATAGTGTCTAATTTCTTTCAGAAATTTCTAACACTACTGTTTTAATTCAGATAAACCAGTATGAAAGGTTCTTAAACTATTTCTGTCATTCAGGAATTTCAGTATAAACAGTGATTTATTTTCTTCACAGGTTACATTGCAGTCTTTTGCTATTCTAAAGAATGCTTGTGATGTTTTTATTCCACATTACTGTTGATTTAGACATTATTGATCAAACCACTCACCACATATAACTTAAAATTTATGACGTGCTGTTAAGTTATTATTTATGCTGTTCCTGAATAAATTTGTACAAGTGCTATATATTAACTATAGTTAACCTAGCATTTCCCTTTTTGAACTGATTCACTGATAAATCTAATCTATTATTCACATGCTTTCTAATGAAACCCAGCTTCTGGCAGGAACATTAGTGAGACCACTTACTTCACTGTAAGAATTATTCATTCATTGAAACAATCTTTTTTGATAAAATAAATTGCATGTGTTAAAAAACTGGGCCAAATGGTAATACAGTAGTTAACCTGCTGCAGGAGACCAGGTTTGAGTCCTGTGTAAATTTTGCATTGTGACGGGGTCTATGTGAAATTTTCTCAGCGTACTTTGGTTTTCTCTTCTAAATCCTATATGCATTGCAGCTTTGCAGGTGACTTTAAATTAGCTCTACATATGTAGACCCATTAGATTTTTTACTCTTCATAACATTACAACTGAATTAACAATTCTGGATATGAACTACAGAATTATTTCATTAAAAGTATTAGATTTTCCATGTCGGTGACAGAGATAAACAGCTTCTATAACTTCAAAAAAAATCTATAAAACTTTATAGCAAAAAAGTAAAATAAATTAAAAAACATGTATAAACTTCAGAGTGTAGCTCTTACAATGTATCATATTATTTTAGCCTTGAGCCAACAGCAGAACAGAGCATGATGTCAAAGTCAGAGATCATTATGATTAATGCTGCAGATTCTCCATGTTTTGCAAAATCATCTTTAGCAGCCATCTTATTCCCCATTGTATGCTAACAATGTGAGTGTGACTCTTTTTTACTTAAAGCCACCAGATGATATAGTGCTCCCTCCCATCATCCCACTCTTGACCCCAGCAGGTAATCCATCCATCCTCCAACCCGCTGAATCCAAACACAGGGTCACGGGGGTCTGCTGGAGCCAATCCCAGCCAACACAGGGCACGAACCAATCCCAGGCAGGGTGCCAACCCACCGCAGGACACACACAAACACCAAGCACACACTTGGGCCAATTTAAGATTGCCAATCTACCTAACCTGCAGGTCTTTGGACTGTGGGAGGAAACCGGAGCGCTCGGAGGAAACCCACGCAGACACGGGGAGAACATGCAAACTCCACACAGGGAGGACCCGGGAAGCGAACCTGGGTCTCCTAACTGCGAGGCAGCAGCGCTACCACTGTGCCATCGTGCCGGCCCAAGCAGGTAATAACAGACATATTTTCATAGGAACAGTAACGGGAACACTAACAATAAGTGCACACTGGCTATATTGTATGCGTATTTCTGGGTTTGCATTTATGTAATAGTTTGCACTGTGGTAATATTTTGCACCATGACTTTATGACTTATGTTACCACTGAACTGGTAAATTGGCAAGATGCTTCCACTAACTTTGTTGCTTAATTATACAAAACAATCTGAAAAGGTTTGACGTATAATGCAAAACATACTCAATCTGACATGCAATAAGCAATTGCCTACTTAATTTAAAAAAATTGTATATATTTATACATTCATATTAAAGGTCACAAAGAAATGGCATTTAGACGCAAAAGCTGCTTAAAGGTTTGCTGAGACAAGGAACAATGGGCAATGTTGTCTTTTTTTATTCTCTAGTTTGTCACTTCTGTAAAAAATAGAATAATCTTCCGCATGGTGAACAGGCGACAACCCAAGCAACGTTGGATGGGAGCTGACATGTATAGCTTCTTGGTTGAACCAAATAAATCAATTTCTATTAGTTTTCCTATCATCATCTTTAACATGCTGCTAGTCATATGCAAAGCTTTGAAACCATAACATCCGAGGATACAATGTTTATACTGCTTAGCCTGCATATACTATACCTACTGTATGTGACAATGGATTATTAGAAAACGGACTTTACTTTGAAACTTTCTGCTAATGCGTGTCTGTGAAACTCATTTATTCAGTCCTAACATTCAGGTTCAGAATACAGCAGAGCCTCTTCTCCAATACATTCTAAAACTTTAATATTCAAGTCTTTAATAAGCAGCACTTACTTTGTGGGCTGTTTGATGCTCGCTTTATATTGTTTTATATTATATTATTTATTCACAATACTGCATTGATCTATTTCAATTGCTAAATACATTCAACATACTGATTACAAAGACAGATGGTAACTGCATTTCTTTTGTAAAGCACTTTCTGATAGAATTTACAATGAAAAAATCTTTATGGTGAGACAGCTTTAAACTGGATTTGCATTATTGAAACTGCCACTGAAGTCAGAAATGTGAAACCAACTACATTGATAACTAAGAATACACTAAAGAAATTGCTCTGATAATAAAAAGGTTAGCTAGAAAAATTCTTTTACAATATTTCCTTCTTTACACAATCTCACACATACTGTACCTGCAAGCCAGAGATCATCTTTCTGGCTTCTTCCATTTCCTTCTCCAATTGGTCCTGCTGCTCTAAGAGTTGCTCTTCCCACGAAGTGTCCAAAGATACACTATTAAGGCCTGTTTGCCACTCCACACATGCTGAATTTTTTGTAGACTCTTCTATAGGAAGAGGAAATACTGATTTTTAGTGAAGCAGTCAAGAAGTTATGCCTTATAAAATATAAGATGACTCATATGAAATATACTCAATTTAGCTTATTTTAAAGTATGTACAACCTTTAGGAAATCAGAGAGTACAGGTAAGAAAGAACAGTCTATATGTGCTGAGGTTACCAGTGGAGTCTCTCAAATATCTATGCTGGGATGATTATACTGTATTTATTATTTATGATAATGACATACAGTAGTTTCAAATATACTAAGTAAGCCTGTGAAAGTTTTGGCAGATTTCTCCAACGTATGAGAGATTACAAACACTCCAGAGGCAACACGTATTTCAAAAACACCAGAACAAAATTTTACCTGGACAAACACTTACAAACTTTTAAGTTAATACAGGCAAGTTGTAAAGTACTACATACACATACAATAAACGTTAATATAAATTCAAGAGAGAGCCTGATGCAAATTGTGAAAAGGACTTGGGATTTACATTGACCTGAAATAGTTGGGGTTTGCAATCTCTTAAATGACTCTAAAATGGATTACACGGGTTTGAAAATGGTACAATATTCTTATCCTCCAGGCATACACAGAAGCAATTAAAACAAAAACAGGATGGTGTGATGGAGGCAATTAAGCCCATCATCACTATGACTACAAATATTTTTAGAATGCTTATCGTTTACGTAAGCCTTTACATAATCTGCTTATGTTAATCTGTTTTAAAGAATCCACAATAATTCATGTGCTTAAGAAGAGAAATATTTCCCATCTAAATAATTACAGATCAGTGGTGTTGACCTGTGTAATAATAAACACGTTTTAATGTCTGATTCTTCAGTATCTCAAATCTGTCACAAATTCTCTCCTTACCCCATTATAGTTTGCTGATTGTGCCAACTGGTCAGTTGTGGATGCGGTAAACATGGCTCTCCAATACATCTTGCAGCATTTAGACATCTGATCTACTTATGGTAGAATCTTTTTTGTGGATTTCAGTTCTGCATTTAACACAATCATACCAGAGGCATCATTTTAGAGGGAGGTTGACTGGCTGGCCAGTTGGTGCACCCTTAATAATATTAACTTGAATATCTTAGTGCTGATACAGATTTATAGAGCAGTTATGGAAAGCATCCATACTTTCTCCATACCAGTCTGGTAGAGCAATATACCAGCTCATTCAAAACTGGATGGACTGCATGGTCTCCTCTCCTCACACTAACTCTTAAAATAAAACTTCATGACTGTTCTAACAAGGATGACTTCCTGCATTTATAAATGACTGTTTCTATCTTCAAAATAAATCATGTGCAGTATTAACTTATGGATTTCTATTCCACTTTATATGTCAAGTAATCTATGTTGGTGCTGATGTGCTGCCTAACAAAGCCACTGTTGTACAAAGGCTTTCCAGGTATGATAACCTGCTACAGGATAGATCCCTTTTATGCTATTTTCCTTTCCATCATGGTATGACAAACATGAAACATTAAACAGTTGAGTCCTTACTCCATTTGACTTTATTCTATGCACTGTACATCTGGGTGAGTGCACCTATGACTTAAGACAAAATCAAACCTGTTTGATTTAGTCGGGGTGAGCAACACAGCATTCTGACTGAGTTACTGAAAATGTCAGCCAGCACAACTGCTGCGTGAACCCTGATTCTCTTTGATCATGTTCATGGAGTCTCTAACTGTGCTGGAAAAACTGTGTAGTGCGATGGTGCCTTAACAGAGTCACAACCATTCTCAGAACTTGGTACCTGCTCAGACACTGATAGTAAAATAAACAGCATCAGAATCTCAAACCACTAGACAAAGGGTGATCTTGTTTCATAATCTCAGCAAGCCATCTCACAAAAATGAACAAGAAAAGAAAAATGCAGGAACTTTGAGAAACCCTCCTATATAGGAGCAATGTGCTTTCTTATAATGTAGAAGTAAAAGTCTGTGCAAAAGTTCGCTGATGACACTGCTATCGTGGGCTGCATCAAGAGTGGGCAGGAGGAGGAGTATAGGAATCTAATCAAGGACTTTGTTAAATGGTGCGACTCAAACCACTTACACCTGAACACCAGCAAAACCAAGGAGCTGGATTTTAGGAGACCCAGGCCCCTCCTGGACCCCATGATTATCAGAGGCGACTGTGTGCAGAGGGTACAGGCCTATAAATACCTGGGAGTGCAGCTGGATGATAAATTGGACTGGACTGCCAATACTAATGCTCTGTGCAAGAGAGGACAGAGCCGACTATACTTCCTTAGAAGGCTGGCGTCCTTCAACATCTGGAATAAGATGCTGCAGATGTTCTATCAGACGTTTGTGGCAAATACCCTCTTCTATGCGGTGGTGTGCTGGGGAGGTAGCATAAAGAAGAAGGACGCCTCACGCCTGGACAAACTGGTGATGAAGGCAGGCTCTATTGTAAAAACGACGGGCGCTGAGCAGGCTCCTGTCAATCATGGAGAATCCACTGCATCCACTGAACAGGATCATCACCAGACAGAGGAGCAGCTTCAGCAAAAGACTGCTGTCTCTGTCCTGCTCCACTGACAGACTGAGGAGGTCGTTCCTCCCCCACACTATGCGACTCTTCAATTCCACCCGAGGGGGTAAACGTTAACATTATATAAAGTTATTGTCGTTTTACCTGCATTTTTATCACTCTTTAATTGAAGTATGTGAATTTCCCCTTGGGATTAATAAAGTATCTATCTATCTATCTATCTAATTTAGAAAAATTTCAGAACTTACCAACTTATCTTATTATGACATTAGTTAGTGTACAGTATGTCCATCCAACATTTAACCTATTCAGTGATTAATATGATGATACTATTTTAAAATATAAAGATATCTTTGTGAGTACCAGAACATTTCTCAGCCTATAGGGATCACAATGATTTACTTGTGAGAAAACAAGGATAGTAAGATTCATATACTGCTACTATATTTGTGAATTGTTTTAGCAGCTTAATGAAGGAAGAAGGAGAAGGAAGTTAGTGGCCTAACAGTTAAAAGCATCCTGTTATCTACATACATCAGGTTTTAGTATTTTTTCAGTCATCTTTTGCTTAATGTTACACATTGAAGAAAATTTGTTTTCTCAAATTTAAAGTAAAACTTCATGTCTTTCTATAGCTGACATTGGTCACAAAATGTTTTCTTAAACAAGCCATTCTGAGTCAATAATTATGTTTATTCTACTAAAGTGTGTGTCCAAAGCTGTAACAAACAGTTGAAACTGTAGTTAAGTGATAACTGTAGCCCAATGGTTTGTAAAGACTCCCTTCCTACAGGATTTCAGCATGCTTTATATTTTGTTTACTGTGTAATGTTTAATCAATCTTTTAAGCCAGTGGCACATTATGGGACTTCTAGGCAGAGGGGATGTCAAGCTTAACAACAGAAGGTGTTGATGTCACAGTCTGAGGATGTCAGATTCAATGTCTAGAAATTGCAGGAGATGACAAATTAGATGGCTCTTGGAAGACATTCCAGCACAGTTTAACATTTCCAAAATATCATCATTTTTCCCCTTTTTGTGATAGCCAATAACATGGTGCCTGACAAAGCCAGTGCTGTATGAATGAATTCCAGACAGGTTCAGCAGCAATCTCACCTTTTTTCTTTCTTTTGTATTCTGTCATGGTACATAAAACACAAGACATCAGATCCATGAGCCTTTCTTCTGATTGTGAGGGCCAAAACATCTCCATTTCCTATTCCTAGCAGCTGCATTATATGTATGCTGACCAGATTTTCATGGTTCCCAAATTAATCAGCAATCCCCCATTTGACTTGAGTTTCATGTGACTTGCAAAAAATGTGCATGAAATCAAGGAGCAAAGATTTTGGGGTGGTAGGGTCCCACCATGGATCTTTCAGGTGCCTTGCAAAAGGGTGCCTTAAATTGAAGAGCAGAGGAATAAAACAGCTCCCCTTAAACATTTTGGTTGGCTAAAATTTCAGGACGAATGCAACATTTTGTTACATTCTGAGACTCTAAGGATAAAACGGAACATGATGCAAGAAAATGTGATTGTCCAAGGAAAAATGGGATGTCTGGTCAGCCTAATTATATGCATTGTACACTTGCATGCCCATGAGTCCGCTCTTATGACTTAAAAATCATGTGTGTCTGATGTTTTTGGGGTGTGTCGCAGACTGGTTGGAATGTGTTGCCTGGTATGTCAGACTACACAACAAACTGCAACTCTCTAAGATTATGCAAATGAAGTCTGCAACTGAAAACCACTGGAAAAGTCATGTGATGTGACTTTGCCACGTGTTTCTGGTAAAAACATTTATCAAACATTTATCTTTGTGTATGGCAATTGTATCTAATTAGCACAGGCTTATTTTGGTTTTCTTGGGATGGGATTCTGTTTACATTGTTATCTAATTATAACAGTCAATAATACTTGAGTTAATTGTATCTAATTATAATTTCTGTTAGCAGACCCATGATGGTGATGCTTTCAGCTAAGCAGCACTGCACAGGTTTCTGACAAACACAAGAAATGTAGAGAGACAGAATTTTTAAAGAGCAGAAGACTTCCTGAGACTAAGCAAAGATGGTTCTTAAGGATGGGAAGCAAACATACTTGACTCCTGTAAGATGTATTTCTATTAAATATAATAAGTTTTAGGTGATATGATATAGATTATACTCTACTGTTTGATTATAAAAAATTGTTAATTGAATTTAATTCACTTTTTATTGAATAAGAGGTCACCTAAAACAAATATCAATATACACATTTGGTCACCATTAACAAGAATGGAGGAGTACATAAAATAGTGCTAAATGTCAATACTCAAAGGGTTCATTCTATAAGAACTGATGTGCATAAATAAAATATATAGAATTAGAATAAAATAACTTCAAAACAGCATCTTTCATAAAGCATATCTTCCAGCATCATTCTAGAAATGAGACATGTGTTAAGCCCACAGCCTAGATCTAGGAAAATATGATTAGATAGTCACATAGCTTCATTGTTAATTGTTAAAAGTGAAGTAAAATACATAATGTCCTCTTTACTTCTTGAGTCATTAAGAGATTGAGCGATACAGATTTTAATCTTAAAATTAAGAAGATCTTGACATTTTAATGAAATGAAAGGTATTTATTCAAAAAGAAGAACTGTAAAGGTTTTCAGTAAAAGATCAAGGTAAACTTTAACATTCAACATTTTCTAAGAAGAAAAACTGATCTGCTTTGTGGTTACTTGGTTACTACTGAACAATTAAAATTTGTGCTTTTTATAAAATCTATGGCAAGAACATATTACATATTTCAAGCATCTTTACTAAAATTATTTATGTGTTTTACACAGGTCAAAAGAAAAGACATGAAAAAGATTAAATTTCAACACAAATCTTTACATTTGGAGAACGGCAAATAATTTGTAGGTCATACGCATTAACTCAAAACTGAAATTGACATTTCAATTAATTAGCAGTAATTACCTGTCTTAATTTCTGCATCATCTGACTGGAGCCCAGGAAGCTTTGCTTTTTCTTCTGACTGGCTGCAGGTGGTCTCTGTGTTTACAGTGTGCACTGGACTGGGAGAGCTGAGACTACATGAAAAAATACAAATAATGCCTTAATAAAAATATCAACTGAACCTTCACATGTAATCAGCAGTTGAGATCCTTTTTTAATTTTAAACAGAGAAATAAATACACTAAGCACAAAGCAATAACCTTTCTTCATTTTAATAATTAAAATTCATTACACATAAAAAGAAAAAAACTTTATTTAAAAAATAAAGCTATACCAGAGATTACTGTTTCAATATCCACTGAGTAGGTTCAACAGTTCATGCCCTGGATGACAAAGGTCGATAAAATAAAACAAGAAATTCTGACATATATCTATAACCAACAATATCTAGTGCACAGATGTCAAAGTCCTCTCCAAAGCATGTTCACCTTCTACATAACCTGGTATGGTTAAATGTCTTTATATCTGCATGTGCAGGGTATATTTTCAGTCATTATCATAGTTATGCACCATTTTTTTATGTGTTGGATACTTTATGCATAAAAAACATACAATGAATAATGTATACTGCCCATTTTTCTCTTACTCTATATTGTTTTCATGAAAATATTGAGTTCCAGGTATCAGTGGGAAAAACATATTTTGAAATCTCTTGAACAAGTTTGAGCATTTTTGCAAAGATGTGTCTCTGAGAGTCTATGGTAAAATATTTTCTGCACACTGTAACCTGAAAATGAACGGACAGCCTGCACCTTTTTCATTTTAAGTGTGGAATTGATTTTGAGTGAATTTGAACTATTCAGTATCAAGTTTAAATCAAAGGATTTAAAAGTCAAACCACTATGACTCAGAAGCTCGCGCAATTTGGAATACTTAATTTTGAGTTCAAGTCAAAGCTGAAGGTCTGAGCTTTTAAAGTTCAAAATTTTCAAATACTTTAGTCACAGCAGCTAATCTAATTAGAAAGAAACATGAATGAGATTTTATGAAAGAAACTGTAGCTGGGGTTAGGGGCACCTGGGCTGACTTATTTGGCTTGCTACCACCACGACCATCACCAGGAAAAGTGATTTCAGAAAATGAGAAGAAATTAGATGAAATTTTATGCATTTATTCAATTTGTATATTAGTCTATTTGTATATAAAAATAAAAGTAGAAGGTGTTGGAAAGGAAACTGCTTGGATGACCTTAGAAAGAAGATCTTGCTCAAATTCCTCTTTGTATGTCTTGTTTTGTGCTCCAGTTACCGGTAATTGTTGTGAATTAACTAGCATCACTCTCTCAAAAAATGGAACCAAAGTAATAAATGCTTTATGGCACAGATGTTGTTTTCCATTACAGGATAATTTCAGATTTTAGCCCTTTTTAACGTACACAGAGTTATGTAATGTATTAGGTATATCAACATTTAGATATCTTTATACTGGCAATGTGTTTACACCCTTTAATCAGATCTGTCCTGTATATGGAATTCCCTCAAAACAGTCTATTTACAAGTTAGAAAGTTTTTTAAAAGAAACCTGGCCTGCATAACATGTCTAATCTTCCATAAATATTAATATTTGAGTATATATCAGCTAGTAACAAGGAGAATGTTGGTAGTAATTCTCAAATATATCAATTAATGTCAATGTGTGTGTTGCTAGACAATCTTGCACAATGCTAGAAAATGGACTTCTCAGGAAAGGAGTGTAATTCAATTATTCACAATATACATTCTTTATCAATCTGTACAAAACACACTGTAATTCATCTTAATATTGTCAATTAAGTAAATCAAAATTTAATAAAAGAAATTTCACTGGCAAACATCCCCCCAGTTATCCATTTTCTAAACTACTTAATCTATTTCAGGCTTGCAGGGAGCAGACGTCTATTCCACAAGGTAGGAAACATGACATCTGGTGAGATATCAATCTATCATAGAGTACATTCAAGCACATTTCCCCATTCTCTCATCAGGGACTGATGTATAAATTCTGTCCTGCCTGGGAGTTTGCATATTCTATCCATGTATGCCTAGGTTTTCCATGATATACTCTAGTTTTCTGCCAATACCTAAAAGACAAGTATGTTAAATTTGTTGTTGATAATAAATTGACCAAGTGTGTGTAAGTGTGAGTGTGCCTTGCAATGAAGTGGCACGACATCCAGGGCTGATTCCTGCCTTGTGGTCAAAAATGCTGATTTTCCAGCTCCCCATGCACCTGAAATAGACAGGCAGGCACTGGAAATAGATGGAATAGTTGATGAAACCCAACTTATATGCCTTTGTGTCACCAGAAGAAATTTTTGCAGATGCTATGTGCATAAACCTGGGTGCTTAAAGCTATGCGCTAGCAAGACTACACTTCACTACAGAGCATAGCATTTAAATTTAATGTCAAACAAAATATAACATTAAATTGTAAGAAATCTCTATATATAATCTTCATTTGGATCTTGATCTTTGTTTGTCCGAGAATGAATTAGAAGAAGAAGCACTAGATGGCAGTAGAGAGACAGCTAAAACATAGGCATTGCATTAAGAATCTCCTCCAGGCTTATACTACTGAAGACTGTAGTACTCCAGTCACACCTCAAAACACAGACATTCAAACTAAACAAATTGTTGTGCTCTAAATTAACTAAAGAGATCTTCATTTAGATCTTGATCTTTGTTTGTCTGCGAATTCCACACATGCGTAGACCACCTTCCAGTTTAGTACGTTGTTGTTACTCACGGATGTCAACAATGTGCCGGAATAATGAAAGGGGTGGTGGACAGTGTTACGCTGGTTAGCTACTGAGGCCTGGTTAGAGAATGAGATTGCCGAAGATAAAAGGTATGTGCCTACGTAACATCTGAATGAAAGAAAGACAGTGGGTAAAATGAATGACAACGTAACAGCACGTTCCGGAAATTATTATTATTACGTTGTGCCGGCGAGTGCTGCGCGTCTCACAGTTGTACCGTGCCTTGCTCACATGTCAGTGAAGTGATCCCTATTTACGCTTTAAAGAGCCTGGATACCTATGTGTCCCCCTTTTATAACTATTGCTCCGTGTATATTGCCTTACTCTTTGGACTGCCACAAAGCAACCTGCGAGACTGGAGAAAGGCTGAGAAGACATCGTGAGAGGAAACAATAGCATCGTGAAAACGAGACAGACTGTGAACGGACAGAAGCAGAAATGCTCCTACACCACCACATAATTACTATTCGGACAGTGATTTTGAGAAGGCCGTTCCTATCGAATCAATGTCCAAGGGTTTTCTTTTGTAATTTTGTTTCCCTTATAAAAAAATCATAATGCTGTGTGACGAAGGGCCCAGTTCACGACTGGCAGCTGTGTTTAAACAGGGAACCCTTCACAGCCAACTTTACCACGCACAACGTAGTTGGGCGCACATGGCTAGTAGTAAATAATGTAACAGGAAAAATAATAAAGATTAATTCTGGAATTTACTAGGTTATGGCTGAGAGTAATGGAAATCCACATTTTAAGGCATCTATTATGTTACATCTCACAGTATGTCTGAAGAAGAGGTTATTCAGTGTTATTTGTGATGGAATCATAGAAGACCAGAGAAGCTTAGCTGGTACATATCATGTATCTTGTAGTTGGCATTTAATTTGATGTGAAACAAAACAGTGAGGCAGTCAAGACAGCACAGGGGAGGTGTAATGTATGAGTACTTTTTTGACTTTTTAAAGAGGTCTTATAGAATATTATCTTTTCATTATTGTCACTTAAAAATTATAAAGCCGGAATTTTAACATATGGTGATTTCTGCTGAAACATGATTACTGCTCCTTTTAGAAACAGTTGCACCAACTACATACTCATACTGCTGAACTTAAAAGCCAGCCAGTGGCAAATTTTTGAAAGTAGGTGCCTGGAATTTTGAAGATAGCAACATATTTATTGTACATGGTCACATCAAAAACCTTTGAATACAAAAAGGAAATCTTTCCTTTCATTGCCTTCTGAGAATGCAATAAATTACAAACTACCCATATACTAGAAGGTACAGAATCTGCCTTTAGGCCAGATTCACACTTCTGCAGTTCCCTGCATTATTTCAGCATCTGCATACCTCAGGGAATGTGCAACACACAAGTAAAACAGTTATATTCTATGGTCCCTGTCCAAATGACTAGAGGAGCACAGTGTGTATTAAAACATTGTGGCATCGTTTAAGAGGGAAATGGGAACACTGAAGTTATTATAGACTAGCCTTTCCCTGCGGCTCTGCCCGCATAGTAGTGAAACAGGACAAACTTTTAAAATCAATAAACAAACAGGTATCGGTAGCTAAGTGGAGGCAAGATACACTTCAAAATGTGGCAACAGGTAGACCGACTCAAACGGAGGCAGGCTCATGAGTGTGGAGGTCCCTGCCCGGTTCCCTACTCCTGACATCATGCTTCCCCCTCCCCTCGGCCTGCAGCCTCTGTCTTGGATTAGCATGAATATATTGCTCCTGCAAGCGAACTATGATTCTTAGTGTGATGAGAGAAGTCGCAAAATCAACCGGAATGTTCAAGCAAATTATAGAAAAAAACACAATTTAAATCCGTTAAGTAGTTCTCTTGTTCGTTCGCTAAGCAGATGTAAGGTGCACCCCGAGGCTAGCGCGTGAGTGAGGAGGGCCCTGCAAACCCCTAATCCCACCAATACTCCCAACCCCCCCCCCCCCCCCCCCCCCCAGCCCACTGCGTCATTGTCATTCCCTAGCAACTATCCTTTAATATTTCATGCTTCCTAAAGATCAGGCCAAGCACAAGCATGCTTTTTAGCACCATGCTGATGTGGTAATGCACCTGCCAGACATTATCAATTTAAAGGAGCAAAGTTCTAAGACTAGTGCAAAAAAGCTTATATTTAGAACAGTGATGTGGGGGGGTTTAATTTTTAAATTTTTTATGGCTGGTGAGGCGCTGACTCCTTCAGAGTCAGATTTACACATTTATGAACCCAAAAGTGTAGCTTATTCACTATTCAATTGGCAGCATGCACGTTGACTACTAGTTATGTTTCATATCTCATCAACACACTTCACTAGTTTTTAAATATTGGGTTGTTTTTCTCTTAGTCTGATCCCATTTTTTATAAAATTGAAAACTGTTTATGGTCTTACCTTTATTTGTAAAAGAAGTCCATGTGCCTATCCTTCTCCACGAAAGTCTCTGTCACTTTCTTGTGAAAGTCCTCTTTATTTTCCTTTAGTTTTAAAAATCTTAATCTTACATTTTGGCAGTCAGTCGGAAAAAATAAAAATAAATGGATCGCTGAAGTGCACTTGACTTTCTGATATCGCTAACTTATTGACACCTTGAGCCTCTGCGTAGAAAAACAGCAGCAACAAGCACCTGTTGGGCTCACATGCACCCCCTTTAGTGCGCCACGGTGCTGTCTGCCTCACCTTGTGCCTTTTCATTGCGGTTTTATGTCTGATCAGCAAGACTAGATATGCCACATACATTCACTGAAGATATTAGCCAGACTGTGGAAAGTCAGGGTGTATAATAAACGTGTCTGCAAACATTATATTGGTGACATACAGAGAGACAGCAACAGGCACTCGCCAATTGCATGCATCCACCCAGTGTGTGAGGGAGAGCGCAGTCCGAGGTGAGACGAGGCTCGTCGCTACCGCACCTTGCGTTTCTCCCCTGTATTTGAACAGGGAATGCACCAATTCAGTGATTTTGACTATAAAAATGATCAAAATTATTGGAATCATACAGAAAACAAATTTATAGCACAGGCACCAGATAAATTTATTTTATGTTTTTAATAGTTTTTTTTTACCTTGCATGGTGCCTTCCCTGACTGCACGTCCCTAATTTAGAACAAACAAAGACACTTACCTATTTAAACAGTCGAAGTGCAACAATGCACTTCTGCAAATATTTTAATTTTGCACAGGCAGGAGAGAGGAAGTCAGTGGGCTTTAATAAATTAACAATAGACAATGAGTTGATGTAGCCATGTGTGGTTAAATTTATGTGCACGTTCCCTGCTAATGTATATTTTTACATGTAGCCTAATTTTGGTTATCTGATGTCAACCACAGGATTAGTTCGTGTAGGCATATATGTGACTATTCTGCGGGGCTTGTAAACAGTAAACAGTTATCTAAGAGCCAAAAGTGAAGTCCCAAAAATAGAGCAGGCCTCATAGTAACAGAACACCTGAAGCATAACACACATCTCAACAATATTTCTGCATGAGACAAGAAAAGACTCCAGTGTTTATTTTTCCCCTTAGAAAAATAATTTCTAACACAACTGACAGGCAGATAGATATATGCACTTGAAAATACATATATATAAAGTGGCAAATAAAAGTTTGTAAACCCTTTGGAAATAAACATATTTATGTATGAATTTTTTTTAAAATATGGCCTGATAATCATCTAAGTTACAATATTAGCAAATAGTCTGGTTTACTTAATAAAGCACAAATTATTCTATCATTCTTGAACATATTGAATAAATTGTTCAAACATTCACAGTGTAGTCTGGCAAAAGTATGTAAATTCCTAGGCTAATGATTTCAACAAAAGCTAACTGGTGTCAGGAGGCAAACCTGAAGTCCAATCAATGAAATGACTTGTGGTTTTAGAGCTACTTTAACCAATAAAAAACTCACAATATTTTGAGTTTCTTATTCACAAGAAACATCTGATGATGTCAAGCATGCCTCACACAAAATAGATCTCAGAAGATCTAAGATAAACAACTGTTGATTTTCATAAATGCATAAAGGGTTATAAAGTAATTTCCAAATTTATAAATATTCATTTGTCCCCAGTTAGGCAAAATGTGTTTAAATGGAGACGATTTAGTACTGTGGCTGCTCTTCCTAGAAGTGGGAGCTCAGCCAAGATGACTCAAAAGGTGCAACACAGAATGCTCAATGTATTAAAACAAGCCTAGAGTAAATGCTAAAGGCTTGAAGGAACCATTAAAACATATCTGTTCATGCGTCTATCATACACAGAAAATGGAATAGTCATAGTGTCAATGGCAAGACACCAAGCAGGAAGCTGCTGCTTTCCAAAAACAACAATGCTGCATGGCAGAATTTTACCAAAGACCACCCTGACACTCCACAATGCTATTGTGAAAAAGTTTTGTGAACTGGTGAAACTAAGGTTAAATTATTCAGGATGCATACCAATATGAAAACATCATTTCAATAGTGAAGTACAGTGGAGGGAGCATCATGATTTGGGGCTGCTTTGCTGACTTGGGGTATGAACAGCTTGCCATCATTGAAAGGCAAGTGAATTCCCAAGGTCATCAAGGTATTCTATAAAAGTAATGTCAGGCTCATGGTCTACCAGCCCTGTAGCAGTTGGATGATGCAACAGGACAATAACCGTGTACATCAATATAAATCTACTACAGAATGACTTCAAAAAAAGAAAATACACCCAGGTCTTAAGGCAATGGAGATGCTGTGGAATGACCACAAGAGAGCCATGCACACCACATATCCTAATAATATGGCTAAACACAAACAATTCCGCAAGAAAGAATGGTCCAACATTCCCCCTAAAACGTTGTGCAGATCTGATTTACAGCTACTGCAAGCTCTTGTTTGAGGTTCATCCAGTTATTAATTCCAAGGGGTTCACTTTCTTTTGCCAAAACACACTGTGAATGTTTGATGGGTGCGTTCAATGCAGACATAAAAGATTATAATTGTTTGTGTGCTGTTAGCTTTAACTTAAGCATATTGGTTTTGTCTACACTTGCGACTTAGATGAAGATCAGATCACCTTTTATAACCTGCTAATGTAGGAAAATCAGGTAATTCCAAAGGCTTCACATACTTTTTCTTTCCACTATTGTGTGTTAATGCTTCTTAAAAAAATGTGTCAAAAGACATGAAAACACACAAGTGTTAAGTTTCATAAACATGTCCACCTCAGCATATGCGTAAGTGTGAATCTGGTCTTAGATTTGACCTAACTTTTATAAATTGATTGAGGTGGGCATTTGTCTTATGCAGCCTTGCCTAATACTACCTTATTATGTCATGATTTGTTAGTTCTATAATCACCTTCTATAAAATTCAAAACTTCATGTAATCAAAAAGGAGGGATACAAAAAGTGTAGATTAGCTGCCAATTTTTTGCTATATGGACACTCGAACAGTGCAAAAAATAGTGACTGAATTTGCCAGTGGAGATAAAGTGACAAAGCTGGGCCAAATCTGGAATCATTTCATAATGCCAATACTTCTACCATTTATTTTAAAGTTGTATGCTTTAGCTGAGATGTTGATCAATGAAAAATTAGCTAAAAAATAGTTAACATTCATAAACCTGATGGATATGCTTATGATAAACTAAATACACAGAAATTATAGAAGAAATTTAACAAAAGAATACTGACAATAACTGTACTTTACCCTAAAATACAGTCATTGGCAGGGAGAGGGAAATCAAGTCATGTTCTTACAACTATCAAATTTTAAGCAATAACGAATATTGCATTCGGTTGTGAACAGAAACCCCCGATATGGCAAAAGGGAATCTGACCTCCAAATGCTCCACAAAAGGCTTTACTGGCCACCTTTGCCTGCCTGGAAATGGACTCACCCCAATGAGGCTTAACCCGCGCACCTGTGCAGCTCCACATGCTTTGCAAACCATAAAAAAATAAATGTTTGCCAGAATAATCAGAATAAACAGCCAGGATGAGGAGGAGCAAGCAGTCATAACATAATGGTGGCCCTGCCTCCTGGGCTTCCATCCATAAAAAACAGGAAATGGAGACACATTTAAAGAGACACGACACAAATAACAAATGGTAAGTGAAACCAGCAGAGATAACATAAAAACATAAAAAATACTCAAACTAACCAAAAACAACAATAAAGAATAAAATACACATAAATCCAAACTGATATCTAACACACACATCTTTAAGTGAGCAAACTGCTTTTGGGCCTGTGTAAAGACTGAGATATGCCTGACAGCAGCTACAGAATGTTCTATATGTTTAGGAATATACTTGTAGCATGAAAATGATACTGAAGCATTCTGTTTTCTGTTTCAAAATTTGTCACTATACTAATGACTGCACCACTAAGGACCCTTTTGTTAAACTCCACAAATATGCAGATGACACAACACACACAACTAACATTGGACTCATTAAGAATAGTGATGAGTTTGCATACAAAAGGGAGGTTAGCAGCCAGCTCTTTGGTGTGGTCAGAACAATCTGGAGCGAAAAACATCCTCATAGCTGTGGATATAAGAATTCAGATGCCCCCCATTTATTATTACCTCCCTTTTGCATACTTAAAAGTAGTTTGTCAGTTGTGGAAAACATCATGTTTCTGGGATCTATAATGGCACAGGGAGACATGGGAGAACAACATAGATTCCATCACAAAAAGGCATAGCAGCAGTTGACCTTCCTGTGACAGGTAATGGAGTTCAATCTTCCACAGGAACTTCTGATTCAGTTCTATTCAGCAATCATTGAGTCTGTTCTCAGTACATCCACTACAAAGTGGTTTGGATCAGCAACTAAACATGACAGGAACAGGCACAGACGATTAGCTAGGTCTGCCGAAAAGATCACTGGCACCAATCTTTCGTCTATACAGGACCTGTACTATTTCAGTGTCACGAAGAGAGCAGGGAAAACCATCACTGACCCTTCATATCCAGGCCACAACCTCTTTGAACTTCTCCCATCTGCCAGGCTTTATAGACTAAACTATGCTAAAACAAGCTGATATAAGAACAGCCTCTTTCCAGAAGCCATAAAGCCTTGCACTTTGTATGCATATGTTTACATTCTTGGTCTTGTATTTATCTCAAGAGAGAACTTATCAATTGTGATTGTCTGTCTGCCATGCAACTATACTTGGAGGGTTATCAAATTCAAAGTCAAATTCCTTGTACGTGAGGATACTTAGCCAATAAATGTGATTCTGAGTCTGATTCTAATCTTGAAGAACACAGGCCATTAGGAAAGAATTTACGCCCTATCTGTTTAAAAGATTATCATCTTTTACTAGCAGAACACACTGTCCCATCACTTAGATTTTTACTTAAATAAAAGCTGACAAAGTTTTGTTTCTCTGTGTATTGTGTCAGCAGGAGGAGACCACAAGTGCATGGATGAATGCTATGCACACTACAAACTCTTGAAGCGATTCAAGGCAACGAGAGGCTGTGATAAATCCCTTCAACATTCAGGAAATATGCAAAGCCATTAAAGTGACTGATAATTATATGAACAAGAACCGGAAAAAATATTATCTGATATCTCAAGCCTTTCTTTCCTGTTTGAAGCACACAGTTATGTTCTAGTCAGTAGTAATGTTGTTAACAATGAAAATAAAACTACCCCAGCTAAAATAAGAAAAAACACCACGATGTGTTTCCTTTTCTGTTCTAAGCAAGTATATATAAACTAGGTAATATTTGATTACAGATTGATAAGTCGGCAACTAAATCTAGTATTACTGAACAACATCTTGTAATCTCTGACGATTATTCCATCGTAATTTTAAAATGAAATCAGACCATATTCTGAATCTGCTTTTTCCACTACAGGGTTGCAGTGAGCACCCTAGTCAGCAGTATCACTGGGTAGACACTCAAACACACATTTCCATGCACACGCAGTGGGAGAATGTTGTTAATTCACACAACTGCAAGTGTGAATTATGGTGGGACACCTGACTACCCAAACAAACCAAGCAAACAAAAGAACACCTAAACTCCATAAAAATGCAGTCTAGTTGGGAACCAAACACAAATCAAACTGCTATGAGATACCACACAAAATAATAAAAATAAAATTCTTTCTTCAATCATGGATATTCTAACAAGGACACACATATGTATATTAAAACTTCCACAACAACACAATATGAGTTTGCAGAACAACTGGTCATAGCAATGCCCACAATAAACAGGAGACCCACCTCTCCACATATTGGAAGTTGCAATGTTGTGGAAGAAGCAAAACTACGTCCATTTTTAATTTACAATTTAAACTTTCCAATTTATCAATTTAGTTTCAATTTTAATTTAATTTTTTGCATTTGAAACATACTAGTCCATTGTTGATTTATTAACTGGTGGATTTCTAATGTGTTTATAGTCTAACCTTTGCTAAATTATAAAACAAGCTAACTGAATCAATATACTAAATGTGGAGAAAGGAAAAGCACATTTCATTAACTGTTGCAGAGAAAATTACTCTTATTTAATCAGTCACCATTTAAAGACAAAGCATATATTAAAAAGATGTATACTTAACATCTCTGATAAAATGTAAAGTACTTTTAAATGTTCTTTCCAGCCACTAAAGAGGAAACAAAATTAAATTGTTCTCTTAGGAAAATGGGTGATTTATACTTAGAAAAATGTAGTCTAGCAAAAAAACAGGAAGCTTACAAATGTGTAGCCTACTGCCTGAATATCGTGCTTCTAACTTAACATAAGGTCACATTCTCAAACCTGCCTAATTAAATTCAATGTCAAAATGAGACTCAAGCCTATTGCTATGATATTTTCAAATGAAAATAATGAGTGAAAATCATGAATATGCATGGCGCAGTGGAAGCACTGCTGCTTGGCAGTAAGGAGATTGTAAGTTTGCTTCCCTGGTCCTCCCTACATGGAGAGCAGTTTGAGCAGTGAGAAAAGCGCTATATAAATGTAAATAACTATTATTATTAATATATTAGGATAATACATGTATACAATGTAAACTATAAAAAGAATTATTCATTATTTTAGATGAATTAATACCAATTAATATGAGATTTACAAACAATGATTGCTTTTATACACAAATGAGACATAAAATGGACTTAAGCTTAAGTCCTTGCATTGTGCCTGACATTTCTGAGGTTGGACATACACTGCTGTAACAATGCAATCTAATATGAAGGACAGACTTCCATGCATCCATCCACCCATTTTCTTAACCCACTTTTTCAGGGCAGAGTTACAGGGAAGCTAGAGCCTATCCTAGCAATCATCAGGCACAAAGTAGGAACACCAAATGGAGAGAGGTCCATCACAGGGTAAAAAAACACACACACAGAGCAATTTACCAGCACCATTTCACTTAACCTGGATGTCTTTAGACTGAGGTACGAAGCTGGAGCAATCGAGGAGAACAAGTAAATTTCACACAGGGAATTTTCTGGACAAAAAGGTCACCTAACAGAATTTCAGAAAATGTTTCTCATGCAAAAATGAACCCTGTTCTCCTTATTGAAAGGCAGCACCACTATCACTGTGCCACCATTTCATACCAGTGAGAAACAGTCAGTCATTTTCCAACCCGCTATATCCTAACTAAAGGGTCACGGGGGTCTGCTGGAGCCAATCCCAGCCAGCACAGGGCACAAGGCAGGAACAAATCCCAGGCAAGGCGCCAAACCACCACAGGACTCACACAAACACACACACCAAGCACACCCTAGGGACAATTTACTGTAGGTTTGTCAATGCACATAATCTGCATGTCTTTGGACTGTGGGAGGAAACCAGAGCACCCAGAGGAAACCCACGCAGACACGGGGAGAACATGCAAACACCACGAAGGGAGGACCTCAGAAGCGAACCCAGGTCTCCTTACTGCGAGGAAGCAGCGCTACCACTGTAAGAATTTTTTGTTCAAAAATCTAGCTTATTTAAGTCACACTAATTAATATGAATCTTTCCTTTTGATGCATGAACATTCTGAAGAAATATCACTTGGACACATCATTTATGTTCAGCCTAATAATTACAGCTTCTGAAAACAATGAAGTTTGAAAATATTATAAAGTATATTTATAATTTAGGTTTGTTCTATTTTGTTTAAAACATTGCACATAAATATTTTTAGACTTGTCAAAGCAGGCATCTTAGTTATGGAAGAAGTAAAGCATTACTTTCTGTGGTAAGAATTCCATTCCATTTGTCTTTTAATAAGAGGCCAGTAAAATAAAAACAGCAGACAGGTTAAAATGTCTGCTTATGTGGGATGAGATGACAGTCTCCTAGGCAACCAGCAAAGCTTCTGATGCTCAGTGACCCAGCTAATACGCCTCCCCAGTTTTACAGAGTAGAAGCAGCTCAGGTTGGAAATCAATATACTCTAAGAAAATACAAAATCACACAATATGAAAAATTACATCTTCAAGAAAATATCACACATGATTCCAGAAAAAAAATCTAACAAATACAGATAATCTGCTTTATGATTCTGAAAAGCCTGAGTTTGAGGTTTTATATTCTGCATTGTAATCATTTCTCTGTGTGTGAAAAACAGCTTGAGGCATGGAAGGATTGACTTCCTAATTGTCCCCAGTGAAATAAGCAAAAAAAAATGACGACAAGCACAAGCTTAGAGAAGCAAAACACCCTAAGTTTCGAACCTGACTCCTCCCAAACATAGGCCACAAACGTCCTGGAATTTGAAACTTGTCAGCTGGGAAATTTTTCCATATGGATACCAACCCACTAGAAAGGAAGCTTAAACCGATATTAAAATAACCACAACTATTTCTGTATACTCCTACACACAGTACCATGCATATGGTAAATATACAGTCACATACTGATGTGTACTACGTGAATGAACCGATGGAAATATAGTGCAACAGCTTAATTCATTTATTAAAATTGCTTATATATGAAAAAAAAGAAGTTGTCCTGTTCTGTAAGTAAGGAAAGTGTGGAGTTTAACTGTTAGCTTCTTATTTTTCAAAAAGCCCATGACGTGAATAACATTTTGATGCACACTAAATACTGTACCTCCTCAATAAATGTAAATTTAACATATACATACAATGACAATCAAATGAATGCCAATTAATGAGCCAAATTAGCCTATTTGGAGGGTGGGCACACTGGGAAAATACTGAATGCTGTTTTCTTCTCCAATTCCTCAGACTAGGTTTTAATGCCCAGCCAGTTACTGTTAGTTTGGAATTTGCATGTACTTCCCAAGTCCATTTAGATTTCCTAGTAGTCCAGTTTTCTCCAACATTCCAAAGATATATAGCTAGACTAACTGTGGCATTAAGTTTGCACAAAATGAGTGTATAAGTGAATGTGTCCAGTGATAGACTACTTTCTCTCCACAGTTTGTTCCTGCAAACTATCTGATGCTGTCGGAATATGCTTTTGCACTTTATGTACCTATATTGGATAACAAGGGCTATAAAATGTACATGAATAAGGCTCCACACTCACTTGTCATTTCTTCTGACAACTACACATGGAGAATGATCATTTTTCAGCACTGCTGTGACAAAGTGAATCTGGATTATGTAATAGTTTTCTAAAAGAAGTACAAATATTGCATTTTGCATTATAGATTTCTATTGCACAATCACACATCAACTTCATCTTCTTTATAAATATTACTTATTACAAAACAGGATCAATAACTTGGCATGGAGGCAGTGTCACTGCCTCACATTGACAGGGCACCAGTACAATTCTAGATTGAAGAATCTGCTTTATGGAGTTTCCATGACAAAGTGTCAAGCTGAGTGGTGGACCTAAATAGTACGAATTTAAGCATACCCTTTGTAATAAATTGGAGTCCTTCCTGGGATGTTTCCTATAATGAACTCTTTTCTCCAGTGTTATGCTCTGGAAACTCTCAACAATACACTGCATTACTAAATGAAAAGCATTATGAAACCAATTCATGTATATGTGTCGCAGATTTGTTTTAAACAAAAAGCAAACAATTACAGAAAAGATGATTTATTAAGAATTCTGATATCAAGCCCAAAGAATGTTAATCTTTCATTGTTAATTTTAAATCAGAATACTAAATATCTTACCATTTCCCTGCCTTGTTTCCCATGACACCTGACCTCCCAGCCTCCTGATGCTTGAACGTTTCTTTTTCTAATTATCCTCGGCAACACACAATCCCATCACTCAACTCCACCTTCTGTGCAACAAGTCCAGTCTGCAAGCTGCCCTTCGTGTGAATGACAAAGCAGAAACCTCACTCACACACAATTCATGCTTTCAAATGATTATAGTCCTATGTGCTGCTGTGGAGACAGCATATCATCTGGTCTTTGTTTTATGCACAGCTTCTAAAATCCTTTTTGCATCTTTTTTAAAAAAAGCAAAAAAATCTCTGAATCTCAGGAAGGTGATAAAGCTAAGATTTAGCTGTAAAAAGCACCTCAAGGAACCTTTTCTAAGGAAATAAAAAATTTCTTTGCAAATTGTTCCAGTGATTTGTAAAGAAAATCAGTTAGAAAAGATATAAAAAATATATTTCCAACTTATGAAAATAAATGATTCTGGCATTTTCCATAATAAAGCAGGCAGTTGTTTACTTTCAGAAGTTAATGAAAAAAGGAAATTCAATGTCCCTGCTTGTCCAATAACTAGTTATCCAATAAGACATCTGATTACTCTTCCTTTTACGAATCATGTGCATAGTTTCCATTCCAGTAACCACTTCCTTTTAATGCCATTCCAGACTCTCTTCTTTACCAAAGAGATCCTGATTTTTCATTTTTCTCCTTGATTTCTATGCGTGTATGTCAGCTCACCCTGTGTTTTCTTCATATGTAAGGCTCTGCACTCCCACCCCTCCCCCACTGACGGCGCTGATGGCAGATAGGACAAATTTAGCTATGGTTGTTTGGGAGGAGGAGCGGTCTCCTCCAAATTGAAACTGCATTAGTCAGCCCAGGCAGTTAGAGGGCTGACTATGGAGTTGTCCATCTCTTGGCTAAGTGTTTTCTGAATTTTTACATTTTAAACTGCTTTATTCTTTTTTTCACCCAATTTTGCCATTTGGAGGCTTAAAAATGTTTAAAAAAAGTATTAGGATACTTGAGAACATTATGGCAGGGAAATATACATTTGGACAAAAAAGAAAAAAAAACTTAATAGACATACAGTATAGTTAACTTTAAAGTTCTCCATCAGTTTATTGAAAATAAGATTTATTTTTTCCTTTTATATTAGTCTGCAATATATGAATAAAAGACAAAAAATATAAGAAAAAATAAAGAGAATCATTGAAAAATTATAGTAAAACACCTCAAAAAATACAGTAAGTGAAAACACCAAATAAACATTTCATCCTGAATAAATTAGATTTAATAATGAAATATTTTGGAATTTGTGACAGATATTAATAATCGTCTCTCCATCACCGATACATTGAGAGGGATTCTATAATACAAAAAAAATAATTTCAAGACTCTCACTGTGTTAGCTTTGCTATAGTTGTTAATATTTCCCATACACTATACCTGTACTAAAAATTTTCCTTAAATATCTGAAGTACTCACATCAGTTAGTGAACTAAAGCAGAGATTCAGATTAAACAAAAAAATGCAGTATATAATACAATGAAAGTATTCTAAGGACAGAACTGAAATGTCATTAAAACTTAAAATGAACGTTTTAAGATATAAAGTACTTAAGAAGGAAACAGTTTGGGTGTATTTAATAAAACCCCTTGACCAGTACACACTTGAAGACTATAGGTATGAGTTTATGAGTATGCCAGTCATACATGGCAACTCTAAAGAAGGAACGGAAACACCCCAGACAAAACGTAGGATTCCTGAGATAATACTGTAACAGAAGAATTATACCCACCACTGTAGTGACATTCCACATTTCAAGAGCAAGTTTCCAGTGCTAAAGTCCAGTACATTGGGATTTCTCCAGATCCCTACCTACTGCCTGGTGGGTGTTAATCTTCTAGCAA
This sequence comes from Polypterus bichir lapradei, assembly GCA_026402145.1. Taxonomy (NCBI): domain Eukaryota; kingdom Metazoa; phylum Chordata; class Cladistia; order Polypteriformes; family Polypteridae; genus Polypterus; species Polypterus bichir. The sequence continues at coordinate 16,583,456 of JANRMT010062804.1, read as the reverse complement.
CATAGTGGTTATATTTGGCTTCTTTCTGCCAATCCTGAAAAGTCTTCATGGTTTATTTGAGATCATGTTTGTTATATCCTTGTTGTAGGCAAGATGTGCTTAATTACAGTTCGACTTATCATTGAAACATTGTTTTGAATTATTCTTTGCTGGTCTCTCTTTTTAAGCTGATGTCAAATTGTGCAACTTCTAGTCATGGGTTTTATCAGCAGTTGCTGATTGCTTTGCCAGACTACTTCAACTTACATGACTGAAAATCGCTGGCCATAGCACATTTACTAAGTCCGTGTCATCCTTCCAGCACAGTTGTGTGCGCCGCCTTTTTATGTGCCCAGCCAACAGTGTACTGAAGATGCTCATGTTATACAAAGGCTGAACAGGCATGGCTAGTTCAGCTGCAATCTCTGCCCATTCTGTTTTGGTGTGTGAAACATTACACATTAGACCGTTGAGTATGTCTTCTGATTGCAAAGTTCAAAACATCTGCAGTTCTTATTCCTCGTTGTTGCATTATATGCATTGGACTTCCAGATGAGTATTCATTGGCTGACAGCTCTCATGCACACAAGCCAGCCCTGTAATTAAGACAAAATCGAATAGGTTTGATTTTGTTGTAACAAATCATGGACTAGTTGGAGTGAGCTGCTGGGCATGTCACACTATACCACTGTATTCACTGGAGAGCATTGCTGCATCCAACATGCTAGGATTATGTAAATAAAGGCTATCACTGAAAATTACTGGAAAAGTTGTATAATGGGACATGGCTTTTAAGTACTAAGCCAAAAAACTCTTTCTATATGCAATTTTATAACTGTAGAGTTTTATGTACTGTCATGCATGTGCACATTGGGAACAGCTAAAGGCTCCAGTGACTAATTCTACTGCCGCTCCAGGGATTGGCGCTGTGCCCTAATGCCTTTCTCTCCTCCTCCCTCTTTAGACCAGATGACTGACGGCTATAACACCTCTGATGTCACTTTCAGTGTCCGTCCACCTGGCCCCGCCGCTTCCAGTCTGAAGAACCCAAACCTGGAAGCTGCATCATTTGGGACGGTTCTGTTTTAAACTTGCATCTGCAAAAATTCAGTGTATCTTTGTTTATTCTGCAAAACCAGTTATACGGGGTGACCAGGCTGGTACCCCAACTCTTTATCATTGTCATCTCTTTCTCTTACAATGCATTCATTCATTTTCTAAACATGAGTCATAGGAGAACAGAACTGGGCAGAATTAAGTTCAACTCAAGGAACAAACCCAGAATGGAGAGTCAGTCCATTACTGGGCATACTCAATTAAACACTCAGATTCACTCATATGTGGCCAATTCAAAGTTACCAATTAACATGTAAGTCTTTGAAGTATGAGAGAAGAACAGTGAAAACTGTAAGCAGTGATAGCAAACTGAACTACTTATAAAAAACATCAAACTGTTTACACAAGTGATTAATGAAGAATGACCACTGCTTATATCACACTATGAAACTGTACAGTCGAGGCTTATTGTAACCAGAGAATGTAAAACTACTCACTATGCTTGAAATTATTAGCAATTTAATGATTAATTTTATGGTCCACTCTCAGAAAGTAACATAATTTGAAAGCCGCCCAGTGGATACCACTGTGTTTTATCTGAGCAACAACTGAAATATCCTTAAATGCACTACACGGAGAGAAACTACTGTCAAACCATGATTATCTGAGCTAATGTACTGTACTACAGTTTCTTTGTGTCTTATAATCTATTGGTTCAGGAAATGTATTGTCTTGTTTAAAAGGTGGTGGAAAACTCTTTCTACCCTATTGTATAAATGTTGTGCAATTCAGTACATTTTGCTAATATAATGTACTATGTAATATTTCTAAATTAACAAGCATTCACATAATTTGGTTTACAAATGGTAGGAAATGTAACACAAAATACATTTTGTTCAAACTGAAAGCAAGGAATATCAATGACTTGAAGAGGAGCAAAAAAAAATGTGATATGTGTGCTTGAGATGCATTCAAAACACAGCCTGGAGGTCATGAAATGGCAATGACACAGTGTCCTTGCAAGTACAGCAGAAATAATGATTAAAATAATGTTAAATAAAAATCTTTTAACAACTTATGCAAGCAATAAACTTCAGTTGCTTTATAACCTTTTATTTTTCATAATTTTTAAGGAAAATATTCTATGGCAATACTCTTATCACAAAATGCATTTTTTTAAATTTCACAGTTAGATAAAAATACTTTAGGATGGGGGTCCTTAAATCATACACCTATAGAATGATCTACCTGCAAAAATAAGGTATGCTCTGTTGATCTTGATTTTTTTTTTTTTTTTGTCAAAGTTCAACTTTGAACACGGAAGGGAACTTGAGAGTTTAATTTAAAAGCACAATACAGAGTATAAATATGCAAAAATAAGACATGATTGGGGGGTGTAGGAGTACAGAAAAGAAAAGAAGAAGCAGCATGTCTATACCCAGAATAACATTACTGGTCGCAGGAGTTAGCAGTCAGATCTTTTCAATGTTACAAAGCAGCAAGAATTTAATTGAAAGCTTAAAAATGTAAATATACTGTATATATTTTTTTTACTTTATCCATATTTCATATATGGAGGAAGTATTGTTATCGTGGATAAAATCAACTTTGATTTTTCCAGCTAAAAACAGGTTTTGATAACCCAAGAACATATTTTGAACATTTTGAAACAATGAATGCCTGTGTATCACTGAACAAAAAGACTGATTCTTATGAATGTTCTGGACAATTTCAGTCTTTACAGCCGACTAGGTTTTGGGTGAATTCTCACTATTAAGTCTTGAACCTTTAATGTTCAAAGTTTATAAAGCCAATAACAACAGTTAAACCACTGCCCTGAAGTTCAAAATTTTAGACTTTTGTGAATTTTGTGAACTTTTAGTTTTCTTCTTATAATAGATAAGAAAGATTGATTTTTATTTTTAATGGCTCGGCCTTTGAATTTGTGCGTGTGTATCTTCCAATGTTGTGTGCATTACTGAGCAGGGTTTTATTATAGGATCCCCCTTGTTCAGCTACTGATGGTCAAGTTCTATAAACCGTCTTATCTGGGTGAAATTTTATTCAACCTCCTAGTTTCATATAAGTCCAACCACCAACAAATTTCTGGCTACACTACTGGTTACATAACTACTTGATAAATATATCGGGTAAGGTCAGGTTGGGAAGCAGGCACCAGTACAGCACGTTGCCACACCCACCACACGACAAAACACCTAGGCAGACAAGTGGTACAGTCTCTCCCTCCAGAAATGGCCGTCTATCTGCCACAGCCAGATGTTATATGGATGTCCCCTTGGCCTGGTCCAGCCACTTGTGTCCTCAGCAAGCTGCAAGCTTGGATCCTGCAAGCTGGATCACTCTCTGGGAATTGTGCCACATGGTTGTAGTGCCATAACTGACGTTACCTCACAATGCAGGTAACATGCCTCAATCAGAACTCTGTGAGCAATTGCTCGACACAAAATCAACTCAACAGTACAAAAGGATTCTCCAAAGAGGCACAGTACCAGAGTGTCCAGTCTTCTTTCATGTCACTGGATAGCGTCTATGTCTGGCAACCATATAGTAAAACAGGAAGCATCAGGACTCTAAAGACTTGGACCTTCTTCCTGTCGCAAAGGTATCAAAAGCGCCACAAACCTCTTTCCAGCGGCCTCATGACTCCCCATGTTCTCCCAATCCGTCTACTGACTTCATAGGTAGAGCCATCACAGACATGAATGTTGCTGCTGAGGTAAGTAAACCTCTCAATGCGTTCGATATTCTCTCCACAGACAGGCACACTGCTGATGGCTGTGCCCAACAGGTCACTACATGCTTGGATCTCAGTTTTTATCCAGGACACTCGCAATCCCAAACACTCAGACTCCTTGCTCAGTCTCCCAAGGGCTCTAATCAGAGCCTCCATTGAATCCACGAAGATCACAGAATCGTCAGTAAAGTCAAGATCAGTGAATCTATCTTCACCAACAGATGCCGCGCAGCTGCTGGACCCCATGACCCTGCCGAACACCCAGTCCATGCAAGCACTGAGCAGAATAGGAGGAAGAACACACCCCATGAACCCTATGAACCCAACACATGAACCCCGGAATTAACTGGGAAGAACGAAGAGGTTCTGCCTCCACTCTGCATAGCACTCACAGTACCAGTGTACAGGCTGCTTAGAAAGGCAAACAGAATTATTATAAAGACTTCAGCCATCCTACGCAGTTTTTTTTCTCAGTCTTTCCTTGGGGCAAATGGTACAGGACCATTGATATTTGTACCCAAAGATTAAATGTCAGTTTCTATCCACATATCATAAGGTTACTGAACAGCAAATCATAATAACTAATATTGCATCAAAAAATTGTATAAAAATATAATAGTAAATATACATTGCATATATACTGTACTATATGTTGCATGGTATGTAAATTTATGTTTTTTATGTGTGTGTCTCTTTGTTGTTATTGTTGTTAGGAGACATGTATGTATGAATTTCATTATTCTATATACACCATGTACTATGGCAGTGAAGGTCTGTGATACGGTTTGCATAATTTTAGCCAGAGATCCACAAAGGGAGAAAATGAGTCACATATCTTAAAAATTTCTTATTCCTAAGCTTTCGACAACCTACCAGGTGTCATCATCAGAGGAAAATGATTAGACATCCAGGAATCAAAGGCAATATATGGCAGGTGAAGTTTGGTGTGGAGTTGTAAGGTTGTAAGGGGAGATATTAATAAGGTTGGGTTCGGAAGGTGTTGGTCATGAAGTCTTTTTTTTATTATTTGAGTGTTCTTCTTTTTAAGCCTGCATATGTTGGGTTTGAGTCCAAGTGTCTGTTAATAGCATTTTCATTAGAGAGCCAAGATTCAGCCAGCTCCCTGGCACTCTGTATTGGCCCTGAACTTTACTTTCACAGCGTCCCAGTTAAATGTATGTCTGGTGGAACTTGCATGTGTGTGAATCAGAGACCCTGGGTCTTTCCTTCTGATGACATTGCAATTTTCCAGTATATGTGTTGCGAGTCTTTTAGATGTTTGTCCCATGTATACCGCTGGGCATGCATTGCATGGAATGCTGTAAACTCTGTTTCTTGTCTCTGTGGTTGATTTTGTGCTTTTGTCATTGAAAAGAGCAGTCTGTAAAGTGTTTGCTGGTTTGTGTGTAATCTTGATCCCAGATCTGGACAGGACACGTGCTGTACTTTCAGACATGCTACAATGATAAAGGGGGGGGGGGGGTACATGCGGTGAGGGACCAAGTTGGAGTTGACTGTTTGCTGAGATCTGGAGGGTTATCCTTTATAGGCATTGTTTAATAAATGTCTTGGGGTAGCTGTTTGATGTGAATAGACAAAAAAGGTACCATCTTTCATTCTTTTTTGTGTCCATTGTGTTACAATGGGTGTTAATCTTTTTGAAAAAAGTCCAAACACAACTCAGTTTATGTGATGAAGGCTGGTTGCTGCAAAAGTGTATAGTATTTTGTCTGCATAACATGTACAGTACATGAAAAAACGTAGAATTTGAGACGGAGGAAGGAAAAATTAGCATCAAAATAAAACACAGAGGTTTTCCTCATGTTATTTTAACAGACAAAGCTAAATTAGCCAGATATGAATGTGAATGTGAATGTGTGTTCACCAGTTCAAGGATGCCTTTTCCAGAGCCCATTTCGATCTCAAGCTAAGTGCTTTCTGTAGCTCCCCTTCCCCCAACACTGTAATGGAAATAGGGAGTTACAAAAGTGGCTGGATGAATGTAGACTCACAACATTTTATGTTAATTTGAAATCTTTGTTGCACACACAAGCACAATCTCTGACCAGGCCAATATGCTATTGTTAATCAAATTGACAGCACTTATTTGGACTGATAAGACTCGGTAAGTGAACTGTACATATCCTTCCTTGTCATTAAATACAAACAATTAGAATAACAAATGATGAAAACAGCTTTTACGGATCAAAAAATTAAAGGACTGCTTAAATTAAGAGTGAATTAAGACATCCGTTCCACCATCTCAAGGGAATGTGTGTCAGATCCTGCCACTCTCCTCTTTTTGTTGCTTGATCCGCAGAATCAGCATTTATTGAAAAAGGTCAAAGGACTGAAAGCAGCTTGACAGCTTAAGGCTGGTATCCAGATGGGTAAAAGAATAATAAAAAGCAGACACATCTCCGTGTTGCCTGAATATACTCCTTGGAGAACAAAACTGCCTACTCTTTTCTGGTTTATTGCTTTGGGGTTCATGGCAAGAACTCTCTTGACTAAACTTAAATCACATCTTGATCAAAATATATTTATATCTCTCACAACAGAAAAAATATTTCAGAGACAACAATGGCATATCATTAATGGAGCACACATGGTACTATCATATCAATAAAGCCAAGAATCCATACAAACTGTAATGCAGTTATATTAAGTGCTTAAAACAGTCATAAAGTTGGATTGGTGGAAATGGCAAAATGGCCCCTCTTAAAATTTTTAAATGGCAAATTTAACATGTATAGAAATAGTGTCAATCAAAAGATAAATAAATAAGTGGGAATGAAAACAAAAAAGAGCATACACCATTGTGACAATCAACATATCATTTATCATATCATATATATATATATAACAGCTGCCCTGATATGCTTGAAAATTCCTCAGGAAGGGTTTGAATGTGTTGCTGGGGAAAGGGAAGTCTAGATCATTCTGCTAATCTTGATTTCAAGAGCTCCTTTCCAGGACAGAGCAGAAAATGGAGAAATTAAAAGACTTACAAGAACACCCACCAAAAAGAATGAGGATTTAAAGAAATATTGAATATAGCCAAATAATATCTACACGTCAAAGGCTAAACACAGAACACATAAATGAAAGTCTGTTAAATAGAAAAAAAATGTTCTACTGCTGACTTTGGCTGAATCTAATTCTTCTGACGGTGGCCACTTCAAATGACCAACAATCAGAAAACTAAACAGTGTGACAGTTGTGAACGCTGGCCCGGATACAGGCAGACGGACAACATGGTTCCACCACACACCGTTTATTATACAATAATATACAAGTTTTTGTGCACTCACACACCCCAGTGCCTCCAGCACCGATTCCCCCAATGTCCAGGCCACACTCTTCTAGTGCCTTTCTCTTGGCCGCCTCCCGTCCTCTCTCCAGCTCTGTCCTCTTCCACCCGACATCCACTAATGACTGGAGGGAGGCGGCCCCTTATATATGCTTCCCGGACGAGCACCAGGTGTTCCCGGCGTTCTTCCCTTGGCCACGCCCCAGCATGGCGGAAGTGCCGGCTGTCCTCCCGGCAGCTCTCCGGGTGTCCTCCAAAGTCTTCCCCCTGGCACTTCCTGGTGTGGCGGAAGTGCCGGGCTCCCGGGATAATCAGGCACTGGGGCGCCGCCTGGCGATGGCCACAGGTCCCTACAGGGCTGGGCTTCCGAGCCCTCTACCCGAGGCCTCCAGTATAACCAGGACGGACGCCCCCTCTCGGTCTGGAGGAGGCACAAGCCCTCCTCTGGTCCTCCTGGGCGTCCCGGCCGGGTACCGGCATCGGGGCGCCGCCTGGTGGTGGCCACGGGTCCCTACAGGGCTGGGCTTCCAAGCCCTTTACCCGAGGCCCCCAACATAACCAGGACGGACGCCCCCTCGCGGTCTGAAGGAGGCACAAGCCCTCCTCTCGTCCTCCTGGGCGTCCCGGCCGGACCACACAGTCTACAGAAAACCTGCATTATACTGTACTAGTTCAAAGGGATGGTCACCTCACTATGTCAGTATAGGGCACATTTTACACCCTGTCACAGGTTTATTATAGGCCCAAGCTCTTTCTATAGTTAGACCCTTACAGATTAGATTTTCCTTCTTACGACTTTAATCACAGTTCCCTTTAAGTTTCTAGAGACACAAATTCCAAACCTTTAAATTACTTCAAGCTGATGGTAAACTGTACAAATAGAAATTTGAATTAATTGGTTAACTCTTTGCAGCTTATTCATATTGCTCACACTTTGTTTACTTTGAAATCTACAGGCTAATTTGCCACTGAAGCGTATGGAGCCACCCTGTACAAGACTCTGTGTTGACTTGTTTATACTATTCTTAGCATTCTTTGGTTTAGTCTTGTGCAATTTATTTTTCTGTTTAGTTCTTTTTTTAAGAGTGTTCTTATTTTTTCACAGCACAATGTGAATTCATGTTACATGTATATTATCATTTAAAGTACAAAGAGAGTACTTCCTACATACTTTCTAGCGGCACTGATAAAAGATATTCCAGATGGGCTTGAGGGCAAGAATGTTAACATTACAAACATCTTTCAATATTGAACAGAACATCTATTAGAAGACTATCTGATATAAAAGTCATCTGATGCTATCCTGTGGTTCTGGGATGAACACCCTAACAAAATGCTCATTGAAGAAAGTCCTGATTTTTGCAAAATATAAAAGGGAAAATATACAAGCACCAGTAACGGCGCACTGCACGATAACATGCAGTAAATACACTTGACAGCATTCATAGTTTTCATACTCTTTCTCTGTAGTTTTGCATTCATTTGCTCAGAGGTTGATTCGCTTCTTATCTCTACCCTAGCAGCCTGTTTCTTCTCTTCTTTCGCGTTAAAACTGATTAAGTCAGTGTTTGTGTTGCAATTAGTTAGTACGCTTTTTAATTTTTCACTTAAGATGACACTGAAGTCTTCAATCTGCCTGAAGATTGATTTAAGATATGAAGAGGTAGAGGAAGTGACGGTGAAGATGGTAGGGATGAGAACGGCACCCATACACATGTGCTGCACGGCTGCCCTGCTGGCCGCTGCCAAGAGTTGATTCTACAATAAAATAAAATAAAAATAAAAAGAGAAACAACCTTGGAGGTCAATCATCACCCCGAAAGCTGATAGTAGACGTCACGTAGTATATGTGTACCAAATTTCAGCTCAATAGGTCAAACGGTTTGTTAGCTACAGGTGATTTAAAATCCTGGACAGACAAATGAACAGCCACGGTAGCGTATTATATATAAAGATAAAGGTAGGAGAGATTTAAACTTAATAGTGTAATGGATTTATACCATTCTGGTTGCCAGATATGTCCTTCTTAGGTGCTTAAGCCACCATCTGCTTGATTCCTGGCACACAAGCCTGACATTTTGATTGTGAAAGCAACAATGAGATATATTTGGTGAGTGTTGCTTTGAAACATAATTGTGGATGGTCAGACAAACACTGATACCCAAGAATATGATCATTTTACTGTCATTAACCGCCAAAGTTGCTGCCAGTAAGTAAATACTTAACACAGTACAGGAACGAACAATGTTGTTCAATCTAGATCTAATTATTCTCAAATCATGTGTAAGCTGACACAACAATAATGTTGTTTTGTGTCGATAATACAGTAGAGCATATAACAGAATTCAGTACCTAGTAGCTTCTGAGTTGCTCTCATCATTCATTGTTTCCTTCTGTCCTTCGTATTGCTGAACCAATGCTCTTACGCTCCATCCTGGATTTTCAATTTCTTCATCCACACTGGAGTTTCTGGGTAGAGAAGAAAGAAGGAAAAATAAATTACTTCAAGTGCTGTATTTTAGTTTAAAAAAAAAAATGGAAATTATAATTTCGTCACTAGCATTAATGCTATTTCTTTAAATGCTCATTTTTGCAACTTCTATCTTGAAAATTTTAATACTGTAATGAATATTTTTTATTTTTACTCCAGTTACTTTCAGCAGCCTTTGGCCCTGTGGATAATCAATGTTTCATTGTCTAGAAATATGTACAGATATGAATGATTCTGTATTGTGCAAGACTGTGTTTGATCTATAACTATTTATTGGTCACTACGGTGGGCTGGCGCCCTGCCCGGGTTTGTTTCTTGCCTTGTGCCCTGTGTTGGCTGGGATTGGCTCCAGCAGACCCCTGTGACACTGTAGTTAGGATATATCGGGTTGGATAATGGATGGATGGATGGATGGATATTTATTGCTCAATTTATGAACTTGTCTATTTTCACCATAAAAAATTGCTGAATTTAATTATATTGAGACTTCTACTGCTGACACTCTTGCTTGCAATACAGGACAACTCAAAACTGGCCACTATTTATGTATATCAAAGGAGTCTGCTGTTTTCCTACATCACCCTGGATGTTGTTGCAAAAGCATCTGGTACCTTACAACTCTGATCTAGATTAAGTGGATATGACAATGTTATGTTATAATTAACACTGGTTCAATACATTGGCATATTCAGTGCAGTCACTTTTTGTGAAAGAAGACATAAACTATTCTGAGTTACAGTATTAATAGTGTGTTGGTTCCTCCTTTACAGCCTGTAGAAGCATGTATGGATAGAAAAGTTCTGCAATGAAGAAAGGATACACATTCAAAACGCAAGGACATGAAGACTTTTGACTAGGTGAAAAACATACCCGGAGTCTATGATTTCTGACAAAAGGTGTTTTACTAAGTTGTGACTGACAGAGTACCAAAACTTATACAAAGACTACATTCACCTATTTTGTCAGTCTGTTAAGTTAGATAAATGATAATTGTTTATACAAATGTGCAGAAGCATCATGTCTAAGTTTTTCAACACTGTGCAGGCAATCTGAAATTCTCACTGTGTACAAAGATCTATGATGATTTATGTACAAAGATCATAATTTCACTTAAGGAATTAAATAAAATTCCTTCACTTTCTTTTTTTGTGATTTGGAGAGGTGATAGACTTGCTGCTCAACATATAACCAAAACACAATTACTTTAATATACAAAGCAATGTAATTTATTCCTAACACAAAGGATTATAGAGGATGAATATATGCATGTATATGCAGTCACAGATAAGTTAACAAACAAGACAGAAACGTGTAAGTTGACTTAGTTTTTTTTTTATTCTCTCTTTCTATTAAAGGAGGGCACAGTTTCATGAATTATATTTCATCTTTTCTAACTCTTGTCAAAAGACTCTTATCAGGAAGTACAATTCATTGTGGTTTTTCAACTTTTCACTTATATTGGCCATTTAAATTGATACATGTTTAGTGTATATATTTCTCAAAACCAAATGTTTTCTTTCTGCTTGCATCAGCTACTGTGTGGAGTTGATGCCAGCTGCTGTGAGGTGAGGAAAGAAGCTTACCCTCCCACCAGTTTAGGTTTCCTATTATTTTTAGAAGAAGAAAATTATACAAGCAAAAGCTTTACCCAAAAAGAAATAGAAAATCATGGAAACCAAAGGAAAAAGTGAACATAATTTCACTATTAAAATGCACAAAACAACAGAGAAAACAATACTTATAGCTTGAATGTCACATCAAATGACCAAAATAGAGCAAGACCTACAAATCAGACTGGCCAAATCTAGAAATCATTCCACATAGGCCTCTGTACTTCTGCTGGAACTACCAACAGAAACAATGTCTGCATTACTACAGGACAGTGAAAGATAGGCTTCATGCTGCTGTGCTTAAAGAAAGGAGATCTATCAGAGGCCCTCTGCTCACAACACCTAGATTAGACCCTACAAAATGGCAATACAAGGCTCCACACATAGATTCTGGTACAGCCTTTTCCTGCCTTCTTTCCATCACTTAATGCGATGGAGTAGCAATACATGCTCGTAAATCTCAATGGCCAGAGACAAGAACCTCTGCGTGCCAATAGCCACTAATGTCATCAGGACCTTCTTCAAGAACAGAATAAGGTCTCACAACTGCAGATTCAGAGGCTCATTAGCTCTAATGAGCTAGAGATGTCAGGCAGTGGTGGCTGCAAGAGGCAGCCACACAAGCTACTGAATGACTGAAAGAAGACTGTTATTCATGTTCACTGTTGTCATTGTTTTCATCTTGTTTTTGATGTTGTTCTGTTTTGCTTTCCTATTATTTTAATTTGTTCATTGTTATTTAAGCAATAAAGGTTGAAACTTCAGTTTATTAATATGTGTTGTGTTTTCTTTTCAATCAGCATGTATCTATGACCAACAATAAAACATTTGTGAGCCACATGCAGTTCTGAGGATAACGGAAACAGCTCCATTTTAAACAGCAGTGACTAACCTGCTTGCATTTCACTTTCCTAATATTCTATGCTCAAAACCACTTTTCTCTTGTTTATTGAATCCATTTCTGATTGTATAGTTGAGAAAAAAACTTTAAATTCAATTAGCAACCACTAAATGTTTTATGTCAAGTAAATTCTTGTATGTAAAAGAATGAAATTTATATCCTTAAAGATTATCAAGATTTCTAAGCAGTTTAAATACAATCTGATTTAACTTGTCTGTTTATTGGAATTGTGTTTGGCTTCATTGTTAGGGATTTACAGTAGTATCAAAATGTTACATAAAATTAAAGTCCTTACATTTTGAAACACATTAAATGCTAAAGCAATGATTCAATAATGATTAAAAAAAATACTGAGCCGTTAACTCACGGTTAAAGTTGTGCAGTCTGCAGACAAGTCCATCCTAAGATCAAGTCACACAAACTATCTGCCAACTGCAAATAACTGCAATATATCAATAAATACTGATGTCACCTATATTTTTAAATGTTTTCCACCATGAAAGATTTTTTTTATAAAGTACCAATAGCTTGTAATATTGTTGTTTTAATACAGCATTTGGGTCTATAATTTTAAAAGTAAGACAGTATTCAATAATACTGTGGAGAGATACAGCTAAGCTCTAGGGGTATAAATCACACTTTGTCCTTCACACTATTTAATCACACCAAAACTGTGAGAATTTTAGTATGAAAGAGGGATGTCAAAAGTATAAAAATATTGGTAAGTATCAATTGTAACACTGTTAAAATTGGCTCAGTGTTTATTTTTCACGGTATCGATTCCACAGCCCACAGTGCAAATGCACTTTCAGTTCACTCTGGCTTTTGACAATTGAGCCTGCCTAGAGTTACAACCCTATTTCCACCCACTCACATGTGTTAATAAGATGGCAACTTCAGCAGACTTGGTGCCTTCAGCAGCACACTTAATTAACAAAGAGGGCAGCCAAAGTTGTGTTTAGAAATACTTTGGAATTTTGTCAAATGGCAACAGTAAACCATAAGATACATGCTAAACTGTATGCAAGACTTGCTTCTGCACAATGTCAACTAAAGCGGCTAACACAACCAATTTAGCTAAACACTTGAAGGACTGACACGCAAGTCAATGAAAGGAGTTTCGAAAGGTAGGTATCTTATTTCTAAACTGCAGAAACATTAACCAGTATAAGCCTGTAAACTGTTGAGTTTGAAGTAGGGATGTGATGTTTCTTTTTATTCTACAGCTTAAATCATTTTTGTAGTCAGTAAAATGTTTAATGCATTAAGAAAGGGGTCTACAATTATTTTTACGTGTGGGACATTTTTATTGTGTACTGTTTACTCAGAGGCAAAGCTCATTAGCACCTGTCTCTTCCTCAGTTTTCAAAGCCACTCCACAAAGTGTGCTGCTGTAGCATGTTACTTTCTGTTTATTTTATCGTACAGTATGTCATTTTGAAAAAAGCCTTCATTATATTTAATATATAATGTATGGCACTATATTTTGTTAAGTGCATTACTGCATAGTCAGTGGTGCTATTCCTCTGTGTGGTCATTTACGCTGTGTATTACAGTAGAAATTGAATTGTGGGATGGTGACTAAAGTGAAAGTTGATTGGATTTGGCTGGCTATGATGGCCGCTTCACCAAAAAGGTCATGCTACTTATTCAATTAACATTTGATGAGATTTATAACATTTCATTGTACTACTTCAGTAACAGTATTTGCTTTCATCAACATAAAAAAACTGTTGACTGGATTTAGACTTGTTTACTTTTTATTGTTTACAGAACCATACTCTTACCTTTTACAAAATATTGTACTATATTTAAAATATTTACATTTAATGACTAAAATTTATTTTACTTGTTTGCATCAATGTAAAGATTTTAATGTATTCAGAATTGCAATTTGTTTAAATAACTGATTTATTTGAGTTGCATTATGTATTGTATTGGGTATCAAAATGGTATTGAATTGCAATACTTTTCTTGACACAGTATTTTAAATTTTGGTATGTGAGAATACTAGTATAAAATACATTATTTCTTGTACAAAAAATAAAATATGTATGTGTCTTTAAAACCTTCATTTAAGATTGAGGGGTATCAGAGTCTATCTCAACAACAATGGTCAAAAGCCAGCCACCAAACCTGTATGGAGCACCAGTCCATCATGAGGAACATTAACACACATCAACCCTGACTGACACGGGGCCAATTTGGACTTGTCAATTCAGATACTACACACATGCCAGGCCTACCTGGAGAAAAACCCATGCAGACATGGACAGAATGTGTAACCTCCATTCAGACAATGAACAGACCAACATTTAAACCCAGATCATTTTTAGCTGTGGAGTAGCAGTGTTAACCACTGCAACAGTAGGCCACCTTTAAATAAAGCAAGCAATTATGGCATAAACTACAAATGCAAAGCACAAACTGGCCACACACTTACATGCAACACATTAGAAGCTGTTACGTTCAGGTGTAACTTATGTAACTTTTTAGTAGGAGTTCTAGTTAAGCATTCTCCTTAATAGCTTATGAGTGGAGATGTAAATAAAAAGTATTCTGAAACTAAATACAATATTTCACATTAGGGTTCACTAGTCTGATACAAACAGAACAGCCCTCAAGTTTTCTAATCTTTTGAATTATGTCTTCGCTGATGAGCCTGGCTTGACCAAGTTGGTTATGACAAATCCTTTTCATCAATCTCTTTCACACAAATTCAACTTACCATTTACTACTACAAATTTCATTCAATCACAATAAATATTTTTAACATAACACTGGCTTCTGTGATCCAGAAAATGAATGATGACAGACTTTATGGATTTGGTGTATAGGTTGTCAGAAGGTGGTTTGGAACTGACCACACCATTACCCTTCTCCCAAGTGTCATGGTTTTGTTGATGATCTGAACCTGGCTTTAGTTTTGTCTATTTTTGATTGTTCATTTTAGGTTAATAAAGTTTTAAGTATGGGGCATTACCAGAAAACAAAGCTGGCAAAGCTGGGGCAGGCAGCCATCTGAAATCATCCCTAACAAGTAAGTCTCACGGATCGAATATTGCTAATCAAATCTAATTTGAATTTCAGCAAGTAGAAAAGAATGGTTGTTTGTTTTACCCGCACTAATTTTGGCATCAAGGTACACCAAATGTGCTAAGCTACAGTATTTAACAGATCTGCTTTTGCACTTCACTTCCATAATCAGCCTTTTTGTCATTTTTAATGGTTAGCTTGTTATCTTCATTAATAAAACATATAGCCAGACTTATAGCTTCACAACATAGTTTGTTTTTCTTATCCCACTGCTTTACACCTTGATCTACAAGTCTACTTAGAATAGTTTTTCAGTGCTTCTGTAAGTATTATTCTGCATCTGATCTTGTTCGAATTCACTCATAAATCTGAGACCCCTAGCTGTTGTTTAATTCTAAGACCTTCTGATTAAAGAAAATGAAAATAACAGTTATAATTCTGATTTTCCTCTTATTACAATACTTTTTAAAGTGCCTTGTTAGTGTCAGTCACCTCACCATGTCCAACAATTAGTTGTCATCTTACATGGCTGCTGGTTTCATGAATAAAGCTCAAAAACAATGTGGTACAATTAGAAATATTCAGGACAAATGCATTAAAATTTTGCTGCATCTGAAAAGGAGAAAAAATTAGACAGACTGTGTGGACCTTGACTTGATACTGTGACGTTCCTGTAAACCACACATGAGCACTTTTCCAGTTGAGTCTACAGGTATCCTGCCACTGTCCATTGCAAACCTCAAAAATAATAAAATAAGTCTGCTGTTACTTCTCTCACTCTTCTCACTCTGTTGCTGTCTTACTAACTGACCCATGTTCCTCCTGATCTCACACTCCTCTGCCTGTTTGGCATGAAAGCACTGCTACTTACCCATCTCCTCCTGTCACTCAACTCTTCCTAGGAAAGGTGTCCTGTGCCTTTACAAAAAGTGTGTTTCCCTGGGCTCCACCCCAACCTTGCTTTCCAAATCCCACAGTGGTCCATACCACAATGTATTTGTAGGGTGCACACCAGCTGAGTGCTACAAACAGAACCCAAGCAGCATTGTTATACCAGCATGCTTTGCAGATGCATCATGTCTAAAAAGTAAAAATATTAAGAATAATGTAGTGAAGCACTGTGGATGTGTACTTGGCTTATGTGGCTGACTTTATGACTCGTTGTCCTGACATACAGTCGTCAATACTAGGGTGAAGACAAGAGGGTGGTGATAATGCTTTCATTTTATAGAGTGCACCTGTTCAGGACTGTGATGGGTCTTATATTTACAGTCATATGAAAACATTTGGGAACTCCTCTTAATTATTTCGATTTTTGTTTATCATTGACTGAGCTTTCAAAGTAGCAACTTGCTTTTAATATATGACATGCCTTATGGAAACAGTAGAATTTCAGCAGTGACATTAAGTTTATTGGATTAACAGAAAATATGCAATATGCATCATAACAAAATTAGACAAGTGTATAAATTTGTGCACCCCAACAGAGATATTACATCAATACTTAGTTGAGCCTCCTTTTGCAAATATAACAGCCTCTAAACGCCTCCTATAGCCTTTGAGGAGTGTCTGGATTCTGGATGGAGGTATTTGTGACCATGCTTCCATACAAAATCCCTCCAGTTCAGTTCAATTTGATGGCTGCTGAGCATGGACAGCCTGCTTCAAATCATCCCATAGATTTTCAATGATATTCAAGTCAGGGGACTGGGACGGATATTCCAGAACATTGTACTTCTCCCTCTGCATGAATGCCTTTGTAGATTTCGAACTGTGTTTTGGGTTATTGTCTTGCTGGAATTCTTAAACCCTGCGTAACTTCAACTGTGTGACTGATGCTTGAACATTATCCTGAAGAATTTGTTGATATTAGGTTGAATTCATCTGACCCTCGACTTTAACAAGGGCCCCAGTCCCTGAACTAGCCACACAGCCCCACAGCATGATGGAACCTCCACCAAATTTGACAGTAGGTAGCAGGTGTTTTTCTTGGAAAGCAGTGTTCTTCTTCTGCCATGTAAAGCACTTTTTGTTATGACCAAATAACTCAATTTTTGTCTCATCAGTCCAAAGCACTTTGTTCCAAAATTAATCTGGCTTGTCTAAATGAGCATTTGTATACAACAAGCGATTTTGTGGTGTGAGTGCAGAAAGGGCTTCTTTCTCATCACTCTGCCACACAGATGTTCATTGTGCAAATTGCACTGAATTGTAGAACGATGTACAGATACACCATCTGCAGCAAGATGTTCTTATTGGTCTTTGGAAGTGATCTGTGGGTTGCATGTAACCATTCTCACAATCCTGTGCATATACTGCTCCTGTATTTTTCTTGGCTTGCCAGACCTGGGTTTAACAGCAATTGTGCCTGTGGCCTTCCATTTCTTGATTATATTCCTTACAGTTGAAACTGACAGTTTAAACCTCTGAGATAGCTTTTTGTAGACTTCCCCTAAACCATGATACTGAACAATCTTTGTTTTCAGATCTTTTGAGAGTTGCTTTGAGGATCCAATGCTGTCACTCTTCAGAGGAGAGTCAAAGGGAAGCACAACTTGCAATTGACCACCTTAAATACCATTTCTCATGATTGGAAACACCTGTCTATAAAGTTCAAGGCTTTACGAGCTAATCCAACCAATTTGGTGTTGCAAGTAATCAGTATTGAGCAGTTACATGCATTCAAATCAGCAAAATTACAAGGGTACCCAAATTTCTGCACAGCCAGTTTTTCACATTTGATTTAATTTCACTCAGGTGTTCCTAGGAAATGAAAGACATACCACTGTTATCTTATTTGTTGAAAGTAGAGTACATTATAATGCCGGCTGAGAGAGCTTCCCAAACTTTTTCATTAGACTGTAAATAAAGGATTTTTTTTGTAGTTGATGCTTGTTCTTGCTGTGGCCACCACTATGGCCATTACCATAATAGTAAAGCATAAAAAAGCATGTACAAAAGTACATGCAACTCCCAGAATTGTTAACCTAAGTCCGAATGTATTCAAATATTCACTTGTTTTTAATTTCAATATTCAAATCTTATTTTTTGACTAATTTGACAGCCCTAACAAGTAGGGTACGATTCTGAATTGATTCTGGGCATTCTATATTTGGACAGATGAACTCAATTTGTTGTCTGATAATATTTTTTTGAAGTCCTGTTCCCAAGGCAGTCTAAGATTATGTAGGGATGTGTTTTTATAAATGTGCTGGTCCTGCTTAGAGAGGCTTCTTTTGTCAGTATTACTAGTAGTTTGTAGTAAAGCCTCAATACTCAATAATTAGTGAAGACTACTGTAAGGAAAATGGGCATATTTTATAGATTCCAATCATTTACTTGCATGTAATGGAAGAATTCTTTGTGTTTATACTTAGAATCTGTTTGTTTAAATAAACTGAATATATTATCAAAGGAAATATATAGTTAACTTGTAAATGTTGTATTGACAATACTGCAACTATCCTTAAATATGGTCTGCACTTATACTAGATTCTCAGTGGTGTGTGGGAACCTATTTGGCTTGTGCAATGAACGGCAGAGAGTAAAAAGTGCAAGATCTTTGATTGTAATTTGTAATTGTACAGATATGGATTTGGTCTGAGATCCTTCATTCCAATATTTTAAAGTATGGATGATCACCAGCAGTAACACTTGATCTCCCTCTGTTATGATTCTTTAAAAATTGTTTAGTCTGGGTCTTTTTCCTATACTCAGTACAACTGCATCCAATAAATGGTTTAGCTGCATCCAGTTAAAATAAAAGATTTGTATATACATCTAGGGATAAACTGAGAAGTGTATAAATACTTTTAATTAAATTGATTCTCCCGACTATATGAAAGCAAATACCAAGAACTTGTCCTATCATTGTATTTTTTTTTCCATGCTCTAGAACGCTAAGAAATTTGAATTTGAATAGGTCTTTAAACTCTTGTGTTATTATAAGTCCTAACTGTGTAAACATATGCAAGGCAGTAAGAGGAAAAGTTCCATATTTGTTCTTGTGTACATAGGCATTCATGGGAAATAATATATTCTTGTTGTTTCCAAACTCATCCATCAAGATTAACAAATTTGGAATCCATGGGGCTAGGTTGGTTAAGTAAAGCAATGTACACTGGCTATTAAGAGTCTACACATCCTCATTGAGAGTTCATCTTTTGTTAATGTAGACGCTGAAAACAAGACAAATAATGTCAGACCTCTATCAATTATAATAAGATATTGCAACCAAACTTTTAGGTGAAAAATAAATAAATAATTTTTAATAAAAATAATTAAATAGTTATAAATAAATATCATTGTGTTCTTGCCTCTGGTAACCTGTTGCCAACTGTGCACACTTTCACAATGTGCTTGAACTTATAAGGCACTTCATTCAAGCTTGGTTCCTACTTTGAACTTGCGCCCAGTGTTGTTGAATCAAACTCCATTCCATCCTCAGCTTCCACCATGGATTAACCACATTCAGAATGTGAATGGCCAATCCTCCATGATTGTACATTTAGTGCATATATTTTGAAACATAAATAATGTATGTTTAAAGCTACCATGTGATCTGTGTGTTCAAAATAAAATCCATTAAAACAACAATAATTATTTATGTATGTTGTATCTTATTTGGTGTAGTGAGCAGAATGGTTTATTCAAGTAACCATGGGCTCAATGCAGGAAAAACCCCTAGATGGGTCATTTGTTAATAGAATACATAAGGATATACTCATAAATAACATCAGATTAGTGTTGAGTTTACAGTCAGCTTAACAGTATTTGTTCAAAATGTGAATGAAAAAACTGTATTTGTATCCAAGCCCATACACTGTGTGAGTGGTCTATATTTCTGTTAGTTAGGTTATTTGGTAACTTTAAATTAAGCTAAAATAAGCACATATGTGTGTGGGTTTGCCTTGCAACAGAATGGCATCCTAGTCTGGGTTGGTTTGTGCCTAATGCTGCCAGTAAAAACTCCAGCTTCACCCAGACTCTGAAGTGGAAAAGCAGGATTGAGAAAATAGCATATTCATTTATAACATAGAAAAGTAACCTGTTTGGACTTTTTACTAATTGCAATCAGTCTTCACAATAGCAACCAAGATAGAAAATCTTTATTATTTTCTTGACATCACTATTGTCGGATGTGTGTCTAGACTCACCTCTGTCTCTCTTGCCGGTATCGAAAGATATCACGACCAGATCGTGATACATCTTGTCGGGCTGCTGCCAAAGTAGCCACTGCATTCTGTACCATTGCTGTAGTGGAATTTGGTCTATGACCTCCCGAAATGATAGGGCGATTAAGTCCTATAGAAACTGCACTTCTGAAATTGGCTGATCTTCCAGTAGCTGAAGGCTTGAAGTGAGCAGCTAATGCCAGTATAAGTCTCATTATGGATTTCAGATTTCCTTCAACAATGTCTATTACAAAGAAATAAAAAATAATATTTACTTATTTATAGGTTTTGCAGAACTCTCAACAAAGAAAACATTACCTTAAATGTCTATTTAACAGCTTTATATACTGAGTAAATGTAACTTTCACATAAAAGAGTTTGAGGGTAATCATGCAATGTAACTGACAACATATTGTAGTTCGCATTACTATATATTATACATTGAACATAACAGAAACACTAAAGGTTACTGTACATTTATTTAAAATAATATTTACTGCAAGTATACTTTTTCTGTAGATACATTATCATGTCTAATGAACAAGGGGTATAATGAATGGTGTAGCTCAAAGTATGTTTTCCAAAGCATGAACTTGCTTATCAACTTCATAAACACGTTAATTATATACAAAAAGTTATCAATGAATCGATGCAGTTACATTTTTGTAGAAAGGGTTACGGTCATTGTATTTTGTAATTTATCTTATGTGATAGCACTTTATATTCTCAAGCACTAAAAACAGCTAATAAGGAATTAACTTATCATCAGAGTTCCTCAAAGCTGTTGTGATTTTAAAATGCAATGCTGTGTACACAAATGGTATTAGATTAAATAAGAAAATAAACCATCTACTGAAAAACCATAAAAATGACTTAAAAATATAAATACTCCGTCAAACCATCAAACTATCATTAAACATTATTTTAAAAAATATATTTTGTCATAGTGAAGGGACATGCAATTCCAGTGGTTCCCAGAGTGATTTTTGAAGGAATCTTGGGTTCCTGATAGATGTCAAACTGATCTTTGGTGGACTGGCCCATGAACAATCAACAGTTTGACCCACAAAATAATTCAAACAAATACAAGGAGACCCTTGTCCCTAATACAGACAACCCCAGGAATTAAGTCTGGTGGTACTGTTGACACCAGCCTGAAGAAGCAGCATTCAGCTACTATGCAGACATATTCATTTCCCAATCAAGAATGGGAGTAAAGCACCAGTCAGGTGTTGAGTATAAAAGGAAGAAATCAGTGCATGCTAGCAAAATGGCTCTTGGATTGCAGTATTTCACTTTATTGACAAGTCAGGAATTTGATCTTATGCAGAGATCAAAAAGTATCACCTTAATATATTTCAACTAATCTCTAAAAATGCACGCATCATTTACCCTGGAACCAGGCTTTGCTTTAAACAGAGATAATCTCTGGGAATCTATCTTTGTACTGTGGCTCTTCCTTAGTGATTCTCACAGGAAAAATGCTAAGTTCAAAAAGAACCAAAAGATTGCAAGAGAAAGATGAAATTATTCTTTTACATTTTGTTCCTTAACAAAGATTCTGAATAAAGACATGTGATATTTACAGTGAAAGTGCACAATTTTGTTGTTTTTCACCTATGGTGTTGTGTATTTTAGTCAGCTTGTATGACTCAATCTGAAAACTTGGGTTGACAGACATTTCTCCTTTACATCCCATAAAAGAGAATGGAAATCAGGCTGAAAGTTAAGTAAACTGGCATTTATTACATTCTACTGTAGTTACCTGTCTATGATGGGTAGGTTACTACTTCAAAAATGTAGAATAAACAACACTTGATTTAATTTCTTAAACAAATTATTAAATACTTATTCCACGTTATAATGCATATCTATATTATATTTACAGAAATATTATAATTTAATTGAAACAATAAATATACTGTTATCTACATAAAAGTCATATCAGGTGAATAAACGTCAGATGCCAAGCCAATTGCTTCTTTATAAACATTTTTTGTTGTATTTTGTGGAGTGTACTGTACATACAGTAAGCAAAGAACTGCCTGCTATTTTCAAGGTTTGATGTTTTGATTTGTTTAGCATGTATTACACATATAATAAAATTTCTTATTTTAAATATGTGCTGTGTTTTACTTGTATGGATTAAATAAATTTGACTTAAAAAAAGGAACCTAAAGCTTTTAATGCAAAATTTAAAGATACTGTTAAAGTCGTTCTAGGTAGCATGTAAGTGTCACACAAAAAAAGTGTTATCTTTTTGTTATTACTGTATGTTTTGTATTATTTTGATGGCCTTCTTACAGTGCATTTCTTTTTCTATTTCTCTATTTGTAACAATCATTTCAATAAAATGGCCATCATTTTTATATGCAGTCATGAGATACAGAAGAGGGGGAAGCATATGCAAAGAGAAAAGCTGTTAATTGTTTTTACCGATGATGAATGAAGCAGATTGACTTTATTCATTTTATTTATGTTTTATATTCTCTCCTCCTTTATGTTTTAGTGTTTTTATAGCTAATTTATTTCTTCATTTGTTTCTGTTACCTTTTTAATGCAACGTGAAGCACGCATTTAGTTCCTCGGCCAATAATTGGAGTGTAAGTAAAAAGCAGCTCAAATGGCAGGTTCAGAATGGTGGCATGATAAAGATAGTTCTAGTAGATGAGGTGGCAATTGCAAAATAAAGATGGTCACTAGGGATCTATTATACTTTATTGAGTGAGTGCTGATGCCTCTGCTATGAAGTGGGGGCTAAAAGGCAGAACAATGTTTTGGACTCCCTTTACCTATCAATCTATCTTCTATTATTCATTGTAATTTTTCACAAGAATAGTCATTCTAAGATACACTGTGAACTTTGCTTTTAAATATGAAACTATTTTTGTTATAAAATTATTTTTTTGGATAAGAAAGCATGTTGCCCCCTTTGTTTCTATATTCACCTCCTGGTTTAAAAAAAAATTGTTTTCATCTTGCAGTCAAAGGTTGCATTGGCAGAGGCAGAGTACCTGCCTCATAAAATGTTGAATGATTCTCTTTCTACAATATAGACTACTACACCATTAGTCACAGTATAAAGTTCTGGAAGACAGTTTCCACACAAGATGCTGCAGATATAATATCTGCAAATACTGTACAGAGAATAGCTATAATGGGGCTTGAATACATTTTGGATACCAGATTATTTTTTCCGACACATATCGACATTATTTTTTGATCTACTTTGTTAATGTGTAGAATTTGCAAATATAAACTATTAGATTTTAGTCTCAAATGAGCTTTTCATGTCTTTCAATTTTTAATTACAAAACATTTTAAAATGAACATGTCAGTCCAAGATGTGTGATGAAAAAGTATAATGTTACCAATTAATTACACTTTACCCTGAGAAGAACTGTACCTAAGAAATAAAACTAGAGTAAAAGTGCAGAACATACAGTAAAGCATTTCAAGTTTTTACCAAATTATCAAACAACTTACCTCTTGCAGAGGTCTGGTGCATACGAATGTGCTTGGATGCCACAAACTGTAAGATCTTCTCAACATTCTCTTTCATCTCTTGCTGTTTAGTGGGATGGTAGTGGATGTCACTCAGATGTTCACCAGCTGACACAAAAGAGAAAAAGCATTCAACTGCACATCATAGCATATGGAAAAGTAGAAGGCATACAGATCAAAAGTAAAGAATAGACTCCAGCAGCACTTACTGTAAACAGTCTAATGACTGCATACTGTCTCCAAGCATTATTCAAAGGAATAGCCTAAATACTTGTCCCCCAACTTTTTTTTTCTTTTTTTCTCAGTTAACACATATAAGAAATCAGACGTGCCAATAACGGGTGCCTCAAAGCAGTATACTCAGCTCCAACATTAATAACTCAATAAGCATGAGCTCATGAAGTAAAAAAATATGAAACTGTATTCCTAATAATAAATGTAATGAATTTGGTAGTACTATAATATTTTACAGGAGGAAATAAAATCCAGTAAATAAGCAACAACTTATTTAAAGGATTATGAACTCACCTACAATCTCAACTAGGTGTGCTAGGATCACCCCATCACGCAGGTCTTGTCTCAGATCCTGAACCATTTTCACCTCTGGTTTCTTCCTCAGTTGTGAGTTTACCCAGGTCACATATGCCTGCAGTTGTTGCTGAGTAGAAAGGGAACATGGAAGGGTTAAGAATTTCCATCCTTAAAATGCTTCTTTAAAGCAATAGATGCATTTGTAAATTTAATTGCAAAAAAAACAAGAGCAAGTATTAAAAAAATCCTTTAAATACTACTAGGTTGTGAATATCCATAATATGAGATTATGGAAGGAATCAGACAAAAATTCACTTATACCCACTTGGTCAGCTATGATGTAAGAATGCTATAATAAATCCTCACCTTGCTCTGTACATAAATTACCATTTACAACCACCAATTAAGAAGTAATCTGGTAGTTGAACACTCACATTAGAATATGGCACCGGGATAGTAAAGTGTTCAATGTTGAGTTGTTACCAACAATTGTATCCTTACAAGACAATTATTTATTTGCACCATTTTCAAAGTGCACAATTTTTAATATATGGAATACAATATACATATAATACATATATAATTGCAATATGTGTTTGGAAAAATTAACAAATGGACTATGCAATTGAAAAATAAGAAAATTAAATATCTGTTCAGAAATTTGGATAAATCTTTGTATGAACAACTGTGCCTCAAATATAAAAATACAACATGTCAAAACATTTCATTTACTACGTTCAAATTACAGATTTTGATAAATGAATCCTGCTGCCTTACAAAACTTCTCTGGCTATTTACAGTAGAAATTACACTTTTTTAGCTGTTATAAAGCTATTTCCAAGCAATTTCAGTGTTTTTAAAAGAATGTCATTGGGAAAAGGACCTTTCAATTACATTATTGCAAAATGATGAGAAGTCACAACTAGATAAAAAAAAAAATACTACAGGTAAAAGTTCGTTATAATGAATATCTTTACAATAAAATTTTCATTACAACGAAGTATTTTTATGGTCCCGACAGTTTCCCCATATGTCGCGCGTCTATAGAAATCTTGTTACTACGAAGTACATTCAGCAGATACTTCATTATAACAAAGTGTCCAAAAGACTTTGAAATGCCTAAATGAATCATCCGCAGAGCAGCTAGTTCTGCGGCCGCAGCTCAGTTGTGCACAATGATCCCCAAACAGAAACATTGTAATTTTTTTCTTCGAACGTTCCACGTACTGTTTTTTTTTTTTTTGCCCTTTTTGTTTCCTGCAGTTTTCAGTGATACCTTTTGCTTATTGCTCATCAACATTTAAAAAACATCCATTGGAATTTAACTCATTGTCACCCTCCTGTAGAAACGGCAGACATGAAAAAACAATAACAGTTCATATTAGAAAAAAAAAAATTACATTTTTGCAGCTCTCGATTGCGGCAAAAAAAAAAGACGTTGCCAGTGAATTCAGAATTTTGCCACCGACGTTGTCAACTTTTTTGAAAGACCGAGCAAAAAAAATCTCGGGTTGCAAACTTATCTTAACTGCTGCATTTGAAGATGTCGAAAAGGCAGTTTTTATGTGGTTCAGAGATGCTCATTTAAGAAACATTCCTATTAATGCAGCACTCATTCAAGAAAATGTGAGGTTTGTAAACTCTCTTGGGACCTCCCCTAACTGGACGACACGCCGAAGAGCGTCCCGAAGTCCGATCTCCGTGTCTATGGAAGACTGTTTAGCTGTTGCTGGGGCAACAGCTGGCTCAAAGATATTCTGTGTCTCTCAGCTATGCTGCGTCTCTCCGCCAAAGCAAACAGAAAAAATATCTATGGGTGATGCAGGCTGACTGCTGTGTCTGTGTATAGCAGAATGGCAGATCACGCTACAATAAATAAGGGTGCTGTTCCTGTTTCAAGCTGAATAAAGTTGGTTTTCCTAAAGTACTGACTCAGCCTCGTGTTTTGGGGTGCAAGACAGGGACTTATAGCGCGACTCCGATCTTTTATGATTTGCTTCTGTGTCACTTCACTGCAGCACTATGAGCCTGTTTTTGCCCTGCCCCGGCAACAGACAAACAATCTTCCAAAGACACTGCAATCGCAAGGAAATGCTGAGAAAATTTCTCTTCAGCATAACCTGTAGGCAGGAGGAAATTAAAATGAACACAAAAGAAGCTATTGAAATGATTGTAAACGCCTGGGCGCAAGTTAAAGAAAGCACTATCGTAAAAAATACAACGAATCTCATAACAATTAAATTTTCGTTATAACGAAATATTTTTTAGGTCCCTGGGAGTTCGTTGTAATGGAATTTTACCTGTATTACTATATTAAAATTGTCCAGTTCAATTCAAAACTGTACATTGTACTATGCAAAACATATCTGGTCAAGACCCTGCATGTGAGCAATGTTGACGCCTGCTTCAATGGGTTAAATGTAAAATCTTTTATTATTGATCAGAAAGCCTTAGGTTCAATTATTTCCAAGCCAAATATATGATCTAATGTTTCATTTGGCTTAACTTGTAATTTCTGATTTCCAGTTTGGAAAACACCAAGAGAATATGCCACAAGAATAATTTAGAGGGGAACAGTAGTTAAGTATTTTGATTTGAAGTGCACATTGAAATATATAAGCATTTGTTTGAATATGTCATGAAGGAAGCTATTGAAATGATTAAACAAGCGTACTAGGAGGAAGGTTGATGAAATACACAAAATGAACTAAAACGATGACTAGGAGATCTGTAGATTCCTGTAAACAAGAAGACTGGACAGTTTTTACATAAGCAGAAATTTCAAGGGTGGTGGCTCAACCCAAAGGATATGTGAAGAAAAAGAATATTATGAAATAGACTTTTATTTTTAATGAGCCATTTAGGTGTAGACCAACAAACCAACCTGTGTACATGTATACACTTATTGACATAGTTATTTAAATTCAGGTTCTTATAAAATAGACCTATACCCTTAATATTTTGATCATTCTGTCTATGCTATAACAGTCTGCTATGATGGATGCTT
This sequence comes from Polypterus bichir lapradei, assembly GCA_026402145.1. Taxonomy (NCBI): domain Eukaryota; kingdom Metazoa; phylum Chordata; class Cladistia; order Polypteriformes; family Polypteridae; genus Polypterus; species Polypterus bichir. The sequence goes on along the minus strand of JANRMT010062804.1, from coordinate 16,556,099 downwards.
CCTCTTCAGCATGGTGCTGTTAAGAGTAATAAGTGACACAGATGAACAAGCTTTCTCCTGCCTGATTACTGAGTCTTTAATTAAGATGTTGATTTTTACCACACCTCTCAAGTCCAACATTCTTATGATGTCAATCAAAAATGTCAGTGTAAATTGTGAACAGTATGTACAGTTACACTTTATAGGTTTAATTTATTTATTACAAAAATTTACATTAAAATGAATCACCTTAATCCATAATACTGAATACTGAGAAAGTAAACATTAACATTACCAGCACGAACAATAACAGACTAACCAATATTCAATTGATGTGCGCTGCTGTTTGTATATTGTACTCGATGGTAGTTTCAAGCAGTCTTTTAATTGCAGATTCTAAGCAGAAATAATACTATTTATCGAGGCCAACAGCAAGAAAAAATCTTTTTAGGCATAACAACATACATTTTGTGCCTTTCTTGCTCATTGGTTTCTTCTTCATTCCAGACTATAGTTTTCATGGTGGCATCCATGTTTATTTTCCCACTTGGGTAGCAAGAACATGCAGAGGTCACAAACGATGCCACTGCAATTTCCCAATTCTGCCATATGATGAGTACAGCATAACACTCAATGGAACATTCGATTGCTACTAATGAACAATCAATTGTGACATCTTACGCTTGACTCCTAGCATGGCATCTTATTTTACTCAAGCCAAAGAATTCTCACCCATCTACCACACAATATTACACAGTATTAAGATTATAAAAAAAAATTACATTATGAGGAACAGTTCAAAAATGCTTTGAAATCATGCAGAAAATTATCAGTGTCCTCAATTAACTGTGCATGATAAACTATTTCTAATCTATCCTGTATTTAAGTGATTACTTCACATTAAAATAATTTTATTTCCCTGCTCTTTAAATGTGTAGGAGACATAGTGATGTAGTACAGTATGACTTGAAATGAAATCCTTAAAATTAACAAAATGCACCTACTGCAGCCAAATCTGTCTGTATGGAACAACTTGGCTGCCAGCACACCGATTTTGTTGAAATTTGGCACACTTATTGTTCTTGGAATTTTTTTGTGACAGCTCAGTTTCCATCGAGATATCTTGAATACAGCATGTTGAACACAATTGTTAATTTTCAGAATCTCCCTTTGAAAAGCACTGATTAGTTTACTGTTTCAATTTTACTTTGGCAGCAGTTACCTCAACTTTTTTTCTTTTACTCATTTGATAGCTGCTTCTTATGGAAAACCAATGCAACACCTGGAGTCAAAGGCCCTGAAACAAGAACGCCTCTCTGTAGGACACGAGATTGGGTGGGGTCAGATGTAGACAGGGTTAGATGTATTTCCACACAAGAAAGGTATGGCATTAGTAATAACAACATTATTTATTTATTGAATACACTAGTAATGATATATATATATATATATATATATATATATATGTATTTTGCAATCTTATTGAACACTACACAAAGTAAGTACCATCCCTTACTGTAGCAGAAAGAAAGGGTAAGTCTTATTATATGCTAAAAGTCTGCTTCTGCCCCATTCCGTGCTCATCACTATACCTGCACCCTGTCTTATGCATAATTCAGTCACAGCAGCTCACACCTCCAGCTCAAGTGAAATTAAACAGGGTAAGTGACATGATGTTCACATTCATAAAAGTAAAAAAATAAAAGCAACTTAATTTATGTAGAAATGTACGGAAAATAGCTCGGCGACAGTTTATGCTACAGTGATTAAACATGTACTCAGTATTTCCGTTACACTAAAAACAGCTGCATTTCCAAAACTTTATAATGATTCAGTATTTCTCTGACACTGTAATTTATCACCAAAGTGCCACAATGATATGCTATCTTTTATGTTTGGATACAGCCAACAAATTTAAACATTTTAAATCTCCATTGGGTACTTCTATGAAAAACTTTGTTTAAGAAATTTTAACTACACTTCCTCATTCAACTACTAACAATACATGATTTTTTTTTAATAATTTGAGTTGGACATTGCTGTCTATGAATGCAATTTTAGTCACAAGATATTTTATGACGGTATAAAAAACTATTTATGTAAATGACTAATACATATGATTGCATTCTATTATCATTCTTATTTTTGAATATGACTCACTTTTACAAAAATATGCAATAAAGAAAATTGTGGTAACAAACTGATGTAGCAGCTCAAAAAATGTAAAAATGCTCCAACTGTCAAACCAGCTAACCAGCTCTATGAATGTACCTAGCTTTTATGCCATACATATATTTTCTTACTTTTATAACATTGTGTATTCCAATGAAGAGGTAGTGTGTTCTGCTTGGAGTATAACCATTTGCCAAGTGTGATTCTCTGGAAGGAGTCAGGTGAACATAAAATACATCTAACACCTAAGTTTTAAAAGTACATATGTAAAGTAGGACAAACAAACTAAATTAAAACAGGTTTACTTAATCGGTATTATCATTGTATAATATTATTGCTATTACTTCTTTTCTCTCAAGATACTGTAGATGTGGTGATTACAATACTCCTATAGGGAATGATGTTTTCAATACAAAGCAAATACTTATGGTACAAACATATTGATAGTAAGTATTGTAAATATGTAGAAAAATAGTTTAGGATATACAGTAACTCACTATTATATGGTGAAGCATAACAGAAGTGAACAAATGTTCATTAATTATGTAATTTTCCCTCCTGCCACTAGGTGATGTTAGTGCACTACATTTCACCTTTATTAGCTGCACCAGCAAAGCTTTTATTATGTACAAATAACTATCGCTAACCTTAATTTTAAAATTATGCTGTATGGTGGTTCCTCAGTTCAGTCCTATGAAAAGGCTTGTGTTGCTGGGTTTATTTCCAAACAAATTAAATAGCTGGTTCTAACCTAGTAATTGCACTCCAATTATAGATATTATTGACTCTTTGTCTAAAATACCAAGCTGGGTTTGATCTATTTTTTTAAAAGTTGGCAAAAATCGTTATTGTTGTTTACAAAAATAAATGAATTAATGAATTTTAAAAGAAGTATTATTCTGTAGACGAGCATAAATAATAACCACATAATCAGCTGATACAATTTAGTCTCATTTTTAGGTTACATTATCAATCATCTGGCTTAAAGCCTCTTTAATAATTTATATATTTAAGAAAGGTTACTACTAACAGTTAAATGAACAGTTAGAAAAGAAACATAAAACTGATTAAATAGTGAAACAGATCTTCTAATTCAGTAAACTGGGTATCCATGTTAAAAGCACATTTCAGCTGTCACGCAGTTTTTTGGGTACAAAATTTGAGTGGAGAAATGCATTTCTTGTACAGTATGAATTTAAATCATTGATATCTGTGAAGAGTTTGCATGGTTGACTTGGGTTCCCTTGACAATGCAGAGACATTCTGTTAGACTGATTTGTGGCACCGACTTACCCCAGTGTGAGTAAGTGTGGGTGTGTGAATGACTTTGCCCAGAGGCAGGCTGGCATATCTAGGATTGATTCTTGCATTAAGGTCTCTATGACCCTGTGAAGAGTAAAGTGATCAGTTATAAAAACTATAAATTATTTAAAATAATTTGTACTTAGGTAGCAGGAGTGAACAGTAAGCATAATCAAATAACCATTCACTTCATTTTTTTGTTTAAAATGGCTGCACATTCACATATGCTCCATTCTTAGTTATATTTAGAGACTTACGCATTGGTTTGTCTTACACTTGCACTAACATATTGAAGTATTTCAAGAAGATATTATAATTTTCTGCAGCAGAGAGTAGCACAAGCAAAAAAAATAATTTAGAGAAATTGCACTGTTTATTGGGCTATATCCTTCTATATAAAAGCGGTCGGGATTGTCCTTCCGTCCCGTGAGTGCTACGCAGGCGCGGAGTTTCACACACGCCCCGTCCATTTTGCAATGCACGATGGAATTTGTAGTTTCGTTTTTCCAGGTAAAAGATGATTTTCTACTCCAGATTGTGCGAGTAGCACAGAGTTTCATACATGCCCCATCCATTTTGCAATGCACGATGGGATTTGTAGTTTCGTTTTTCCAGGTAAAAGATGATTTTCTACTCCAGACTGTGTGATATCTTCTTCTTCTTTCTTACTATATAAAAGCGGTCGGGATTGTCCTTCCATCCCGTGAGTTGAAAGCGTAGCGGTATTCCTCTTATCACAGACTTACTACTTGCAGCTTGCAGTACGAAGCGACATGATGTGAGCAGAGTTCTGGTGCTCCCATCGTTCCCTTGCTTTTGTGCGCAATGCGCTGGAAAAATAGACAAAATTATGTCTCTGGAAATAATTAATGTTGATGGAGTACAAATGCCTCACCGCGTAGTAAATATCAGGGGGGTTCAAAAGGGCGACCTCAATATAGAAAAAAAGTTTAAATTTCATCACAAAAATAACAGAAACTACGAGTATTAAAGTAATACCGCTCAAATGCAATATAACCAAATTAATGAGTTTGTATAAAATATCAAATTGATCTACATATTGAATTGCCTTAAGAAGTGGTCAACTTAAAAGTCGCTCGCCTTAAAAGGCGGGTCAGCCTAGTTTGTTAATAATATCTGAAAAAGTTAAAGAAAGGCTAAAAAAAATATTTGAATAAGTTAAAAAAGGGCCGCCATCACGCTCTGCCTATTTGTCTTTGTTTTAACAGTGGGCCCATATTCATATGAACACTGTTGAAAAAGCCACGACTTGACAACAAACAAAAAATTCTCAAGTTTTGTTCAAGTTCAAGTTTTTGTCTATCACTGCCTGTTTTGAGGCAGGTGTGTGCGTGTGTGTGCTGGCAGATGGGCACAATAAAAAGAACTTACTTTCTTGTTAGTATTTCTTCCCTGCAAAATAAAGTAGGAGCTTGCATTGAGAGGTTACAGAAAGCATGTGCTCAGCAAAGTACAGCAATTCAGATTTTTGATAGATCTGCTTCCCTGCTGGCCTAAAAAAATATCTGAATCACAAACTGATGTTAATTATATTTTGTCCATGAATACTTATTAAATAATTCTAAATAGTCTGTCCGCTTCCTTTCATAGCTTTTCCGATGGTTGTGCTGCTTCCAGACATGTATTTTCGAATTAAAGAATTTAACCAATCACATTTCAGCCATCATTTGTAGCCAGGCAAAGTCAAAGTCAAAGAGGCCTTCACAAACCATTCTGCAGGCCCTCTAACACAAAATAAATGTTGATTAAATTGTTGCTTCAACCAATCAGATTTTGAGTGTGTGTCAGTAAAGAGGCCTTCACAATCCGTTCTGCAGGCCCTCTAACATAAAATAAATGTCGATTAAACTGTTGTTTCAACCAATCAGATTTTGAGTTGGTGTCAGTAGGGCCCTCTAGCAGGCGTACGGCAACGTCACCATATTCAGACCCATTGATTGGATAGAAGCCGATATGAGGAACTGAATGCACCACAGGCGCTCCGAGTGCACGAAGAGGTCAAGTGCAAGATCCTCGCACGCACTACCGCCAACTCCATGGCAGGATTCTGGACAATATTATTTGCCAGACACAGACCAGATTTCAAGACCACGAAAAACTGATGTTAGTCACGCTCCTCGACCCCCAGAAGTTTCGGGAATACAAGAAAAATTTCCTGCATGCAGCCTTCTCCAGTTTAACACGGAGCCACGAAGCACTTTATCTGTCTCGGCTAAAAACAGAACTGACTGTAATGTATGCCATGGATGATTTTGCAGGAAAATCTCCCACTGATCTCCTTGACTTCCTTCATCAGAAAAATCTGAATGAGAGCATGAGGCAGCTGTACACATTGGTATGTTTGGCGGTGACCATTCCCATGTCCACTGCTTCTGTCGAGCGGACATTTTCAGCCCTAAAGCGAATTAAAACTTATGCCAGAAATACGACAGGGCAGGTTCGACTTTCAGTATTAGCTTCGATTGCAATAGAAAGGGACTTTTTGATGGAATTGAAGCGCACGGATAATTTGTATGACAGAGTAATTGAACTGTTTTTGAGGAAAGAGAAGAGGATGGATTTTGTTTACAAATAATCCGAATTTTTGGTGAGCAAAATGTTGCGATTTTCCTAAATAATATTGCAAGTTTATGAGTTATTATTGATGTTTTTTATGTGTGTCGTGGCTGTAGCTGTAGTAGAAAGGAACTTGTTCACCCCTGGTTTGTCTATTCAATAAAGGCATTTATTGTGGCTACAGGAGTTACCTATCTGCGATGCAACGGCTCTTTATACTGTATTTCTGCATATTAAGATAGTTTTTATAACCATAAATTAGTTTTTGAGGGGCGGGTTGATTCAGACGGAGCACTACTGAAAGCCTAGGTGTGAAATGCACGTTCCGCCACTGCCAAATCGCTACTCGTGAATCTAAGATGTTTAACAGGCATTCCCGGTATTAAGTTGTGGAATTGCCTGCGAGTATTTAGCGTCAGCGTCTCTATGAACTTGTGGATTTGCCTGCGAGTATTTAGCTATAGAGTGTCTATTAATTTGTGGATTTTTCTGCGAGTATTTGGCGGCAGAGTCACGAAGCTGTTTCCGTCTAGCTGCATCAGAAAATGTACCACGATGTCTGACACGCCTCCTTTTTACTGTTTTCTCACAGCTTGGATTGCTGCTGTCATAATCGGTTTGAGTCTCATGGTTTGTTTCAATTACATTAGTGTTTGCAGGACTTGTATTGAAGTGACACTCGGCATCTGTCAAGCGTAATAAACGAACAATAAAACAGCGGAGAAGCCGTGGATTAAATAAAAAGGCTGCAGTTATCAGCAGGGAGACGTTAATACCATGGCGAAGCAAAGAAGGGAATGAAGAGACTGGAGCAACAGATGGCCTTATATGGGCAGGCAGTCAATTACGTGGGAGATGTGGTGATGGGGGACGCAACACCACCTCACATGGCAACCGAGCTGCAGGCTATCGAGGTATATATATGCGTAAGTAGGATTCAATTATGACCGTTACGCGTAGAATTTCGAAGTTAAATCTGCTTAACTTTTGTAAGTAACCTGTTAGGAATGAGCCTGCCAAATTTCAGCCTTCTACCTACAAGGGAAGTTGGAGAATTAGTGATGAGTGAGGCAATCATTCAGTCAGTCAGTGAGGGCTTTACCTTTTATTAGTATAGATGATGCTTACTGAATTCACCAAAAGCAGGCTGTCTCATTATTTTATATTTATTCATAAAAACTTATTAGACAATGATATGACAGGATGATATTCTACTGAATACTAATTTTGCTGCTTTTTTTTTTAATTTTTTTTTAATGCCTAATTACTACTCCTCCTTCCTTCATCGTTTCTAATAAAAATATAAACGTGTGAAACTTTTTGAATGTCCCTCATACTGTATACGTATACTTTTATTTCAATACACATGTACTTTGGATTCACTTCCAGAAATTAAATACTACCAACAGCTGGTTCATTTTGCACATTTGAAATATACGGTGAATGAACTGATGTTAATATTTTATTGTTGTTACTTTATTTTTATTTCTTGTGTTACTGTAGCCGGGGCTCTGATGCAAATGACTATGTGGTTTCAGTTGGGTGTACGTGCAAAAATGATAAATAAGTACCTGACAAATTATACAGCAGGTGCCCTCAATGTCTGAATTGTCTGATTATTACAGTTCAGTAATAATGAAAGCAATGTGTACTTCAGCTAATGATAAAATGACACGTTTAAGGTAATGCTTTTAAAGCTAGCAATTCAAGTTAGTTTCGAATAAAGTGATGGTATTATCACAGTGGCTAAAATGGCCTGTTGACAGTTGTAAAGACAAGGACAACAACGTGAGAGAAAATGGATGCACCTTATTCTGAAGTGGATGTGATGACAAAATAAGAACTTCACAAATACTTCTAGAGAGTAAAAAACTTAAAAACTAGTGAATGCTTGTGGAGAATACTGTAATATGTGTTTTCTAATGGGTAGACTAGCATTAGAATACCTTAAATATACAATAGGTTTATATGGAGTGATAAAACTAATACATTTGAAAGCCTGCTCAATGAAGAACCAGTGCCCCATGTTGGACTCATTTTTGCCTTATGCCAACAACTTTTCAGGATGATTCAATGTTGAACAAGAAGCCAGTGTTGACAGAGCAACTAAGGGGTAATGTAATGATTATTTTGTTTTTCTTTTTAGTTAAAATTTATGCAGCAGAAATCGGAACATTTAGTAATCTTTACATATTATGAATATAAAGATTATTATAAAGAGAAGTGACAAAACCTCCTTCAGCATCATAACTAATGAGATTTTCCAAAAATGTGTTTTGAAAGTAAAGCTAGGGGAATCAAGTCAAATACCCATGCCATCTCTACTGGCTGTTATTATTTGCATACTTCTAGACTGACTACTGCCACTCTGTTCCTCTGGATATGTTTCTGAAAACATCATGCAGCATGATATTTTACAGAAAGGCTAAACTGTGTGCTAGCACTGCAGAAAAAAGCAGACAAAAACTGGTCTTATTTGTCTCGTATCCTCACTCTGACCCTTATCCTGTTAAGACTAAGGCTTTACTGATCAGTAGCACCACTCTCAGACCTTATGACAGCAGTAATCCCCCTTTAAAAAGTGAAAGCTTTCTGTGCCTGCAGCTGTCTGTTATCAGGAAAAGGCTCTGCCTGCTCTGCACTGTCAGCATGCAACACAAGAGACAACTATGAAAATACAAATGTAAAGGACAATAGATCTCTGCAGAGAAAACAACTTTGTAGCATTAGGCAACTCCTAAAAAATACCTGATATCTCCTTTACAGTGAAGCCCTCTCGTCTAAAACAAACCACAATAAATTCTTCAATATTGGAACAAAGGAGTGTTGCTAATATACATCGTGTATACGCCATTGCTTTTCTTGACAAAAATATATTTCTTTTAAGTCACTTCCTACCTTAAACCATTTTTGTTTCATGACTTGTTTCTCCTGTTCTTCTTATTCTGGTCTTAACTCACTCATTTTTCAAATCCACTTATTCCTATCGGACCTTATTCAGATGCACGGGAGGAACCACCTTAAAAACTATAGGCCAGTCCATTGCAGGGCACATTCAGACATTGAGGGCCAATTTTGTAATGGCAGTTAACTTAATTCACAAATCTTTTGGATGTTGGAGGAAATCTAATTAACCAGAGAAAACTCAGATAGGCACAGAGGGAACGTAAAAGTTAAACAAAGGCTGTATCTGGGGCAGAATGTGAGCCTGGGTGTTCAGAGCCAGAAGGCAGCAGGATTAACTACTGAGGCATCATCTTTTAAATCCGGATTACCAAACTGTGCATTTTATTTTTCTACACAAATTTCACTTCTAGGAGCATTTCTTTTCTTCCAAACTTTTATTGTCCAAATTACAATCTTACGTTAAATCAAATTTTTAATGAACTACTAACAAACACAGTTGGTACTGATTTAGATGCCAGCTGTACAGACAACAATCTGAAATGCAACAAACAATAAAAAAAAAACATAAAAATCAAAAGACTAATGACATTTAAGTACTGTGGCACTAAATTACTTTAAAAAAGTATTCTTTGTTAAGATTGCATAGAAAGTGTGATAGGCTATTTAAGGTGCTGGACTGAATATCCCAAATTTTCAAATGCACATCCTTACTACTAAGTTGCTATGTGACCTTAGCACTGAGGTAAGCAAACTACTTTCTCGGGTTACACAGATTTATTCCCACGATCAGCAGCTGAATTTCACTTGTAAATGAGCTCCTTGTTTAATTACACTTCTTGCTTAAGAGTGACTATTTGCTTTGCTATGGTGATACACCACCATTTGTTTTGGCTAACATAACTAGCTTGTTTTACTCTCTTCAGTTTGCATCAGACCACTTTCATTTGTCATGCTTTCTCTAAAGTATGTATTGGTACCCGTCATTAACATTTATTATTTAATTAATAATAACCTAGCTTTTACTAATTAAGTGACCCAGTCAAAACTGATAAATAATTTTGTGATCTCAGACTTAATAAAAACTTGATCTGATATTTTCAAGAAAGACTAATCTTGCTCCATCCATCAATCCATTATCCAACCCGTTGAATCTCAAAGTGACTGTAGACCAGTGCATTATCTACAAATTAATCCTGCATCTGCAGCTTCCCTTCAGGACCAAGCATGTACTGTACATACAAGCATTCTTGTAAGTCACTTTAACAGTCTGTATACTAAGCACTGATGTATAGTATGTAATCCTGTAGGTATAAAACTACACTTTAAATATCAAGTGCTTCTGGATTGTGCTCATCAGGAATTGTGCTACATACATTCTATTCTTGTGTAACTGCCATAACACAGGACACAAAAAACAGGAATTTACAAAAACACATCCTTGTTCATTTTTGGAAGGCTGTGCACACAAAAGATTATTTTATTACATTTTTTAAAAATGCAGTCCAACTTTCTGAGCTTCAGGCCAAATGTACCAGACACTGGTACTTTTAAAATATAAAATAAAATATTTATTTTGTAATGTTTCTGTTATTGTAATGCATAATGAAAACAAATGCTACTTTATATGTTTTATATATTTACTGTGTATTGAACAGAGAATATGCAATACAATCTAGTTTTAAAAGTCAAACTGCCCTGTGGCATTTTTAAATACTATGCACATGGGTATTTTACTGGTTATATAATAATGCAAAGTTTATAAGTTAGCATTATAGAATTTTTTAAATCAATTTGGATATTGGTGATTCAAATATCACAAGCAGATATATATACAAAATAAAGACTCAAATTTAACTATGCAATGCAATGAATACCTAAATCAGCAATCAATAAGTGTTCATTATTCTAAATCCATGTTCATTTTACGTATGCCAGAAATGCTCCTAAGTATCCAAAAACTGAGTGAAATCATTTAAATTTTAATTGTAATAATCAAATTTCTGCACATCTGAAACTTTAAACTAATTTGCTTCTCATTTTTTAGCAACCACAAAATAGAAGTAATTGTGGTAACCAACTATAACATGTATCTTCAAAAAGAAAGTCTCTCTAAGAACATGTTTGACCTGGAAACTACAGGGGACTATTAGGATATTATGAGTTAGTTTGAACAAGTGTGTTATTATTTCCTCAGATAGGTGAAATTCAGGAGGTAATTTACTTTGTAACTCTATTATTTGGATTGTCCTAGGCACCGTCACCTTATCTTGTTTATTTTCCCTTGTGCAACTTGAAATTCTTGAAGAAGAGAGAGGAGTAAAGCACCATTTCTGAAGCAGCTTACAGCACTGATAATATATCATTTAGCACTGTAAGAGCTTTTCCATTGTTAACAGCAGTATTCGCAGTATTACTGCTGCCTTGCAGTAAGGAGATCTGTATTCACATCTTGGGTCCTCCATGAATGTAATTTACAAGTGCGCAATGAAGTTTCTCATCCATTTCTGAAATCACCAGAACTTAATTAAATAGAAATTACCAACATCTTTATTTATATGGAATACCTTCCACTATTATTAAAACAGTGTTGATACAATTAATGATTTTAAAGTAATATTAACCTGAGAAAAGCAATGATTATCTCACTTGATTCTTCAAATCAATCCAAACAACAAGGTACAAACACAGTCCTGTTAACAGCTGTTGCCACCCGTTGTGGTGCTGACAATATCATGGGTAGTGAGTCGTTTACTTTTTGAGCAGGATGGTTTCTTTTTTGCTGTTTTCACTAGATAGTAGATGGGTAATTTAAAAAAAATAAACACCAACTGGAATTTCATGCATTACAAAGGTCATGTGAAATGACAATTACCTCTTGGGTTTCAATAAAGTGTACCAGATATCAAAAAATACCAAAAATGTTATTATCATAGTGCTGACTGCAGTAACAAAAGTAAAGTGCCTGCTATAGTTTATACATTTTTGGCTTGTTATACTTGACTTTTTAAAGTTCTAGAAGATTACATAACTCAAACATTAAGCAAAACCTTTTTCAATATTGGCACATCTGTGCCCTGAAAGTAGAGTGAAATTTTAAAGCAGTGCAAGTCATTCATGAAGATAAGCTTTGTTGAGTTTAGAAACTTCATTCAGGAAAGAATTTCTTTTGTGAAAATTAAGGAAGGAGACTAACCAGCAGAGCTAGAAAGAAGTAAAGGAAAACAAACAAAGGAATAAATGGAAATCTTGTACATAAAGCACTATGTAATGAGGCATACTGTGTACAGTAGTATACATGCAAGTAAGAAGAACTATAGGCAATGGAACACAATGCAAGCCTGACAGGGGGCTCAGCAGTGCATTTTAAAACCCACACTTGTGCCACCCTCTAACATGATATACTGTAACGTGTTCGCTCCTTCCTCTCCTTTTCTAATGCTGAGAAACTTGTCAATGTTTTTATCACATCGATTATTGTAACTCGCTGCTGGCAGGTACCCCTTCTAATCTTAAATCACAGCTCCAGTTTATTCAAAACTCAGCTGCAAGAGTCCTTATTCGAACCAGCAGCAGCGAGCACATCACACCCATCCTGCTCCGTCTTCACTGGCTCCCTGTGTCTTACAGAATCAAATATAAAATCATACTAATAACCTACAAAGCCTTAAATAACCTTGCGCCAAACTACATCAGTGACCTCCTCCATCACTATGTGCCTGCCCGCCCACTAAGGTCTTCTGATTCTGGCAATCTTGTTGTGCCCCACACTAATCTACACTCCATGGGTGACAGGGCCTTCAGCTGTATAGCGCCCAGACTCTGGAATGACCTACCAAAATTAATCAGGTCAGCTGACTCCATGAATTCTTTTAAAAAACAACTTAAAACTCATCGGTTCAGGATGACAGGTTCTACTTGACTTTATTACCCTTCTCTCAGTTTACCTCTCTGTCAAGATGCTCATATAACCTGTATGTGTGTGTGCTAGACCATCAATTATGTTGTCTGTTAGGCTTTTTTTTTTTCTCTGAATTCACTGCCGTAATCTTCTTTATTTATTTATTTGGTTTGTACAATGCTATATACTGTATACCCTGCCGTTCTTTCTTATATTCTGTAAGTGCCTTAAGCATGGGAAAGGCGCTATATAAATAAAATGTATTATTATGATGACTGTGCAAAAAAAAAGCGCCACCATGATATAACCTGTAGCTGCGTTTAGTAAAAATAAAAGAAAGAACGTGGTAACAAGAAGGGAAGGAACTACTATTACCCCCAGTCTTTAGAGGATGGGAATACCATGGCTTATAGGACACACACTTGACCCACAATGTTGTGTAAGAGAAACAGAAAGACATGAAGGGAAAGAGTAATATTAGCAAATGGATGCCTGGAGTTGCCACCTGAGATCATATGACTCCCATAATGGGCATCTCGGCAGTGTTGTCCTCCCAACCAATCAGGCAGTGGACAGATTATTTTGGGGTCTTAGTCCTTTTAGTTATACACAAGTGGCTAAGCTTCCCTTATATTGGGAACTAGACCAGGCCAATGCAAACATGGCCCAAAAATGCAGAGTCTTTGTTATTTTATCATTCATGTAGAACTGTATGCTCTCCATTGGTTAACCCTCCATTGTATTTGTACTGTAATTAACTCATTTGCTTCTAATTTGCTTCTCATTTTTTAGCAACCACAAAATAGAAGTAATTGTGGTAACAACTATAGATGTATCTTCAAAAAGAAAGTCTCTCTAAGAACATGTTTGACCTAGAAACTACAGGGGACTATTAGGATATTATGAGTTAGTTTGAACAAGTGTGTTATTATTTCCTCAGATAGGTGAAATTCAGGAGGTAATTTACTTTGTAACTCTATTATTTGGATTGTCCTAGGCACCGTCACCTTATCTTGTTTATTTTCCCTTGTGCAACTTGAAATTCTTGAAGAAGAGAGAGGAGTAAAGCACCATTTCTGAAGCAGCTTACAGCACTGATAATATATCATTTAGCTCTGTAAGAGCTTTTCCATTGTTAACAGCAGTATTCGCAGTATTACTGCTGCCTTGCAGTAAGGAGATCTGTATTCACGTCTTGGGTCCTCCTTGAATGTAATTTACAAGTGCGCAATTAATTTTCTCATCCATTTTTGAAATCAACAGAACTTAATTAAATAGAAATTACCAACATCTTTATTTATATGGAATACCTTCCACTATTATTAAAACAGTGTTGATACAATTAATGATTTTAATGTGATATTAACCTGAGAAAAACAATGATTATCTCACTTGATTCTTCAAATCAATCCAAACAACAAGGTACAAACACAGTCCTGCGTTTAGTAAAAATAAAAGAAAGAACGTGGTAACAAAAAGGGAAGGAACTACTATTACCCCCAGTCTTTAGAGGATGGGAATACCATGGCTTATAGGACACACACTTGACCCACAATGTTGTGAAAGAGAAACAGAAAGACATGAAGGGAAAGAGTAATGTTAGCAAATGGATGCCTGGAGTTGCCACCTGAGATCATATGACTCCCATAATGGGCATCTCGGCAGTGTTGTCCTCCCAACCAATCAGGCAGTGGACAGATTATTTTGGGGTCTTAGTCCTTTTAGGTATACACAAGTGGCTAAGCTTCCCTTATATTGGGAACTAGACCAGGTCAATGCAAACATGGCCCAAAAATGCAGAGTCTTTGTTATTTTGTCATTCATGTAGAACTGTATGCTCTCCATTGGTTAACCCTCCATTGTATTTGTACTGTAATTAACTCATTTGGTTAACCCTCCATTGTATATTTTTGACTTATCCAATGAATATTCTTTTTAGCACTTATCTGGATGGCCTTGGTATCTTTCCTGAGTTATAAGGTTTTCTCCAAAGTGCCCCCATCTTGTCACAGCGTACAGTAAAGAGAGACAATGAAAGAGTGCAGAAAGAGTGTTATGTTCTGAATCTGTGAGTTACTGGAGTAAACCACTGTACCACAATACCAACCAAAAATATAAAGTACTTTATCGCATATAGAAAATACAAATCAGCACTTACTACATATTAAAGCTACACCTACTGTAATATACTCCCTGTTGTATTTATTTATATGTCCCTTATTTTAGGAATAAATCTAAGTTAAATCTTGCATGATTTCTTAGAACTAACTGCATACATGTTTGGCATTAGTTTGACAAGGACGCGAGTACAGTATGTGGAATTAGAGAAACTCAGCTCTCTTTAAACCCTGCTTTGACTTGTTCACATGCACTGAAGCTTAAGGGAATATTTATTCATTTGAGATTCAATGTAGAGAAAAAATAACTGAATCTGCAATAAATCTGATCTGAACTGATTACACTGCAATTAATTTTTTTATAAAAGTCATAGATTTTTGAAAGAGCCAAGCCACCTGCAATTATGAATGCTTAGTATACCAGTTTAAAAAAAAAAAAAAACTTTAAAATGGTACGGTACCAGCATTTTAATAATTTCGGTAAAGGAAGTAGATGGCCCCATGACCCTGTAGTTAGGATATAGCGGGTTGGATAATGGATGGATGGAAGTAGATGGTAGTAGTGTGATCAAAAATGCTGAATTCAAATCCCCCAACCCTCGCCCTCCTCACTTCAAGGGGGTATTCCGTGCATTGACTTGTGGATTATGGCAAGACAGTGAGGTGCTCAATCATGCAGCCAAAGATGAGATGAAGGGGTCATGAGGTGGGGTAGGAGTTACCTGCTATCTGCTTCAGTGGGGTTTTGGTTCCAGTATGGAGTTCACAAAGCTGGTATAGATACCTAAGTCAATTTAAGTGTTGAACCAACACTACTACTGTACATCGATACTAAGTTTATAATGTCAATCAGCACTCAGCATTATGTACTTTCCGTTGTGTATCATGTGTATGAATGATAAAAAAATACTTAGAAAGTGAAAAAGGCGAAAAGTGCAATGCACATAATGTCAAGTGGAAAATTAATATTTATCTTGATTGTGAAGAAATATGTTTCTCTTGAAAAATAACAAACTTATCCTTTAATTTAATAACTATTTAGCACAAGGAGCCTCAGTAACCAACTAATTAGAATAATTTGACAAATGAAAATCATAGTAGAAGCCAAAAGAAACCCAAAAGAATAAAGCAACTACATAAGAAATTCCAAAATCAAGAAACTTTATTTAATTTTACAACTACTTATTAACAGATGAATTGCCGAAGCTTAACACACGCAAAATGTAATACTTAGAAAAACTAACAAGCCTACTTCAAAAGTAAGGGAGCTTTAAAACATCCAGAATTTCTACAAAGAAAAGTCTTTGCAAGAAAATTATTTGGGTAACAGGTATTCTTGTTAAACAAAAATTTTGCCAAAGCTTACAAGTAGAAGACTAACCCAGAAAAGGGGGAGGAAAACAAAAAGGAATGAACTTGAAGTCACAGCAATTAGACTACTACTCAAGGCCTGTTTAAATATGGGAGTCTCAGGTCTTTGCCTTTGCAGCAATACTTCTTCAAGATTAGCGGACCCACCCCTTGGGCTTCACAACTAAAAGCCAGCAAGGCTAGCATAATATCAGACAAATAAAACAATTAACAAAAAAAGAACATAAATATTAATATTGGAACAAAACAAAAGGCAGAGATGGAGCCTCAGTGTAGCCTGACAGCTGTCAAGTGGGAGAGCTACAGTATTTATATTGCACCATGTAATACTAACACAGAGTGGCATAAGTGACATTTCCAGAACACTGCATTCAGTTAAAATTAGCTAACAAAAATATGTGAATATGGAGCAAGATAAAATCCAGAGTAAGGTCTGTGAGAATGACAAGATAATTTCAGAGATCTGAGAATGTCTGTGGCAATAATCAATAATATTAAATTTAGTTTGCCAATTAAACTGAATACTAGTGTGAAACCAGCATGTGTTTCTTGCCATTAACATCAAGAATACATCCAGAGAAAGCAACTAAAATGTAACATAGGAAAGCATTTATTACTGGCTGTGTCAGTTAAAAACTCATTTAACAGAAAAAGTAAAAATTACAAGTGAATTTGAAACAAATAATAAATAAGTGAATGATAAACAATATCAATTTTAACTAATGTAGACTAGTATGTTTAATTTCAAATGTGTACTAATCACTTTCTTGTAAAAGTATGAAAATCTTCAACTGGACCAAACCCCAGAGAGAGCACATAATTCATCATGACAGTGTCTGACAACCAGATAGAAGCAAAATTGTTTTTTAGAGACATTACTACTGCTGTTTACATGTACTTCCTTCACCAACTTAACCAATAAACAGGGATTTTCCCATTTGTGATTTCAATATTTCATAACTTCTCTCTATTTTGTTGTATATAATATAAAATAGGGATATTTAGCAAAAATCACATATACATCTGCATTACTAATTGGCATATAAATTACAGTGATTAGTTATAATTTTATATTATAGATAAATAACAAGGAACTCCAGAACTGGAATGTTACACTGTCCAAAGCAGGGCTGGCACGTCATATAATGATGCCTGAGGCAAGGTGTATTTTTGCTGCCCATTCTGCCACCTTCAACTTGGCAGTAGTCGATGCACTTAATTCATATTCAGTACATTTTGCTATACAGTCTTCACAGCAGAATGCATTCTCTGAACATCAACAAAAAAAAATAGTATGTTATCTTTGCAAAAAACGTGAAACAATGAAAATCTTTAAGACAATAAAACATAAACTAGGCATTAAAAACAATACAAATGTATAATATGAATTTGAATGCAACAAAAAAATAGCTGTATTGTTCCTCCTGCACACCTCTCAAAATACCTTGGCAGTTTCAAAACTGTCCTGCAAGCTAAAAGGTAACTGCACTTTTTAACTAAACACATGCAGTGAGAACTTTTAACAAACGTTGTGAATGACACCTTAGACTGACTCCAGTAATCAATAACATTTGACAAATTTATATAATTAGTATATGCAAATGCTATATGCACGGACAACAAATGTTGTGGAGGGGGCGAAAAATGATGGGCTTAAACTAAGATAATAATCCAGCAACAACAACAACAGCAATAATAATAATCCTCAAACTGGAATAGCATGGGAGACACAGATGTGACAAACTGAAATTAAACGATCAAATACAACTGTAGACTTTGAAAGTATTACTAAAGCTTTAAATGAAAGTACATGCATCTCTCAAATGAGCGTACATTAAAAATTGGATCAGTTGTTCACCACCATCAATGACTAAATGATTAACACTCGGTTTTTGCTACTGGCGTGCTAAAAAAGTTCTCCATAGCTGGTAAGGCTGACACTGTGTATTAGTTGGATGGTGATTTGCATTATTTCCATTCATTAGTGAGGATATGGCTAACACAAATCATGGATAAATGTTTACAGATAATCATTAGACTTCACTGAATTGTGTGATAACTTTAGGCTAGTAAGTTTAAGTTTAAAGTAACTTTAACGCAGCTAATTGCATCTTGTTTTTCTTTTTGAAATTCAATTATACAGGGTTTGCCCTAGGGTGCCCCAACACTCCTTATTGTGTCTTCTTGTTCTTACAATGGTTATAGCTCATTCATAGACCATCATCTTAGGAGACCAGAGCTCCACACCTTTTTTTTCTTAGCATGATTGTGCCCTCATTTCATTCTTTGGACATTTCCATTAAACAGAGCATCCTGTGGAACTCCAGCCATCATTTATATGTTCTTTCTATTAATTTTAAATAAATACCAGTAGTATAATGGTAAACTTTAACTCAGACAGAGGCAGAGAATTACTCATTTTGCTTATGTACTGCTCTTTCCTCAAATCCAGACTTTTGTACAAATTATACACACCAAGCAAAGAAAAAGACTCTCAACTCTCTGCTTTAAAAAATACCTAAAAGATTTACATTTACCAGCAGACAATATACAATAGCACAGCTGACAAAAATAATGCAAATAAAAGCAAAAATAAAGGCCAAAGTAATATTTTATGATTTTAATTGCCTTTAACTGGCTGCAACAAATTACCAAATATGATGGTGTCTATTTTAATTGTCTTAAAAACTGAGGAATTATGAAAATAAAAAAAAAATATTACAGAAACAAAAGAGTGGCTGCATGTAATTCACAGACCTCTAACCGCAAAGACCATACTGAAGATACAATAAAACCTCGTTTATAATCTACAGCAGTGATTATTGGACTTCGTAACACATAACAAACATAAAAAATTCTTCTAAATTTCCTCCTACCTTACAATTATTTAGATTCTAGACATTTGTATATAATGTTATGGTAGTTCCCGGGTCCTCCCTGTGTGGAGTTTGCATGTTCTCCCTGTGCCTGTGTGGGTTTACTCCAGGTGAACTGTAGATCCTAAACTGGCCCTAGTGTGTGGTTGGTGTGTGTGTGTGTGTGTGTGAGCGTGTGTGTGTGTGTGTGTGTGTGTGTGTGTGTGTGTGTGTGTTGACCCTGCGATAGACTGGCACCCTTTCCAGGGTTTTTTCCTGCCTTGTTCCCTATGCTAGCTGGATTAGGCTCCAGCAGACCCCCGCAACCCTATTCAGGACAAAGCAGGTTGGAAAATGACTGTTATGATAGTTCTCTTGCTTAGAGTCCAGTGCTCCTGACTCTATAAGAGAATGGATGGATGGATGGAACTTACAGTAGAAAGGATGAATGGTACAGTTGTTAGCACTGCTGCCTCAGTGTTTTGGGCTTTTGAGTTTGTTTCTCAGGCCAGATATTGTTTGAGCAAGGTACATTCAATTATACTGGAAAAACTTAAAATGATTTGGGATGTCTTTGGGATTTGGTAGGAAAGCTACAGCAAACAGAAAATCCCACAAAAAATGCGGGAGAACTGCAAACATCACATACACTTTGAAAAGCTTTGAATCCAGCTGCCCTTATGAAAAGAAATCCGACAATGAATATAATAACAATAATGCATTATTAATTGAAATTAGAATTCCAGTTGACATGTTGTGTTTTTTAAATATAATTCATTAGGGATGGTGTGAATGTGAAATGCTTTATTTTAAGCAAACTTCCATCCATTCATTATCAAAACCCACTCAATCCATTCTAGGATTGTGTGTAGCCAGACACTTTCCAACTTACATCAGGCACAACACCATTGTACAGCAAACATATGAACCTAAAATGCACCTCTTTGACATAAAAAACTAAGATTGCAAAGATAATCTCACAGTTACACACAGAAAGAACATGCAAACTCCAGACAGGCAGCCCTTGGCTTTGATTCCAAGCCAGGATTCTGAAGTTCTGAAGTAACAGTGTTGACAACTGCACCACCATGCTGACAACTCTGCAACCTTTCATAGCTCCATCAGTTTGTGAATATAATATTGATTTATTAATAATTGTAGACAATTAGTATGTTTTTAATATATACTTTTTAATCAACATATCTCTTAAAGCAATTAGTTTTTTCCTCATATACACAAAGAGTTGAAGTAATATCTTTCATGCCTTAATAACCATAGAGAGAGTAAGTTACTATTTTACAAACAGTCAGCTTCCTTTTTATCTACATTGCTGCATGCATGGGTTCAGTAAAAGAAAAATGTAGTTTTTGCAGTGTACATGTGATAGATATGCACTAATTCAATAAAAAAGAACACAGAGTAAATAAAGGTTTAAACTATCCAATCCCTGAACAAAGGTAGAAGTTCATATACTACACAATACCTTTTTAATTTAAGACAAACACACATTGCATGCAAAGGGATTACTTTTTTATCCCTTGTAACCATCAATAATACTAAAGTGCCTGAAATGAGTTCAGTTCTTTTTCACACAAACAAAATACTTAAAAGATAACAAAAGACTGTACTTCCCCCAAACACCTAACAGAGCTCCTCAATTTACTTGAACAAAAGCATATAAAGAGGTGTTAGCTCTAGGCAAACTTGTGAAAAATGCCTACTGAATAAGATCTCAGCTGAGGCAGTGTCATTGTAAAAATAAAAAGAAACATATCTTCAAATAAAGAGAAAACATATTTCAAATATATTATAAAGGTGAACATTTGAGAACTTATGATCTTACATCAAAGTTTCAAATACTGCATATTAAATATGAAAAAAATATTTGTGTGCAATTACAATGTTAATATATTTTTTTAGTTAGTAAAACTAATTTCTTTTAATTTACTTAAGTGCATTTCTTTATGTAATCAGCAGGGGTTCTTTTAACTTAATCTCTCTATTTCTCTCTCTGTTTAGGTCAAGCTCACACTGCCTTTTTCCAGAACTGATTCCAACTACTAGAAAGATTAACTATGACCAAGGATTGTGTACTTTAACATAGTTGGAATTGTTAAGATATACAGTATACAGTCATATGAAAAAATTTAGGAAACCCCTCTCGGCCTGCATAATAATTTACTCTACATTCAACAAAAAAGATAACAGTGGTATGTCTTTCATTTGCTAAGAACATCTGAGTACTGGGGTGTTTTCCCAACAAAGATTTTTAGTGAAGCAGTATTTAGTTGTATGAAATTAAATCAAAAAATGTGTAGGGTAATATTGCGTCTGAGGTTTGGGGCTCAGTAGTGTCCCCTTCTGGCCTTCCTGGCTCTTATGAGGTAAGCAATACAGTTTACAATACAATACAGTTTATTTTTGTATAGCCCAAAATCACACAGGAAGTGCCGCAATGGGCTTTAACAGGCCCTGCCTCTTGACAGCCCCCCAGCCTTGACTGTCTAAGAAGACAAGGAAAAACTCCCAAAAAAAACCTTGTAGGGAAAAATGGAAGAAACCTTGGGAAAGGCAGTTCAAAGAGAGACCCCCCCGGATACCACACCGGAATGAGAGGGGGCGCTGAAGCTATCTGTAACGTCTCTATCCCCGTAGTTCCAAGAAGATACACAAGAAGGATGCCTTACCCTGACCACAGTGCCCAGAGCTGGCTCTGCCCCTTCTACCTTGGATATCAGGAAAGGAGAGACTCCTGAAGGTGGTAGCTCATTTTGGACTGTTCCCTCAACCAGATTTCTACAAAATCCGTCCACTGGGAGCTAAGTTGTTTCATGCAGACAGACTGACGGTCAAGCAGACAGATGTAATAACCAGAGTAGGTGCTTTTCAGATTAATTATTAATCCAATTATGCTCCCAACCTCCTCCTCCTCATTTTACAGAACAAATATAACTAGAATAACTCAAAGGCCTTCTTTAAATTTTTTCCTTAAAAGTGTGCAGAATGAAATGAAATGAATCTATGGATGCTAATCTTTAAATGTATTTGTTAAGGCAGCCAGCTCACACACAGTTCAAAGTCTGGAAAGCCCAAAGGCCCACTTCACTCTAACTAACTTTATTGGTTACCAACAAGTCATGCTAAGAGTTAAGATTTCATACCTGTATGAATTCAAGAGTGGGTTGGATTTATACAGGAAAATGTTTGGCACAAAGCAAAGATTCCAACAGGCAAAGGAGGGCAAACTGCATACAATGAAAAACATTGAACTTTCAACAACCTGCAGCTCACCTGGACTTGCTCCTGATTTACCAGACAAAAGATTCAAAACCCTGAACTTTATAACGGTGACAGAAAACAGAAGAAAATAAACTTTAGATAGATTCATGTCTGGCCCAGTAGTTATAAAGATGAAACATAAGAGTAAAATAATTAAAACTACTACATAATAGTGTGAGTACACCAATATCACTTTTTCTTTATACAATACTTCCTCTGCAAACAATACACAGGCCTGCAAGGCTAAGTCTCATATATAAGTCATTTTAATATAACAATATTCTACATAGTACTATATGTGCATCTCTGTTGATATGTTTATTTTAACGTGAAAAACTATATTAGGATACATATTGCATGAGGTAAATTATGTATCTGGTCAGAAACAAAATGAAAACTTTTTTTTATGATTTTAGCTGCCTAACAATATGTTCAATTAAATGGTGCAATTGAAAGACACAGATATAGGTGTTTTAAAAGAGCTAACATTTAAAACTGGCACAAAAATGTAACGACATTACAGAACAAATAGTGTGCCAAGCAGTGCTACTTAATTACATACAAATAAAAAAGTGAACACGATTTAGCAGCTATAATTCATTATTTTAGCAACTAGCTTACTGAGAAGAGAAAGGACTTTCATTTATGACACATAAAGTAAAAATAGTATTCTCACTCCACAACACCATCTGACTGGTGTGTCAACTGGAAGTAATTAAAAAGATGTAGAAATGCAAAGATACAACACAATTTACTAATATTTAAGGTATGTATAAACAATTTAGTGTGCTTAAAAGCTGCTCTACTTTTGAAAAAGCTTCCTTTTGGTTTATTCCAGGAAAATGTTAGTCTTAAAATGAAATTATACAACAAACTGAGAAAAACAAAATATGATTTGCAAGTAAACTACTGACTGAAAAGTGTTGACTTGTCTTATGGAAGGTTTATTCAAAAGCTGACATCTGACAAGAACATGAAAGCTGCACATGTTTTTCAGAGTTTCATAACAACATAAAGAAAGAGGAAGTCCAGAAGAAGAGTAATATGACATTAACAATATGGCAAACAAGAATTGTCTGGTTCAGGTGGTTTTGTCATGTGATTGATTCAAGGCGGATTACACATAAAGATGGGCTGATACACTAACAGTAATCTGAAAACAAGTCACAAGAAAACTAAAGCGATCAGAATCAGAAGATGTAGTATTTCTGAGAAAAGTGCAGCCCCATGTTTTAAGAACCAGGGTGTTTGTTGGCATAAGCTCATAAAAAGTTTATAAATTGCATTTTTTTATACTGGACATAAATAAGACAAGAATTGCATCTTTATATAGAAATTCTTTAGTTTTAGCATGTATATAGATAAAAAACAATAAAATATTGACAGAAATTCCATTTTTCCTTAAATATCAAAGTCATGATAACTTGTTTTAACATTTAATCCTTTTATATTACTTCATTCATTCTAAAGGACATATTCAATCTGTTTTTGTCTTAAGTTGAGCATGGACTCCACATCCTGTTTGCCACCACTTCAAAACAGTAAATGAAAGAAGGCTATATAATGTATTATAAGATCACATTCTAAGCATTAACTTGAACTCTGACATTTAAAGTTTCCACATTCTGGGAACAAATATAAATAAATATACTGCTTACAGTGCAAAGACAAAAATTAGTAGTCTGTTCCATAGATAAAGTAAATTTTAGAACTCACATAACATACCTAACAGATAATAAAATAAGAGTATTTCAATAAATGGATTTTGTTGTTATTGTTTATAGTCTAATCATAAAAGTAAATTACAATGAAACAATTCAAGAAAAATCTATCACTGGACTAGTCAAAACTTAAAATTATTCTAAGAAATAAAAAAATAATAAATAACTATTTCAAATTTTGTATCACCATCATAATATACACAACCTTTTCTCCTGCACTACTCTTGAATAAAAGAGAACACATTACTTGCTATTAAGAAAGCTCCTAGCCTTCCATATGAAATACAATAGACATTTCCAAAACATGCTTTTATAAAAATCATAATGAAAAAAATTAGCAATGCATCATATTAAAACATAACTTTCTTCATGTCCTGTGTAAATGTATTTACAGGAAACACAACTGAAAATGTCATTAACAGAAGATTCATGTAATGTGCTTTGTTCCAAGTCCACAGTGTTCAGTATCCCTAAACAGATACAGCTAAAAAAAAAAAAAGTCACACCCATCATACAATAAAGCCAAACGTACAAGAATTAGAACACCTCAGACGAAAACATCAAATTATTGTGCATCCCTGGAAAAATCTCAGTTCGCCATTATCAGACTGAGCCTGAGATTCTGACTTCAGAGAGACAGAAATATAGATCGACATTGCTGATGCATGCTTTTAACAGGACCACAAAAAGGTTTTTTTTTTCTATGTAATACAAGAATAAGATGTTTATTTCAATCTTCTCACATCTGAACAAGGGGCATCAGTGCCTAACCACTAAATATGACTGTTGCATTCCATGCTATAGAGCAAAGAAAAAAATGCTATTGTGCCAGTACGATACTAACCAGTCATTATGCATACATTACAAAACAAAACAAGAATCTGACACTCAATCCAAAAAACAATCTTCAGACAGAAAATGGGGTTAAATTATGTCACAAAGACAGCAAATTGAATACACTGTAGGAAAAACGTGAATTCTAAAAGGTGAACCAGTCCTACAAATGGAGTGATCATATATTTCTTTTTCTAAAGCTGTACTGTGCAACTCAGGATTAAAATGGAAAAAGTCTTAGTATGAAAATGTTTCTAAAATCAGCCAACAAATGAAGTTAAGATGCCTTAAACAATATGTTTAAAACGTGAAATCAGGGTAAATTAATAGGGAAAAGGAGTATTAATTTAAAAGACATAGCAGAGAGAACCTTACAAGGAAGAAGAGAATACAATTAGAATTATAAGAATCAGCAGGCAAGCCACATCCTGGCAGTCAAAGGCCGATGATTACAAATTAACACACACTTACCATAAAAAGAGATGCACACAGAAAATATGATAACATTTACATAAATAAAAACACATTGGCATTGACAATCTTTCAAATGACTAGGTTTTTACATCTGTTACACTGATCACTACTTCAGAACTATACATTAGGCTTGCCATAAAAAGGCCAAACAGTGTGGATCAGAATGCTTAAATAGCAACTACAAAACATTACAAACCAGTAGTTACACCATTTCCATTCAAACTGGACCACTGTTCTCTGTTACATAATGTAAAAGATCTTCATAGACCACAGTATGACAGAATATTGCAACCTGTTTACTCAGTTCTGCTGTATGTCCCAAAAGTAGCTAGTCCAGAAAAATAATACAAGGGCAGCAAATCCAGGACAGTGTCTATTACAGATGCTCACATTACGTACCAGCCAGTAATTCAGAATTAATAACTAGGACTACATTCTCAGAATAATTATGAGAAGCTTAGTGGCTTAGAAATCATAGTGGAGTTCTGTTATATACAGTTAATATCTCTCTATTATATAAAAAAATCTTGGGACGAGAAGTGACTTTCTCAGAGAGACATGAAACAAGCAAAGCAAGCAGGGGGCAAAGCCCCTTAGTAATATTTAAAGTATGAGAAACATATATATCATACTTTGTCTTGCTAAGAGCAGAGTTGTGCAATAACACAACATTGAAAGTTATTCAATGTCTTAAACTCTTTGGTAACAATAATAATTAGATAAGGCATTCTTAATAAGTTATTTTGATTACATTTTCTATAGATATACACAGGACTGATTTTTCTGAACCCTGCTTCCTCCTCTATTAGCATGGAAACAACTCCTGTCTCACCTGCATAACCAAAATTATGCTCCATGGTGCAAAGTATTATGACGGGTCCCATGAGTCTTACTGAACCATCATCAGAATACATGACTCAAGGTGACAATCAAGTGCTGTGTAAATAAATTAAAACCATTTCACAAACCATTATCAACTGTATATAGTCAGAGACATGGGTGTAGGGTTTGTTTCCTGGGTGTGTGCTGAGCAAATAAGGGGAAGGAATTAAGTATAACACCACTGCTAACTTTTGTTCTCTCTGTCTCCTTAGAATGGAGAAGGAGAAAAGCTCAGAGGACCAGTGACGTAATTTTCTTCACAGTTTAAGCCATGTCCATTCTCAGTATAATTCACAGTCCCACTGAAAGTCAGTGTTCCCTTATGGATCAGCTTCTGAGGACCACAGAACTCCAAGCCTCTGAAGACTTTTTCTTTAAAGATAGCATTGAACTAATTGTTTGTTTTGCACAAGTTTGCTTCCCTTTCTTTTTTGCAATACCCAAATTAAACAGGGCATCCTGTGGAAATCCAACTCTCACGTTTTTGTTATTCATTTCATTTTACAATATTTACTGTATATTATGTCACTTACTGTTTCTGTTGTGAATGACAGCTTTATTTATCCTTTAAAGGCAGTGTCTAACGTATGTCTTAACCAATGAAATTCTGCATGCTACAATTTTTGAGAAACATCACTGCAAGTAAACAGCAGCTGGTTTCCTCTCACATCAATAACAATGAAACTACCATACAGTAATTGCCTAGGTCTGGATTTCCTTTTATAGTTAAATAGGTTTAAAGTAATACATTTTACAGTCTTGTAAATGCTGGGAGCTTTCTTTATAACTGTGTCTGCCAACATGCAACTTGTCAGTTATTTGGGTAGCGCTTCCAGAATGATAGAAGTAAGCCAACATTGGCTGCTGTGCAGACAAACACAACCTAGAACAGCACACTGTATCCTGATAACAATGTCTGATATTCACCATGTAACTGAGAAAAAAAAAATTAAAGACTTAATGATTTAAAGACTCTGGCAGTTAATTCTTAGTGGTTAGCAGTACTGCTTCACAAATCCAGCATCCTATTTTCAAATGTTGTACCCAGACATTTTGTTTGTGGAGTCTGTACATTCTACCAATGTCTGCAGGGGATTCCTCCAAAAGAGGTGCAGGTTAAGTTAATTGGTGACTCTAATTTGGCCCCAGTGTGAGTCTGTCAAATGATGGACAAGTATCCTGTCAAGGGTGTTTCCCCTTCATACACTCTGTGCTGCTTAATTGGATTAAGAGGTTTTTAAAATGTATCATCTTCAGTCCTAATGGTGCTGTCTGGCATTTTGAAGAAATGGCAAGGGAGCGACACTTTCATTTACATTTGTCTGCAGATGCTGTCTGAAGGATCTGCCCTCAGTTTGTTAACTCTTTCAGCACAGTTCAATGGAAAGTTCTACAGGCAAAGGGCTTTGGCAATCATTTCATGAACAGGATTAATACATTATACTAAACCCACAAAGCATCAGTTCTTCCTAACTCAATCCTGGGGAACAAGAAAAGGTGTCCCATCTCATCTCTACTCTTCATTTTTTCACAGGAGCTGCTTACTACACTTTTATGTTACTCACAATTGCTTTACCTTCTAACTGTAAATGGTACATCACATAAAATATCTCTATATGCTGCTGATATTTCTCTATTTTTTGGGAATGTCTTAGTCAATTGATATCATTTTAACATGTTTTACATAAATGAGTAACTCTCTGGCTATCAAATAAATCGGAGTAAGATGGAGTAAGTCTGATTTTGAACTTACCATGGATCCTCCGTTTTTATTCCATAGGAAACTATGCCTTGCACCAATAAATTAGGCTCTGTAATTTTTCTGAAACTTGAGGCACACTTAGGTTTTATGCAGAGATTGTGAACAAGGCTTCCATCTTTTACAATAATGCTATTAATACTGTGCTGCTCTGCTCTAGGTAACCGTGTACTTGGTGACATATTTGGGTGTGAGGATTCCTTTCATTCCTCAGCCTTTGCTATAAATTTTCTATGTCTTCCTCTGTCTTTTTCTTTAACCGACAGTTAAGGTCACTCCTCAAAACAGGCAGTCCTCCCTTATTTCAACCTATCCCTTTTTCAGTTTGCCCATCACCTGGGGTCAGATTTATAAAACTTGAGTATGCACAAAAAGAGTCCTGAAATGTGGACATGCAACTCTACATGCAAAAGTCAGAACTTATTTAAAAAAAAAAAAACAAATTACCGCAGCTCTGACTCAACCATATGCAACATTTTGGAGCAACTTTGATCAAGAAGGTAAACGCAACCAAACCAGCTAAATGACAACTCACACATACGATAATTTATATCACCAAGCCATTATTATATTATGTTAATGTGACAAATACATTAAACCTCAAAAGGGATGAATATGATGTACAGACTCTAGGACCAAGGCTATGTGTTTGCACTGAAGAACTTTTTTTGGGTTTTCATTCAGTTTATATTGGCCACGCATGTATTGTCAATTCTAATGCAGCTGACTGACAGATCAGTATTATCTCAGCCAAGCTTCACTCCATCATGCCCACTGTGCTGGAAGCCATAAATCAACTGACGAGGCATTACATTCATCTTTCATATGGTTTGGATGTGAATACATAAAACACATCATGTTTTTGTCAAAATATAAGTCAATCTGGAGCTGTATCTGGATTTCCTAAAATAATCCAAGTACTTTACTGCACTCCTATTGCAATAAGGGGACCTAGTGAAAATGAAGCTGCTTTTGTTGACCATATACAGTTATATTCAATCAATGTACAAGTCATGTATGTTGCCAGGATGAGACTGACAATTGTCATGGCTCAATGCCCTGGGTCAACCCATGATTAATCTGGCAGATGTGATGGTACAGTATATTATGGCTGGCTTGTTGGTAAGGTAACTGGCTGAACCCTCAGTTTTTAATATGACCTGTACAGTACTATTCATTGTAACAACAAATCATTACATCACATGTGCCAGGTAATAGTGAGTACTTGCTCAAATGGTGCCATCTTTTGTCTTTCTAAGACCTCCAGAACGTAGAGGAGAGGAGCTACAATTTCACACATGCTCCTGCGCGCTCGGTTGCAGAGCGCAGAATAGGACTCAGTGCATCAGATGGGATGCTGCTTTTACCAGCCAGCGTCAATGAGAGGAGAACTTGCACAAAGTTCAGAAACATAACCCAGAGTGAACTATTCCATTTGTGACAATATTCTAGAATATGTCTTTCCCGAAGCATACTTGTTCTTGGTGAAGTATACTATCCAGTTTTAATGTAATTCTCCACATAATGATATAGCTAAAGAAACTGCTCATAAGTGACAGGCAGTAAGTAAGAATGTATACAATGTATGTCTGATTTCTTAAACATACACTCCTGCTTGCAACATTAAAATTAAATCCTATTAACTAGGAATCATATCAGGTTCCACAGGAAAGAAGGTTTCTACAGTACTTCAGTCTGCAAGTGCATATAGCTAGAACTAACTGACAGAATGTGCTGTTATTTCAGCTTTTTCCATTCTTTTTAATCCAATTCAAAGCTGAAAAACTGAATGGATGATTTGTTGTACATGCAGAATCCTGAATGAGGTGCAGGGCTTGTGATATTTTATACATTAGATTTTAACTTGACTGTACTTCCTTTCTCAAGTCCTTTATCATTTTGAATGTAAGGCTTTAAAATATTATCTCTTGCATCTGTTTATTTTACTTATATAAGGACAAAGTTTTATTTTTGTCAGAATTTTTAAATTTGTTTAAACTATTGTTTCCAACTTTGCAAATCTCATTATTTTAGGTGATTTTAATATATAGCCTGGATGAGTTTTTAAGGCTCATTGAGTGCCTTCTGCTGCTAGTGCAGCATATGAATTTCTCTGTCCATTGTTTTTTGGACCTTGTCATTAGAAGTGATTCATTTTTTGGCCCTGGTCGTAAATATTAGGATTTCAGAGCACAGACTCAATCAATTACCACACAATGTCTTTTAGGAATTTGGAAGCTATTGATCCTATATTTTACATCTGCTATATACAATATAATGCTCTTTCTTTGCCGCCCACTGCATTATCATTACAGGAAACTGTGGATCTGTATAACTGTGTTTTTGCTCCAGAAAAGACACATAAGGTGTCCTTTCAGCATTCCTCACCATTGTATTATGACCAACCCTGTGCTCTTTACAGAGATGGCTGTAAGCTACTACGTAAGTGGAAGAAGACAGGTTCAGGTTCCCTTCAACATAACTTTAGAGAGCATCAGCAACTATATTTAATTGCACTTTGAGAGGGCAGATCTAGCAATTACTCCACACTTATTAATAATGACAGTGAGAACTTTAAACATCTATTTTCTGTAATTGACCACCTGATTAAGCCTAGCCAGACAGGTCCTATTTTTTTCTTCTGGTGTCTTCATTTTTGTTCAAGCAAAGATTAGAAGTATCAAGGAACAAATAAAGCCTACAGCTGGAGTTGTTGAACAGTTTGTTATAGATTCACTCCCTGCTCATTTTCACACATAGATGACCGAGCCTTTTGTTCTATTGGGCCTCGCCTATGGGACAAGCTTCCATAGTTTGTCCAAAGCTCTGCAACAGTGAAAATTTTACAGCTTATGTATTTCAATGTACTTTTAATAATCTATAATAAGGAAAGCGTATTTCTGCTTTATTGTGTTAAAATTTAAAAAAAAAATCCTGGAAAGGAAAAGCAGGACGATGAGACGTGATCTTCTCGGAAGACACTTAAAAGACCCGCGTGACACAAACAATATCAAATGAGAACACGGCCAGCAAAACACTCGGTCATGTAAAGGCACATAGCACACACAGATCCTGTGCTCTCAGCACATATAAAGCGTAAAAGGACAATACGTTCTAGATGAAATGTCAACGACTAAGCAAAGAAGAAAGAGCAGCACGGAAGAAAAGAGACCCAAAAGCACTGGAGAGAAAAAAGGCAGATAAGAGATTATGAAAGCAGTGGAATTCGAAAGGCTCAAACAAACGATGGCACGATACCGGGGCCGGAAATAAAGGACAAGTATTGTTTTTACAAAACCACCGAAATAAGTACGTACATTGAGTTTCGGTTAGCGCAGGGAAGCCGCCTACCAAATTTTGTGAAGATGGGGTCAGCCTTCTACCTACACGGGAAGATGGAGAATTAGTGATGTTGGAAAGTTCAATATGGTGGCCGACAGTGGCGTCATACCACCGAAATAAGTACGTACATCAGTTTCGGTTAGCACGGGGAAGCCGCCTACCAAATTTCATGAAGATGGGGCCATAAATAAGAAAGTTCAACATGGCGGACGTTGTCGACCGCTATGACCGTTACGTGTAGAATTTCGATATCAAATCTGCTTAACTTTTGTAAGGAAGCTGTAAGGAATAAGCCTGCCAAATTTCAACCTTCTACCTACACGGGAAGTTGGAGAATTAGTGATGAGTGAGTGAGTGAGTGAGTGAGTGAGTGAGGGCTTTGCCTTTTATTAGTATAGATATCTCTCTATATTATATCAAAAAATCTTGGGACTAGACTAGAGTTTTTCCGAGAGATGAGATGATACTTTTTCAGAGAGATAATTTCAAGTCCCGCGAGATGAGACTTTGTACCAAGAGATGACCTGAAAACCTATCAGATCCAAGTGGGGGTCGAAATAAAACACAAACAGTAGAAGAAGAAAAGACAAAGAGTAGAAGTCAAAGCAGAACGTCGTAAAGAGGTTCAAAAACATTGGCGCGATACACATGCAGAGCAGGTATATATATTTGTCAGGACTGAGTAATTCCTGAAAGAATTAACATAATTATGTGAATAAGATATCAAGCAATGCTACCCTGCTTATAAAATTATACATTTGCTATTGCTCCCTGTCATTGGATTACACACTGTGAGAGCACAACTGAACCTCAGAAATGTTGCACTTGGGCCCATTTTGAACAAGATTAAGCAGAGTCAGTGAAAGCATTTTTCCAAATCCAACTGGAAGATTCTATAAGAGATTAAATGGAGAGTATTGCAGATACTTCCACAAGAAACATATACATCGACAAACCTGAATGAAGAAAAGAAACCACTGCATAGCAGTACCCAAAGGCATGACATACATAATACTAGTCTACACACATATATTAAATGAGTCTTCACTAATTTTCCAAAAATCCTATCAATTCAAATGAAAATCAGGAAGCTACACCTTGCAAAGTGTGAAAGTCAGTGGTTACTGTTTAATCAGCCCAACATTCTCTAGCAACAGTTTAGAAATGTCCATCCATGCCTGAGTAATGGGTGATGTGGGACGGCTAAAATAATTAAGGAATGATGGAAATAACTAAGAGGCACTTTGTAGTAGTGCAATGACTGGAAATCCTTAAGCTTATGGTTAAAGTGTGAATGTCGTAAAGAATAAATTTATAAGAAACACTGTATTCATTTGAATCTGGAGTAATGTGAGAAATTAAACTGTGACAGATTAAAAAACACAATTACATTTACGAAATCACGAGGTGTCCTAAAATCAGATTAAAACAGGGCTCTTGAGACCTTGGCTCACAGAAAGATTTAGTATTAGTTCCTTAATATGTTCAGTTGCATCGGGTACTCCCATATGGGATAAACCCCAGGGTCCCCCAGGCAATTGCATAGGCAAAGGGTTTTCAAGCTCAGCCCTGACAATTTGCCATGTTAATGCAGAAGTCCATTTCAAAGCAGAAAATGTTTGGGATGAAAACTTGTAGCCACAGGGTGTGCCCAGATCTGAACTTCAAAACCCCTGGCATAGGAAAAAGTAGTAAGGTATTTGAACTTGTAAGCAAACTCATGGAGCAAGGGTGTTCTGTGTTCTTATAAAGCTAGTTTTGCTGTGGAACAACTATAATTTTTTATCCAGTGACATGAGCTTACAACCTTTAATTTAAGAAAAAATCAAGTTACCACTTACTGGCAGAAAGGAAAATTGTTTCACATCAAACAGGGGCACAGCTATAAATAAACCCATGCATCTCATAATCAAACAACCCACAATGCACTTGAATATAAAAACTATTCAGAAAGCATGTCAATAACAACATATATAAAAACAGGAGCATAAAACATGTCCAGCAAAGTATATATTTATTTATCAATTTCGAAGTAAGCATCTAGACTATATTTACATGTTATTAATTGTCTTTTGCTAAAAAATTATTCAAGAAATATAGCCAAAAGAAAAAATTAAAAATGAATAAGGAAACTCTAAAAATGGTGTATCAACCTTTTCACACAATATCTTTCTATATCTGTCCACATATATAATGTGTTCCAAAAAAAAACACAAAAGGGGGAATAAAGTAAAACAGTCACAAGTC